>CM053032.1:91682942-92280442 GCA_028564925.1 Lithobates sylvaticus
TGTGCTGGGATCCCCCCCACTCTACTTCCACTGTGGATGTGGAATGACTCAGTGACATCCCCTCCCCATTCTCCCAAGACACAGGAAATTCTCAGAGGGGTTGCTGGGCCCCAGATGTTTTATTGGCTGCATATGTCTGATGGGTGAGTAGGATGCCCTGGAAGTGGTGCTGATGAACTGTGTGCTAGATCTGTCCATCTTTTTGCAGCCATTTTTATTGCTTGAAGTTTTTTTCCCCATTATGGGCATGAGTGGGGCCTCATGTGTAAGTTTTGCCTAAGGCCTCACAAAGCCTAGAGCCGCCTCTGACTGGCAAATTATGTTAAACTTACCTTAAAATTAAGCCCCCCCACACTGAGATGTCAGAGCTGGAGGCCCCTTCCATCTTCACCCATCTTGCTTCCGGGTTCACGGATTCTGGCTCTGTGACTGGCCGAAGCCACTATGACGTCACTCCCGATCATGCATGCAGGAGCCACCAGTCACGGCACAGGGCTCTGAAGGATTGGCACGGGTGGCCACTGCATATTTAAGAGATATTTACATTACCTATAGGTAAGCCTTATTATAGGCTTACCTATAGGTAAAAGTCAGTGATGGAAGTTAACTTCCACTTTAATGGCCTTACTGGTAAGCCAGTAATGGTGAAACTGAAATGGGGTATGGAATACAATGGATACCTGGACTCTGTGGATGGGTACATGAATATGCAGCTTGCCAATACAGAAGAGTATATTGATATGGCATTGTCTGGACATCTTGGTAAAGTTCTAATAAGGTGTAATAATGTATTGTGTATATACAAGGAGTAGAAGAGGAGGAAGAAGATGGCGAGATGAGAGAATAAAGCCAATTCCAAATTAGTTAAGTGTATTTTGAAACTTATCTTTTGATGTTATTGTTGGACATTTTTGTTTGTTTTGCTAAGAAAAATAAAAATATTTTTTTTCACGAGTACCTGTGTAAGGTTACAGTGTGAAGGCACCACCAACACCCAAAGCCCAATTTAAAAGCACCTGTTACTTCTATCCAAAGTCTGCGAAAGAGACACAAGACTTTATCTAAAAAAAAATTGTTAATCTTGGCCTGAGTGTACTATAATTTGGGTTCTTCACATAAGGCTTTGTCACTGTGGTGCAAAGATTTGTTATTTCCATCCAAAGTCTGCAAAAGAGACACTAGAATCCAAAAAATGTCTAATCTTGTTCCGATTGCACTAAATTGTGGCCTCTTCATACAGACTGGCTCCCCAAACCGTTGTTTACTAAATAAAGAAAGCTTGTAGGGAAAATCAATATAAATGTAATTTTTTTTTATATGTCAGTTTTGCTGCAGCAGGTTATATACATGATACAGATGTGCCACTTTACAGGCAGACTAAGGCCCCTTTCACACGGACGGACCGTCTATCCGTTTTTCTTCCATCCGTCGACGGACGACAATGCATTCCTATGGGCAGACGGATGAACATCCGTCACCATCAGTTAACCTCCGCTTCCGTTTTTATCCGTTTTTTTTAAACGTACAAGGTTACGTTCAGATCCGTCAAAACGGATATTAACTGACGTTGACGGACATCGTCCGTCAACGTCCGATCCGTTAAGATCCGTTAAGATCCGTTTTGTGTTTATCTGTGAACTCAACCTCTTAAAGGCACAGGCACACATATAAACGGAACAAAACGTATACAAAAACGGATGAAAAAACGGACGTAAACGTGTGCATTTACGGATGTAAGCGGACAAAAAAACGGATGAAAACGGACATTAACGGAACTGATGACGGATGAAAACGGATGAGACAACGGATAAGAACTGATACGTTTTTGACGTGCCTAAACTGACTGCGTCCGTGTGAAAGGGGCCTAAGGGGACCCCTCAGGCACTACAATTAAAGGAATTTTTCATTTTTATTGTTTCACTTAAAATCACAGCTCCTTTAAAAACTATCTTTTAAAAAAAAATATATATTTTGCATTGATATATGTCCCCCAGGGCAGTACTGGGGCTATTTTTATGGCCACTTTAATGAGCACTTTTGATTTTTCAAGTTTCGGGTCCCATCGACTTTAATGGAGTTTGCGGTTCAAACTTTTGCGATGTTCAAGGGTTCGGGCACAATCGGAAACGAGGGTGTTCGGCCCAACTCTACTAATAATATACACTGTCACTGTACTAATGACACTGGCTGGAAAGTCATTAACATTTAGGTGCAATCAAGGGTTTAACTGTGTGCCGTGTAATGTGTGTAATATGTGCTGCTTTTTTCTACAGATAGATTTAGCTTCTTTTCCTTTTGCAGGGAAAAGCAACAAAGTGATTGTATGCTCTGTATTGAGCGCTGTGTTGTTTGTCATCCCAGGGCTCTGGGCTGTGAATCGACACAGCTGACTCACAGGTCCCAACCATAAATCATTGGCTGGGATCTGCTCACAAGCCTGTGTCAAATCACAGGGCCGTAGGTGTGTGTGGGGGGGGGGGGGGGGTGCATGAGCGCGCCCAGAAACAGGCACGTCGCTGTGCCTGTAGGAGCCACCCCACCGCAGTATATGTGCTGCGGCAGGTTGAAAAGTGGATAAAGAGTCCTGTGAATCACTGAAATCAATCTTGAATATACCAAACCAGTGTCTGAAACTATAACCAAAATACACAGACATTAGGTAGCGCTGCACATCCCTATACCTGTAGTGATTCAAACTAGGTAAATGTGTAATAAATTCTAAACAACTATGAGGAAGTCCACATGGACAAAATACATGTCAAGCCATTACCCTGAAAAAATAGCATAACGCTAACATTTATTCAAAATAACAAATGAAATCCTTAAAACCCTGTCGGTCATCCTTCAAACCATAGAGGGATCTTCCCTTAGAATTGGTGTAGTATACAGCCCCCCAGGACAGACTGAAGATTATGATAACTTGTTGATTGACACGAAAACTCAAATGGCAATGAAGAGAGAGGTTTTGATTATGGGTGACTTCAACATGCCTGACATTAACTGGAATCCTCAAACTGCTATTACTACAAGCAGGAGCAGGGATGTAATGGAAGTTTGGGGTTTCTCTAAAACGACTAGTAAAAAGCCCAAACCGACGTGTCCATATTCTAGACCTAATGCTGACAAATGGGAATCGACTGTCTGATGTTGAGGTGGGAGAGAATTTGGGTTCTAGTGATCACCAATGTATTTGTTTTGATATTAAAACAATAACTGAAAAATCATACAAAAACAAAAGTGTTAGATTTCAAAAGGACAAATTTAGCTGAAATGTATAAAAAATGAATTGAAAGGTTGGCGTAAAATGACAGGGATAAGTAATCAGTGGGCACTATTAAAGTCTACCTCCTCCATCCTGGAGGCAACTAGGTTATATATCAGGCAAATTTTGTAAGAATATACAGAAGAAAAAATCAATATGGTTCACTAAAGAGGTAAGTAGGATAGTAAAGAGAAAAAAAATCTGCATATAGTAGATTCAAGGAAACAGGAGTTGTAGCTGACTGAGAAGAGTATAAAAATAGACAAAAGGAGGCCAAGCACAGAAAGAGGAGGAAATTGCTAAATCTATTAAGAAAGCAGATAAAACCTTAAGGCACATTAGTGATAAAAGGAAAAAATACAATAGGGTCACTAAAATGAATGTAGCAAACCATTTAAATATTTACTTCTGTTCATTCTTCTCAGAAATAAATTGTACTAACAATAACACGTTTGGGAATCATATTGGTTCTAGTAATGATGGTTCATTAGGTAGTAGAGGAATTGGCTTGGTTAAAGCTTAATAAAGCAATGGGCCCTGATTGTATTTATCCCTGGGTTCTAAGAAAACTTTGAGGTATAGTTGTTGCACCATTAACAGATCTTTTTAATCAATCTCTTCTAAAAGGAGAAGCCAGTGAGCTTAACATCAATCGTAGTCAAGTTAAAGGAATCACGTCGAAAAGAAGGATCGTTAATCACGTAAAAATACACAATTTTCTGGACTCTAAGCAGGGGGGGCAGATCATGTCAGACTAATTGGATTCGATTTTTTGACTATATTACCAATGTTTTGGACCAGGGTGGTGCTGTGGACATCTTGATTTCAGCAAGTATTTTCATACAGTTCCACACAATAATCCAATGCAAAAGCTGTACAAGCTAGGGCCTAACCCTTCGATGGTTCAGTGGATATGCAGTTGGCTAAAGGATAGATGCCAGAATGTGATTGTAAATAGGATTCACTCAGAACAGAGCAGTCTCTAGTGGTATGCCACAAGGCTCCTTTCTAGGTCCTGTTCTATTTAATCTATATGTGAGTGCTAAAACTAAAGGTTTGTTGGGCAAGGTATGTCTTTTTGCTGATGATATAAAGGTGTGTAATGGGGTTGATATCCGTGGCGGCTGGTGCTAAAAAAAAATTGGGGGGCAGCAAACAAACCCCACAAACGGAGTCCTCCAGCGGTCATGGCTCCCCTGATACCTGGTGCTGCGGCTTCCACGTTAACCCAGTCTTGTTTAGATTAGCCTCCTGTCCTGATTGACTGGGACGAGAATCCAGAAACCAATGGCGAATATTTATTCACTAATATCACAAGTTGAAGGGTTTGGGGCACAGTGCTCTGCGTCCCGAGGACAACCTTTTGCAAGTCAATTAGAGCCTCAGGCTCTAATCATGTGCTTGTAAAAAAATGACAGACCTCATAGAAACCTATTAGCCCAGGGCCTTGCATGCAAACTAGGGGGGCGGCGCCCCTGCGCCCCTTATGGACCGGCCACCACTGGTTGATATCCCTGGATCTGTCTGTAATGTGGAACAGGATTTGGCATTGCTGGAAGATTAGTCAAAGCAGTGGAAACTGCAGTTCAATCTTTCTAAATGTAAAATAAAGCACCTAGGGAAAAAGAATCCCATGAGAGAGTACAACATTGTGGGTACTTATTTCAGATGATTGCAAAATGAGCAAACAGTCTGACCAGTCAGTGGTAAAAGTGAACAGAATTCTAGGACGCATCACTAGAGGGATCACCAGCAGAAGGAAGGAGGTCCTGATTCCCCTATATAGATCTTTTAGTGAGACCTCATTTAGAATACTGTGTCCACTTCTGGAGACCTCACTTACAGAAAGATCTGATAAAATAGAACGAGTCCAGAGATGGGTAACAAAAACTATTAAAAGTCTGGGGATAATATCTATCGGGTGACCATGACATACTTGGTGATGTCAAGTATCTTGTGGAGGCCTCTCTTGCACCTCCTGCCCAACACTCCTGAAGGTGGACGCAAAGTGTGGGGGCATGGAGTGGCATGAGTGCCAGAGTAGCTGGCTGGTAAAGACCAATCTTAGGTGAATGAAGCTGGGTATCGCAGTCCTAAGAACAAGATACTGAAGCAGCTTGGCACCAGAGCAGGAGATGATAGCAGAGCCCATATGCAGGCAACGGCCTGCGGCAGCCGGGTAACTAGGTATCAAGCCAGCAGGCAGAGAAAGTCCAGGAAGCAGGCCAAGGCCGGTAACAGCCAAGCACGATAAACTGGAATAGTACATCTATTGACCCTTTGCCTAGAAGTATTAGCATGTGAGCAATGAACACGCGCACAAACATGAGCATAAGCCTGCACTGTTTTTTTGGTCCTAGGAATCTGGTTTACCTTACAGCAACTTCAGGAACTTAAAGTGTTACTAAACCCACAACCGTAACATCAGTCTGTATATGCAGTTAAAGCATGATTGTTACTCTCACTGTGGAACCTAAGGGGTTAATCCTCTGCATTGTGTAAAAAGGCAGTTTGATCCACTCTTCTCTAAACCTCCCCTTCTTCCACTGTCCCCAATCCATCTGCTGATAGTACAGAGCCCTGGGGGCACTCTGCCCATGCTCAGTTTGGTGTGTATGGCTAAAGAGTTATTTTTTTACCTTGGAGGGGTGCATGTGATCAGCACAGGGCCAATAAGCACTGTCCAGACAGAGGGTCAGGGGTCCTGCAGCCTCATAGGACAGTCAGAGGAGAATAAAAACTCATCCTACAAGCTTTAACCAGACACTGATTGATAGACACAAGACTACTATAACTGCTGATGAGAAAATCGGGGAGGATATCAAGGAACTGGAGAAATTGCAGAGAAGGGCAACCAAACTCATAAAAAGGCATGGAAGAGCTCAGCTATAAGGAAAGATTAGAAGAACTGAATTCATTCTCTCTTGAGAAGAGGAGATTAAGGGGGATATGATCAACATGTACAAATACATAAGTGGTCCATATAGTCAACTTGGTGTTCAGTTATTCACTTTAGGGTCTTCACAGAGGACAAGGGGGCACTCTTTTTACGTCTAGAGGAAAAAAGATTTCATCTCCAAATACGGAAATGTTTCTTCACAGTGAGAGCTGTGAAAATGTGGAATAGACTCCCGCCATATGTGGTTCTGACCAGTTCAGTAGATTTCTTTAAAAAAGACCTGGCATCTTCCTTAAATGTACATAATGTGACTAGGTAATGACATTTATAGGTAAAGTTGATTCAAGGAAAATCCGATTGACTCTCAGGGGATTAGGAAGGAATTTTCTCCCCTGCTGTAGCAAATTGGATCAAGCTTTGCTGGGGTTTTTTGCCTTCCTCTGGATCAACTGTGGGTAGTTTTGTATATGGAATTGTATGATTTTTTATTTTTTTTTTGTTGTTGAACTAGATGGACTTTTTTTTTTCAGCCTGACTATGTAAATATGAAAAGGTATTTAGCCATTTATATTTACTTAATATGTATAGTCTGGAGGAAAGAAGGGAAAGGGGAGAAATGATTGAAACCTTTAAATACATCAAAGGGGTAAATATGGTTCAGGAGGGCAGTTTTTTTTAATATGAAACCAAAATCAAGAACATGGGGACATGACCCCAAACTAACTGGAGGAAAGTTCAAAACTAATTTTATGGCATGTACACACGACTGGACTTTTCGAAGGACTGAATTCCGTCAGACTTTTCGACAGACTTCCGTTAAATCGGACTTGTCTACACACAATCACACCAAAGTCCGACGGATTTGACCGTGATGACGTGCGACCGGACTAGAATGAGGAAGTTCATAGCCAGTAGCCAATAGCTGCCCTAGCTTCGGTTTTCCTCCGTCGGACTAGCATATAGACAAACTGATTTTTCCACCCGACTCGAGTCCGTTGGAAAGATTTGAAACATGTTCTAAATTTAAAGTCCGTCTGATTTTTCGACAGCAAAGGTCCGATAAAGCCCACACATGGTCGAATTGTCCGACGGATTCGTTCCGTCGGACCTTTGCTGTCAAAGTCCAGCCGTGTGTACACGGCGTTAGAGTATTATTTTGCTGAAAGGATAATTGATGCTTGGAATATACTTCCAGCAGAGGTAGTGAGACTAAGGACAGTCAAAAGGACGGACAAACATAGATCTATACCATTAGTTTTTTTTCTCGCCCGTCACTTTTCTATGTTTTTATGTTTCAGAATAATGCAGAAAACAACTAACATGTTTCATGCTTACTCATCATGTAATCATAGCTGAATGTCACTTATGATTAAGTGCTGAATAAGTACGAAACATGTTAGCTATTTTCTGTATTCCTCTGCTGTAGCTTGGGGTTGTGCGTTTTATTCAAGCATTTACAATAAAAGTGGTTTTAGATGTGAGGCCGACTATCTTTTTACGTTTTCCACATTTTCATATGGGCATTCTTTACTGTGGCATCACATTTTATACATGTATGGATATGCTACGCTGATGTAAGCAGACATATACAACTCTGGGAAGCTACAGATGAGAGTTGTTTAAAGTATGTCTTTCCCTATATAGAATGGGTCCTACTAGACTGTGGTGCCCGGAATTACTTTTGGAACTATAACTGGGTTAAACTGTAGGCCCTATAATTCTGATTTGGGGAATTTTTGATTGTTAGCACATGTTTTCAGCCACACAGCATATATCAGGAAATGTTTTAATATAACCACCAGAAGTTTGAGTAAAAAAGTCTTGGAGGACTTTACCCCGGGTTGGCAATACACATGTATAAAAGGCTCCTATGAGTCATTTGACTGGTACTTCTCCTTGAGCCCGGGTTCACACCAGTGCGCTGCGAACTGAAGCTCCGGTTTCACTGCGAAGATAAAAATCAGTTGTTCAGAGGTTCCTCTGCATTTTAGCTACGGATCAGTGAGCAGGGAGAGGGGGGGGAGGGGGAGGTGTAGTAAGGAGAGAATTTGTGTTCAGAACGGAATGCATCTGCGAATCAGATGCGTTCCCATAGAAGATAATGGGTTGTAATTCGCACCGCAATGCCCAGAAAGCGCACACGTTTTTTGTGCAATGCGCAGTGCCAATGCAGCGCACATATGTGAACCAGATGCATTCAAATTAATGTATTTTAAAATGTCCTGTAAATTGGATGCGGTGTAAGCCGCATCTAATTCGCATAGGTGTGAACAGGGGGCTTAGTGGTGGAAGACTGATGCAGAATGTGTCACGGTGTATGCGGTTCTTTGGTTCCCAGGGTAGATGTTGAAACTGTCTCTTATTTATTTCTACTACAGTGAATGGTGCTTTGCAGACAATATATTAGTGTACACATATAATTGAGAATGATTTGAGTGATTCCCTGGATTCTTTATACAGGGATTGATTTGAAAAAATCAGTTATTGAGGATTTGAGGTGGAAGGGGCCATGTGTTTCTTTAAATCATTGATCAAGAATTATATCAACTTGTAGGCAGTGTGCTCCTCAAGGGACCACATAACCCAGTATCCTTTGCCTACTCAATCACCAGGAGGGGGAGCGAGAAAGAGCGGCCACTCTCCAGTCCTCCTCCTGACCCACCATTGCTGACAGAACGAGGGGGGGGGGGGGGGGGAAGTGAAGGATTACAAAGTCTGCAACTGCACTTCTCTGTCTGTCACAGCACAGCCATGCTGATTGTAGCGCCTGCAATTGGGGCTGAGGAAACCTTACAGTCGGCTGGCACCTAGCTACAGGAGTAGAGTTAGAACCAGGTTTTTATCTAAGGTATTAGTGCATGCATTTTTTCTGGTAATTTCAGATATGTTGCCTTGATTATTATTTTCTTTAATTGGCCATCTAGCACCATTGGAGTGTAGCAACATTAGCAGAGTACCTTGAAAATTTTATATTTTAGCCTGCGAGGCAATCCCAAATTATTTGTGAGCTGTTGATGATTGCATCTCCACCATATTGAGCAACTTTATGGGTAAATGTTATGCAAGTGCCCTGGGGTCATGTGCTACCTTGTAAGTAGCCTATAGCCAGACTCAGACTCTTGGATCTTATTCGAGGGGGATCCAGTTCATTTGAATTGATGACAAAGTGTGGCCAAGAAAGCAAGTGTCTATGAGGAAAGGATTCCAGGCATAATTTTTAGAAATAGGTTGGGAAAGTTAAAAAAAAGAGTATTTTTTTTCTGTATAGAGCAGAGGTAATGAGATAGTTGTAGGGTTGCACCAAACAGCCATGAGATTAGGGTGTGATTAAAAGCCTCTAACTTTGACAGAAGGCTATAAAGGAGCCAGAATTAGGTAGTTTAAGAAAGGGGACATCTGAGTATCCAGCCTCAAAAGCTGTAGTTGCCAGTCTGGGGTGGGTGGGGAAGGGATTGTGGGGATCTTTAAAGACATAAAACATTTTTTTGTTCACCTCCATATACCTGCCAAGTCTATAGTTGATTTCTCCTTCTGATAGGAGTTAGTCAAGTATCCATGGTGGAATTTGTAAGGGAGTGGGGGTATAGTCTTGTTCTAAGTGGACAGTTTGTGGATGTAAAGGGTGCACCATTTGAACAGCCCGGTGAGTTGTGTTGCTTCATAGACAGAGCTTTTTTTGGTGGTATCTAATCACCACTGGGTTTTCTATTTTTTGTGATAAAAGAGACCAAAAACTTTGGTAAAGGTAACCAAAATTTTGTGTATATTATTTAGTCCGTGTTAAAGTTATGGAGTCTACGAGCTATGGTACGTATCATTGAAAACGTATCAGTCCTGATGTACTGACTGCCTATATCATTCCTTGAGGCCCTAACATGAGAAAAAAGTACAAATACCCCTCAAATGACCACCTTTTTTAAAGTAAACAGTCTAAGGTATTTAGTAAGAGTCATGGTGAGTTTTTTGAAGTTGCAACTTTTCCCCACAATTCTTTGAAAACTGAAGATGAATTCAACTTTTTTCTATTTCTAACACACGGCATAGGCATACTTGCAATTACACCCCAAAACACATTCTACTACTTCTGCTGAGTATGGGGATACCACATGTGTGAGACTTTTTTTTGCAGCCTAGCCACATAGAAAGGCCCAACGTCAAAGTAGCACCTTTATGAGTTCTAAGGGCATAAATTACACATCTACAGTAATTTCCTGATTACATATAACATTTTTGAAGGCCCTGAAGCACCAGGACTAGGGATGAGCCGAACACCCCCGGGTTCGGTTCGCACCAGAACCTTCGAACGGACTGAAAGTTCGTGCGAATTTTCGAACCCTATTCGTTACAATGAACGCGAACGTTCAAAATCAAAAGTGCTAATTATAACGGCCAATATGCATGTTAATGTCATAAAACAGGTTTGGGGACCCGGGTCCTGCCCCAGGGGACATATATCAATGCAAAAAAAAGTTTTAAAAACTGTCGTTTTTTTGGGAGCAGTCATTTTAATGATGCATAAAAAAAAAAAAAAAAAAGTGAAATATTCCTTTAAATATGGTACCTGGGGGTGTCTAAAATATGCCTGTGAAGTGGCATGTGTTTCCCGTGTTTAGAACTGTCCCTGCACAAAATGACATTTGTAAAGGGAAAAAAAGAAGCCATTTAAAACCGCTTGCGGCTTTAATGTCATGTCTTGTCCTGGCAATATGGCTGAAAATCCTTGAGAAAAATGACATGGCTACCCCATCACTCCCCCCCCACCCAGCCCCTTTGGGTCTTGTATGGATATTAACGGGAACCCCGCACCCAAAATAAAACCCTATACCTACAACCCTATATACTCTGAACAGCAGTATACAGGCGGTGCAAACAAGACAGGGACTGTAGATTTGTTCTTAAGTAGAATCTGAACAGGTACATTTTTAAGTGTAGCTCCATCAAAAAGAAATATCTATTTTTAAGCTTTTTGGAGAACATAGGGAGGGGTTATCACCCCTGTAACATTTGTTTTGCTGTCTGTGCACCTGTTCAGAACATTTCACCTCACTTTCCGTCCCAATGACAAATGTTTTTGGAAAAGTGGGGTTTTTATTGAAACAAGGATTGGTGATAAAGCATCAGTAGAGAGGAGATACCTTTTTCCCAAATTAAATCTAACAGGATAGAATTTCCCTTCCAAGGGGTAGATTTCCTCTCACTTCCTGTTTTCTCCTTCCGTTTGCAAGTAGGAGTCATTTGTAAGTTGGATGTTTGAAAGTAGGGGCCTGCCGTATATACTCTGCAGAAATTTGCCCCATTAGATGTTGGTGTAACCACAACACTGTAAGCCCTCACAGTTACTCTTGGTGGGCACAGGAATTGGCCCTGCTGTGAATTATTAGCTCAAGATTTATAATTGCATCCACCTGTTGAACTGGGCAGAAAAATTGGGCCTTTGGTGGGGGTGGTGGATGGTGTTGCCACAAGACTGTAAGCCCTCACAGTTACTCTTGGTGGGCGCAGGAATGGGCCCTGCTGAGAATTATTAGATCAAGATTTGTAATTACACGCCCCTGTTAAACAGGGGCTGAAAAATTGGGCCTTTGGTGGTGGACGGTGTTGCCACAAGACTGTAAGCCCTCACAGTTACTCTTGGTGGGCGCAGGAATGGGCCCTGCTGTGAGTTAATAGATCAAGATTTGTACTTGCATGCACCTGTTGAACCGGGCAGAAAAATTGGGCCTTTGGCGGTGGTGGTGGTGGTGGTGGACGGTGTTGCCACAAGACTGTAAGCCCTCACAGTTACTCTTGGTGGGCGCGTGAATGGGCCCTGCTGAGAGTTATTAGATCAAGATTTGTAATTACACGCCCCTGTTAAACAGGGGCTGAAAAATTGGGCCTTTGGTGGTGGACGGTGTTGCCACAAGACTGTAAGCCCTCGCAGTTACTCTTGGTGGGCGCAGGAATGGGCCCTGCTGAGAATTATTAGATCAAGATTTGTAATTACACGCCCCTGTTAAACAGGGGCTGAAAAATTGGGCCTTTGGTGGTGGACGGTGTTGCCACAAGACTGTAAGCCCTCACAGTTACTCTTGGTGGGCGAAGGAATGGGCCCTGCTGTGAACTATTAGATCAAGATTTGTAATTACACGCCCCTGTTAAACAGGGGCTGAAAAATTGGGCCTTAGGCACTGGTGCTGGTGCCACAACACTGCAACCCCTCACAGATACTGTACTTGGAGCACAGCAGTCAGACTTGTTGTGAAGCATTGCTTAAAAAATTGTAAAATTGTTTGGGAACCTTCCACTGAGGAACCTCACAACCGAACAAACTCACGGAAGGGGGTCGAGTCTACCAACTGAAAAGGCAGCAGTTGAAGTGCTAGCAATTTAGCCAAGCTAGCATTCAACCGCTGGGCATGTGGATGGCTGGGAGTAAACTTCTTTTGACGGTCCAGCAGCTGGGGCAGGGAAATTTGCCTGGTAGAATCGGACGTTGGTGTACTGCTAACAGAGTGCCCGCAAGTACTTGGCTGTGACACACCTAATTCTACACCTTCATTCCTCTCAGAGCAGCTTTCAGAGAGGACTGAAGATATAGTGGGGTTGGAGATCCCAGCTGATGAGGAGCAACGAGAGGTCCGCTTTGTTCTTTGGTGTTGGCCTTTAATGTGTGCTTGCCAACGAGCTGCATGGCAGGTCGACATATGTCTGGTCATGCTTGTGGTGCCCAAGCGGCTGATGTTTTGGCCACGCGATATACGCTTGAGACATATGTTGCAAATAGCAGTGGTGCGATCTGATGCACTCGTCTCAAAAAAGGCCCGCACCAAAGAACTTTTGTGATAACGTGCAGAGGCAGCGCCCTGCACAGGCGGAGCTCTGTGGTGTGATTCAGTTGGTGTGCTGGCCTCTAGCTGGCCTCCGGAGGGCATCCTGCTCCTCCTCCTCTCTCCTTTCAGGCACCCACGTGGAGTCAAGGACCTCATCATCCCCTCCCTCTTCACCACTGGAGCAAACCTGGCAGTAAGCTGCAGCTGGTGGAACATGACTGCCAGATTGCTGTCCTTGAGCATCCCCTCTCTCTGCGCTCTCATGCTACTGCCTTCCTCTAGCTGGGTATCATCATCCAAGCCTTCAAAACATTGGGCATCCTCCTGGAACATGTACCCATCACTGTGCTCAAACAGTTCGGGGGACTCCTCAGGAGGACATGGTGGGTCTAGGGAAGGGGTGCCTGATGATGCCATTGAGTATGCGTTGGCAGCTGCTCTGCCAGTACCCTGAGTCTGGGTGAGAGAGGATGAGGAGGGCTTGGTCATCCATTCTACACAGCCTTCGGCATGATGCGGCTCAACATGTCCAGCTGCCGAAAGCAAGGACAAGCGTGTCCCATGGCCATGTGCTGATGACGATGCACGACCACGTCCATGTCCACGACCAGCACTGTTGCTTCTAAACACAGAGCCTGCTTGCCCTGTGTTCTTGCCTCGGGACTGTCTGCCTCTCCTTGGTGGTCTTCCAGGCATTGTAGTGGGTAGTGTATATTGTGCTGGAGTCACACAGCACACACACTAACTCCTGCAAGATGGCTGCCTTAGATGACAGCAACAGGTCCTTACGGCAGATAGAGGCTGCCTTAGATGACAACCACTGGGCCTTACGGCAGATAGAGGCTGCCTTAGATGACAACAACTGGGCCTTACGGCAGATAGAGGCTGCCTTTAGATGACAACAACTGGGCCTTATGGCAGATAGAGAGGCTGAGGTGGTTTTATGTGTGCTGTACTAACACAGCAGACACACACACGCTAGCTCCTGGAGATGCCTGGCTGCCTTAGATGACAACAACTGGGCCTTACGGCAGATATAGGCTGCCTTAGATGACAACAACTGGGCCTTATGGCAGATAGAGAGGCTGAGGTGCTTTTATGTGTTCTGTACTAACACAGCAGACACACAAACGCTAGCTCCTGGAGATGCCTGGCTGCCTTAGATGACAACTGGGCCTTACAGCAGATATAGGCTGCCTTAGATGACAACAACGGGGCCTTATAGTAGATAGAGAGGCTGAGGTGGTTTTATGTGTGCTGTACTAACACAGCAGACACAAACACGCTAGCTCCTGGAGATGCCTGGCTGCCTTAGATGACAGTAACTGGGCCTTACGGCAGATATAGGCTGCCTTAGATGACAACAACTGGGCCTTATGGCAGATAGAGAGGCTGAGGTGGTTTTATGTGTGTTGTAATAACACAGCAGACACACACGCTAGCTCCTGTAAATGCCTGGCTGGCTGCCTTAGATCACAACACGCCCAGAACTAGTATAAAGGTGATACTGCAATGCTGTACTAACAACACACACACACCAGACTAATCCCCAGAATCACAGCAGTTAGACTCAGCAGCAGATAATGTCACCACTCAGCACAGCAGAATGTAGAACACAGCACAGCACTGCAGATACTGTCAGCAGCAGTGCAATCAGCAGAATGTGTCAGCAATGAATCAGCATCAGCAATGAATCAGCATCAGCAATGAATCAGCATCAGCAATGTACAACTGACTGTCTGTATCACAGTCACCGGAACACAGTGCACTAGGCCGCTGGCGCGGCGTCCTTTTATAGAGTGGGGCGTGTACTAAAGCCCCTGAGCTATAATTGGCTACAGGCGTCCTGCCTGTAGCCAATTATTGCTCTCCTCGCTGCCGGCGCTGTGATTGGCCAAGCATGCGGGGTCAGAGTGCATGCTTGGCCAATCATCAGCCAGCAATGCACTGCGACTGGCGCAATGCATTGCGGGCCACTCGCATCACACGAATGTGATGCGAACGGCCCAAATAGTTCTGGGCTCGCCGAACGAGCGAACGCCCGATGTTCGATTCGAACATCGGTTCGAATCGAACATCGGGCCCATCCCTAACCAGGACAAAGGAATTACCCACAAAGTTCCCCTATTTTGGAAAGCAAACACTGCAACATATTTTCTATGAGGCATAAGAAGTCATTTGAACATGTCATGTCATGTTGTTCCACAAGTTTTTGAAAAAGTGGAAAGAAAATGAAAATTTATTTTTTATGCAAAGTTGTCAATTTATAAGATATTTCTAGCACATGGCATGTGCATACCAATAATTACGCTCCAAAATACATTCTTCTACTCCTTCTGAGTATGGCGATATCACGTGTATGAGACTTTTACACAGGCCACAAAGAGAGGCCCAACATCAAAATAACACCTTCAAGCATTCTGAGGGCATAAATTACACATCTAAATTCCTGACTACCTATCAGATTTTGAAGGCCCTGGAGCACAAGGACAGTGGAAATACTCACAAAATGACCCCATTTTGGAAAGAAAATACCCCAACGTATTTTGTAAGGGGTATAATGAGTGTTTTGAACATGTCATTTTTTTCTGCAAGTTCTTGGAAAAAGTGGAAAGAAAATTAAAACATTTTTTTTACGCAAAGTTGTAAATTTATAGGACATTTCTATCACACGGCATGTACATACCAAGAATTACGCCCCAAAATAGGTTCTGCTGCTCCTGAGTATGGCAATACCACATGTCAGACTTTTCCACAGCCTGGTCACATTGAGAGGCCCAACATCAAAATAGCACCTTCAGGCGTTCTAAGGGCATAAACTATGCAACTCATTTTCTGACTACCTATCATATTTTTGAAGGCCCTGGAGCCCCAGGACATTGGAAACACCCACAAAATGACCCCATCTTGGAAAGAAAACATCCCAACATATATTCTAAGAGGCACAATGAGTCTTTTGACATCACATGTGTAAGACCTTTTTAATTGCTGAACAGATTTTGTACCCAACATTGCACCTATGAACGGTATTACCATTCATATCGCATTGCCATCCGGTCAGAATCTGCTTAACGTGTTATGCCGCGTACACGCGATCGGACTTTCCGGTGGGATTGTCCGCTGGACTAGAGTCCGCCGGACATTCCGACCGGCGGACCTAGTTTGAAGTTTTGACTTAAAATTGTCCGCTATCTTCTGCTCTTTTACTAGCTCTTTCACTAGCGGAGGATCCCGGCTTTCTCCTTCGTCGCCGCTGCCATCTGGGGGTCTTTTTCCGACTTCGGGGGGTCTTGTCCCGCTCTTCTGTTCTTCTTGCCGGGCCTCCGCTTTCTTCTTCCAGCTCTTTTACTAGCGGTGTCCTGGGCTTCTGTCGCTGTGGCCATCGCTGTCGCCTTCTGCTTCTGCTTCTTGTTCTTCTTATTCTTGTTCTTCCGATGTTGACTCGGTGCTGTCTCCTCTTCTAATGGCTCAGACGTGTTGCGCTGCCAGTTATATAGGGACAAGGGGCGGGTCACCGGCTCATGTCACATGGTGAACCTGCCCCTTATGATGTCACAGTCCCGGAGGATGCTGGGAATTTCCAGTACATCCTTCCTGAGGACTGGTGCCCAGAACTGGACAGCATACTCTAGGTGCGGCCGGACCAGAGTCTTCTAGAGCGGGAGAATTATCTCAGGAGTTGATCCCCTTTTTAATGCATGCCAATATTCAGTTTGCTTTGTTAGCAGCAGCTTGGCATTGCATGCCATTGCTGAGCCTATCATCTACTAGGACCCCCAGGTCCTTTTCCATCCTAGATTCTCCCAGAGGTTCTCCCCCTAGTGTATAGATTGCATTCAGATTTTTGCCACCCTAATCCATTATTTTACATTTTTCTACATTAAACTTTATTTGCCATGTAATTGCCCACCCCATTCATTTGTTGAGATCTTCTTGCAAGGTTTCCACATACTGCGGAGAAGTTATTGCCCTGCTTAGCTTAGTATCGTCTGCAAATGCAGAGATTGAACTGTTTACCCCATCCTCCAGGTCATTTATGAACAAGTTAAATAGGATTGGTCCCAGCACAGAACCCTGGGGGACCCCACTACCCACCCCTGACCATTCCGAGTACTCCCCATTTATCACCCTATCACTAGCCCTTGTAGCCAGTTTTCAATCCAAGTACCGTATTTATCGGCGTATAACATGCACTTTTTCCCCCTTAACAAAGTCGTGGGTGCGTGTTATACACCGATCCCCCCCCCCAAAAAAAGTGACAAAAATAGCGAGCGGCGCTGAAAAATAGCGAACAGACGGCTCGGTCTTTTTCGGCGGCGCTTTGGTCTTTTTCGGTGGCGCTTCGGTCTTTTTCGGCGGCGCTCGCATGGTCTGTCTCGGCGGCGGAAAATTTAAATGTGGGCAAGGCTGCAAATGACGCTGGCAAGCTGCAAATGACACTGGGCAAGCTACAAATGACGCTGGCAAGCTGCAAATGACACTGGGCAAGCTACAAATGACACTGGGCAAGGCTGCAAATGAAGCTTGACAGGCTGCAAATGAAGCTGGGCAGGCTGCAAATGACGCTGGGCAGGCTGCAAATGACGCTGGACAAGCTGCAAATGACACTTAAATGTAAGTTTTTTTTTTTTTTTTTTTCCCTAAACTTTCCTCCTAAAACGTTTTTTCCTTAAAATGCCCTCCTAAACTTGGGGTGCGTGTTATACGCCGGCAGTGTTGGTCATCTTACTTTAAAAAAGTAATTAGTTAAGTTATAAATTACTTCTCCCAAAAAGTAATTGCGTTAGTAACTCAGTTACTACATTGGAAAAGTAATTAGTTACGCAGCAAAGTAACTGACTTTTTTTAAAAATATTCTATACGTGTAACTAAGGGGCGGGTCTAGTATTACTGTAACCAAGGGGCGCATTTATTATTATTGTTATATATCGTGTAACCAAGGGGCTGCTCTATTATTACTCTAACCAAGGGGCAGATCTGTTATAGAGTGTAAGCAAGGGGCGGGTCTATTATTATTATATCGTGTAAGGGCGGATGGCTACAGAAGAGGGCGAATGTTAACAACATATACTACTAGATGGTTCATGTATAAAAAATATTAATTTTATTATTCACAATCAAAAAAGACCTCCATGAGGCTTAAACATATTAAAAGGCATTAGGACATTCTACAATATTGCACGATTGCTTTAGCGGTGGTGATACCCAATACCATATAACACTGTACATCACATAGGATTCAGTACCAGTTAATGTATGGAGAAGGAAATCCAACGTGTTTTGAAATTATCTTCATCAGGGATATGTATCGCCACCATACAAACAAGATGTGCCAATGCTTAAGAATCTGTCAAAGAATATCCTCCTCAGATAAGAAAATGAGACACCCACGAAACAGGACCGCATGTATGTTAAAAAGTGACCAAAGGATACAGCATTTGTATCCAAGAGAACTGATAAATGGTGTAAAGAGTCCCCCAAGGAACCAAACATATGTCTGCCCAATTTGGAGACCAGTGTGGTGTCTCCCTCTGTATCATGGAGGGTTGTTGTGTTATACTCACTGTGGAACCTAAGGGGTTAATCGTGCGCATTGTGTAAAAAGGCTGTTTGATCTCATCTTCTCTGATCCTCCCCTTCTTTTACTGTCCCCAATCCATCTGCTGATACCACAGAGCCCTAATGCCCCATACACACGATAGGATTTACCGACAGAAAATGTTTGATAGGAGCTTCTTGTCGGAAATTCCGACCGTGTGTAGGCTCCAACGGACATTTTCCATCGGAATTTCCATCACACAAAATTTGAGAGCTGGTTCTCAACAAAATCCGTTGTCGGAAATTCCGATCGTGTGTACACAATTCCGGCACACAAAGTGCCACGTATGTTCGGAATCAAGCAGAAAAGCAGCACTGGCTATTGAACTTCATTTATCTTGGCTCGTCGTATGTGTTGTTTGTCACCGTGTTCTTGACGTTCGGAATTTCCGACCAACTTTGTGTGACCGTGTATATGCAAGACAAGTTTGAGCCAACATCCGTCGGAAAAAAAACATGGATTTTGTTGTCGGAAAATCCTATCGTGTGTACAGGGCATAAGAGACACTCTACTCTGCACATGCACATCAGTGTGACGTGTAATGATAGTTTTTTTTTGGGAGGGTGCATGTGATTGGCACGGGGCCAATAAGCACTGTCCAGAAAGAGGGTCAGGGGTTATGCAGCCTCATAGGACAGTCAGTGGAGAATGAAAACTCCTCCTATAAGCTTTAACCAGTGCTTGGTCAGACACTGATAGAAGTCACAAGACTGCTATATACTGCTGATGAGAAAAGGTATTTAGCAGTTTATATTTATGAAAATAGTTGCATTTCCATGTTCTGTGTACTGTGGGAGATCAGATATAGTGAATACAGGGTCCTGGGTTTAGGAACAATTTAATCAGAGAGAATGAGCATTGCTATGAAGCTCACCATAGCTAGTGGAATGCAACAGGATGTTGGCAAAAATATGTTTTTTCCATGTGGCTTGTATGTGCTGGAAAACCAACATCAAAATAAATAAGAAGTGATTTTGCGCTAAAGTGCATCAAATATAAAAGTGCTCTGTGCGTGCAACCAACATTCAAGTGCTAAATAAATAAATGTATACTAAAACCAATCAATGGTCACTAAATCGTGACTCGAGGCTATTAATACACTAAGTGGAGTGCAACACAATTAAATATGATCAAAACTAGGATTATCAACACTTCATAAATAACAATAGATGATGAATAAAATATATAAATATATAAATGAACAAACTAGATCTCCAATTCAATCTAAAACCACAGGAGAAATGGATGAATTAGTCCATCGATGGGAAGGAGAAAATGTCCACAAAGTAGTTCATGCAAAGAGTGGTGTGGTAAAGGTGACACCCATAAAGAAATTGAAATTAAGATGGTCTCTACAACACAGATATATACACAGGTTCTTTCTTTCTTGAAAAGTGAGGGGTGCTGGGTAGCGAGGGCCTGCTCATCAATGGTGCTCTCTAGCCTCTCACCTCTCTTAAGGTCAATTAGGGCATCTGTCAGACCAAATGTGGCAGTTTCCAGCTTTCAAATCCCCCGGATGGTTCCCAGTATAATCTGTCTCCAGGCTATAAGGTCCGCCGTCTCAACCTCCACTTCCACATCGACGTGTCACAAAAGCTAGCCCTCCACTTATAAATATAAGGAGTATACCGCAATCCTGCAGTGATGGTTCACCCTCCGTGGGTGATACGGGGTTTGCCAGTGAGAAAAAGTGGAGAGAGGGACCCGATCGTGAAGTATATCAAATCAATTTATTACAAATAAAAGTAAATGCTTACATGAATAAAACAGCAAGATGAGTGTACGCGCGGTTCCGTGTCCAACACTTCCGGTATCCTGACCAATCCCTACGAGTTACGTCACGTGACCTCGTGACTTCATCAGGGGATGCTGATTGGTTGTTGTAGGTTGTCTTTTATATGCGACAACCGGAAGTTGCGTGGCGGCCATTTTGCCGTGGTCCGCGCATGTAAACAAAGCGCGGCCATTTTAATGTGGTCTTACTGCGCTTTAGCTAACGGATCTCATTAGTGTCCACTGTATTTTCTTCCTAATGATATTGGGATGTTGTATGATCGGGTATTGTTTGGTATATACATACAGTCATAATCAAACTACATGAGTTTATTAATTAGCGCGAAGGTCACCCACATATTTATTTCGGAAAACCAACATCACCACCAGCAATTAATAGTCAAAAAATTTCAACTCAGAATTTGTTTCATTTTTGTTAGAAGCCCTGTCAGTTTATTTTTTTCCAGTCTGTGTTTTATTGGATAGATTTAATTCATTTCCTGACCCAGAGACACAACAGGAAGTGAGAAATCTCTGCAAAGTGTCAATTATCAGATTGAAATTGGATTTTCCATCACTTACTGTCCTGGTGACCATGGATGAATCTTCTCATCCAGAATACAAAAAAAAGCCAACGGAGGTTCTGACATTCCCCAACAAAGAATAATATGGGTAGATGTTTTATGGAAAAAAAGGCTTCATAGCTGACGGGTGTTATAGATCATGTTCTTCACTTTAGGATTTATACATAAAACTGGAGGAGAGAAAACATTTTGTGTCACCTATAAAAACTACCCATTTTTTGGCTTTTCTGATGGCCTGTCTTCATGGTATTTAAGATTGTTAGTTATTTTCTAGTGAAAAGTCTAGGAACATTGTGTCCAAACTATGTCAAAACGTTCTAGTCTTGTGTAATGACACCACAAAGCTGACTAAGACAAATTGCACTTTATTGCCACATAGGCCAGGCCAAACATAGATATGAAGAAAGCAAGATCTGCTGTGACCCTTTCTTTACACTTCCTGTGAGGCAGTCGGTCCAACTTCATTATATATATATATATATATATTGTACAGGACGCCAAGGTTGGGTCCTGGACGGGTGCTATATAGCACCAGTATTTGGGCTGTGGTCCCTTTAAAGGAGTCGCAGCATTGCTCAGGGGGTCACCCAAAATGGGTGAGGGGTTCCGGGAGTAGCCGAGCAGGAGAGGACTGACTCGCAGTCCTCTCTAGGTTAATAATAGTTATTTGGGACCCGGAATTTGGGAGGCTCTGAAGAGATATTCGGGTGGGAAAAGAGCCTCCCTCCCTGACCACAATGATTCAGCGCACAGGGGGTTAAGGGCCTCCAGGAAGACAGCTCAAAAGACAGGAAGTAGGGAAGAGTTGTTGGTGTGAGGAGGAGTAGGTGATTACACCTGTTAGCTGAGCTGTGTGGATGTCTGGAGGCTGCTAAAAGAACCTGCTGCAAAAACTGTATGTGTTTTCCTTAACTTTGTTTTTGTGCTGAAGACAAGCTGTTTTTTTTGTTATGCTGAAGATAAGCGGACTTTGTTTTTGTACTTTACCTGTGCGCTGAAGAAAGCCTTATTTTGATTTTTCTTTCAAATAAATGTCTTTTATTTTACAACTGACGGTTTATGCACTTAATCCCGTGGAGCTATTGTCCCCAAAGTTCACAACTGGTGTCTTGGATGCTGGCAAAAGTGCATTTGCAGCCGCAAAAACCGTTTAAAACTAAACTGACATTTAAAGAGACAGTGTACAAATGGCATGTCGTGGGTGAAGTCAGCTCAGACGCTGCAAACAGCAGGTAAAGGCATGGAGGAGGTCATCAGGGCTTTGGCGCAAGCCACCGTGACCCAGCAGCAAGCTTCAGCAGATGCAAACCGTCGCCATGAGGAAGCGATGGCTCAGCAGCAGCAGGCCCTGGCACAGGCTATAGCTGCACAGCAGGAAAACACACGGTTGCTAGCCGCCCAGTTTACTGCTCAGCAGGAGTCCACTCAAGCACAGGTGACTGCCTTACAGGAGGCAGTGCAGCGGCTGGCTCAGGGACGAGAACAATCGGTCGTTGCCGTTGGCAACCAAGTGTCTGTGAGAGCCAGCCATTTCTTACAAAAACTGACACCCAGCGATGACGTAGAGGGCTTTCTCACCACCTTTGAGAGGATAGCGGAGAGAGAGGGGTGGCCCCGTGATCAATGGGCCGGCATTATCTCTCCTTTTCTCACCGGTGACCCGCAAAAGGCCTACTTTGACCTCCCAACTGAACATATCAGCAACTATGAGCTTCTGAAGACAGAGATCCTGGCCCGCCTAGGAGTGACCATGGCTGTCCGGGCTCAGAGGGTGCATCGCTGGCGGTACAAACCTGACCGACCACCCAGGTCCCAAATGCATGAACTGATACAGCTGGTTAAAAAATGGCTACAGCCAGAAAAACTGTCAGGCCCACAAATGGTGGAACGGGTGGTGATGGACTGGTACCTGCGGTCCCTGCCAGATGACCTACAGCGCTGGGTAAGCCATGGAGACCCTGCAACCGCTGACCAGCTGGTTGAGTTGGTTGAAAGATACACCGTGGTAGAGGACCTGCTTGGGCCTGCCAAACATCGGGAACCCACACCAAGGGCAACAAGACCGGCCACAGCACCTAGGAGAGAAGCCCTGCTAGACATTGGAACCCGCAACCCTGCACCATCTTCGGCAGAACCTCGAAGGTTGGTTCCTGTCCCTAGGATGGGAGGCCTACAGTGTTGGCGATGTCGGTCCTGGGGGCATACCCGGGCACAATGCCCACTTCAGGAGGAGCCGATGGATGGCGGGTCTGGTCGGAGAAGCTCCTTCTATGTGCAAAGAGCGTGTACCACTCATCTTGATCTGGCTGAAGGACGGTTCGAGTGTGAAGTGTGGGTGAACCACCTTCCTGCCAGGGCCCTACTAGACTCCGGGAGCATGGTAACACTGGTACATGCCAGGGTGATTGGGAGACTTGGCCCCGTAAATAAAACTCTGCGCGTAGTGTGTATCCATGGGGATACCAGGGAGTACCCCCTGGTTCCTGTGACGGTTTCTTATGGACGTACCTCAGTGACACAAGAGGTTGGGGTAGTAAATAGTCTAATACATGATATTATAGTGGGGCGGGACTGTCCGCTATTCCTCGAACTGTGGAACCAGGCACAGATGGGGCTGCCAGGAGAACTGGGGACACTGGGCCTGGAAGAGATGGAGTCTGAGGGGTCTAGGTCTGAAACCCCCACAACACACCCCTCTAAAACAGAGATACCTGTCACTAATAAGGATATTGCAGAGAATGTTAATTTGAATGACAATGTTTCTGTTTCAGGCCTCAACACCGAGTTGACTTCTGAGGGGGGGGAAGCCTTCCCATTACAGGTTATGCTGGGGGAGGATGATGAGGAGCTCACCCCGTTGCAGTTCCCAGTTGAGGAGGGTGAAGGGGAAACATCCTCAAGGTCAGTGCATCCAGACCTGGACGTACCTAGGGGTGCGTTTGGCTCCGCCCAGTTGCAGGATCCCACCTTGGTCAATGCTCGAGAGCAGGTTTCTGTTGTTGATGGGGTCCCACAAATACCAGGGGCAGAACAAAGGTTTCCTCATTTTGCATTAAAGGGGGATTTGGTTTATCGAGTGGCTGAAAGCCGAGAGGAAACTGTAGAGCAGTTACTGGTTCCCCAACCATATAGGCGGATGCTACTTGACCTAGCCCACAATGACGCACTGGGAGGACACTTGGGGGCAGAGAAAACGGAGGCCAGGATAACCGACCGGTTTTACTGGCCAGGGGTGAAGGCCGAGGTTAAAAGATATTGTGCATCTTGTCCCATTTGCCAGTTAACTGCCCCAGGGCCACACTATAGAAGCCCTCTGGTACCCTTGCCAATTATTGAGGTTCCGTTTGAGCGGATCGCCATGGATCTCGTGGGACCCCTGGTAAAGTCGGCAAGGGGGCACCAATATATATTAGTCATCCTAGACTACGCAACCAGGTATCCAGAAGCAGTTCCTTTGAGGAAAGCCTCCTCTAAGGCCATTGCCAAGGAGTTATTCCAAATGTTTTCACGAACTGGATTCCCCAGGGAGATACTTACGGACCAGGGCACCCCTTTTATGTCAAAGGTGATGGCGGACTTGTGCAGACTATTTCAGATCAAGCAGTTGCGGACGTCCGTCTATCACCCGCAGACCGATGGCCTAGTTGAGAGGTTTAATAAAACTCTAAAGTCCATGTTAAAAAGAGTGGTCCAGAAAGACGGGAAGGATTGGGATATGTTACTCCCTGCCCTCTTGTTTGCCATCCGGGAGGTTCCACAAGCGTCCACGGGATTCTCACCGTTTGAGTTAGTGTATGGACGAAGGCCCCGGGGGTTGCTTGACCTAGTCAAAGAAACAGTGGAAAGTGAATCCTCACCACACAAGACCGTGGTAGAGCATATCTCTCAAATGCGAGAGAGGGTGGCTAAGGTGATGCCGCTGGTGAGGGAGCACATGCAGAAGGCTCAGGATGCCCAAAGAAGGGTGTATAACAGATCGGCTAAAATTAGACAGTTTCAAGTAGGAGACCGGGTGGCTGTCCTAATACCCACAGTGGAGAGCAAGTTCTTGGCCAGGTGGCAAGGCCCGTTTGAGGTAATAGAAAAAGTGGGTGAGGTGAACTACAAGGTACACCAGCCAGGGAAAAGAAAACCATACCAGATCTATCACGTAAATCTGTTGAAACCCTGGAGAGACAGAGAACAGGTATCCGCTGTGGTAGCGGTACAGTCAGGGGACCATGCAGGAATCGACCTGGTGCAGGTGGCTGCTACCCTAACTAGGCCCCAAACCCAGCAAGCAAAAGAGTTTCTGCAAAGAAATAGGGACATGTTTTCAGGGTTGCCGGGTCTCACCAACGTCATCGAGCATGACATTGTGACGGAACCCTGTATAAAAATCCGGTTAAGGCCTTACCGTATCCCAGAAGCTCATAGAGTGGCAGTGTCTGAAGAGGTCAAGAGAATGCTCGAGCTTGGAGTCATTGAAGAGTCGCAGAGCGAGTGGTCGAGTCCAATCGTGTTGGTACCCAAACCCAACGACACCCTCCGCTTCTGCAACGACTTCAGAAAACTTAATGAAATCTCCAAGTTTGATGCTTATCCAATGCCACGGGTAGATGAGCTAATTGAGAGGTTAGGTCCAGCCAGGTATATAACCACGCTAGACCTCACAAAAGGGTATTGGCAGATTCCCCTGACCAAGAAAGCCAGGGAGAAAACAGCTTTCTCTACCCCGGAAGGCCACTTCCAGTACAAAAGAATGCCATTTGGTCTACACTCTGCCCCCGCTACATTCCAAAGGGCCATGGACAAAACTTTGCGTCCACATCAACGGTATACTTCGGTTTACCTAGATGACATAGTCATTTTTAGCACTGATTGGGAGTCCCATCTTCCCCGAGTTCAGGCAGTCGTAGACTCCTTGAGAAGAGCAGGATTCACCATCAATCCGGAGAAGTGCGCGATTGGAGTAGAGGAAGCCAAGTACCTAGGGTACATTGTGGGTAGAGGACTGGTGAAGCCCCAAATGAGTAAGGTAGAAGCCATACAGAACTGGCCCCGCCCCCTATCCAAGAAGCAGGTCAGAGCGTTTTTGGGCATAGTTGGCTACTACCGGAGGTTTGTCCCCAACTTTGCCACCATTGCTGCACCATTGACGGACTTGACCAAAGGCAGAAAGTCAGTGATGGTACAGTGGAATGACGATGCCGAAAAAGCTTTCCAGAAGCTTAAGACGGCATTGTGCCGGGATCCGGTGCTTGTGGCTCCAGATTTTTCTAAGGATTTTGTAGTACAGACAGATGCTTCAAGTGAAGGGCTAGGAGCAGTCCTGTCTCAAGTGATCAATGGGGAAGAGCACCCCATAGTTTTTCTAAGTAGGAAGCTGACGGCAGCGGAGAAAAACTATGCGGTGGTGGAGCGGGAGTGTCTTGCCATCAAGTGGGCTTTAAACTCTTTACGGTATTTCCTCCTAGGTAGAAGGTTCCGCATAGTGTCCGACCATGCCCCACTGACCTGGATGAGACAAAACAAAAACACCAATGCCAGGGTGACAAGGTGGTTCCTTTCTCTCCAGGAGTTCAATTTTGTAGTAGAGCACAGACCAGGGAGACAGCATCAGAACGCCGATGCCCTCTCCCGGGTCCATTGTATGATGTCGAGTGGTGCCTCCAACACCTCCGCGTTGAGGCAGAGGGGGGGGATATGTACAGGACGCCAAGGTTGGGTCCTGGACGGGTGCTATATAGCACCAGTATTTGGGCTGTGGTCCCTTTAAAGGAGTCGCAGCATTGCTCAGGGGGTCACCCAAAATGGGTGAGGGGTTCCGGGAGTAGCCGAGCAGGAGAGGACTGACTCGCAGTCCTCTCTAGGTTAATAATAGTTATTTGGGACCCGGAATTTGGGAGGCTCTGAAGAGATATTCGGGTGGGAAAAGAGCCTCCCTCCCTGACCACAATGATTCAGCGCACAGGGGGTTAAGGGCCTCCAGGAAGACAGCTCAA
This sequence comes from Lithobates sylvaticus, assembly GCA_028564925.1. NCBI lineage: Eukaryota > Metazoa > Chordata > Amphibia > Anura > Ranidae > Lithobates > Lithobates sylvaticus. The sequence continues at coordinate 91,709,859 of CM053032.1, forward strand.
AAGACAGGAAGTAGGGAAGAGTTGTTGGTGTGAGGAGGAGTAGGTGATTACACCTGTTAGCTGAGCTGTGTGGATGTCTGGAGGCTGCTAAAAGAACCTGCTGCAAAAACTGTATGTGTTTTCCTTAACTTTGTTTTTGTGCTGAAGATAAGCTGTTTTTTTTGTTATGCTGAAGATAAGCGGACTTTGTTTTTGTACTTTACCTGTGCGCTGAAGAAAGCCTTATTTTGATTTTTCTTTCAAATAAATGTCTTTTATTTTACAACTGACGGTTTATGCACTTAATCCCGTGGAGCTATTGTCCCCAAAGTTCACAATATATATATATATATATATATATATATATATATATACACACACATACATACATAGGAGAGGACTAGTGATCAGTGTTGGTCATCTTACTTTAAAAAAGTAATTTAGTTAAGTTACAAATTACTTCTCGCAAAAAGTAATTGCGTTAGTAAGTAACTCAGTTACTACATTGGAAAAGTAATTAGTTACGCAGCAAAGTAACTGACTTTTTTTTTGTAATATTCTATACGTGTAATTAAGGAGCGGGTCTAGTATTACTGTAACCAAGGGGCGCATTTATTATTGTTATATATCGTGTAACCAAGGGGCTGCTCTCTTATTACTCTAACCAAGGGGCAGATCTGTTATAGCGTGTAAGCAAGGGGCGGGTCTATTATTATTATATCGTGTAAGGGGCGGATTTCTACAGAAGAGGGCGAATGTTAAATTAATGGGCAGAGCTCGATATATAACAATAATAATAAATGCGCCCCTTGGTTACAGTAATACTAGACCCACCCCTTAGTTACACGATAGACGCCCCCTTGCAGAGTAGCACGAGCATCAGGAGCGTGCGGCATCGCCTCGTACAATATCATGTTAACTGCGCCTGCGCGGTGTAGAGTTCACTCAGAGCTGTTTAGGTTCGGCAATTTTCGGAAGCTCCGTAGTCCTTCGTACTGCGCAAGCACTGCGCCTGCGCAGTACAGGGGGTCCTTATCCGGCGGGGGAACTTTTTTGGCAGGACACCGGAATTACACTACTGCCATCTAGTGACGGTAGATGTAATTGGGGTAACTAAGCCAAAGTAATGGGAACTGAGTTACCATGAGGGGAAAAGTAATCAGTTAGATTACTCGTTACCCTCTAAAGTAACTGCGTTACGTAACTCAGTTTATTTTAACTCAGTTACTTACATCACTGTACGCCGGTGCGTGTTATACGCCAATAAATACGGTACTCACCCTATGGTCCATGCCAACAGATCTTATCTTGTAAAGTAAACGTTTATGGGGAACTGTGTCAAATGCTTTTGCAAAATCAAGATACACCAAGTCTACGGGCCTTCCTTTATCTAGCTGGTAACTCACCTCCTCATAGAAGGTTAGTAGATTGGTTTGGCAAGAACGATTCTTTATGAATCCATGCTGATTACTGCTAATGATAGCGTTCTCATTACTAAAATCTTGTATATAGTCCATTTTCATCCCCTCCAAGAGTTTACATACTATTGATGTTAGGCTAACTGGTCTGTAATTCCCAGGGATGTATTTAGGGCCCTTTTTAAATATTCCAGTCAGTAGACTGTCAGTAAAAATTAGGAACAATGGTCTGGCAATTACTTGAGTGAGTTCCCTAAGTACCCTCGGGTGTAAGCCATCTGGTCCCGGTGATTTATTAATGTTAAGTTTCCGAAGTCTAATTTTAATTCTGTCCTCTGTTAACCATAGAGGTGCTTCCTATGATGTGTCATGAGGATAAACACTGCAGTTTTGGTTACTGAAGCCCCCCGATTCCCTTGTGAAAACTGAGGAGAAGAATAAATTCAATACCTTCGCCATCTCCCCATCCTTTGTAACCAGATGTCCTTCCTCATTCCTTATGGGGCCAATATGGTCTGTCCTCCCTTTTTTACTGTTTACATACTTAAAGAATTTCTTGAGATTTTTTTTGCTCTCCTCCGCTATGTGTCTTTCATGTTCTATCTTAGCCATCCTTATTTCACCCTTACATTTCTTGTTGCATTCTTTATAAAGTCTGAATGCTAATGATGATCCCTCAACCTTGTATTTTTTGAAGGCCTTCTCCTTTGCTTTTATATGCATTTTTATATTGGAGTTAAGCCATCCGGGACTTTTGTTCGCTCTTTTAAATGTATTACCCAATGGGATGCATTGGCTAATGCCCTTATTTAATACGCTCTTAAAGTAAACCCATCTCTCCTCTGCATTATTTGTTCCTAAGATTTTATCCCAATTTATCCCAATTTATACGTACATCAAACGTTACTTATCGCTCTTACCCAATTAAGCCATTTATTACATGTGCTACAACCAACATTGTTTATCTAGTAACCTACCCGTGCAGTAATCATTACGATGTTTCTCTATAAGGGTTAATGAGCATATTTCTAACATAAGGGTTGGAAACAAGAAACATAGTGTTGTTAACCACTTCCCGACCGCCCCATGTAGATATACGTCAACAGAATGGCACGTACAGGCAGAATCACGTACCTGTACGTGCCATTCTTCAGGCGCGTGGGGGGTCCGTTCGGACCCCCCCGGCCGGCGGGGACGGTCGGGATCGCTTCAGGAGCGATCCGGGATGAGGGGACGGCCAGTGGTTTCTGGCCACCCCCTCGCGATCGCTCCTGGCGAATCAGATGCTTCCTCTGTCTGTGTCAATCAAAACACAGGCAGAGGAAGTGATGTCACGCTCGGTGCGCCGGTCTATGTGACCGGAACGCCGAGGAGACAAGATGTAAAGGTTAGTGCACCAACAGTACACTGACACCAGTACACATAGGCACATATTCCACCCCCCTGTCACCCCCAGATCACCCCCCAGATCACCCCCTCCCCCCCCCCAGTCACAGTGTCACTAATTGCAGTGATCATTTATTTACTGATCACTGCATTTAGTGTCAGTGTGACTGTAATAACTGTCAGGGCAGTTAGTTTTAGGTCCAAGGTAGCCCCCTACCCCCCCTAATAAAGGTTTAACCCCTTGATTGCCCCCCAGGTAACCCTTTCACCCCTTTTGCCAGTGTCACTAAGCGATCGTTTTTCTGATCGCTGTATTAGTGTCACTGGTGTCGCTAGGTAACCATTTTTTTTTTTTAGGTAACCGCCATGTTTATATAGGTTCATAAATAGGTTTATAGGTCAGGTACCCCCATATTACAACCTAAATAAAGGTTTTAACCCCCTGATTGCCCCTAGAGTTAACCCTTTCACCAGTGATCACCGTATAACTGTCACTGGTGACGCTGGTTAGCCAGTTAGTTATTTCGTTATTTAGGTTCCCCGTCAGGTTTTTATATAGTGTCAGGTACCCCCATATATTACCTAATAAAGGTTTTAACCCCCTGATTGCCCCTAGTTAACCCTTTCACCCCCTTTTGCCAGTGTCACTAAGCGATCGTTTTTCTGATCGCTGCATTAGTGTCGCTAGGTAACCAGTTTTTTTTTAGGTTAACCGCCATGTTTATATAGGTTCATAAATAGGTTTATAGGTCAGGTACCCCCATATTACAACCTAAATAAAGGTTTTAACCCCCTGATTGCCCCTAGTTAACCCTTTCACCCCCTTTTGCCAGTGTCACTAAGCGATCGATCGCTGCATTAGTGTCACTGGTGCCGCTAGGTAGCCAGTTTTTTTTTTAGGTAACCGCCAGTTTTTTTTTTTTAGGTCAGGTACCCCCATATTACAACCTAAATAAAGGTTTTATCGCTGCATTAGTGTCACTGGTGACGCTGGTTAGCCAGTTAGTTATTTAGGTTCCCCGTCAGGTTTTTATCTAGTTAACCCTTTCACCAGTGATCACTGTTCTGTCCATCAGATGGATATATTCTGATTATCTGCATTTGTGTTGTTGTAAATGACATTTAATGTTGTTACCTTTTATAGGAATCATTTGCAGAGCTTAGGCGCCATCTAGCGTCCTTTTTTGGTATTGCTTCTGTGTGTATATTTTATTAATAAAGTTTATAACCTAGGAAGTACTTGGAAAGCAAAGTATTCTGGGTAAAGTCTCACAGGAAGAGACACATTCATCATGCTTTTCAGACTGCAAGAGGTCTTGTTTCAATCTCTTACCATCAATCCCTTATTGAACTTAAAAAAGTAAGTTTTACTGTCTCATATTGTACTGTGTATATTTGTCTTTGAAATGTATGCTAAATTTATGGGATATTGTACTTATCAAGGAAATATGGTATCATGTTTATGGGATAAGAATGGTTTAGCTGAATGTCCTTGAGACAGAACAGTCAGAAGCCTTAAAGAAGCAGGCCTGTGGGAGGCAAAGCAAGCAGCCACGCTACACAGAGACGCGCTCTGTCAAGCAGCACCGACACTAGAACGGTCTCTATACAGCAAGACAGCTTCTTCCCCGCAGCCATGTCTCACAGTAGAACATCTTCTTACAAAACACGATCACAAGCAAGCTCATCTAGGTCATCTGTCGCAAATGCAGCAGCTATCGCCCGTTCGAAAGCGGAAGCAGCAAGAGCCAGGGCCGCATTCGCAGACCAAGAGCTGCAGATGAAAAAAGAAAAGGCCCACCTTGAAGCAGAAAGGGTGAGACAGGAACAAGAGAGAGAGCAAGAAAGGGTGAGACAGGAACAAGAGAGAGAGATGGAAAGAATACGCCTGGAAGACGAAAGAGCTCAGCAAGAGGCATCTCTGAAACTGCAGCCGCCATTGCAGAAGCAGAAGCTCTTGAAGCAGCCATCTACGATGAGCCAAGAGCAGGTAGCAGCATTCCTTGCAACGCACGTCGGATTATGTCTACCAGCACTGTGACCCAACCAAACCTTCTACTCCACAAGGTACTCAACCTTCATACAAACATCAAACACCTGTCTACACAAGCCCAGTGAGCCTAAAGAAGAGACTTCTATCAATAAGGTTTTAATATAAACCACCCTGAGATAGGCCTTACATAGGTCAGGTACCCCCATATATGTATACAAAGCGGAAGGTGACTTACCTGGCCTTTCTTATCTTGACTCTGCCAGAGGTATTAACTCCTTAGCTCAAAAACTTCCTTATGAGTTACACGAAAGATGGATTGCTCATGGCTGTAACTACAAACGGAAATTCTTTCCAGAGTGTTATCCAAGGTCTAGATCTATCTTGCAGACAACAAATAGCACTCCTTCTAAAGTGGCTTGGCAATGATTCTGCAGAACACGCCAAAAGGATCAGAGACATTAATATAAACCACCCTGAGATAGGCCTCACAAACATCTGGAACAGACTGGATACATGTTATGGCTCACCAGAGGCTATAGAGAGTACACTGTTTAAAAGGATAGAAGACTTTCCAAAAATACCTAGCAGAGGTTACCACAGACTCAGAGAATTTAGTGTCCCCGTATGGAGTTACAAGTTGCTAAAGCGGAAGGTGACTTACCTGGCCTTTCTTATCTTGACTCTGCCAGAGGTATTAACTCCTAAAGGTTTTAACCCCCTGATTGCCCCTAGAGTTAACCCCTTCACCAGTGATCACTGTATATCTATGGATGGTAAGACATGCCTACCCTTGCCGATATAGCGTCAGGTACCCCCATATAATACAGGTTTTAACCCCCTAGTTAACCCTTTCACCAGTGATCACCGTATAACTGATACGGGTGACGCTGGTTAGATAGTTTGTTTTCTATCACCCTAAGAAGCAGGGCAGATTAGAGTGGTGTTTGATTCCAGTGCCAAGCATGAAGGTGTCTCTCTAAATGATGTCCTTCTTTCTGGCCCTGACCTCAACAACAGACTATTGGGAGTACTTCTCCGCTTCCGCAAGGATTCAGTCGCATTCATGGCAGACATACAACAAATGTTCTATTGCTTTCTTGTTAAGGAAGAACACCGAAACTTTTTGAGGTTTCTCTGGTTCAGGGACAACAACCCCTTTGGAGACATCACAGAATACCGCATGAAGGTGCACATATTTGGCAACAGCCCTTCCCCTGCAGTTGCTATATATGGCCTCAGACACTCTGCTAGAGTGGGAGAGTCAGAGTATGGGTCAGATGTCAGACAATTTGTGGACAAGGATTTCTATGTAGATGATTGCTTGAAATCACTACCCACAAATGAAGCCGCAATCAGTCTCCTCAAAAGAACTCAGGCAATGCTTGCGTGTTCCAACTTAAGGCTCCACAAGATTGCTTCCAACAGTAGAGAAGTTTTAGAAGCCTTTCCTGTCCAAGACCATTCCAACGAGTTAAAGGACTTAGATCTAGGCACAGACTGTTTTTTATACTGTCAGGGCACCCGCCATTTATTACCCAATAACGGTTTAACCCCCTGATCGCCCGGCGGGTGATATCAATTAGGTTTTAGGGTCAAATAAGGTCTGCGTCGCCCCAGGTTAGTGCCAGCACCGCAAACACCCACGCACAAAGCATACACCTCCCTTAGTGGTACAGTATCTGAACAGATCAATATCTGATCTGATCAGATCTATACTAGCGTCCCAGCAGTTTAGGGTTCCAAAAAAACGCATTGTTAGCGGCATCAGCCCAGATACCTGCTAGCACCTGCGTTTTCCCCCTCCGCCCAGCCCAGCCCAGCCCACCCAAGTGCAGTATCGATCGATCACTGTCACTTACAAAACACTAAGCACACATAACTGCAGCGTTCGCAGAGTCAGGCCTGATCCCTGCGATCGCTAACAGTTTTTTTGTGGTAGCGTTTTGATTCAGTCGCTAACAGTCAGGAGCTTTTTTACCTGTAAATCTCAAAAAAATTAAAAAATAGTTGTCGTTTTATTGTTCTCTCTCTATTGTTGCTCTTTTTTTACTCCATTCTATTCTGCAATGTTTTATTATGTTTTATCATGCTTGCTTTTCAGGTATGTAATTTTGTTTACTGTGTTTTAGTGTTAACCATTTTTTTGTTTTCAGGTGCGCCATTCAGTTGCAGCGCGGATTTATTTATCTTGACAGCAACAGTGTTTGCTCCCACGATACATAAAGACGCGACTCCAACACTGTAGGAGGTGATTTCACCACCACAGTTAAAAAAAAGAGCATATATGCCGAAGCATGGGGGCAGCAGGGGGGGGGGGGGAGCGATTGGCTCCTAATGCTGCGTACATACGGTCGAAATTCCGACGGAGCCTTGCCCCGTGGAAAAGTGCAACCGTGTGTACATGGCATAACTTTTGTGGGAGGATGCCCCCATGCTTCGGCATATATAAATGGTGCATGTATGCCCATCATTAGAAGTGGGTGGATGAAGGGAGGTATTCTAATGGTGGGCATACCCACCAATCAGTCTCTTTTTTTCGTTCAGCCAAGAGGCTGCATGAAAAATAAAGATTACAATATATGTCCAGTATGTTGCTGGACTTTGAATGGTTATACCAGAATGATGCCTGCAGGTTTAGGTATTATCTTGGTATCATTCTTTTCAGCCAGTGATCGGCTTTCATGTAAAAGCAATTCTAGCGGGTAATTAGCCTCTAGACTGCTTTTACAAGCAGTGGGAGGGAATGTCCCCCCTCCCGGATATAAACCGCGCCATTGGGAAATTGGGAAAGCGTTTTATCACACCGATCTTGGTGTGGTCAGATGCTTTGAGGGCAGAGGAAAGATCTAGGGTCTAACAGACCCCAATTTTTTCAAAAAAAGAGTACCTGTCACTGCCTATTGCTATCATAGGGGATATTTACATTCCGTGAGATAACAATAAAAATGATAACAAAAGAAAACAATGGAGGGAACAGTTTTAAAATAAAATAAAAAAGCTAAATAAATAAAAAAAAATAAAAAAAAAAAAAAAAAAAAGCACCCCTGCCCCCCCTTCTCTTGCGCAAAGGCGAACACAAGCGTTGGTCTGGCGTCATACGTAAACAGCAATTGCACCATGCATGTGAGGTATCACCGCGAAGGTCAGATCGAGGGCAGTAATTTTAGCAGTAGACCTCCTCCGTGAATCTAATGTGGTATCATGTAAAGGCTTTTAAAAATGTATGTAGTTTGTCGCCACTGCGTGTTTGTGCGCAATTTCAAAGCATGTCCTGTTTGGTATCCATGTACTCGGCCTAAGATCATATTTTTTATTTCATCAAAAATTTGAGCAATGTAGTGTGTTTTAGTGCATTAAAATAAAAAAAGTGTATTTTTTCCACCAAAAATGCGTTTGAAAAATCGCTGCGCAAATACTGTGTGGAAAAAAAAAATGCAACACCCACCATTTTAATCTGTAGGGCCTTTGCTTTAACAATATATATAGTGTTTGGGGGTTCAACGTAATTTTCTTGCAAAAAAAAAAAATGTTTTCATGTAAACAAAAAGTGTCAGAAAAGGCTTTGTCTACAAGTGGTTAGAAGAGTGGGTGACGTGTGACATAGGCTTCTAAATGTTGTGCATAAAATGCCAGGACAGTTCAAACCCCCCCCAAATGACCCCATTTTGGAAAGTAGACACCCCAAGCTATTTGCTGAGAGCAATGTTGAGCCCATTAAATTTTTATTTTTTTTGTCCCAAGAGATTGAATAATGAAAAAAATATATATATATTTTTTTTTTTACAAAAAGTTGTCACTAAATGATATATTGCTCAAACATGCCATGGGCATATGTGGAAATACACCCCAAAATACATTCTGTTGCTTCTCCTGAGTACGGGGATACCACATGTGTGGGACTTTTTGGGAGCCTAGCCGCGTACGTCACCCCAAAAACCAAGCACCGCCTTCAGGCTTTCTAAGGGTGTAATTTTTTTATTTCACTTCTCACTGCCAATCACAGTTTCGGAGGCCATGGAATGCCCAGATGGCATAAAAACCCCCAAAATTACCCCATTTTGGAAAGTAAACACCCCAAGCTATTTGCTGAGAGGTATTGTGAGCATTTTGCAGATCTCGCTTTTTGTCACAAAGTTTTGAAAATTGAAAAAAGAAAAAAAATATTTTTTTTTCTTTACTTTCTTCATTTTCAAAAACAAATGAGAGCTGTAAAATACTCACCATGCCTCTCAGCAAATAGCTTGGGGTGTCTACTTTCCAAAATGGGGTCATTTGGGGGGGTTTTGTGCTATTTTGGCATTTTATGGCCTTCGAAACTGTGATAGGTAGTGAGGAGTGAAATCAAAAATTTGCACCCTTAGAAATCCTGAAGGTGGTGCTTGGGTTTCGGGGCCCCGTACGCGGCTAGGCTCCCAAAAAGTCCCACACATGTGGTATCCCCATACTCAGGAGAAGCAGCAAAATGTATTTTGGGGTGCAATTCCACATATAACTATGGCATGTGTGAGCAATATATCATTTAGTGACAACTTTTTGAAAAAAATGTTTTTATTTTTATTTTTTGTCTTTATTCAATCACTTGGGACTAAAAAAAAAAATATTCAATGGGCTCAACATGCCTCTCAGCAAATAGCTTGGGGTGTCTACTTTCCAAAATGGGGTCATTTGGGGGGGTTTTGTGCTATTTTGGCATTTTATGGCCTTCGAAACTGTGATAGGTAGTGAGGAGTGAAATCAAAAATTTGCACCCTTAGAAATCCTGAAGGCGGTGCTTGGGTTTCGGGGCCCCGTACGCGGCTAGGCTCCCAAAAAGTCCCACACATGTGGTATCCCCATACTCCGGAGAAGCAGCTAAATGTATTTTTGGGTGCAATTCCACATATAACCATGGCATGTGTGAGCAATATATCATTTAGTGACAACTTTTTGAAAACTTTTTTTTTTTTTTTTTGTCTTTATTCAATCACTTGGGACTAAAAAAAAAAAATATTCAATGGGCTCAACATGCCTCTCAGAAAATAGCTTGGGGTGTCTACTTTCCAAAATGGGGTCATTTGGGGGGGTTTTGTACTTCCCTGCCATTTTAGCACCTCAAGAAATGAGATAGGCAGTCATAAATTAAAAGCGGTGTAAATTCCAGAAAATGTACTCTAGTTTGTAGACGCTATAACTTTTGCGCAAACCAATAAATATACGCTTATTGGCATTTTTTTTTACTAAAGACATGTGGCTAAATACATTTTGGCCCAAATGTTTGATTAAAATTGAGTTTATTGGATTTTTCTTATAACAAAAAGTAGAAAATATCTTTTTTTTTTCAAAATTTTCGCTCTTTTTCCGTTTATATCGCAAAAAATAAAAATCACAGAGGCAATCAAATACCATCAAAATAAAGCTCTATTTGTGGGAAGAAAAGGACGCCAATTCCGTTTGGGTACAACACTGCATGACTGCGCAATTACCAGTTAAAGCAGTGCAGTGCGAAATTGAAAAAAGACCTCTGGTCCTTTGGCTGCCAAATGGTCCGGGGCTGAAGTGGTTAAACACTTTCCCCGCTTTCATCAAAAGTATCCAACTAGTACTCAATTTCTGGTAATAGATTGTTTATTCCTCTTTGACGTGGTGGTTCAGTGAAACGGGAACTCGAGACCTACTGGATATATGAGTTAAAATCATATTTTCCATATGGTATGAATGTTGAGGAGTTTTATTAAGATTTACAATACAATAGAAAGTAAAGATGGTAGTCGAACATATGAGACCATGCATTGTATAGACAAGTTAATAAACATCTAAACATACATAGTCACGTATGGGAAGATTAGAAACATAGCATTTTTTTTAAGGTAGGGTATGCTTACAATCAATTACTAGTATCGTTTGCAAACAACAGTAAAGGGGTATTCAGTCAGACAATGTCTCAAGTGGGTGCTGAAGGTTATTGGGGATGTATCATGAAAGAAAAGGGGTAGTGAGAGAAGATAGTGATGAGTGTGAGCGGGTCCAGTGATCTAAATCATTATGTGGTCCATGAGTGAATACTGTTATGCGCTCACATTCCAAAGGACAGACAGGGGAAAGAAATAGCACTAGCGCAGGTGAGAAGCAAAAGACTCACAGAACGGTAGTGCGGTTCCTGTGTAGGACATGGTTTAAATGATTTGTCTAAATCAGGGGGTAAGCAGTGCTTGATCCAGGGTTGCCAAACCTTTTCAAATTTCCATATTTTATATTTTTTAATAGCTGTCATTTTAGCAAATATAAGGGCCCTATTCATTCTATGTTTCACTTCAGCCACAACCAAAGTCTGGGATTTCAACACATTCCTAATTTTTAGACTTTTTGTCTCATTAAATAATTATTTAAATCCTTTGAATATTTAAAATTCATGTTTTTAATTTTTTTATTATTTATGATTCTTTTCTTTTGTCCATCTCTACCGGTTGGTGCATGTCCTGTTACCTCTGGTTGATATAATTATTTGCATAAAGTTACTCTTAATTGAGACATATTTGGTTTTCAATTTTAATCCTTATTAAAATATAACTGGTCGAGCTACATATATATGGTCTATTCACCATTCAACATACATATTATCTATTTTTAATGTTTCCTACTGTTATTACTCATTTTATTACGGTATAGATTTATATATGTCTCTGTGTGTCTAACACAGGTAACTTTAGTTTAAGAGAAATCTTTCATGTTAACATGTCCCAGCTCATTATGCTGTTAGTCATGTGATCCTTTATACCGCCCATATTATTGACTTGAATTAGTGGTGGGGAACGTATTATGTAATTTCTGCTCCTTAATTATGGACAAGAGAATATTAGGGCATGGTGCATTAAAATTCGGTCGTGAATTGCGTCACTCTCGCATTTTGTCCAATAAGAGCAGATTATATAAATGAGGCTTGGAACGCCTTTGAAGTATTTCCGTCTCTCTATCCTTAGTGGGGTGGAGTGTATCATGGTACTTCCACTTTTCTTATTTAGAGTGTGATATGAAAACGAGGTGCCTTGCGTCATTTCCGCCTTTGTATCTACTAGCTGAATGTGGAGCGCATTACATCATTTACGCTCCTCTATCCACTAACAGTATAGTGTGAAGGCGAGGCGTGTTCCACGCCGGCGCCATTTTAGGACATGGAGGAAGTAGCTCCAGATGTTCCCTATTACCATTTTGGATGGAAATCTTTCATTGGCGAGTTACTTTATATATACCACTGCGATTGCACACAATCCTCACACCCCAGATGATGTCTGGTGGGACAAAACGTATTGGATGACGTTTGTGGCTATCGCTTTATACCTTTTGGGAGACAAGCTTGTTTTATCCGTTTTCTTGTACGTGTAAACCCCTCTTTTTTTGAATAAAAAGACCATACAGAGTTACACTATATGGATTAATTTATCTTACATGTCCAATGCTATGGGATAACCTCATATATGAGATATACGTGCTGTTCATCTCGGACTTTATCTATTGAGGTGGGATCACCTGTTTCATATTGAAGTCTATCTTCCAGTCATCTCCTTCGTATGGTTGATTGAGGTAATTTCCTCAACAATGCCTGTTTGACCCACGTGCTGTACAGTACGTGTGTCCACCTTGTCCGGTAAGCATGGCAACCTTACTATTTTTTGTCGTCTGCACTTCGTGATCAAGTATCACTCAAGATTCATCACTGTATCTGACCCACAAATTATGGACTTCTTTTCACAATATTCACACTGTCTGTTTATGATGGACTACTATGATACATTTGATACATCTTCTTTATTCACTTTCACTCAAGGTTTTACTGTTTGTATAAGTATACATTCACCAATTTTTTGAGCGCTACACTATTTATTTTTATTTGTTTTGTACTTTGTGTCCAGTGGAGTGTTGGCCGCTTACCTAGTTTTCTCTTTGAGCATTTTTTTCTCTCTATACTGTGCTATAAGTAGGTCAACATTACAAGGTTATTAGTTTTTATAAAATGTCAGCAAGCACTTAGAACAACCCTTTGGTAAATTAGACAATGAAAATATTGCCTAAAGCAATACAATTTGTTTATTATTCTCAAGACCTTCATATTTCATTTAAATACCTATACATTATGAATCCACTACTGTTAAAGGAAACCAATACTGAAACCAGAAATGTAAAGGTTGCCATTGCAATCATTAAGGCAGATTGTTCTCACATAGAGGTTTTCCAACATGCTGAAAAATATATTTGTGATCAGTAGCTCCTTGGTCCATTTTCTGGTGAGGAAAGGGGAATAAAGGGTCAAATAGCAATGTAGGCCATATTTTGACAAATTATTTACAGATTATTTTTTCATTCAGTTTTAAAACCATGTTCAATGGCTTTGCTGACTTGGAGAATTTTCTGTTTGCCCCTTTTCCTTTGTGCTATTCAATAAAGCTGGAGTTTTGGTAGGGCCTCTTTTGTATAGTTGCATTGGTCCATCTTGGATCACTGTAAGTATGCATGTTCAATACCTGGTCGATCCTCATGGAACCTGGAAATCACTGTAGTATGTACCGCTACTACAGTGATTGCCACTAAATTCCAGGTCTTGTGCCAAGGGGCTGCCCTGATGCTTGGTCGCTTTGTCAGCATAGATGTCATTCAGAGAACAACTTTAATTTTCTGGAGGAATTCAACACATTCTCTGATTGGGTGAAGTGCAGCAGTAACATCAGAATCACTACTTTTGTCTAACACTTTGAATTAATTTAATTTTATTTAATTCACCCCCTGTCTTCATTAGGCAGCATGGCAATCACTTGGCCTGGGACCTGAAAGTTAGCAGTAATAACTGCAGTAGCAGTACCCGGACCAATGTATCTATGCAAAATAGTCCATACCTAAACTTTAACTTTACCTGTTTCCTGGTTGTTTTTATAAATTTCTGCTGTATTTATAAAGAAACATATATGGATTTTGAGAACATAAGTTAGCATGGTACTGAATTGATCATGGTGAACATAATTACTTGTAATAGAGTCCTCCCCCAACCTGTAGGTTTGTCGGGTTGGTTTCAGTTCAGCAGGTATGCTCAATTTTTTTTTCCCAAAATAGGGTAATTTCTTTCCTGAAAATGTGAAAGATCATTTTTACAAGTATGCCAGTTAGTATTTCAATACTTTAGAAAATATGACAGAAAACAGGCTCCCTGAAATGGTGTAAAAAAGGCAATAAACCACATATTTTAAATTGGCCCCTATGTTTTCACTATTCATGTACAGCTTACTTGAGTTGCCTGACAATTCACCATCCATTCCTCATTCTCAAACATTTCCCTTTTTATGGCCATCCTAAAAATCTAACAAGGGATTTGCTAAAAAAGTACATATACTCCAATTCTGAAGTGCATTCTTTATATATTCCTTTGAATGATATATTATGCTGATGTCATGGAATTCTTCATAATAAATAGCAAAGCTGAAAGTGTAGCTCATAAAGAGCTCTAGATGTTATAGAGACTGGCGAGTCAAAATATCTCCATACAAGACAGCAATAAAAAAAGATTTCTTGAGTGATCTAACTCTTCCCTACTTCACTAAAAAACACTGACAACATTCTAGAGGTTCAGTGGCCATAGCATCAGTGTTAATTTAGTCAAATAAATCATTTTAGTCGACTAAAATGACTAAAAAATTTTAGTAGACTAAAATACGACTAAAACTAAAAACAATTGAGTTGACTAAAATACGACTATAAAACTAAAAAACATTTTAGTCAAAAGACTAAAATGAGACTAAAACTAAAATGCCATTTTAGTCAAAAGACTAAAATGAGACTAAAACTAAAATGCCATTTTAGTCAAAAGACTATGACTACAACCAAATTGCAATTACTGAAATGTAATGGAGATTTTAGTCGCCTAAAGGGTACTGGAGATTTAGTCAACTAGATACGACTAAAACTAAAAGAATTGCAGAAGACTAAAATGGGACTAAAACTAAAATGCCATTTTAGTCCTAAGATTAAAATTAACACTGCATAGCATACACTTTTATTTTATACTATCAGCCTTTTAATAGCAGTATGAGCAATAGTTATATTTGACAATCCATTTAAACCTTACTTGAAAAATCTCCCTTCATGTTGAGATTTCTACTTGTCCACTGGTCATCTTTCCACAACTTCCTGGATACCTTCTATGCTCTGCAGGTTCCCCACTGCCATTTACTTTCAATTTCTAAGCACTAAATGGTGCCTTGCTGCCTGCAAGCAGTGATTCCTGTACTGACTCCACCTCCTGAAACTTTGTAGCCCAAAAGGCAGTCTCTGTGAAAAGTGTGACACAGAAGTGCCTACAGGCAGTTCTCGATTTGCGAAAAAGATTCTATAGGATTGTTCTTAAAGTGTTTGTTAACCCTCAAAAAAATTACAGATCCTGGTCCCTTAAAGCAGATTAAACAGCACAGTGCTTGTAAAAATAGGGGGACCATGTTGGTCCGATAAAGAATGAGGAAGGACATCTGGTTACAAAGGATGGGGAGATGGCAAAGGTATTGAATGTATTCTCCTCAGTCTTCACGAGGGAATTGGGGGGCTTCAGTAACCAAAACTGCAGTGTTTCTCCTCATGACACATCACAGGAAGCACCTTCATGGCTAACAGAGCACAGAATTAGCACAGAATTAGAAATAGACTTGGGAAACTTAACATTAATAAATCACCGGGACCAGATGGCTTACACCCGAGAGTACTTGGGGAACTCAGTCAAGTAATTGCCAGACCATTGTTCCTAATTTATACTGACAGTCTACTGACTGGAATGGTACCAGCTGATTGGAGAAAAGCCAATGTAGCACCAATATTTAAAAAAGGGCCAAAATACATCCCTGGGAATTACAGACCAGTTAGCCTAACATCAATAGTATGCAAGCTATTGGAGGGGATGATAAGGGACTACAGGCAGTCCCCGAGTTACGAACACCCGAGTTACGAATGACTCCTACTTACGAATGGCCTCAAATGCCAGCCACTTGTGCTGGTCCTAGATACCTTTTAAGCACCTCCGGACACATCCCACACTGCCGTACTATGCCCTAGATAACATAATAAGCGCCCAGAACATCCCACATCCATGCACAGGCGGCAGTTACACTTACGAATGCAGTGTTCCGACCGGAAGTTACACTTACAAATGCAGTGTTGCGACTTAAGAACAACTTCGACTTACGAACAAACCTACAATCCATATTGTGTTCGTAACTCAGGGACTTATATACAAGTATATACAAGATTTTAATAATGAAAACGGTATCATTAGCATTAATCAGCATGGATTCATGAAGAATTGTCCTTGCCAAACCAATCTATTAACCTTCTATGAGGAGGTGAGCTGCTATTTAGATAAAGGAAGACCCGTAGATGTGGTGTATCTGGATTTTGCCAAAGCATTCGATACAGATCCAGTTGGCATGGACCATAAGGTGAGTACATGGATTGAAAACTGGCTACAGGGGCGAGTTCAGAGGGTGGTGATAAATAGGGAATATTCAGAATGGTCCGGGGTGGAAAATTAGGTCCCCCAGGGTTTTATGCTGGGACCAATCCTGTTTAATTTGTTCATAAACGACCTGGAGGATGGGGTAAACAGCTCAATTTCTGTATTTGCGGACGACACTAAGCTGAGCAGGGCGAAAACTTCTCTGCAGGATGTGGAAACCTTGCAAGAAGATCTGAACAAATTAATTGGGGGGGGGGGGGGGACTACATGGCAAATTAGGTTTAATGTAGAAAAATGTAAAATAATGCATTTGGGTGGCAAAAAAATATGAATGCAATCTACTCACTATGGGGTGAACCTCTGGCGGGAATCTAGAATGTAAAAGAACCTGGGGGTCCTAGTAGATTATGGGCTCAGCAATAGCATGCAATGTCAAGCTGCTGCTAACAAAGCAAACAGAATATTAGCATGCATTAAAAAGGGGATTAACTCCAGGGATAAAGCGATAATTCTCCCACTCTACAAGACTCTGGTCCGGCCGCACCTGGAGTATGCTGTCCAGTTTTGGGCACCAGTCCTCAGGAAGGATGTACTGCAAATGGAGCGAGTACAAAGTAGGGCAATGTGACAAACCTAGCCGGGACAGAGCCTGTTGGAGGGGACTGAATGCGAGCCTATTGCCTTGCGATTATGGGCCCTGGCATTTCGGGGAACGGTGCTCTTTGAGCTGCATGCCTGGGGACCCCAGAGCTGGTGTTACTTGGATTCAGGTCCACGCTGGCCCTCCAAGACACATAGACTCTGTATATGTATTTGGCATATTAGCAATAGACTGAATGACACTGTTGGGACACAAGCTGTCAGATGCTAATGTCATGAACTCCAGCCAGCCTGTCTGTTGTGTAAATGAGTATATGTGCTAATTAACCCTGAAATTGAATGAAGGAGTCCAGTGTTGATTAAGATAATTAGCTCATGCTAATTAGGTTAGGTTTTAGTCATCCGGCTGTAAAAATTTGTGTGACATGTCAAATAAAAGTTAATTACTGATGTACTCCAAGACTGGTGTTGTCTAGTTCTTGGGGGCTCCTATAACCAGATCCATTGGACTCATGTTCCAGGACTTAGGAAGCATTTACGGCGGACACCTTGAGTACAGGATCCGTTACATTGTTGGCAAGCAGTGGGATCGTGCTTCCTGCAGTCTGGGACATCCAAACCTCCACCGGGATCCAAGATCAGGATAGAAGACTTCGGTCACCCCAGCCGAGATATGGATCTGGCATCAGAGTTCCCGGGGCTGCTGCGGATCATCCTTTCAGCATACACCAGGACTGTGTCTGAGGATGAATACCTGGAGCTCAGGCAGCAGATTCGGGTGGAGCTGTGGATTGGAGCCCTCCAGCTCGCTGGTATAAAACAGGGCAAGTTCTTTCCAACCCAAGAGCAACGGGCCAGTGACCAACAGGCATTGCGGATGGCATTCCTGGGAGAGCGGCCCCAGGAGCAATGGGTGACTGAGTTGGACAGGCTGGTCCAGCAATAGATAGAGCTGGACAACCATTATCGGGCTCTGCAATGGCACGCAGAGCAAGGATATTTAGGAGAGACAACAGAATGCTCTCCGGAGGGATATGACTTTGGAGGCCCTGGATTGCTGTGGGAGAGCCTTACAGATCATTTTGTATTTGGCGATGAAGGGGAACCTACCCTTGAGGACCTGCGAGAATATAGAGAGGCTATGCTCAGTCTCGCAGGGGTCTCAGAGCTTAAACCGGATCTGGACCATTTGTTAAGGAAGGAACAGCATCTGGAAAGGGCATACAGGAAACTGCTAGAACACGTTCAGCAGCATGCCAGAGAATTGGCAGTGGAAACTCCGGAGATTGTCGTCCCCAAAGCAGAAGTTCTGACAATTGGGCAGAGCTCTGCTAACTTCTGCCCAGCACCAACAGTGGCTTTGGCCTTCTTGAGAGAAGAGGTAGTCTGCCTTTCTCCCACAACACTGACAGGGACGTGTGATTTTCTGCCAGCAGCATCTATGGAGTTACAACAAAACTTCTCCAGCTGAAGAACTGGTAACTGAACAGAGAGTTCAAGACCTCTGTCCCACACCTACAGCAACTCTGGAGGCCCAGGGTGAGGAGGTAGCAGTCCACCACGAGTTGCAGATCAGGATCCAAGGAGAGAATGCAGTCGTCACCTCACAACTGCAGCTTGATCTGGTGTCGGTGGATGGGCCTGTGGTCTCCACTAACAGAAAACCAGAAAAAGTGCTGGCAACCGGGCAGAGTGCTACCAACCTCTGCCCAGCACCGGTAACAGCTGCGGAGTTCCAGGGAGCTGGGGCAGTCGGCCTCTCTCCCCAACAGTTAGCTAGAGCAGATTATGTAGGGAAGCTCCTACGTCCAGCTGAACTTCTGGCAACGGAACAGAGCGCTGCTGGCCTCTGCCCACAACTAACACAGGACAGATTTCCTGTAAAGGTGGATGGGAATTCAGTCTCCACCTGTATACCCCAGGGATGCTGGGCAGTAGGCCCATTTGCCCAACAGCATGACAGACTGAGCCCAGCCACCCTGTCTTCTCTCCTGCGGCTAAAGAGACTCCAGGAGGAAGGACCAGTCCACACTTCCCCCCAGCAGCGGGTATGTTCTATGAGAGAGGCAGAGGTTGGCTGGGTGAGTAGTGCTCTGTTTGAAACAATTTGTTTGGGGTACTGTGTGGGTACAGGCATTAGAGGACTGGAACTATGGACTAACTTCGGAGTCAACCCGTCTGTGGTCTCCTCCTGTGTTAGTCTCCTGCCGAAAGGGGAGAAATGTGACAGACCTAGCCGGGACAGAGGCTGTTGGAGGGGACTGAATGCGAGCCTATTGCCTTGCAATTATGGGCCCTGACATTTGAGGGAGCAGTGCTCTTTGAGATGCATGCCTAGGGACCCCTGAGATGGTGTTACTTGGATTCAGGTCCATGCTGGCCCCCCATGACACAGACTCTGTATATGTATTTGGCATATTAGCAATAGACTGAATGACACTGTTGGGACACAAGCTGTCAGATGCTAATGTCATTAACTCCAGCCAGCCTGTCTGTTGTGTAAATGAGTATAGTCTGGCTTGTAAGAGTATTTTACCTATTGTTGTATGTGATAATTAACCCTGCAATTGAATGAAGGAGTCCAGTGTTGATTAAGATAATTAGCTCATGCTAATTAGGTTAGGTTTTAGTCATCCGGCTGTATAAATTTTGTGTGACATGTCAAATAAAAGTTAATTCCTGATGTACTCCAAGACTGGTGTTGTCTAGTTCTTGGGGGCTCCTATAACCAGATCAATTGGACTCATGTTCCAGGACTTAGGAAGCATTTACGGCGGACACCTTGAGTACAGGATCCGTCACAGGCAATAAAGCTAATAAAGGGTCTGGAGGATATTAGTTATGAAGAAAGGTTGTGAGCACTGAACTTATTCTCTTAGGAGAGGAGACTCTTGAGAGGGGATATGATATCATATTACAAATACCGTACTGGTGACCCCAAAATAGGGATAAAACTTTTTTTGCATAAGGGAGTTTAATAAGACACGTGGCCACTCACTAAAATTAGAAGAAAAGAGGTTTAACCTTAAACTGCGCAAAGGATTCTTTACTGTAAGAGTGGCAAGGATGTGGAATTCACTTCCACAGGCAATGGTTTCAGCTGGGGGCATTGATAGTTTAAAAAACTATTAGATGAGCACCTGAACGACCGCAACATACAGGTATATACAATGTAATACTGACCTATAATCACACACATAGATTGAACTTGATGGTCTTGTGTCTTATTTCTACCCCACCTACTCTGTAACTATGTAAAATAGAATAGAAAATAAAGGAATAGAATAAAATTTTTTTTACAGAAAATAAAAGAATATAATATAATAGAGTAAAACAGAACAAAATAGAAAATAAAAGAACATAATAGAATATAAAAAAAGAATAGAGTAAAATAGAAAGTATATAACCATCTTCTGAAATTCGAATTTCAATTCAATTTCAAATAGAATAGAAAAGAATAGATTAGAGTAGAATGGAAAATAACAAAATAGTATAGAAACTGAATAGAATAGAATAGAAAGAATATAACCATCTTCCAAAATTCAAATTTCGAATAGAATATGTTTGAATTTGAATAGAAAATGATAGAATAGAATATAAAATAAAATAATAGAATAGAAAAAATAGAATAAACAAATATAAATAGAATAGAATATAACCATTTCACAAAATTCAAAAAGAAGCAATTCGAATTTAAATAGAATAGAAAATAATAGATTAGAATAGGACAATTGTTATATTCTTTCTATTCTAATCTGTTGTTTTTTTTGTATAATATTCTGTTATTTTCTTTCTAATCTATTCTTTTCTATTCTATTCAAATTTTAATTGATTCTATTAGAATTTTGGGAAATGGTTATATTTCTATTCTATTCTATTGTTTTTTTTTTTTATTATTCTATTCTCTTCTCTTCGAAATTTCAGAAGATGGTTATATTCTATTTTATTCTATTTTTTTTATATTTTATTCATTTTTTTATATATTTTATTCTATTCATTTCTATTCTATTCTTTTATTTTTTGTTAAATTCTTTTATAATATATTTTTTCTATTTTATTTTATTCTCTTTGGTAATTTGAAAGCTATTCAAATTTTAAAACTATTCGAATCGATTCGAATTCCGAAAATTTGAATCGATTCGAAAACAAAACAAATTCTGAAAACTAATTAAACGGATTAAACAGATTTATGTAAATAACTAATCAAAACAAAATTTTTTTTTAGTTCTGCACATGTCTATCAGGAACTGTCTGCCCATACAGATGACACAGTCCACTACTATTACCGGTAACCGGTAGCTGATTAGTCATAGCAATCACATGCTAACAATGTAAACAACCTGTCATGAATGGCTTTGCATTCATGAACAAATTGCTTACTGTTACATAGTAGGCGAGGTTGAAAAGAGACAAGTCCATCAGGTCCAACCTATGTGCGTGATTTTATGTCAGTATTACATTGTATATCCCAGTATGTTGTGGTCATTCAGGTGCTTATCTAATAGTTTTTTTTTAATTATCGATGCTCCCCGCTAAACCACTGCCTGTGGAAGAGAATTCCACATTCTAACCACACTTACAGTAAAGAACCCTCTATGAAGTTTAAGGTTAAACCACTTTTTTTCTAATTTTAGTGAATGGCCACCTGTATTAAATTCCCTTTCCCGGAAAAGTTTTATCCCTATTGTGGGGTCACCAGTACGGTATTTGTACATTGAAATCATATGCTTTCTCAAGCGTCTTCTCTGCAGAGAGAACAAGTTCAGTGCTTGTAACCTTTCCTCATAACTAAGGTCACTTTATTAGTTTTGTTGCCCTTCTCTGGACTATCTCCAGTTCCAGCACATCCTTCCGGAAGCCTGGTGCCCAGAACTGGACAGCATACTCCAGATGAGGCCAGATCTAAGATTTATAGAGTGGGAGAATTATCATTTTATCTCTGGAGTTAATCCCCTTTTTAATGCATGCCTATATTCTGTTTGCTTTGCTTGCAGCTGCTTCTCATTGCATGCCATTGCTGAGCCTGTCATCTACTATGACCCCCAGGTCCTTTTCCATCCTAGATTCCCCCAGAGGATTTCCACCAAGTGAGTAGATTGCATTCATGTTTTTGCCACCCAAATGCATTATTTTACATTTTTCAACATTAAACCTTATTTGCCATGTAGTAGCCCACCCCATTAATTTGTGCAAAACTTCTTGCAAGGTTTCCATATCCTGCAGAGAAGTTATTGCCCTGCTAAGCTTAGTATCATCCGAAAATACAGAGATTGAGCGGTTTATGCCATCCTCCAGGTCGTTTATGAATAAATTAAATAGGATTGGTCCCAGGACAGAACCCTGGGGGACCCCACTTTCCACCCCGGACCATTCCGAGTACTTCCCATTTATCACTACCCTCTGAACTCGCCCATGGAGCCAGTTTTCAATACATGTACTCACCCTATGGTTCATGCCAACGGACCTTACTTTGTACTAGGGCTGCAACTAATGATTATTTTCATAATCGATTAGTTGGTCAATTTATTGTTTTGACTAATCAATTAAACAGATAATATTCTCAACAAAAGTGTGGTGTATAATTTGGTTAATATGTAAAGTTTAAAATAAAAGGCAATTTATTCTTAAATATCTATATGCAGGGGTAAATATAAATAACCAACTACATGATTAGGCTCGATTCACACTTATGCATTTTTTTGTGCTTTTTGCATTTTGCAGATTTGCACTACAGAACGTGTTCCATAGGAAACCATGTTAAATGGACTGTAGTGAAAATCTGCAAAATGCAAAAAGCACTAAAAATGCATAGGTGTGAATCAGGCCCTAGGGAGCAAAATCTTTAATCCACTCTGAGAATATGTTTTAATAATAATATTTAAAGAAAAAAAAATTAAAGACTGTTTTGCAGATTTTCAGACAGAACTGTAATCTATTTTGTATGACAGACTCCCTTGTCATAGGCGGGTGGATGATAAAAGCTCCCTGCGCCTGCTGTCATTTATGCTGGCCATACAAAAATCATTCTCTGAGTCCGGAAGAAGAGGGGACACCCCTCAAAACACTTAGGACACTTTGGATTTATACAATGTGCTTGATTTTATCACTCGTTTGTATGTTTTATATGTGTCGCAAAGGTAATGTGCTAGGCTGGTGCGCCCTCTGATCCTTTTTCTTTTAAAGTTTCTTTTAGATTTCCCCTGACCTGTGAAGATTGGCAGCACAGCTGATGTGGCTTGACTAGCGATGACTCATGATTTTAACCAGCCACAATGTTATTTCTTCATTTTTCTTTTATAGTATAGAGTGCCCCTATAGCAAAGTAAAAAAAAACTTTTGCCTTTAGAACCACTCACTTACTGACTACATGTCCCATGAGGCATTGCTCCTCACACATTCACATTTACAAGTTCTCAGGCACTTACTGACATGTATGGACGGTGTACTGAGCTGTATGCACTGTATTTCCTGATATGTAAACAAATAATGCATTCTGTATGCAGGCCAACTAATTGGCTGACTGATTAATCGATTATGAAAATAGTTGACAACTATTTTCATAATCGATTGGTTGTCCAGCGCAAATAGTCTCCCATCAAACTTCTACTAACACAAGATTAGCAGAAGGAGCCCAAAGGGTGGCGTACTTGGTATTGAACTTCCCTTTTCTAGTGCTGTCGTACGTGTTGTATGTCACTGCGTTCTTGACGTTTACAAATTTCGACCAACTTTGTGTGACCGTGTGTATGCAAGACAAGTTTGAGCCAACATCCGTCGGGAAAAAAAACAGGGATTTTGTTGTCAGAATGTGGGATTGTGTGTACTGCTCTGTCTGGACACTGACTCTGAATTACGTCAGTCAGTTCCAGTTAGACATGTGCGATTAGTTTCGTACGAATTCGTACGAATTTTTCGAAATTCGTACGAATTTACGAATCCGTAGTACGAAATTTTTCGAATACGAATTCCGTACGGAATACGAAATTCCGTTTACGAATTTCGTCGCCGAATTTATTCGAATCCGACTACCAAATATCGAATTTCAACTAATATGAAAGAAATTATTATAGCGGATATAACGAATGATTCGAATGGATTCGAATGAATTCGAATGACAAAGTGTAATTTTTGCAGGAAAAATTCCATTTACGAATTATTCGAATCCAACTACCAATATCGAATTTCAACTAATTCGAAAGAAATTATTATAGCAGATATAACGAATGAATTTGAATGAATTCGAATGATTCGAATGACAAAGTGTCATTTTTGCAGAAAAAAAAGCTATTTAAAATCACTTGCAGCTATTGCCGGCAAATGAATTGTCGGCTCCATAACACAGAGAACAGTCATTCATTGATATAAAAAAAAAAAAAGCGTAGGGGTCCCCCCAAATTCAATAACCAGGCCCTTCAGGTCTGGTATGGATATTAAGGGGGACCCCAGCCAAAAAAAAAAATGGCGTGGGGTCCCCCCCAAATATCCATACCAGACCCTTCAGGTCTGGGATGGATTTTAAGGGGAACCCCGGCCAAAAAAAAAAAAAAATGGCGTGGGGTCCCCCTCAAAATCCATACCAGACCCTTTATCCGAGCACGCAACCTGGCAGGCCGCAGGAAAAGAGGGGGGACGAGCGCGGCCCCCCTCCCGCCTGAACCGTACCAGGCCACATGCCCTCAACATTGGGAGGGTGCTTTGGGGTCCGCACAATGGGAGGCTCCCGCTCTGTGAGGCTTCGCTCCGGCTGACAGGTCTTTTATAACGGAGGGCACCTGGTAACCCCGCCCCCTCTGACGCACTGGGACGTCATGGGGACTTCCCAATGGCTTTCCCCATGACGTCAGAGGGGGGGGCGGGGTCACCAGGTGCCTTCGTTATAAAAGACCTGTCAGCCGGAGCGAAGCCTCACAGAGCGGGAGCCTCCCATTGCGCGGAGCGGCCTGCGAGAACAGACGCCGATGCCGGACGAGAAGGACGAGAAGACCGGAGCAAGAAGAAGCGGATCGGAGAAAGAAGAAGATGGAAGAAGATGCCGGAAAGAGAAGATGAAGAAAGGAAGAAGGAAGACCAGAAGAAAGAAGATTTTAATAAAGGAATTGTCAAAGACCGTCTCCTGTCATTTTTACAATTTTTGTCACTTTTTTGGTGAAATGGTAGGGGTACTTTTGTACCCCCTTACCATTTCACACAGGGGGGGGCGGGATCTGGGGGTCCCCTTGTTAAAGGGGGCTTCCAGATTCCGATAAGCCCCCCGCCCGCAGACCCCCACAACCACCGGCCAGGGTTGTGGGGATAAGGCCCTTGTCCTCATCAACATGGGGACAAGGTGCTTTGGGGGGGACCCCAAAGCACCCTCCCAATGTTGAGGGCATGTGGCCTGGTACGGTTCAGGTGGGAGGGGGGCCGCTCTCGTCCCCCCTCTTTTCCTGCGGCCTGCCAGGTTGCGTGCTCGGATAAAGGGTCTGGTATGGATTTTGAGGGGGACCCCACGCCATTTTTTTTTTTTTTTGGCCGGGGTTCCCCTTAAAATCCATCCCAGACCTGAAGGGTCTGGTATGGATATTTGGGGGGGACCCCACGCCATTTTTTTAATTTTTTTTGGCTGGGGTTCCCCTTAATATCCATACCAGACTTGAAGGGCCTGGTTATTGAATTGGGGGGGACCCCCACGCTTTTTTTTTTTATCAATGAATGACTGTTCTCTGTGTTACGTAGCCGACATTTTATTAGCCGCGAGTGATTTTAAATAGCTTTTTTTCCTGCAAAAATGACACTTTGTGCAGGAACAGTTCTCTATATTAGATATACTGAATCTCGAATTCATTCGAAGCGTTCGAACCATTCGTTATATCCGCTATTATAATTTCTTTCATATTAGTTGAAATTCGATATTTGTAGTTGGATTTACTAACGATTCGTAACTATTCGTAACGATTCGTAACTTGAAATTGAAATTCGATATTTGTAGTTGGATTCGAATTGTTCTCTGTGTTATGAGAACCACAATTCATTAACCGCGTTAACGTTTCGTAACGATTCGTAACGATTCGTAACTTTACTAACGATTCGAAAAAAAAATTATGATTCGTCCGAAATTCGTATTTCGTACGAATTCGAACGGAATTTCGTACACGAATTACGAATTTTTTTATATACGAAACGGGACGAAACGAAACTAAACTAATTTTTTGACAGTTCCCATGTCTAGTTCCAGTGGCATATCACGATTTCCTAGATGTATTCAGTAAGAAGGGTGCAGAGACCCTTCGTCCCCACAGACCCTATGATTGTCCGATTGAGCTCCCTTCAGAAGGATCTTCCCTTTAACTGAACTTGATCTAGGCC
Organism: Lithobates sylvaticus; assembly: GCA_028564925.1. NCBI lineage: Eukaryota > Metazoa > Chordata > Amphibia > Anura > Ranidae > Lithobates > Lithobates sylvaticus. Next base: position 91,736,041 of record CM053032.1, read on the forward strand.
CGCTGAAATAATATATTGATGACAATCTGAGAAAGGGGTTTATTTGCCCATCTACCTCTCCGGCAAAAGACTACTCTTTACGCCCCTTCCGCAGGCATGTCAGAAATGTGTTCACCCGGCTCCGGCAACATGGCCTTTATGCCAAACCGGAAAAATGTAAATTTGAACTACAGAGCTTTACATTTTTGGGGTTGATCATCTCAGTTGAAGGCATTAAGATGGACCCCTAGAAAGTCACAGCCATCCTAGACTGGTCATTACCTGCAGACAAGAAAGCAGTCCAACGTTTCATCGGATTTGCCAGGAAACCAGAAATTCATCGGAAATTCATTAGTGGGTTTTCTGCCATCATCACAGAACTAACCAGGCAGGGCATTCTCTGGTCTTCCGAAGCTCAGACTGCTTTTGCAAGCCTTAAGAAGTTGTTCAGTTCAGCATCCATCTTGAAGCATTATGACCCTCCCCTGCCATTTGTTCTTGAAGTGGATGCTTCAGAAATAGCAGTTGGAGCAGTGCTTTCTCAACGGCAAGGATCCAAGGCCCTACTCTAACCATTTGTGTTCTTTTCCCCCAAACTATCGACAGCAGAAAGGAACTATGATGTAGGAGATCGTGAGCTCCTGGCTATCAAGGCTGCACTAGAAGAGTGGCAATGCTTACTGGAAGGTGCGGCACACCCAATTCTGGCCTATACAGACCATAAAAATTTGGAATATCTATGGACGGCAAAAAGATTAAAGCCACAGCAGGCCAGGTGAGCACTTCGGTGCCTTAAATAGGGCTGAACTTGTGCAACACACATTCTGGTGGCCCCAGGTACTAGGCGACTGTAAAAAGTATGTGGAGTCCTGCACCATCTATACATGAAGTAAGAATAATAAAGTCAAGGCTTGGGGTTTGCTAAACCCGTTGTCCGTTCCAGAGAGACCCTGGAGAATGATCTCAATGGATTTCATTGTGGAACTCCCCCCGGCAGAGGGCTTTACTACCATCTTTATGGTGGTGGATAGACTGTCAAAAATGGCCCATTTTCTGCCAAAGAAAGGGACACCTTCGGCTGTGGAAACAGCACAAATCTTCATTAAAGAAATAGTAAGTTTCCATGGAGTTCCAGCCAATATCGTGTCTGACCGGGGAGTACAGTTCACTTCCAGGTTCTGGAAAGCATTGTGCGGATCTCAAGGAAGGAGAGATTGAACTGTCCTTTTCCTTCATATACCATCCCCAGATGAACGGGCAAATGGAGAGAACTAACCAGACCCTGGAACAATACCTGCACTGTTTCTCATCCTTCTCGCAGGACAACTGGGTCTCTGCTTCCTATAGCCGAGTTCGCCTATAACAACTCTTCTCAATCTGCCATCAAACTCCATTCTTTGCCAATTACGGCTTCCACCCATCCTTTCTGCCCAGCACCATACCAGAATGCTAAATTCCTGCGGTCTCTGAAACAATGGACTTCTGCAATAACAACAAACAAGAGACCATGACCAAGATGCAGGAATACAATAAAAAGATCTTCGATAAAAAGAAACAAGGAGAACTAACCCTGGAACCAGGCAATCAGTTATGGCTATCAACAGTAAATATGAAGCTGGCTTGCCCCTCAAGGAAATTGGGTCCTAAATTTGTGAGACCCTATCCTGTCCTATCCTACGAGTTGGAATTACCTGACTCGTTTTAAAGTCCACCCTGTCTTTCATGTGACCTTGTTGAAACCTGCTATTTCTGATCCTTTCCCTGAGTGAAGTACTGGTCCACCGGAGCCTGTAATAATCGACGGTGAGGAGGAAGTTGAGGTTGAAACAATTCTGGACTGCCGAAGAAGGTATAATCAGATTCATTGTTTGATTAAATGGAAGGGTTATGGGCCAGAGTTTAACTCTTGGGAGCCTGAAGGCAATGTTCATTGATGTAATCTTTTAAGAAATCCCATGCTGTGAAGTTAGCCCTGTTGGCCCTCCGGAGGCTGCCCTTAAGAAGTGGGCAATGTTAGGAAGTGCCCTGTGGAAAAACAATGCTGCTGGCTGAGCTGGTGCACGTCTGTGTGCGTCGGTATGCACGTGCATGATTCTCTGCACCAAACGACCTATTTAAACAGGATGTGCAGACAGGACCAGAGCTGTCTGATCTGCAGCTTGCCGTGACCCCTGCACCTTGCAATCTGCTTCTGTGATCGATTTCCTGTATTACCCATCCTGCCTTTGGACTCTCCCTGCCTTCTACCTGCACCTGACCCCGGCTCGTCTTTGTCCTTAATTCTGCCTGCTCCTTTAAGTACTATGTTGCCCGCCAGTTACCGACCCGGCCTGTGACCCGATCTGCCTTGTCTATTGCACCTGCTCCAGTATCTCCTGCCTGTGTAAAGATCCAGTCTGCCTGAACCTGCTTGTTATCCATATACCTCTGGGCTGATCCACTGTCTGCCAGCCCCAGCATCCGGGTGTGTGGTGTCCGGATATCAGTTGATCCAGTTTCCAGCCTGTCTGCTGTCCTGATCATTCACCTTGCTGGTACTCATCCCTGCAGCATCAGGACCCCCAGAGCGGCCCTTCTGTCAGCTAACCCACCAGGCACTCATACCATTCTGCACTCCTGAGCCGCCTGTCTGCTCTATCAGGGGCTGCCAGTCACATAAGTAAGGGAGGCCTTTCCCTGCATTATCGGGCTCATCCGTCAGATACGTAGGAATGTGACAGAGCTGTTAGCTGTGGCTGGCGGGTGCAGAGGACACGGACGACAACCGAAGCCCCATAGTAACTCTATGGGTGAGAGTTTCTTCCCGTTAATTTCACAGCCGTTGTCAGCTGTGTCCTTTGCAGAGCTTTGGGTCGGCCCCAGAGATCAGGTCGGATCACCTGCAGAAAAGGTATGTATACTGATTTTCTTCTTTACAGGGCTAGAGAGATTAGTGTTAGAATGCTGGTGGCTATAAATGCAGGGAAGACGTAAGTCTAAAAGCATAAGTCATCCAGTTTACGTAGCCATTGAGCTCAAGTGGGTACAATGCGTTGTCTCCAGTAAAGTGGGATCTAGAATCTACTCTTCTATATCAGCCTGTTGATTCTGTTGCATAGTGAAATAACATGGACCAAGGTTCTAGTCTGATCCTTTCAACTTGTATGAGAGTGACCGTGTCAGCAATCGCCTGCTAGTATGCCTAAATAAATGGACATGTCCACCAGATGTGTCCATGCGTGGCTCGGCTCCACATTCCCTCCAACACATAGGCGAGACAGATACACATTGCATGTAGTTTAACTGGTGTGTAATGCCAACAGATAAGGTGTTTATACTTGACTTCCTCCATTTTGGAAGAAATAGGAGAAATTTGAGAAAACTGTATAATCTTGTCTTTTTGTATATCAATAATACTTAATTGCAAGTCTTTTTCCGAACTAGCAAAGTAGCCCAGATAACAAGGGCCTTGGAGGGATAGTAGAGCTTTATAAAATGATACAGTGTGGCAGGGGCTCCCTAAACCGCATGATGGCTTCCACAGGGTTCAATTCAGATCATGTACAAAGCGGCGACACTGATCTACTCTGATGACAGGATGTTAACCCCTTCCTGCCACTGCTTTAGCTGAAAGACGGCTACAGCATGGGCCTAAATTGCTGTGAGGGCGTCCATGTACGTCCTCCCGTGCTTGTGCTGCCTGCGTACCACCTGCGGCATGCTCTATGATCAGTGAGTCCATGAGACTCGACTAATCACAGATCGGAGTTAGGGGCCAATCCTGGCCCCTTACCATGTGATCAATTGTCAGCCAATGACAACTGATCACGTGATGTAAACAGAAGCCGGTAATCGACTTTTCTTTTCCACGCGCTGACAGCATGAGGAGGAAAAAAAAGGCGATTATCGGCTTGTGTAAACAGGACATTGGTCGCACACACTCCACACCCACTGCTGCTAAGTAGTGCCACCTATCAGTGCCCATCAGTGCTGCCAATCAATGCCCATCAGTGCATCATCATCAGTGTCACCTACCAGTGCTGCCTATCAGTGTCACGTACCAGTGCCTATCAGTGTCCTTCAGTGCCACCTATCAGTGAAGCCTCATCAGTGCCTCATGATCAGTGCCCACCAGTGCCGCCTCATCAGTGCCCTTTAATGCCACCTTTATCAGTGCAGGCTATCAGTGCCCATCAGTGCAGCCTCATCAGCACATATCAATGAAGGAGAAAAATTACCTGTGTGCTAAATTTTATAACAAACTATGAAAACAGATTATTTTTTTTCAAAATTTTCAGCCATTTTTTGTTTGTTTACCAAAAAATAAAAACCCTAGTAGTGATTAAATACCACCAAAAGAGAGCTCTATTTGTGTGAAAGAAATTATAAACATTCAGAGTGACAGCGCTGAAATCAGGAAGATGGTTTAAGTGCCCAGTAAGCAAGTGGTTAAAAAAAAAAAAGTCAAAAAGAAAAAAACATGCTTAAAAAAATTTAACAAAATATATATATATATTTTTTTTTTACTGTCCCTAGTCAGTATCCCTGATCACCGCCACATCAGTCATATGATGATGCTGTACTGCACTGGTGACAGTATGTAAACCCCCCCCCCCCCCCCAAAAAAAAAAATAGGAAATTTTTTTTTCATGAGGCCGAGCGCCCCCCCCCCCCCTCCTGGACCATACCAGGCCACATGCCCTTCCCACCTTCCCACCCCAAAGCACCTTGTCCCCATGTTGATGGGGACAATGGCCTCTTCCTGACAACCCTGGGTGGTGGTTGTGGGGGTCTGCAGGCAGGGGGCTTATCGGAATCTGTAAGCCTCCTTTAACAAGGGGGCCCCCAGATCCTGCCCCACCCATGTGAATGAGTAGGGGTACATTGTACCCCTGCTGATTCACCCAAAAAAAGTGTAGTGTTACAAAAAACAAGAGACGGTTTTGGAAAAGTCCTGTATTAAAAATTAAGAATATCCCCTATTGTAGCTCCATGTCTCCAGGGTGGGGTCTCAGTGTGACGTCACAAGGGACGCCCCATGGCTATATAAGAGCAGGCAGGCACTGGACCTGACACAACAGCGAGAGCCAGCATCGACGGAGGACCAGGTCAGTGGAAGAAGAAGTCATCAACGGAGGGGGAAGAACCAGTAGAAGACATGGAGCTACAATAGGGGACATTCTTCATTTTTAATAAAGGACTTTTCCAAAACCGTCTTGTTTTTTGTAACACTACCCTTTTTTTTTTGGTGAATGAGTAGGGGTACAATGTACCCCTACTCATTCGCATAGGAGGGCTTCCAGATTCCGATAAGCCCCCTGCCCGCAGACCCTCACAACCACTGCCCAGGGTTGTTGAGCAGAAGCCCTCAGCCCCATTAACATGGGGACAAGGTGCTTTGGAGAGGGGGAAGCAGAGCCCCCCCCCCCCCTGCCCCAAAGCATGCACCCCCATGTTGAGGGCCCATACCAGCCCCCCCCTGCCCCAAAGCATGCACCCCCATGTTGAGGGCATATGGCCTGGAGGGGGGTCTGGTATGGATTCTGAGGGGGACCCCAGAATTTTCTGTTTTTTTAAATGTTGGTGTGGGGTTTCCCCTCAAAATCCATACCAGACCAAAGGTCCTGGTATGGTCTCAGGGGGGACCATACACCAGTTTTTAAAATTATGGCGTGGAGTTCCCCCTTAAGATTATAAGAGCATAAGTCGCATGCCACTAGTCGGATCAGTTAAGATGATGATCCGACTTGGATGCGACTTACATTCAAATCAGTCGTACCAAAGTAGTGCAGGGAGCATTTTGGACCAGTTAAGACGGCTCTCATAGGGAACCATTGATTTTGACAAGTCATGCGACTTGTGCTCTGGAAGTTGGAGTGCATGTCGGACCAGTGTGAACTGGCCCTAAATCTGCTAGTGCATCCAACACCACCCTCTCCCCAGACTGATATTGCTGCTATTCAAAGGTGTCTCTTTGGCTCCCCCACTGAAAGACAGGAAATGTGTTACTGACAGGATCACTAGGAGACAATAAAGGAAAAAAAGCCTAAAGAAAGGAAAACAAATTCAACCACCACATTTAAGGATTGGTAAGCTAAAATATATTACATTTTTGATACTGGTTTAATACCACTTTAGGTTTGAGTTAACAGCTTTACAAATCAAGGACACATATTACTAGATTACATTAATTATTTCAGGTTGCCTGGCATTATTTTGATTTTACAGGTAAATATATCAGATATTTACATATTTAATCTAATTCCTGTTCATTTATCCTTTTTTCTGCAGGTACCTAGCCATCCGCTACCCACTGAAATCCAGAGACCTCCGTACCTCTAGGAATGCCCTCGCAGCTATTGCAGTTATATGGGCCCTTTCTATCCTGTTTGCTGGCCCTTACTTGAGCTACTACCATATTATTCTCTATAATCAAGTACCTATCTGTATTCCTAACTGGGAAGATCGTAAGAGGAAGATAATGGATGTGTCTACTTTTGTTTTTGGCTACCTCCTCCCTGTGCTTATTCTTGGTCTCTCCTATGCTAGAACCATCTGCTTTCTGTGGACTTCAGTGGACCCTGTAAAAACAGTGTCTGAATCCAGAAAAGCCAAGCATAAAGTAACCAAAATGATTATCATAGTGGCTGTGCTATTCTGCATTTGCTGGCTACCTCACCACTTAGTTATTCTTTGCTTTTGGTTTGGACATTTTCCCTTCAATAGAGCCACGTATGCTTTTCGTCTGGTATCTCATTGCATGTCCTATGCTAATTCTTGCCTTAATCCAATTGTGTATGCTCTTATCTCTAAGCACTTCCGTAAGAGATTTAAGCAAGTTTTTACATGTATGCTGACTCAGAAACGTGCACGCAACAAGGTTCATGCAGTGCAAACTGCCAATACTGTAGCTGGTTTCTATGCTGGACACACAGAGGTCACCCAAGTTCAAGAGGATACTGCACGCAGTGGAAGAGTAGCAAGAGATGAAGTTATTGAGGGTCTTAGTCCAGAAGAGTCAACAAGTCACAGGGTGGTTGGTGGAAGCTGGGGAACACGGTTGCCCAAGGCTGTTGGCTTTACAACACAAACTACATAGACTTGCAAAGATTCAAGGAATACCAAATGAAGTCTCAAAAGCAGGATCACAAAAGGAGTTAACCAAGCTCTGCTGGTAGCTGATCCTAACTCATCTAATTATAGGGTCTGACTGTAGACTAAAGGATGTTATAGCTTCTTTATGTACCTCTGTCAACATCAATTACATTGTGTCTGCTTTGGATAAGATAAGATCTGACATGGGATGTGTTATGCCCTTTCACACGGACGGCTGTTCTGTCGCTGTTAAAAGCATGTTTTGTTATTTTGAAATTCAGATAATCCTGGCGCAGTTGTACATTGCGATTATCTGAATTCACGTGCGTTTACATGCAGCTGCTTTTAGCTGTGTTTGGAACATTCCATGCCATTTCTGATGTGCTTCCTGTTGTTTTTCTTTCCTTTTTTGCCGCTGCTATCTGCAGGAGAAATAGTACACTGCGATTACCTGCAGTTATGTGCAGATAGCTGCGCTAAATCGTTCCCGAACGCAGTCAAATTTATTTTTTCTATGTGCACAAAACTGCATGTAACGAAACCGCCGCTAAACGCAGTGTGTGAATGGAGCCACAGGAAAGCATTGTGTGCATTTGGCTGCAGTAGATAACTTAATTTTCCCGCAGCTAAAAGCACAATTCTATCCGCCCGTGTGAAAGGGGCCTAAGGCACTTGTCTACACAAGAGAATATTTGGGAAATTATATTTGCCTCAGAAAAATCCCATATCATTTTTTCTGTGCTTTACATTTTTCATTCATTACTTTGCCTTTTTGATGAGACATCAATTGATGGTATGCAAATGTAACTATATTACTCTTGGACTGAAAAATGCTAATACGATTTTGCAATGACACAGGCAATTTATCTGCAATCCCAACATATATTATTTTTACAAAAACATGCATCTTTCTCCTTGAATGTATTTCCAAACAATCAGGTTTCAGAAAGGCCTGCCTTATCTTTATTGTCAGCTAAATTTGGTAAATGTAAACCCAGTTTTCATGCCATAGACCAATGGTCATCAACCCTGTCCTCAGGGCCCACAGGCCAGGTTTTATGTATTACCTTGAGAAGATGCAGACTAGAATACTGCAATCACTGAGCAGCAAATTATATCACCTGTGATGTATTTCAGTTATCTTACAAACCTGGCCTGTTAGTGGGCCCTGAGGACAGGGTTGATGACCACTGCCATAGACCACAAACACAGGTGAATTCATAGTGGAGGGAAATGTGATTTTATTAGTTAGACAATTAATTAAAGTACCAAAAGCCATCGCATAGCAATTGTCTAATACCTGTCAATTTTGACAATTCTGAGCAAACAATGCTACTTTTGTTGGAATCAGCAGGATGGGTGTCAGAGGCGTAACCAGAACCTTCAGGGCCCCGATGCAACAAACCTTGAAGAGCCCCCTTGACCATGAGGCCCTTTGCATCGGTCCCTGGGCCCTTTCTTCTGGGCCTGGGGCCCTTCTCACTGATCCTGGGGCCCTTTACTCCCATTACAGGGTCCAATGTCACTCAAGTTGCAGCAACAAAAAAAAAGGGACCCTGCACTACTTTACTGCGATTTGAATGCCATAGACTGCAATGTTAAAGTGCTTGTAAAGGATCGTTTTTTATTTTTTTTAAATAACAAACATATACTTACCTCTACTGTGCAGCTTGTTTTGCACAGAGTGGCTCCGAACAGCCTCTTCTGGGGTCCCCCGACGGCTCTCGCGGCTCCTCCCCTCATCAGATAACCCTCCTAGGAGAAGCACTCTCCCAAGGGCGTTACCTTGTGGGCACGCACCTTGCGTCCACAGACACGAATGCCAGACTTGGTCCCGGAGCCTGCATCATTGGATTTGATTGACAGCAGCGGGAGCCAATGGCTGCGCTGCTATCAATCTATCCAATCAAGAGTCGGGACCCCATGGATAGAGGGACAGCGCATCCCCGCCGAGGAGATGAAGGGGCTCCAGTAATTAAAATGGGGTGGCTGGGGGGCTGGTGACTTAGGTGTTTTTTCACATTAATGCATAGGATGCATTAAGGTAAAAAAAGTATGAGGGTTTACATCCCCTTTAAAACACAAAAGTTGCAACGAAATCGCAAGTAAGTCACAAGCAAGTTGCAGGACTTTGGGGTCGCAGCAGTGTGAACTGGGCCTTATGGTCCCACAGCGGGACATGTTCTGCAGTGGCCCCTTTCCTGCTGTCTCAAGGCCCCCCTACAGTGGTGGAACACCAGCGCCCGGTTTCAAGTGCGACCTTTGTGACCCTAGTAGTTCCACTACTGATGGGTGTTTTAGCAATGTCAGATTAAAGATTGCTGGTACATTGGGGAGCCAGTGGTTCCTGATGTTATGGTGAGAATCTACTACATACTGTATAGTTACACCTCTGAAGCAAACATCTTCAAGAAACCACCAGAGAATGATAAAAAAAAAGCTTGGTAGAAAATATTAGATGATTTCCACTGTTCCACTGTACTAGTGCAAAGAAAGTGACATAGGTAACGATGGTCAGAAACACTGAGGGCAGCAGGAAACACAGTGGATCAACTCACATGGAAACATTGTTTTTTGCAGAGACTTCATGGACATTTTTTGTTCGTGCAGGCAGTGGAAAGGGTAAACATTTAATTACGTTTTTTGCAGGTAAAGCTTTAATTCTGGCATTCATTTTTTGCAACAAGATTGTTTAAAGCAAGTCAAATACGAAGTTTAAGGTGAATGTGCCGTTAAAATAATATAGATGTTTCTTGAAAAGAACAGTGGAAACTGTCTACCCAACGTTTTTAAAAATGTAAAGATAATTTCCTATTTTTCACAGTTTTGAGTGAAAGTCGCATGATAAAATGTTCCTTCTTCACAGGTTTCTAGTACAGTACATGCTAACTAGTGTACTATATGGTGGGCATATCGAGTGGTGTTACATTAATCTCTCCTATGTTTGGCCAACATAGCACAGATATATTTTTAATCTCTAGTGAGGTTATAAATCTATCTTAATAAATACTCAAATAAAATGATACAGTAAATAAAATATATTTTTAGACCATTGCATAGCAGATACTGTTGTAATAATATTTTCTATGTATTATTGCATTGCGTAGTCTAGTCTAAATACAATTCTCATCTAAAATGTTGCATATTTCTATGTGGCATTATAGGGTGGTCAGTCACTCATTTTCCAAGATGATGGAGATGAATATGTAATAGAGGGACCATGACAAAGTGGAAGTTCCAAAAGGGGAAGTTTCACTCTTTCTCCTTCTCCCCACTCATCCCTCCCCTGCCATATTTGGAAAAAAAATTTTGGGCTGGGGCGATACTTAGTTTTGACAGGTACAACCTCCCACTTCCATTTGGATCGCCAGAATTAACCTTCAATCTGCCCCCCCTGTTAGCAGCCTTCTGGGATACGTCACAGGTCCCAGAAGACTGCAGGACCATTCACAAAGGGCTGCGTAGCTTGCACAGTGGGCAGCCAGCTGCAAGGAGTCACAGCTGGCTGCCCACAGTTAACATGCTGATGTCGGGGACCCAAAAGCCAATGAAGAACCAGGCAGCACTAAATCCTTGGACTGGTGAGTGTCTGTTTATTAAAAGTCAGCAGCTACAGTTTTTACAGCTGCTGACTTAAACTTTTTGCAGAATTGATGGAAGAACCGCTTTAATGCATTATCTGCATTAAGGTAAAAATAAAACACTAGTTGCTCCCCCCATTTCCCCTCCAGCACCATTCAGTCCAGCACTGTGCCCATCAGCAGCAGCACTGGTTCTATTTCTCCCCACTCACAGGCTCAGAGACATCAGTGGGAGCCATTGGCTCCTGCTGCTGTCAATCACATGCTTTGAGGAAGGAGCAGGGGTGGGACTGAGCCATGCTGTGTGTGTCAATAGACACACACAGCCCAGCTCAGGAGTAAGCCCATAGATGCACCCCCATAGGAAGTGGCACACCAAGGAGAGGAGGAGCCAAGAGTCTAGAAGAGGAGGTTCAGGTAACTCTGTGCAATACCATTGCACAGAGCAGGTAAGTAGAACATGTTTGTTTTTTGTTTTGTTTTTTAAATTCCTTTACAATCAATTTATTCAAATCATGAGAATATACACTTTTGAGCACAACATTTGAAGAAGGCTGTGAATTGGGTAAGGATTCTTGTAATTAACTCCATGGATCAAATAACTTTGTGCAAAACAGCTTCAAAACTTTAAACAGACTTTGGCCACAGGTTCTCATTTGCAAGTTGAGGGTAAACCTTGCTTGATGCTATAGACAACTAGCTGCAATGCCATTACCAGGTTTCTCAAACTTTTGTTCTAAATGTAATCTATGCCTATCCCAATTCTTACTGTGATCTTTTTACAAAATCTTCATGTATCTTGCTCTAAATACAATTCATTGACAACCTGTCAATATATGAATATATTTTAAAGAAGCAGTAAATGCCTTAAACCAAGCCCTCACTTGACCTATATATCTGCAGGTACTATATAACAATCCATCCCCAAAATTCATAGTAACATCTCACATTTTAAGGCTGGATAATAGATTGTTCTTCCTCATATTTGCTGATTGGTAAGCACTGTTTTTGTACTTTATATACTCACACACACGGAATCTCAGTAGTAATGATGAGATTCATTACTGCTGAGCATATCATGGTTATTATTCCAGCTGGTGATTTCATGGGTAACGTAGAATATATTGGATTACTCTGTTTGCACTGTTAATCCTCTTCCACTCCCCTTCCCATATGAGTCTTACATCTTCCATTTCTTTTCTGATATACTGATGTATTGATGTTGATATATTGCATAATAAATGAGAAAGCCTTCTGATTACGGACCCCTGGACTGCAGTATGGAGTCTGTTTGAAGATAGTAACATACACACTATTGGACATAATTAGATGTTACAGTTCATAAATATCCACTTTGTGTATTTTAAATACCTCAATTATCTGTAATCAATTCTTTGCTTAAAGCAGACCCAGACATTATATTTACTCTTATTGCTAGAACATGCATGATAAATAATGTGTAAGCTTCACACTTCATGGTAAATCATCTGCTTTTCTCCCCTAGAAGGATGAAGCAATCCTTGTTCAGGCTTCATGTAAGGTCAGCAGCTTCAGTACACAATGGACTGAGATGCCAGCTCAGAGATTACAAAATCATGTACTGTAAATCCTACTGCATATGCAGACAGTTCTTGGCTGTATCCACAAATGTCTGGTGTAGATTAGTCCCTGCTGCAGCTTCTCAATGTTTCACTTGCTACAAAGTTACAATCTTGAAGTCTGATCTCTTGGGATTAGCAGAATGAGGAAATGTTTCCTCCTGCCTTCCACCGCCTCCTAAACAACTGATGAGTCATCAGCTGTCAGTGGGCTTCCCCGCTGAATGTAAAAAAAAAAATTGCTGGCTGTCAATAAAATTCCATTCTCTGACTAATCAGTCCACTCCAGTCATGTTGATTGGAAGACAGATTTATTATGGATGTATCGATACAAACAGGTGAAGATAAAATAGCTCTTACAGCAAAGAGTTCCACAACAGAATCACACACGAACATTCATACGCTGTCACTTTTATAGCAATATTTGGCAACCTGCCATTGGCTAAGGCTAACTGGTGACTCATGGTGCATTGTCAGCTTTATTGCCAAATCCAGAGTGCCTTTACAAGGTTTCCTATTATGGTAACATCTGCTAGTGTAAGTATTGCTTTTAGGCTTGGTCGGAACTTAAGAAAGTCGCACAAACAATAAGTCAGCGCCATTTTAGCTACAAAAAGTACATATAAGGAACAAGACAAATGTTGATATCACTTGTAATTCTTTGCATATTTCTTATCATTCCCTCCTCTGATAGCTATATTTGCTTCCTCAATTTATTATTTCAGTGCAGGTCCGTTCCACAACTCGGTTTTCAGACCTTACTTCATTGAGAGGAGTACTTCGCATCATCATAGATATCTTCTCCTTGTGCAACTGTGTGGTACATTATCCTGGTCATGGCTGTCTCAATTAATCTTTGAGAGAGTCCTCGAATACGGGGAATACAACAACATCCACAAGTGACTAAAATGGCTAAAACCACGGCGATAGAGATCAAACTTGAGGTGACAAGTCCAGTCCATTTCCCAAACCAACCTTCAAGCCAATTTGTGAATGGATCATTAACACCCGAGTTTTCTGCGAATTCATTCGATAAAGCTGTCAATCCTTCGAGGGCTCTAGTCACGGTTCCTCCAGGAGCTGTATTGTTAGGAATAAAGGTGCAACACATACCGCCAAACATTTTACAGACCCCTCCTCTTTCTGCTAGGATCATATCTAATGCCATCCTATTCTGCCATGCCATCAGAGAGGTAGGGGCTAATTGCTCTGCCAATCCCTTAACTGCATCCCTGGTGTAGTTTACAAACCTTTGTTGGTTATAGTATATATAGTTAATCCAGTCAACATTTTTGTATACTGTCACCCACCAAAGAGACTCAGATCCAGCTGCCACTTGATTCCTAGCCTTAAACTCGCTCGGCACTCCACGCGGAACCCCAATCTCATCCATGTAGATCTGGGGGTCAAAAGACCCTGCAGGAGAGGTGTCCCTGCTGCTCCTCTGGTGACCCTTCTTCCAAGGGGGCTCTGACAGTAAGCGCAGAGGCATTGCCAGCTGTACCAGGGCACAATCCCCTCGGGAATTGGCTGGAATTCTTGCTCTGAGCCTCTTATCTCTGCATAACCACCAGACGTCCGCCCTCTGGGTGTCGTGCTCAACCCAGTCGTCACCCTCTCCCTTTACAATTTTGTTAATCCTCTCCATGCAGTAGTCATCCGGTAAAGACCCCAAATCTGTGCCATTCTCATTCCCCGGAAGTGCAAAACAAGTAAAGTTGCCAGGGTATGTCGTGACAGCTGGGGGTATCTGAGGTCTCTTAACCTGGGGAAACAACAAACTTAACGTGTGACAGGAAGTGTTGGTGTGGTGTCAGGTTTGTATGTTTTTTGATACAGCTTTAGAATACACCCTAAACCATCTGGATCTGTATTATTATTTAAGGGAAAAGGCACTATAGCTAGCTGGGGTCTGGCCCTTGCACAGACCAAGCAGTTCTCTTTTTTAAGGGTATAAGCAGTATATATTAATCATTCAAGCCATTCATTCTTATCCTGGTGTCCTGTTTCTAATGTTATAGTTTCTTCCACTGTGAGATTGGTGAATCTCACTGTAGGTCCTAATACCTCTACTGTAAGTTGGTCCTCATTAGCTAATTCTTTCTTCTTGTTTGTCTCATTCTTTGGTTTGACCTCAAGGAAGAATTTTCCCAAAGGGTCAGTTCTCGATATCCAAGCTCCTACCCGGTATAACCTCTGATCGTCTAGTTTGGGGTCCTTCAGGGAAATCAATAATATATTGCAATTCTTTGGTTCTGTACAGGGAGAGTGGGCCACTTTAGTTATGGTTAATCTATTCTTTAAATCTCCTGCTGTTGGGATCTCATATCCCCAATCCTGGGCTGCAGTTGTCCACATGACTGAATCCCAAGTAGTACACCCGGTAGTTCCAGCCAAGTAGCACACGCATTTGTCTGCCCAGGTCAGCTTACCTGCTTCTACCTTATTTCCACAATCTGTCATCTGGCAGAAATCCACTTGTATAGTACTGGTGGTTCCCTCAACAAAGGTGAGGTTCAATGCTCTTCCTGTCTCTTCCCAATTGATTGGTTCCACTATCCTCCCGTGTCTCCTACCTCCCTGTATAGAGGCCTCTCTTAAGCCCCATACACACGGTCGGACAATCCGCGGACCAGGTCCGTCGGACCATGTCCGTCATACTTTGTCCGATGTTGGTTTTGCGTACACACGGTCGGACAAAGTTGTCGGAAAATCCGATCATTCTGAACGTGGTGACGTTTGTTGCCTACGACGGGACTACGTAGAGGCTAGTAGCCAATAGCTTTGGTCTTGTAATGTGATCTGAGCATGCGTGGCACTTTGTCCGGTCGGACAACCGTACACACGATCGGATTTGGTGTGATCGGACCGTGTTGACGGCAAATCTTTCCAGCAGGAGATAAGACTTTGTCCGTCGGACAAACCGACGTACACTGTCCGATGGTGCATACACACGGTCTGATTTTTCAACAACATTGTCCGATCGGACAGAATCCATGAAAAAGTCCGACCGTGTGTATGGGGCTTTAGAGTCACCAATGCTCCCACGAGGAACAAAATTCCTACCATCCTATCTGAAGTGAGGGGGGCCTAAATAGGGCCTTTTCTTCACCAAGGGTGAGACAAGCAGACCTTTTATCTGCCTCCCTTTGTAGTTGGATTTTCCCCCTCATTCAGTTTTTTTGTCCCTGCTCTGCCTATGTTTACCTTTTTACAGTGGGACTGGTGAATCCAGGTAGTCCTTTCAGCAATTCTTACTGCGGTGGGAGTAGTAAAGAGTACTTGATATGGCCCACCCCCCTTAGGGGAGTATCAATGCTTCTTTTTGATCACCTTGATGAGGACCCAGTCTCCGATTTGTACTTTGTCTTCTCCTATGGGCTCTCCTTCTGGAATGGAACACACTTGGTTAATTTGTTTCTGTTTTAATAACCTTGACATGTATTCTGCTAAGGTTCTCTCCACTTCCTCTGTGTGGGTTTCATTTGGTAATAAAGGTATTTTATAAGGTCTACCATACATCATTTCAAATGGACTTAGCCCCTCCTTAGTGGGGGTGATGTACATGCTTAAAATAGCTAGTGGGGGACAGTACATCCATTTTTTTCCTGTCTCTACCATAGCCGTTTTTAGCTTGCTCTTTAATATCCCATAATGTCTTTCTACGAGCCCTGCTGACTGAGGGTGATATGCACAGTGATTCTTTACTTCTATACCCATCACTTCTGTTAGGTGTTTTATGGTCTGATTTACAAAATGTGGACCATTATCACTATAAATCTTCTCTGGCAGGGCCGATCCTAGGCAGGGTGCGCTGGCGCCGCAGAGGTGGGGGGCGCCGAACCTCCAGAGTGCTGCTCCTTCTCTCCTCCTCGTCTGTGTCCAGAGGCGGAGGTGGAGCGCATGTAGCAGTTGCTGCGGTTCCCCATCCCGCCGGCAACTGACAAGAGCACATACCGCTCCCGCTGTCCCCGGAATCCTTGCTGAGTACCTCTGGGTACCTCTGTGGAGCCTAGTACCGAAACACGTTTTGGTACTAGACTCCACTAATCCGGTGCGCATGGAGCAGGGTCCTGTCTGCCCCGCCACCTCTGCGTGTGTCGGCTCTTCTCTTCTGGGTTGGCCGGAGCTGCTGCCAATCATCCAGTTCACTCCCAGAAATGCTGTTCGAGTGCCGCCCTCCTAGTAACGAGAGATGCCACACCCCTCTGCAATGTGCACGGTGCTTCTGCGCCCGAGCTACAGGTACTAATCTATGGGGACACCTGCTGTGGGGGGGCTCTGATGGGGGACACCTGCTGTGGGGGGCTCTGATGGGGGACACCTGCTGTGGGGGGGGCTCTGATGGGGGACACCTGCTGTGGGGGGGGGCTCTGATGGGGGACACCTGCTGTGGGGGGGCTCTGATGGGGGACACCTGCTGTGTGGGGGCTCTGATGGGGGACACCTGCTGTGGTGGGGGCTCTGATGGGGGACACCTGCTGTGGAGGGGGGGCTCTGATGGGGGACATCTGCTGTGGGGGGGGCTCTGATGGGGGACACCTGCTGTGGGGGGGCTCTGATGGGGGACACCTGCTGTGGGGGGGTTCTGATGGGGGATACCTGCTGTGGGGGGGCTCTGATGGGGGACACCTGCTGGGGGGGCTCTGATGGGGGACACCTGCTGTGGGGGGGGACACCTGCTGTGGGGGGGGCTTTGATGGGCACTTTGATATAAGCTGCGCGTGCTGCAGGTCACGCTCTCCCCAGAATGTCCCTCATTCTCAACTTTAAAAGTTGGGAGGTATGCAGGAGCGGATCAGGGGAGAAGATGTGCCAACGCCATCCCTGTTTTTAACGGGAAGAGGGCTCTCCGTGTTTACTGCCCATCCCCCTCCCTCCTCCTGTCAGAGGAGGAGAGCGAAGCAGCCGGAGAACGGAGCGCCCGTGTCTGAGTGGAGAGAGAGCAGCTGTGGGCTCTTAGACCCCACCCTCCCTCTCCTCCTCGCAATGCTGTACTAGTGAGCAGCGCTTGCCAGGTCAGCTGCCCGCTATATTTCTTTTCCCTTCTTCATATTGGCCAGGGAAGAAATACAATAAAAAGGAGAAGAGGATTTTGGGAAATGTAGTCCTGAGGACTGGCGGCCCCATTGTGACTCGGAAACTGCAACCCACACAGCATGCTCAGCTGAATAAGAGGGGGGAGAGAGAGCGCCAGGAGCCCGGGAAAGCTTTCGGGGAAGTGCACCCAGGACTCCAGGGAGAGGAAGTGCTGAGGGTACGTCATCAGAAAGAGAACCCCGCCCCCAGAGGGAAAGCCACACAGCCTGGCGCCATCCCTGGTGAAGAAAGGAAGGGAGTCATTGCCAGAATAGAGATCTGAGCACTACCCAGTGGAGTCGCCACGGGCAACCCAAAGTGAGCTGACTCCTGATCAAAAGAATTGATGTTGCTGTATCGCCGGGTCTGGTCAGCCATTATCTACTTTCATCCTTAGGAACTGCAGTCTCTGACCATCTCCTGTACTATGTCTGCAGTCTCTGACCATCTCCTGTACTATGTCTGCAGTCTCTGACCATCTCCTGTACTATGTCTGCAGTCTCTGACCATCTCTTGTAGTATGTCTGCAGTATGTCTGGAGGCTCTTTCTAACAAAAGCCCTCTCTGTGTGCATTAGAGAGACCCCCCTCCAGGTCCCATTAGTGTACTCATTTTCTTTATTGTTAAAAGATCATGGTAGGATCCCAGGGTAATGAAGACTTCTTAGGGGAGCATCTCTGTGTTTGAGTCGTAGCCATATAAACATTTGTAAAGTGGGGGAGTTAGTAAGATGACCATGCCCATGTGGGGGCGCCAGAAACATTTCCACACCCAGGCATCTGTGACCCTAGGAACGGCCCTGTTCTCTGGTATCCCAAATCGTGGAATGATATATTTTAGTAAGGCTTTGGATACTGTTAAGGCATCAGCACTTCCTGTGGGGAATATCTCTACCCATTTGGTCAATGCATCAATGATTACCAAACAATATTTCTTCCTTTCACATTTGTCTAATTCAATAAAATCCATGCAAATGTGTTGAAATGGAAATTGCGGTGTGGGGAACTTCCCTTTCCGTGGTCTTATGCCTCCCTGCGCATTGTGTCTTGCACATATAATGCATTGAGAACAAAAAGCTTTTGAGTAGTTTGTAAAGCCATAGGCTGCTACCACTTTATTTAGTATCTCACCCATCCCCCTGTTTGACACATGTGTTACTCCATGGGTCAAGAATGCTGCATACTTAAATAAAGACTTTGGCAGGACTGGTTTGTTCTCTGGGGAGATATATATGTCCTCCTGGAGGGTGCATCCTTTTGTGACCCAAAGTTGTTTTTCAGATGGGGGTGCACAACTTTGCATATCCTTCAAGATTGTGTGATCTAATTGTATATCTTGCTGTTGTACTAAGATTTGTGTAGATTGATTAGCTGCTTGTTTAGCAGCTTTGTCTGCTTTTTTATTCCCCTCGCATATCGGGTCTTTGCCTTTTGTATGGGCCTGACATTTAAATATCGCCAGCTCCATTGGAAGCTGGATAGCATTCAGTAATCCTAGAATGAAATCAGTATGTGAAATAGGTTTGCCCCCAGAAGTGACCATTCCTGTTTTTCCATTGCTGGGCAAATGCACTGTAGAAAATGCGTACTGGCTGTCTGTGTAGATGGTGGCCTTTTTTCCTTCAGCTAGGGTACATGCTGTTGTAAGTGCGATTAATTCTGCTACTTGTGCTGAGTAATGTCTAGATAACATTTCAGCTTCCAGTACCTCTGTTTGTGTGACGACTGCATATCCAGTAGCGTTCGTGCCATCAGGATTCTTTCTACTGGATCCGTCAACAAAAAGTGTCATGTCAGAATATGGTAATCGGTGTCTTTAAGGTCACTCCTAGGTAATACCTTCTCAGCAATAGCGGCCGTGCAATCATGTTTTTCACTGTCTGTTGGTATTGGCAGGAGTGTGAATGGGTTTAAAGTAGTGCACCTTTGGATGGTTATGTGCGGTTGTGTCAAAAGCACAGTCATACAGGATAAGTGTCTTGCTGGGCTAAGGTGTGAAATTTTCTGTTGTAGTAATATTACTGATACAGCATGTGGGACCTTTAAAATGAGCGGGTGATACAGTACAATGGAGGCTGAAGCCTTAATCGCTTCTGCTGCTGCGACCACTGCCTGCACACATGGGGGAAGTGCTCTTGTCACATTATCAAGTTTGGTGGAGTAATATGCGATTGGTCTCTGTTTACCCCCATATGTCTGTGTCAGTACTGATGTCATGTGTCCATCTCTTGAATCTACAGTTTGCTCAAACGGTTTCTCATAGTTGGGTAGTCCCAGCACTGAGGTGCTTGTTAATGTTCTTTTTAATTCAGTAAAAGCTGTCTCATTTTCTTCATTCCACTGTATGTAATCCTGGGGGGCCATGGGTTCCCCATGTATTGCCTGCACTAAAGGTGCAGTCAAGACTGAATAGTTGGGAATCCACGTCCTGCAGAAGTTTACCATACCCAGAAACGACATCATCTGCTTCTTTGTTTTTGGTTTTGGCACTTGAAGGATTGCTTGTATCCTTTCATCATCTAAATGTTCCCCTCCTTTGAAATGTTATATCCCAGGTATCTAACCTTATCCTGGCAGAACTGCAATTTCTTCCTATTTACTTTATGGCCATGCATAAAACTGCAAAAGGGCTATGGTGTCTAGTGCACAAATTTCTTTGGTTGGAGACGCCAGGAGAATGTTATCTACATTGGTGGCTCAAACTGTGCTAAATTCGCTGACATTGCCTGTGCAAAAATAGTGGGCGATTTACAATACCCCTGCGATAATCTTGTGAAGATATATCTTTTTTATTTGTAGGTAAAAGCAAACCAAAACTGATGGTCTGGGTGAATCGGTATGCTAAAAAAGGCGTTACTGATATCTATAACTGAGAATACCTTGCTGTCTGGGGAGAGATCATTGAGCAAGGTATGGGGGTCTGGCACCACTGGTGCTCGGGGTACCACTGCCTGATTTACCGCTTGAAGGTCCTGTACCATTCTCCACCCCACAGAGGGTGTTTTTTTTTTCACAGGAAACAATGGGGTATTGCATGGGCTGTCTGGGCAGGGGATAACTATCCCTGCTTTTAAAAGGTCCTGAATCACTGGGGATATGCCCTCCTCTGCCTCCTTCCTCAGGGGGTACTGTCTTTGATGGGGTCTGTGGTGTGATTTTGGAGTGATAGTCACTGGCTGGACTCCCTTAATAAGTCCTACATCTGCCGGTCCCTTGGTCCAGAGTTTCTCTGGAACCTGGTCCAAAGGATCAGCATCACTCAAATATCATGGTGTTATGGACTTCCGCACGTGGGCAGATGGTGTAGTGGTGACCTCATCTCCCCAGGGTGGCTGACAGAAGTAGCCAGTGGAATAGCTTTCATACATGTCTGGTATCCTTGTCTGCTTCCAATCTTGCAATTCCTGGCACCTTTTTACAAAATCCCCACAATCCACCCAAGCCCTATCTTTCGGTTTACTGAGGGACATATGGGGGGGGGGTTGTTTCCTTAAACAAATCCTTTTCCTCTGGTGGCAGAGCACAAGATGATGCACAAAACCCTTCATTGTTCCAATAGACATTAGTTAACTGTAATACCACTTATTTTTTCAAAAAGAAGTGTGAGGTATAGTCTCTGTCCGGTCCTGGTGTCATTTTAACCCACATAGTGCAATGCACACTGCCCATTGGCTGGAAATCTACCGACCTTTTAGACCCCATGACTTCCCTTGTATGTTTAACCATTTTCTCAATCGTTTCTGAAGTAATTTTGTCTTTAAGGTATGCATCTAGTGAGTAATAGTAATAGTTTTCATCCCATAGGTGGGGAACAAGTTCTTTCCCCACCTTCACTGTGAACCCTGTGTCTTGTGCATGTATTGACATGTGCATTGCTGACATCAAATCTCTTCCTAGTAAGTTTACTGGGCATACAGTTGATAGGATTACCCTAGTAGTTACTCGCATCCCTATCCTGGGATGTTCTACTGTGACATATTCAGACAGGGCCTCTCTTACTGGTGTACCGTTTACTCCCTGTACCAAAATTGATTTTGTGGATTGTTTTATTTGTGGTATGTCCTCTGGATGTATTAATGTCCTGGATGCTCCAGAATCTTCCAGAAACTTAACTTCTTGCCCTTCAACCTTCAGGGTCACCTGCGGTAGGTTATCCACATACCCTACCCTACCCAGGTGACTTATGCTCTCGATGTCTAGTCATTATGTCTTCCAGGGGCCTGATCCCTCCGGACAGTCTCTGGCCAGGTGTCCCTGTCGGTGACATGTCCAACATTCTCTTTTTTTTACCCATTCCCTATCTTGCGATCCTTCTCTGTTCCCTTCATTTCTACCTCTTCCTCTATACCTGCCCCTGCCTCTTCCCCTGTTGCCGCCCCGACCTCTCCCTCTGTTCTCGGGCGCGGCATCAACAGTATATTCCTCCCCGTCATCCTCATTATTGTCACCTTGCAAGAAAACTTTCACTTTCACATTCTTCTTTCCTTTCTCCTTAAGCCACCTTTCATTATGTTTTGCCCATTGTGATGTGTCTAACGCTCCAGCTGTTCTATATGTGACCATACTTTTTGTGATATACTCTTTGTGCTCTGGTTTTAATCCATTAACAAAAGTAATCTTCAGCTGTTGCTGATATGCACTATTAACCTCCTCTGATTCTGGTAACCCGGAGTATGATTTGAAAATTTCCCTTAATCTATTTAAGTAATCGTTAAGGTTTTCCTTATCCTCTTGTGCAGTCATATTGATCTTTTGCCAATCTGTGCGCTGGATGAATCTATTTGTTATTTGTTGGAGAAGATTATTTACTCTCACATTTAAATCTGCGTGATTTGGAGCAAGAGAGAGTGCCCTATTCCCTTGGTGGTCCACTGCACACAGTTCCCAGTCTCCTTTTACTGAGGCCCAATCTGGCCCCAATACACGTCTGATTGCCCGCTCTACCTCCACCCCATTTAGTTTATAGCTATCTCGTAGCCCTTGAATATTTTCAACAAATTCTGCTGGACCTATTTTGGGGTGCCTAATATGTTTGGTGGCTTTTTGTACATCACTTTCAGTCCAGGGTCGATATACGGTCATAGTAAGAGGCTGGACTTGCCCATCTATGTTTTGACCTACCATTGGATTAGGGACCTCAATCAGAGGGCACATGTTCTCCTCCTCGTCCTCCCCAGGGTATCTTGTGGGGGCTCTTCGATTTTGGGCTGTTTCCCCCCCCTTGTGCAAGAGGGGAGACGCCCAAGACTTCCTGTGGGGGTTGGTTTGGGTCCCTTCTGGGGGGTGGAGGCTTGAAGGGGAGGAGGGTGTGACTGCAGGATGAAGGGGCCAGTTCCAGTCCCCTGCGGCAGGGTGGGATATATTGGCTGTGGAAGGGGCGGGGCTTGATAGGGCGGTGGTCACTGCACTAAACACATAGTATCATCTTCTCCATCAACCAAAGACAACTGCGTTTGGGGTTTATTACTTTGGTTTGATTTAACTTTACTTTCTGCTCTACTCTGTGCTTGTTGCAACCATTCCTCTGCTACTTGAAGTCCATATCGCTTCTGATCCTTCGGTCCAAACATTTTAATTTTATCTACTAAAGCTTGAAAACCCCTCACTGTTAGTTTCCCATTGAACCCACAGTCCTTTTCCCACTTACGGCAATATTTAACATTCTTTGGACTTTTACTATACATAAATTTCTTATCACCTTCTAACGGTACATTTGGTACACAGCAACAAATTCCTTTGCAGAGTCTGTTCCCTATGTCTCCTTTTTTTTTTTTTTTTTTACATACACACAAAAGAGGAAGTGCACTTAGATGTCCGTGAGAGGGGGGGGAAAGAGTGAGTCCAGTTTTTTTTTAACCACAAATCTGCAGGGACACAAATATATATATATATATATATATATATATATATATATCTGCCTTAGCAAACAAATTTCCTACCGTTAGAATTTAAGCGGGCCTTTATCAACTTGTAAACCACCAGACTAGCAACCCTTGGATCACGGTACCAATAAGAATACAAGAAAAGCAAGAATATCCACACTCTGGGGAGAATCCAAAAATCACTGCGGTAAGGTTAAACATGAGGAGAAAAAAGCAAGAGTTGGTCTCATGATTTAACAAATACAGCAAAAGGAACAGTGCAGGAAATATTGATCTCGAGAGAAAAAGAGAAAAACAATCACTCTATGGGAGGGGGAGAGTGTTTCTGAGTTAGCCTACTTGTACATTCACTTCCTCTTTTGTCCAAACCATCACTCGGTTAAAAGAACTGAAATGGCCACCATGACTCTCTGTAATCTATCCAGATTACTTGTAGTCACTATTCACAACAATTATCTATCATCTTTCGGTACCTTATATTTTTTGTAATCTGTCTCGGACAGCGTGCTACATCTATTTACCATAGCCAACGGCCCCAAGTGCCTCTGTCTTCGGCCCCTGTGTCACCTAGATCTTATACGATCAACCACAGTGCCGGCATACTCAATAAATTGAAAAAAAAATCACCTTGAGTAGAAGAGAAAAAAAAAGATCTGTCTTACCTTTCACAGACGCGGAGGACTCGATTAGTAGTCCGTCAGCAGAGGCCAGGTGTGGATCACAGAGCCGACCAGCCTCTTTTTACCACTTAACTTGAGAGGGAGGACCTAGAGGCGAGAGGGAGTCTGATACTCACTGATATTTTAGACGGAACAGTTCGATCCAACACCTAATCCTTACTTCCGGCTCAAAAGGACCAAGATGTCAATAAAATTCCATTTTCTGACTAATCAGTCAACTCCGGTCATGTTGATTGGAAGACAGATTTATTACGGATGTATCGATACAAACGGGTGAAGATAAAATAGCTCTTACAACAAAGAGTTCCATAACAGAATCACACACGGACATCATGATTATATGTTGTCACTTTTATAGCAATATTTGGCAACCTGCCATTGGCTAAGGCACACTGGTGACTCATGGTGCATTGTCAGCTTTATTGCCAAATCCAGAGTGCCTTCACAAGGTTTCCTATTATGGTAACATCTGCTAGTGTAAGTATTGCTTTTAGGCTTGGTCTGAACTTAAGAAAGTTGCACAAACAATAAGTCAGCGGCATTTTAGCTACAAAAAGTACATATAAGGAACAAGACAAATGTCGATATCACCTGTAATTCTTTGCATATTTCTTATCACTGGCTAAAAAAATTCATTAAAAAATGGCATGCCCCCCCCCCCCCCCCCCAAATCCATACCAGAACCTTATCCCAACATAAAGCAGGTAGGTCAGGAAAGGGAGCGGACAAGCGAGCTCCCCCCCTCCTGAACTATACCAGGCCACATGCACTCAACAAGGGGGGTTGGGTGCTCTGCGCCCCCCACCCCAATGCACCTTGTCCCCATGTTGATAGGGACAAAGGCCTCTTCCCGACAACCCAGTCCCCACCCCCTAAACAAGAATACAAGAGCCGGTTTTTGACAAGTCCTTCTCCAGGAGCTGTCTTTTTCTACGCCACTGTCTTCTTTTTCGCCGCTGTCTTCTTCCTCGCTGGCAGTTGCCCGCTAAAAACTGTCTTCCTCAATTTTAACGTCCCCCCGCTGTCTGACATCTCTTATATAACCATGGGGCATGGCCACCCAATGATGTCACCTGGACAGCCCGTCCCCTTTTTAGCGGGTAACCAGTGGGGAGGAAAAAGACAGCGGTGTGGGAGAAGACTGGCGATGGGAGAGACGGCGGTGGGAGAAGATGGCTCGGGGAGAAGAAGGCACCGGGAGAGACAGCGGCGGGAAAAGAAGGCACCGGGAGAGACATTTTTTTAAATAAAGGACTTCTCAAGAACCAGCTCTTGTTTTTTTTTACATTTCACTGCTTTTTTGGTGAATGGGTAGGACTAGGATGTACCCGATACCTATTCACATAGGGGAGACCGGGATCTGGGGGCTTCCATATTCCGATAAACCCCCCACCTGCAGACTCCGACAAACACCGGCTAGGGTTGTCGGGGAAGAGGCAAGGTGCTTTGAGGTGGGGGGCGCAAAGTGGTTACAAAAACACAGAAAGCACAGCAAAAAGCACTGCAGAAACGCTCAAAAGCAACATGCATTCATGTGAATCGAGTCTTAAAGCGGAAGTAAACCCATCGATTTAACAGTTTAAAAAAAAAGGCATGCTGTGAATGCTAACTGCACATTGGCTGTGCTCTCTACCAAACAGTCAAACCATCCAATGGCTGGTGTCATAACGGATCACATGTGCAGCACCGTGGCAGTTGAAGATTAAACAGAGGCAAAGATGGCAGCTTCCTTGGCTGAAAACGATAGGAGGGTTTACTTCCACTTTAAGCCCCTTTCACACAGGTGGATCAGCTCAGTGGACTACGCTAGCTCAGCTGGGGATTGCTCTGTTGATCCTTACTGAGCCGGCGGATGACAGGTCCGTCTCTGCTCAGTGTGCAGAGACAGACCTGTCAGAGCTCCGCTGTCCTCTATGGCAAGATTGGATGAAAACGGACAGCCTGTCCGCTTTCATCTGATTCGCTGGATGGATGGCAAACATATCTCCATCCGTTTGTTCTGAGCGGAACTCGTCGGATCGGATAGCAGACAGGTGTCAGCGGACACAACTCTGCTGACATCTGCCTGCACATACAAGTCAATGGGTGGCCCCTCAGATCCGCATGAAAAATGGACAGGCGGATCTTTGTGGGCCGATCGTGTGAAAGGGGCCTTAGTGGTAAAGCTTTTCTGAAAAAATATATTTCAGAAAAAAGATACTATTGGTGTATAAACAATTATTAGATAACATTGAAGAGAAGCAGACTGTATCGTTTTGAACCATGCCTGTATAACTTATTTATGTATGTGTTGATCTTCTTTTAATTAAAGCCCATCCCTGCCCAGGTTTAATTTTCGTGTAAATCAATACTTACTCCTATATAGAATCCCCAGTTCACTTACCTTTCTCCTGCCTAAAACTCTTCACTGAAGTCTGGTTGACATGAATACCCAGCATCCTAGTCTTTGGCTTCTTGTGGCTTAGGATGGAGGCGTTTGTAGAGCCTACCAAGTCATATAGCCTCCTGCAGAGCTAACAGGGGCATTGAAAGACTGTGTTTTAGAGTAAGGAATAAAAACCCGTTAGCCAGAAATATCTATGCTATACATATTGTAATTGCCAAATGTAAATGCAAGGGTGTTTTAACTTGTAAAAGTCAAATGGTAACATAAATTTAAGAAGATCAAGAAAATAAGTCTGTAAAATATTTTACAGTTATCATAAAGTGATCTGTTCACACATATATATTGCAAAGGTGCAAAATTGGTACATTAACAATATATTTACACATGCACAAATGTTACAGTACCCAAACCTACATGGAGGTAATTGAATGAAAATTCATATAAAACAGACAGATGTTTTAACATGTTCAACATACATACTAGGGGGGAGTACAACTGGGGGGATCCATAGTGGAGAAGGATCTGGGGGTTTTGGTAGATCATAAACTCAATAATAGCATGCAATGCCAAGCTGCGGCTTCCAAAGCGAGCAAAGTCCTTTCTTGTATTAAGAGAGGTATGGACTCCAGAGAGAGAGATATAATTTTGCCCCTGTTCAAATCATTAGTAAGACCTCATCTGGAATATGCAGTTCAGTTTTGGGCTCCAGTTCTCAACAAGGATATCAGGGAACTGGAGAAAGTGCAGAGAAGGGCAACCAAACTGATAAGAGGCATGGAGGAGCTCAGCTATGAGGAAAGATTAGAGGAACTGAATTTATTCACCCTTGATAAGAGGAGATTAAGGGGGGATATGATCAACATGTATAAATATATAAGTGGTCCATATAGTGAACTTGGTGTTGAGTTATTCACTTTACAGTCAACAAAGAGGACAAGGGGGCACTCTTTACGTCTAGAGCAAAAGAGATTTCATCTCCAAATACGGAAAGGTTTCTTCAAGGTAAGAGCTGTGAAAATGTGGAATAGACTCCCTGCAGAGGTGTTTCTGGCCAGCTCAGTAGATTGCTTTAAGAAAGGCCTGGATACTCTCCTAAATGTACATAATATAACTGGGTACCAACATTTATAGGTAAATACCCGCAAACACCCCCACTATTCTCTTATTTGTTAATATGCCAGGATTGGCGCAGAGAGGACAGTGGGCGTGTGTTTTTCGTCACTGACACAGTGAGTGACATGTGGGGGTGGAGTCGACTGGGGCAATCGTCATTTCTGGTTTCCCAACCACAGTGGGGATGGATTCAGACGAGCGGAGCGGCGCAAGGTGAGTGCACATTGCAGATGCATCATGGCACAGCACACCTCCACTACACCGCACAGCACACCTCCACTACACCGCAAAGCACACCTCCACAACACTGCACAGCACACCTCCACTACACCACACAGCACACCTCCACTACACCGCACAGCACACCTCCACTACACCGCACAGCACACCTCCACTACACCGCACAGCACACCTCCACTACACCGCAAAGCACACCTCCACTACACTGCACAGCACACCTCCACTACACCACACAGCACACCTCCACTACACCGCACAGCACACCTCCACTACACTGCACAGCACACCTCCACTACACCACACAGCACACCTCCACTACACCGCACAGCACACCTCCACTACACCCCACAGCACAGCACACCTTCACTAAACTGCACAGCCCACCTCCAATACACCGCTCAGCACACCTCCACTACACCGCACAGCACAGCACACCTCCACTACACTGCACAGCACACCGCACAGCACACCGCACAGCACACCTCCATTACACCACACAGCACACCTCCATTACACCGCACAGCACACCTTCACTACACTGCACAGCACACCCCCCACTACACCACACAGCACAGCACACCTCCACTACACCGCACAGCACACCTCCATTACACCTCACAGCACACCTCCATTACACCGCACAGCACACCTCCATTACACCGCACAGCACACCTTCATTACACTGCACACTACAACGCACAGCACACCTCCACTAAACCGCACAGCACACCTCCACTACACCGCGCAGCACACCTCCACTACACCGTGCAGCACACCTCCACTTCACCGCGCAGCACACCTCCACTACACTGCGCAGCACACCTCCACTACACCGCGCAGCACACCTCCACTACACTGCACAGCACACCCCCACTACACCACACAGCACAGCACACCTCCACTGCACCGCAACAGCACAGCACACCTCCACTACACCACGCAGCACACCTCCACTACACCGCGCAGCACACCTCCACTACACCGCGCAGCACACCTTCACTACACTGCACAGCACACCCCCAATACACCACACAGCACAGCACACCTCCACTACACCGCACAGCACACCTCCACTACACCGCACAGCACACCTCGACTACACTGCACAGCACACCTCCACTACACCGCGCAGCACACCTCCACTACACCATGCAGCACACCTCCACTACACTGCGCGGCACACCACCACTACACTGCACAGCACACCCCCACTACACCACACAGCACAGCACACCTCAACTGCACCGCAACAGCACAGCACACCTCCACTACACCGCGCAGCACACCTCCACTACACCGCACAGCACAGCACACCTCCTCTACACCACACAGCACACCTCCACTACACCGCGCAGCACACCTCCACTACACCGCGCAGCACACCTCCACTACACCTGCCCAGCACACCTCCACTACACCGCACAGCACACCTTCACTACACCGCACAGCACAGCACACCTACTCTACACCACACAGCACAGCACAGCACAGCACACCTCCACTACACTGCACAGCACACCTCTACTACACAGCACACCTCCACTACACCGCACAGCACAGCACACCTCCACTACACCGCACAGCCCACCTCCACTACACCCCACAGCACACCTCCACTACACCGCACAGCACAGCACACCTTCACTACACTGCACAGCACACCGCACAGCACACCTCCATTACACCACACCGCACACCTCCATTACACCGCACAGCACACCTTCACTACACTGCACAGCACACCCCCACTACACCACACAGCACAGCACACCTCCACTGCACCGCAACAGAACAGCACACCTCCACTACACAGCACACATCCACTACACCGCGCAGCACACCTCCACTACACCGCGCACCCGCACTATTCTCTTATTTGTTAATATGCCAGGATTGGCGCAGAGAGGACAGTGGGCGTGTGTTTTTTCGTCACTGGCACAGTGAGTGACATGTGGGTGTGGAGTCGACTCGTCATTTCTGGTTTCCCAACCACAGTGGGGATGGATTCAGACGAGCGGCGCAAGGTAAGTGCACATGGCAGATGCATCATGGCACAGCACACCTCCACTACACCGCACAGCACACCTCCACTACACCGCAAAGCACACCTCCAATACACCGCACAGCACACCTCCAATACACTGCACACCTCCACTACACCACACAGCACACCTCCACTACACCGCACAGCACCGCACACCTCCACTACACCCCACAGCACAGCACACCTCCACTAAACCGCACAGCCCACCTCCACTACACCGCACAGCACACCTCCACTACACTGCACAGCACCGCACACCTCCACTACACCCCACAGCACAGCACACCTCCACTAAACCGCACAGCCCACCTCCACTAAACCGCACAGCCCACCTCCACTACACCGCACAGCCCACCTCCACTACACCGCACAGCACCGCACACCTCCACTACACCCCACAGCACAGCACACCTCCACTAAACCGCACAGCCCACCTCCACTACACCGCACAGCACACCTCCACTACACCGCACAGCACAGCACACCTCCACTACACTGCACAGCACACCGCACAGCACACCTTCATTACACCACACAGCACACCTCCATTACACCGCACAGCACACCTTCACTACACTGCACAGCACACCCCCACTACACCACACAGCACAGCACACCTCCACTACACTGCACAGCACACCGCACAGCACACCTCCACTACACCGCACAGCACAGCACACCTCCACTACACCGCACAGCCCACCTCCACTACACCGCACAGCACACCTCCACTACACCCCACAGCACAGCACACCTCCACTAAACCGCACAGCCCACCTCCACTACACCGCACAGCCCACCTCCACTACACCGCACAGCACACCTCCACTACACTGCACAGCACACCGCACAGCACACCTCCATTACACCACACAGCACAGCACACCTTCACTACACCGCACAGCCCACCTCCATTACACCACACAGCACAGCACACCTTCACTACACCGCACAGCACAGCACACCTCCACTACACCGCACAGCCCACCTCCACTACACCCCACAGCACACCTCCACTACACCGCACAGCACACCTTCACTACACTGCACAGCACACCGCACAGCACACCTCCATTACACCACACCGCACACCTCCATTACACCGCACAGCACACCTTCACTACACTGCACAGCACACCCCCACTACACCACACAGCACAGCACACCTCCACTGCACCGCAACAGAACAGCACACCTCCACTACACAGCACACATCCACTACACCGCGCAGCACACCTCCACTACACCGCGCACCCGCACTATTCTCTTATTTGTTAATATGCCAGGATTGGCGCAGAGAGGACAGTGGGCGTGTGTTTTTTCGTCACTGGCACAGTGAGTGACATGTGGGTGTGGAGTCGACTCGTCATTTCTGGTTTCCCAACCACAGTGGGGATGGATTCAGACGAGCGGCGCAAGGTAAGTGCACATGGCAGATGCATCATGGCACAGCACACCTCCACTACACCGCACAGCACACCTCCACTACACCGCAAAGCACACCTCCAATACACCGCACAGCACACCTCCAATACACTGCACACCTCCACTACACCACACAGCACACCTCCACTACACCGCACAGCACCGCACACCTCCACTACACCCCACAGCACAGCACACCTCCACTAAACCGCACAGCCCACCTCCACTACACCGCACAGCACACCTCCACTACACTGCACAGCACCGCACACCTCCACTACACCCCACAGCACAGCACACCTCCACTAAACCGCACAGCCCACCTCCACTACACCGCACAGCACAGCACACCTCCACTACACCGCACAGCACCGCACACCTCCACTACACCCCACAGCACAGCACACCTCCACTAAACCGCACAGCCCACCTCCACTACACCGCACAGCACACCTCCACTACACCGCACAGCACAGCACACCTCCACTACACCCCACAGCACAGCACACCTCCACTAAACCGCACAGCCCACCTCCACTACACCGCACAGCACACCTCCACTACACCGCACAGCACACCTCCACTACACTGCACAGCACCGCACACCTCCACTACACCCCACAGCACAGCACACCTCCACTAAACCGCACAGCCCACCTCCACTACACCGCACAGCACACCTCCACTACACCGCACAGCACCGCACACCTCCACTACACCCCACAGCACAGCACACCTCCACTAAACCGCACAGCCCACCTCCACTACACCGCACAGCACACCTCCACTACACCGCACAGCACAGCACACCTCCACTACACTGCACAGCACACCGCACAGCACACCTTCATTACACCACACAGCACACCTCCATTACACCGCACAGCACACCTTCACTACACTGCACAGCACACCCCCACTACACCACACAGCACAGCACACCTCCACTACACTGCACAGCACACCGCACAGCACACCTCCACTACACCGCACAGCACAGCACACCTCCACTACACCGCACAGCCCACCTCCACTACACCGCACAGCACACCTCCACTACACCCCACAGCACAGCACACCTCCACTAAACCGCACAGCCCACCTCCACTACACCGCACAGCCCACCTCCACTACACCGCACAGCACACCTCCACTACACCGCACAGCACACCTCCACTACACCGCACAGCACACCTCCACTACACTGCACAGCACACCGCACAGCACACCTCCATTACACCACACAGCACAGCACACCTTCACTACACCGCACAGCCCACCTCCACTACACTGCACAGCACACCTCCACTACACCGCACATCACATCACACCTCCACTACACTGCACAGCACACCACACAGCACACCTCCATTACACCACACAGCACACCTCCATTACACCGCACAGCACACCTTCACTACACTGCACAGCACACCCCCACTACACCACACAGCACACCTCCACTGCACCGCAACAGCACAGCACACCTCCACTACACCTGCCCAGCACACCTCCACTACACTGCACAGCACACCTCCACTACACCGCACAGCACAGCACACCTCCTCTACACCGCACAGCCCAGCACACATCCACTACACTGCACAGCACACCTCCACTACACAGCACACCTCCACTACACCGCACAGCACAGCACACCTCCACTACCCGCACAGCACAGCACACCTCCACTACACCGCACAGCACACTGTTGCATTTGATGGCACAGTGGCTGTATTTGATTGGCACAGTGGCTGCATATGATGGGCACAGTAGCTGCATATGATGGGCACAGTGGCTGTATTTGATGGGCACAGTGGCTGCATATGATGGGCACAGTGGCTGCATTTGCTGGGCACAGTGACTGCAATTGATGGCACAGTGGCTGCATTTGATGGGCATAGTGGCTGCATTTGATGGGCACAGTGGCTGCATTTGATGGGCACAGTGGCTGCAATTTATGGCACAGTGGCTGCATATGATGGGCACAGTGGCTGTATTTGATGCTCACAGTGGCTGCCTATGATTTGCACAGTGACTGCAATTGATGGCACAATGGCTGCATTTGATGGGCACAGTGGCTGTATTTGATGGGGACAGTGGCTGTATTTGATGGGCACAGTGGCTGCATTTGCCTTGCACAGTGGCTGCAATTGATGGCACAGTGGATGCATATGATGGGCACAGTGGCTGCATATGATGGGCACAGTGGCTGTATTTTATGGGCACAATGGGTGCATATGATGGACACAGTGGCTGCATTTGATGGGCACAGTGGCTGCAATTGATGACACAGTGGCTGCATTTGATGGGCACAGTGGCTGCATTTGCTGGGCACAGTGGCTGCAATTGATGGCACAGTGGCTGCATTTTATAGGCACAGTGGCTGCATTTGATGGCACAGTGGCTGCATTTGATGGGCACAGTGGCTGCAATTGTTGGCACAGTGGCTGCAATTGATGGCACAGTGGCTGCAATTGATGGGCAAAGTGGCTGCATATGATGGCACAGTGGCTGCATTTGCTGGGCACAGTGACTGCAATTGATGGCACAGTGGCTGCATTCAATGGGCATAGTGGCTGCATTTGATGGGCACAGTGGCTGCAATTGATGGCACAGTGGCTGCATATGATGGGCACAGTGGCTGTATTTGATGCTCACAGTGGCTGCCTATGATTTTCACAGTGGCTGCAATTGATGGCACAGTAGATGCATATGATGGTCACAGTGGCTGCATATGATGGTCACAGTGGCTGCATATGATGGCCACAGTGGCTGTATTTGATGGGCACAATGGCTGAATTTGATGGCACAGTGGCTGCATTTGCTGGGCACAGTGGCTGCAATTGATGGCACATTGGCTGCATTTGATGGGCACAATGGCTGCAATTGATGGCACAGTGGCTGAATTTGATGGGCACAGTGGCTGCATTTGATGGGCACAGTGGTTGCATTTGATGGGCACAGTGGCTGCAATTGATGGCACAGTGGCTGCATTTGATGGGCACAGTGGCTGCATTTGCTGGGCACAGTGGCTGCAATTGATGGCACAGTGGCTGCATTTGATAGGCACATTGGCTGCATTTGATGGGCACAGTGGCTGCAATTAATGGCACAGTGGCTGCATTTGATGGGCACAGTGGCTGCATTTGATGGGCACAGTGGCTGCATTTGCTGGGCACAGTGGCTGCAATTGATGGCACAGTGGCTGCAATTGATGGTACAGTGGCTGCGATTTATGGGCACAGTGGCTGCATGTGATGGCACAGTGGCTGCAATTGATGGCACAGTGGCTATGTTTGATAGGCACAGTGAGGCTGCAATGATGTTTTTTTAAAGTATTTTTCTGAATTTTTCAGTTTGTTTGCGCCGCCCCAAAATTTTGAGCACCAGCCGCCACTGGTTACAACCAAAAACGTAAATGTAGTTTTGGGGGATTTTATGTGATAGGCCAACACAAAGTGGCACATAATTGTGAAGTGAAAGGAAAATGATAAATGGTTTTCAAAATTTTTTAGAAATAAATATGTGAAAAGTGCGGTGTGCATTTGTATTCAGCAGTCAATGCTTTATAGAACCACCTTTCACTGCAATTACAGCTGCAAGTCTTTTGGGGTATGTCTCTACCAGCTTTGCAAATCTAGAGAGTGACATTTTTGCCCATTCTTCTTTGCAAATTAGCTCAAGCTCTGTCAAACTGTATGGAGAACGTCTGTGGACAGCAATTTTCAAGTTTTGCCACAGATTCTCAATTGGATTTAGGTCTGGACTTTGACTGGGCCATTCTAACACATGAATATGCTTTGATCTAAACCATTCCATTGTAGCTCTGGCTGTATATTTAGGGTCTTTGCCCTGCTGGAAGGTGAACCTCCGCCCCAGTCTCAAGTCTTTTACAGACTCTAACAGCTTTTCTTCTCATGCCGCGTACACGCGATCGGAAATTTGGGTAGCAAAGACAGATGAAAGCTCTTGTACGGAAAATGCGACCGTGTGTAGGCTCCATCGGACTTTTGCTGGCGGAAATTTCCACCAGCAAAAGATTGAGAGCATGTTCTCAATTTTTCTGATGGAAATTTGTTCGTGTGTATGTAATTTCCGACGTGCAAAAAAACACACATGCTCATAATCAAGTACGAGACGGAATCGCTCGGGCTGGTAAAACAACCGTTCGTAATGGAGATGGCACATTCGTCACGCTGACATTTTTTAAATAGTTTAATGAAGTTGTTTTGCTGCTCATATTCACACAGAGTTCTGACACTTATTTCTTTATTATTTCTCGTAGTCTCCTGAATAATCCTTTTTTTTTTTTTTTAAAGATAGATCTCCATAATAATGTTTTGAATTTACATTTTTATTTATTTTATTTTTTTAATCAAGATCTCCTGTTTTTTTTTTTTAAAATGATTTTACAGTGATCTCCATTTTTTTTTTTTTGTATGTCACTTTTCCACAACAACATTATTATATTAAAAATAGTAAATGATAATGTGGCGCTTGCTCAATCATAACACTATTCGTAAACTAATTAAATGAACAAAGATTCTTTGGAGACTTCCAAAAGGACAGATCCTAGCAGCGTCCTTATTTTAATTTCTTCAATCCAATTGCACAGCCAAAGATAGTTCAATCAGTGCTATAGCAATAGTAAGAATCAACATCTTTTACATGACAGATAAATGGCTGCAATCCTCAAATATAAATAGCATATAGAATAATCCGTGCAAATAAGCAAAAAATATTAAATAATAAAGTGCAAATAGATAATAGCATATAAATCAATCAATATGTGCAAAAATTTCCAAAAAAATATATACATAAATATATGTGCAAAATAATCGATCCGTGCAAAATAGCAAAATAGCAATAATATTGCAGCAATAGTAATGCAAAGAAAGAGGGGGTGCCCCACCCAGATTAAAATGATGTCATCAATGAAACTCTTGAATAAGAGGAGTTGCTGTGGCTTCCTATTGTACAGAGCGTCCTCTTCCCATTCTGCCATGTAGATATTGGCTACTGTTAGGAATATCCTCAGCTTGTGATCAGTCAACTCGAGATGTATTAAGAAGTAAAAAATGTATTTCTAATATGTTAACACATTAGGATCCCCTTCCTTACACACCAAAAGTTCGGCAAGGGATCAACAAAGGAAACATCTCTTCTTCCCTAATACCTTCATAACCCAGCCCCTATTTTCCTATTGGCTGAGGAAAACACAGCTTACTTATCTGGGTGAAATTGGATACCTTTATTCTGTGAAGACTGCGTTTTCCTTTACAATCTTATGTTACCATATATGGTTATACTTCAATCATCCTGAAATCTTACTGTGGAGTTTAGTTAAAACAAACATAACAAGTTAATACAAAGTGCTCATAAGTGGGATTAAAAATCAGTCTCAGGTTTGTTTTCCAAATAGTCACACAATAAACATTTAAAACTTTTCTAACATTCCCTCCTCTTTGTGTGACTATTTTATCTCAACACATTTCGATAATAGTCCCTGTGTTATACACTTTCAGACTGTATGTCATTAAGTTGAGCTTCAATGTCCACATAGGTCTCCTCAGAGGTAGAAAGAGTTTGATACATCGTTCTTGAGACGGCAGTTTCAATCGGTTTTTGTGAAAGTCCTCGAATACAGGGAATACAGCAGCATCCACAAGTGACCAAAACAGCCAAAGCCACAGCAATTGAAATCAAACATGATGTGATATGTCCAGTCCATTTACCGAACCATCCTTCAAGCCAGTTTGTGAATGGATTAGTAATACCTGAGTTTTCCGCTAATTCATTCGATAGAGCAGTCAGTCCTTCCAAGGCTCTGGTCACGGTCCCTCCAGGAGCTGTATTATTAGGGATAAAGGTGCAACACATACTACCAAACATTTTGCATACCCCTCCTCTTTCAGCTAAGACCATATCTAAAGCCATTCGGTTCTGCCATGCCATCAGAGATGTGGGGGCCAACTGTTCAGCTAGGCCCTTCACAGCATCCCTAGTATAATTTACAAATCGTTGTTGGTTATAATATATATAGTTAATCCAGTCAACATTTTTATTTATAGTTACCCACCAGAAAAGAGACTCAAACCCAGCTGTCACCTGATTCCTGGCCTTAAACCCATCCGGCACCCCGCGAGGAACCCCAATC
Source organism: Lithobates sylvaticus (assembly GCA_028564925.1). Classification (NCBI taxonomy): domain Eukaryota; kingdom Metazoa; phylum Chordata; class Amphibia; order Anura; family Ranidae; genus Lithobates; species Lithobates sylvaticus. Next base: position 91,773,281 of record CM053032.1, read on the forward strand.
TCATCTATGTAGATCTGAGAGTCAAATGACCCCATGGGAGAGGTGTCCCTCCAATACCGTTGGTGACTCTTAGTCCATGGGTGTTCTGACAGGATCCTCAGGGACATAGCCAGCTGGACCATAGCACAATCCCCTTGGGCATTGGCAGGTAGTCTAGCTCGCAGTTTCTTATCCCCACACATCCACCAGATGTCAGCTCTCTGAATGTCATGTTCAACCCAGTCACTGTTGTCTATGTTAATCCTCTCCACACAGTAGTCATCAGGTAATGACCCAAGATCTACCCCGCTACGGTTCCCTGGGAGTGCAAACAAGTAAAATTGCCCGGATATGCAGTAACCGCTGGAGGTATCTGAGGTCTCTCCACTGGGGGAAACAACAAACTCAATGTGTGACAGGTAGAATTGGTTTCAGGTTTATAGCTCTTATTATATAATTGCAACATACATTTTAAACCTTTTGGATCTGTATTGTGATCTAGAGGAAAAGGAACTGTTGCTAAATGTGGTCTTGCACTGGCACAAACTAAACAGTTTTCTTTTTTTAGAGTTTTAACCGTGTACCTCAACCATTCTAACCACTCATTGTTTTCTTGATAACCCGTCTAAACTTCTATTTTAGTATGGCCTTCTTCTTTCCCTTCTAGGTCTACCTTTTCCTGTTGTTTGGTTTTATTGGGTGTTAATACCTCGAGGAAAAATTTGCCTGAGGGATCAGTTCCTGACACCCATGCTCCCATAGAATACAACCGCTGATCTTCCTTCCTCGGCTCCTTTAATGTTATTAATAGTTGATTACAGTTTTTACTATTTGTGCAGGGGGAGTTAGCCACTTTTGTAATTATGAGTCTTCCCTTTATTCAACTCTTTTCAGCCCCTGGTTGATTATACCCCCAATCTTGATGTGCTGTGGTCCACAGGGCCTGATTCCATGCTTGACATCCTGCCTTATCCCAGAGCCAGCAAATATATTTATCTGCCCATAGAAGTCCTCTAGCCCCAGTTGTATCCCCACAATCTGCGATCTGACAGAAGTCTACCAGTATAGTGCTAGTTATTCCTTCTATAAAAGTTAAATTCAATGCTTTTCCTGTTCTTTCCCAATTCAAAGGTTCCTCTACTCTTCCATACCGTCTACCCCCTCTTATGGATGCCTTCCCTAGACTCACCAGTAACCCAAGGATAATTACTGTCCCTTTCATTCTAACCAACTACAGAGGTTCCAGCGGATAGGGTAGGGGAGACTTCACCGGTTTGAACAAGCCCGCCTTGTGCGAAACCTCCCTTTGTAGCCAAATTTTCTGGATCTCTGCAGCCAACTGGCCCTACTCTGCCTGTAAAATCTTTTTACAATGGGACTGGTGAATCCAGGTAGACCTCTCTGCTATCCTTATAGCCGTGGGAGTGGTGAGAAGAACTTGATACGGTCCCTCCCACTTAGGTGAGTGCCAATGTTTTTTCTTTATTACTTTTACCAGGACCCAGTCTCCAATATGGATTTTCTCTTCTCCTTGAATTGGACCTTCTGGAATAGAACAGACTTCATTAATTTGTTTCTGTTTCAACAGGTTAGACATACATTGGTGTGAAAAAGTGTTTGCCCCCTTCCTCATTTCCTGTTCCTTTGCATGTTTGTCACACTTAAGTGTTTCGGAACATCAAACCAATTTAAACAATAGTCAAGGACAACACAAGTAAACACAAAATGCAATTTGTAAATGAAGGTGTTTATTATTAAAAGTGAAAAAAAATCCAAACCATCATGGCCCTGTGTGAAAAAGTGATTGCCCCCTAAACCTAATAACTGGTTGGGCCACCCTTAGCAGCAACAACTGCAACCAAGCGTTTGCAATAACGTGCAATGAGGCTTTTACAGCATCCTGGAGGAATTTTGGCCCACTCATCTTTGCAGAATTGTCCTAATTCAGTTACATTAGAGGGTTTTCGAGCATGAACGGCCTTTTTAAGGTCATACCACAACATCTCAATAGGATTCAGGTCAGGACTTTGGCTAGGCCACTCCAAAGTCTTCATTTTGTTTTTCTTCAGCCATTCAGTGGTGGACTTGCTGGTGTGTTTAGGATCATTGTCCTGCTGCAGAACCCAAGTTCGTTTCAGCTTGAGTACACGAACAGATGGTCGGACATTCTCCTTCAGGATCTCTTGGTAGACAGCAGAATTCATAGATCCTTTTATCACGGCAAGTCTTCCAGGTCCTGAAGCAGCAAAACAGCCCCAGACCATCACACTACCACCACCATATTTTACTGTTGGTATAATGTTCTTTTTCTGAAATGCAGTGTTCCTTCTACGCCAGATATACTTGGACACACACCTTCCAAAGAGTTCCACTTTTGTCTCATCGGTCCACAGAATGTTGTCCCAAAAGTCTTGGGGATCATCAAGATGTGTTGTGGAGAAATTGAGACGAGCTTTGATGTTCTTTTTGCTCAGCAGTGGTTTTCTCCTTGGAACTCTGCCATGCAGGCCATTTTTGCCCAGTCTTTTCCTGATGGTGGAGGCATGAACGCTGACCTTAACTGAGGCAAGTGAGGCCTGCAGTTCCTTGGACGTTGTTGTGGGGTCTTTTGTGACCTCTTGGATGAGTCGTCGCTGCGCTCTTGGGGTAATTTTGGGCGGCCGGCCACTCCTGGGAAGGTTCACCACTGTTCCATGTCTTCGCCATTTGTGGATAATGGCTCTCACTGTGGTTCGCTGGATTCCCAAAGCTTTGGAAATGGCTTTATAACCCTTTCCAGACTGATAGATCTCAATTACTTTCTTTCTCAATTGTTCCTGAATTTCTTTGGGTCTCGGCATGATGTGTAGCTTTTAAGGATCTTCTGGTGGACCTTACTGTGTCAAGCAGCTCCTATTTAAGTGATGCCTTGATTGTGAACAGGTGTGGCAATAATCAGGCCTGGGTGTGGCTAGAGAAATTGAACTCAGGTGTGGACAACCACAGTTATAGTATGTTTTAACAAGGGGGGCAATCACTTTTTCACACAGGGCCATGATGGTTTGGATTTTTTTTCACCTTTAATAATAAACACCTTCATTTACAAATTGCATTTTGTGTTTACTTGTGTTGTCCTTGACTATTGTTTAAATTGGTTTGATGTTCTGAAACACTTAAGTGTGACAAACATGCAAAGGAACAGGAAATGAGGAAGGGGGCAAACACTTTTTCACACCACTGTAGGCCTCTTCAGGATTGGGGGGTCTTCTGAGAACCTCACTCGCCTCCCGAATGAGGGCAAGTGATTCCTCCTTAACCCTGGTCATCCTCCTGGGCCTTCTTGTGGCTATGCGCAGGGGAGGAATTGACTGATTACAGTCTGGCTCCTGCTGGGCCCAGCCACCTCCTGGCTGTGGCTGGTCATGGCCTCCTCCTCCATACCACTTGTCCCGGCATCCTCCTGGGTGAGCTCATCCTGTGTAAAAATAAAAAACGAATTCAAAGACATGTTTTTTTGTTATGGCCTCCTCAATCAGACAATTTTACATTTCTTACGTGCAAATTAATTTTACTATATATCAAAAAGGCTATCATTTTGACCCCAGCATTTTACAAGCAGTTCACCAATCTGTTTTAGGCATTTTTGGCCACTACTGTATAGTTATATGTATACATATGTAGCACCAACACTTTTTAGAAGTGTGCGCTAGTTTATTTTTTTTTTATTTTTTCTTAAGAATTCTGAGTTCTGGGTGTTAATTGTTTGACATTTTTACTTTGACATCAGTTTGTCTGGGCTGTACTGGAGTTCTGCCTGGTCATAGGTGAGGCACCTGTGACAGGCTGAGAACACAGTCTGGTTGTACACATTAGGTTACAATTGCTCGGACACAATCAGTGGGAGCGTCTGGCCCCACAGTGTATTTCGGGAAGCGGTATTTGAGATGCTGAGGTCATGTGTTCAGGGTTGAGCTTCACTTTTGATTCCTGGTTCTGGTCCGCAACAACCCCACAAGTGTTCCTGGGCCCAGGAGTGTCTGCTGGCCCTGGAAGCCTAGTCACCCTGACCAGCCCCAGAGGCCCTCGTTGTCTGGGGTGGGGATCCATCCGTTCCCGAGCCTCAGAACTGGCTAGTTTGAGGCACAGTAATTGAAGGAGGATTCTGAAGTGTCCCCATGTCCTCTCAGGATTGGAGAGGCATAGCGACTCGTACCGGCGAACACGGGGGGATGGGGCACTTCGGAGGAGGGCAGTGGGGCTGGCTGCTTGTTAGGAGCCTGGGAGCTGAGATGTATGGACACTAGTGAATTGCCATGCCCTACTGTTTTGCTGCAACGGCTGAAAGATAAAGGTAACATCGGAACTGTTGCAAAAAAACACCCTCTCCTTACAACATAGTGTGTGGCGGACACTTTGCTGGTTCCAAGTCACTTGTTGTTTGCTACATCTGCGGACAAGGGTATATCCAACAGTGAAGTGTCCAGTTGTGAGGGGCTACTCTCTGGGCTTTCTTAATAAAATTTCTTGGGATGCCAGCAGTTCAGAAGTGCCTGAGCTTTATCACCCATGCCCTCAATTTACAACTGAGAGACTGTGTCATGTTTAAACGTTGTTAAATAATGATCCAAAATCTTAACAAATTAAAGGTGCTTTGAGTATGGGTCTCCGCAATTGATGGTTACTAACTTGGGGAACCCCTAGACAATGAATGACAAGCTACAAGAAGCGGCTAATCGGTAAGCCGTGAAAAGACATAGCGGCCTGTTATAGAGTGGGAGTGGAGGTGGTTCCACATAATAGAATTTCGGATTAAAACATACATTTGTAAGCAATTCAAATCTTTACATTTACATCATTAATATTCACACAATCACTATTTAGGCCCAAAAAATATACCTGGCTCCAGCTGGGCGCATCAACTAGCTCCAAGGTGTAAGGGTCTTCTACTTCCTTCCTCTACTTACCTCCACCCCTCAGCAGGGGTGGAGGGAAGAGTGGAGGGAAGGGTGGAGGGAAGAGTGGACAGTGATTGCCTGGGTTCCATCTGGTCATCAAGAAAACGCAGTTGGTTGTAGTACCACAGCTTGGGTACATAAATATCCTCTGCTGCTGCTTCTGATGTTAGCGACTCCAAAATCTTGTTGCGCTCCCGCCTGTACATATGCCTCAAACTTGAAATTCTGGCTTCAACAAACTTGATGTCTACCTTGGGGAGTCGAGTCTTCACAAAATCCAAAAGTGGCACCAGTGTTGCCTTCCGTACATCTCTATTACCATATAAGGTTTTTTTTTAACTCCCACAGGTTTCGTTTTTTCATGTACAACGCTATAAATTGGCTCATGAAAGCCTCCTCCTTAAATGGATTTAAGTTGAATGTTGCCATGTTTCTGTTTTTGTTAGGAACGTCAATACACAAGACAAAATCACAAATGTCACTAAAAACTCACATTATGATTTTCTTACCAAAATTGACACAACACACCCCCACACACACACCCACACCCCCACACCCACACCCACATACACACACACACCCACATACACATACACACACACACACGCACACACCCACACACACATACACATACACACACCCACACCCACACCCACACACACACCCACACACATACACATACACATACACATACCCACACACCCACACACACACACACACACACACACACACACCCACACACCCACCCACACACACGAGTAAAATGCAGGCCCAAAACACAATAAACCATAGTGATGTATCCTAAAACCCTTACCTTCGTTCACAGCGCTCACTACTTCCGTTCGAAAAATACGTTGCCATCAAAATACCCTTATATACACTGCGCACACGTCGAGCTCCGCCTGCGTCCTCCACGTCGCCCGCCCATGACGTTCCTTGTGACGAGAATTCCCCACCCCGCTTCCCCTCGTTGCACTGTGGGTGAATAATTAGATGAAGATGGCGGCCACATTCTCATCAAGTAGCGCGGAGGAAAGCCCAGAACCCCAGACATCTGCATCCAGCAGCAGATATAAGGCCACCAATATGGCCTTTGAAGAGATGGTGGAGATGGTGGACATCCTCCAAAGGGAAGATTACGACGGGGAAAATGGCTCCTACCCTCGACCCAACATACGGAAGGACCAGATTCTTAATACAATTGTCAGCACCCTGGAGCATAAGTTCGGCGTACGAAGGGGCAAGGATCAACTGCGCAAGCGAGGGTCCGACATTAAATCCAGGGAGCACGATCAGTACAGGAGAATAAAAAAAGCGCTCAAAAAAAGTAAGTAATTGACGTGCGCTACTATGCTTCTATTTGAACGTAATTATCGTTCGTAAATATGTATCTGGAATATTGCGCGGTTTTAATTGGATATCCTTCGTGAATCTTGCGAAGAATTTATTAGATCTCATTTGTGAATCTTGCGCAGATTTTATGCAATCTCGTTTGTGAATCTTGCGAAGATTTATGCGATCTCGTTCGTGAATCTTGCGCAGATTTATGCAATCTCGTTCGTGAATCTTGCGCAGATTTTATGCGATCTCGTTCGTGAATCTTGCGAAGATTTTCTTTGATCTCGTTCGTGAATCTTGCGCAGATTTTATTTGATCTCGTTTGCGAATCTTGCGCAGATTTTATTAGATCTCGTTCGTGAATCTTGCGAAGATTTTATTAGATCTCGTTCGTGAATCTTGCAAAGTTTTTAGGAAATTTTGTTGGCCATTATAAAGTTTGTTGTGTTTAACTGGCAGAGGGTTATTTTACTTGTAATGTTTTTATTATTGTCAGGATATATTGTATTATTACTGTAGTAATTGTTTTGGGGGTAACTCACACAGGGACTCCAGAGGATGGTTTGGGGGGGGGGGGGGGCTCCATCTGTTAAAGAGGGTGTCCGGCTAAAAATTACAAAGAAAAGGTCAGCATCTACAAATACTGTTTAATATTCCTATTTAGGGACTCAAATATCACTGTGCTTAAAGGTGTACCTTTGGTTTCCATTTCCATAGGGGGAAAAAGACTCAGACCTCACTCAGGACATCACAGGACCTCCTGGCCTCACCAGGCTAATTGGGCAATTAGCCCAAGCCCACACGGGGATGTGGAGGAAGAAGAGGTGCTTGAAGTCGAGCACATCTGCACCCCACCAAGTGAGTGTCTGAGAACACAGATTGAGATAATAAATTCATGTCTGCATGTTTTTGACCTTTTTTTTGTTTGGTTTTATCTACCCAACTTTTAGGTGATGATCTGGTTGTGGAAGGCCAAGTTGCGGAGCCATTTTCCTCAGACAGTGCCCACAGGCTTATTGGGCAGATCATGGCCTGGAATCTGCAACTGGAAAGGATGCAAAACCAGTTGCAAAGCATGCAGAACCAGATGGCCACCATGCAGCAGGGAATGAAGGACATGATTGATGTTTTGGGGAGAATCTAATACCCCTTTTCCAGTTCAAATCATCAATCATGTCCTTCATTCACCTTTTGATACGCAAATTTTTCACGATTTTAGAGGCCAAATTTTGAAGATGCACATGGTGTGTCAACATGTGCTATGTGCCATCAGGGGATCTCAATGTACGCATTTTGTGTTTGCAACCCCTTCATCATAATGCTAGTAGGTGAGAGGAAGGGGTTTCACACACAAAACACGTCCATTGATTCCCCATGATGTAAGATAGCACATGTTGACATTACCCATTTGGAATTTCAATTGGTGTGCATCTTCAAAATTTGGCTTCTACTGTACATGGGTGACATCAACAAGTTGAACTTTGTAAGTTCCATAGTTTTATATTGTGTAAATATTTTTTTTTACAATAAATGGTTTTAACTGTTTTAAACCATGTTTTAATTATTTTTAACAAATAAATAAAAAAAAGTTTCAGATAACAAAAAAAAAAAAAAAGATTTATCCCAAAAAAATAAAAAATAAAGGAGAAAAACAACCAAAAAAAATGGAACATGTTTGGATGTGCACTATAATAAAACAAAAATGTTTGCACTAATGAAACAACAATGTGTGTGGCTTCTTCTTTTTCAATACTACCAGTTTGATCAAAAAATGTTGGGGTTCATTGACAAAGGGGCTTATTTAATAAAGTCAAATAAAGTTTTTCACTATAAGAAGTGCACTAGGAGAACATAGAAAACAGACCAAAAGAAAAGCAAACAATACGAAAACCACATTTTTTTTTGAAAAATAAATGTATTTATTTTGTAATAATAAAGACATTTTTAAGGGTCTGCTGCCATTGCAATGGCCCCCCTACCATTAAAATAGGTGACATAGCTGTCCCGCACTTGCTGTGCAGATTGGGGGGCCAAGCCAAGACAGCCACGACCCAGCCCTGTCATCTCGGGGTCAACTCCGGCCTCAGGCCCAATAGGTAGCAGGTAGCTGCCCGAATGCTTGCGTAGATAATTATGGAGTATGCAGCAGCTCAGAATAATCGTGTTAAGTTTGTATTCTGCCAGATGTATAGAAGTTAAAAACAAACGGAACCGGTTGGCCGTAATACCAAAGGCATTTTCGACCACCCTTCTGGCCAGCCGGAAATTAAAAACCCTCCTCTCAGGGGTGAGGGATCTTTGGGGAAACGGCCTCATCAGGTGTTTGCCCAGACCAAACGCCTCGTCTGCAATAAACACAAAGGGGAGTCCCTCCACATTCTCCGCATCTGGTGGCAGCTCCAGGCCACCAGCCTGGAGACTACGGCAGAACTCCGTCTGGGTAAAGACTCCTCCTTTAGACATCCGGCCGTTCTTCCCCACATCAACATAAAGGAAGTCATATTGTGCCGACACCACCGCCATCAACACAATACTATTGAACTACTTATAGTTCCAATAGTAAGACCCCGAATGGGGTGGTGGCACAATTCTGACATGTTTGCCGTCAATCGCCCCTCCGCAGTTGGGAAAGTCCCAACGGGCAGCAAACAGGGAAGCCACAGTCTGCCATTCCTGTGGCGTGGAAGGACACTGTGGAGTCAAACACAAAGATACAATTATGAGTAAATACAAACAAAAACAACAAACAAAAGCAAACAAATTAACAGACATTTTTGAGCAACATATGTATTTTTTGAAGTAGTCGTTTAAAAAATCTAAAATATGAAAGATAAGGCCCAATTCTCTGATTGATGACCCCTCTGATGGCCCATAGAACATAATAATGGGGATGTGGGTGGGGAGTAATTAATTATAAGGCCACACACTACACATGAACAGATTTTAACCAGGTGGGGGGGGGGTGGAGTAATTAATTATAAGGCCACACACTACACATGAACAGATTTTAACCAGGTGGGGGGGGGGGAGTAATTAATTATAAGGCCACACACTACACATGAACAGATTTTTACCAGGTGGGGGGGAGTAATTAATTATAAGGCCACACACTACACATAAACAGATTTTAACCAGGTGGGGTGGAGTAATTAATTATAAGGCCACACACTACACATGGACAGATTTTAACCAGGTGGGGGGGGTAATTAATTATAAGGCCACACACTACACATGAACAGATTTTAACCAGGTGGGGGGAGGGAGTAATTAATTATAAGGCCACACACTACACATGAACAGGTTTTAACCAGGTGGGGGGGAGTAATTAATTATAAGGCCACACACTACACATGAACAGATTTTAACCAGGTGGGGGGAGGAGTAATTAATTATAAGGCCACACACTACACATGAACAGATTTTAACCAGGTGGGGGGGGGGAGTAATTAATTATAAGGCCACACACTACACATGAACACATTTAAAAAAGAGGGGCAAGGGGGGTGAAAGGGGGGGTGAGTAAAGCAGTACAATGGAGCTGTTAAGATACATTTTAGTTATAATAAAGGGTCTAGGCTATGGGTGTATATGGGCCCAGGATTGCATGCTGGGGAGGTTGGTGCAAGCAAATATGCATGTAGGCCACTAAAGAATAAATTCCCAAAAAATTTAAAAGTAATGGCTTGCCGCATGCAGGTATTCTGCCTGCTGATAAAAGGGGACAGCGAAGCCAACAGGCGGTGAAAAACGGGGTCCGTCATCCTGAGATAATTCCTGAAATCATCAGGATTATTCTCACGGATCTCACGGAGCAAAGGCATATGTGAGAATTGGCCACGCTGGCGCAGCCAATTCTTCGTCCATGCAACTCCTCCTCACCCTGTTCATGGACTGGACTCGGGTCAAAGTGTTAACCGCAACATCGAGCCCCTGCACAGCACAAACTCGTTCCCGAGTACGTCCACACTCCATGGCTTCAAAACGGTCGGCTGGTCAAACAAACTTCAGCGAACGCACTGAAGAACAGCAAGGCCTATGAAGAATGACCTGAAGAACAGGAACGAGCGGACCAGAACGGCCTGAGAACAGGTACGAACTGATCCACACGCACTGAAAGACAGATACGAACCTCACAAGCACAAACTGAACAGCAGAAAACGAGTGAATTAAGCAGAAGTCTGAGAAGCGCGAATCGGTTCTAACCAAACGTCAACTAACACGAGATACACACGAGATTAGCTGACGGAGCCCAAAGGGTGTCGTTTTGGATCTTGAGCTTCCTTTTTATAGTCCCGTCGTACGTGCTGTACGTCATCGAGTGAACCGCCGGACTTTTAGCGTGATCGTGTGTGGTCAAGTCTGTTCGCTTCCAAGTCCGGCGAAGCCCAGCTGGAAGTCCGGCGGTTTGTCCACTGGACTAGGTCCGGCGGACAAAGTCCCTTCGTGTGTACGCGGCATAAGGCAGCGCAGCATCCAGGCTCGTCCAGTAGGAGTGAGGTTAACTCCTATTGGAGGGCCTAGGCGGCAAGAACTATGGATTGCTGGGTCATGAACACCGTAAAAAAATTGGCTACTCCATAGAATTCATACACCACCCTCCAGATTCCTTTGTGAAAGCCCAAAGCAATCGAGGAGAATGACTGGCTCAGTTCGGTGGACCTCTTGGACGCCTAGCTGAATGCCCCCATAGGGGAGGAACATCAAAGGTTTTTGAGGTTCACAATACATGACCACCATTATCCATTCATGTGTCTTCCTTTCGGCATCTGTACTTCCCGAGGGTATTATTGAAGTTTCTCCTCCCCATCATTTCCCTAATTCGCCTGGAGGAAAAAAAATATACCATTATTTAGATGACATCTGGGAAACTCTGCCCAACAACTCAAGGAGCAACGGGACCAGGTTCTGACCCTAGACAAGTTCAGTTGAATGATAAACATCCAAAAGAGCCAGCTCCATCCCTCTCAAACAGTAAAGTACTTGGAAGTAATATTCTCTACTTTTCAGGGAGGGGTTTATCTCCCAGACAGGAAAATTCACCAGTGGCATCAGTGTGCCCTAAACACAATAAGATCTACCTTTCTCTCAGCTGAGGATTGCATGGTCCTGATCGGGATGTTTACTGCTACAATTCCGGTAGTCCCATGGGCCAGGTGGCACATTAAGGTGTTCCAGGTGACCTTCTTGAGCCAATGGGACGGAATATCCAAAAAACTGAAAATATACATCCCAGAGGGAGTACCACAAGATACAGGCTGGTGGATCATGCCGGAGAATCTATCCAGGGTGATACCCCTCAATCTAGGGGACTTGACTATTGTTACCTCAGATGCCAGTCTTCGGAGTTGGGGAGCCCACTGTCAGGGAAAACAAATCCAAAGCCACTGGAACCCACTAGAACACAGGCAAACTATTTGAAACTGAAGGCAGACTTTCTGGCTTTACAGGCTTTTCAGGATGATCTTCAGGGAGCCCGAGTCAAGATGCTACTGGACACCAGGATAGCTGTAGCTTAGCTCGCCCACCAAGGAGGGACAAGAAGTCCAACATTCCTTCACCTTTGGGCAGACATCTTTGCTTGGGCAGAGAAGTACCTTCAGGATCTGACAGCAGCATATCTTACAGGAAGCCAAAAACAACTGGCGGATCAGCTAAGCAGACACTTCCCCAAGCACCGCAAGTGGACACTTCAACCGAAGTACCCCAAGACAATCTTCAGGAAATGGGGCACTCCCACAGTTGACTTAATGGCGATTCCTCAAAACACTTAACTTCCTCTGTTTGTGGCCAGATATAGATGCACAGGGGCCCTAGCACAGCATGCCTTTTCGATTTGCAGTGTTTTTTCAATGGCATACATCTTTTCACCAGTCCCACCACTAATGAAGGTTCTTTTCAAAATCCAGGAGGGTCCATATAATGTTGGTGGCTCCCTAGTGGCCAAGGAGGCCTTGGTTTCCTTTGATCATGCAGACGTTGTCGGCCCCTCAAATCCTGTTTCCAGTCAAGAAGGAACCTTTGACCCAGAACTAGTGGCAACACGCCAACCCAGAGAGACTGCGACTAGCAGAATGGCTGTTGAATCGGCTTGATTAAAGGCCCAAGGACTCTCCTTCCAGGTAGTACAGACATGAAGGCCAGAAAGACCAACCTCACATATGAATGTAGACTAACTACTAACTAAACTAATAAGAGGCAAAGAAATGGACTTTCATGGTACGGTATGAACTTACAGTGCTCGGAAATATTATAAAAGTACAAATTTATTACATAGATTCATATAAGCACATATATACATAACACACAATACCGCAAAAGTCCCAAGAGAGACAGAAAGAAAAATGGTTAAAATATACATTCATCTCCTCTAGACTGAAACGAAGTTGATGTATCAACCCAGAAATGGGGAAACTTCCACTGTATCCTTTCAGTCATAAACTCTACATGTTTTGCAAGGAACTGCTTCTTCAGGGGTATAATTCAGAGGTAATTTTTTTCTATGAAAATAATATATACAACCTGAAAAGATATTCATATATTACCATGGAATATACATAACTACAATGTAGGAAGCGTCTCATCAGGCTAGAAACCATGAAGTGAGGCACCTCATACAGGATTAATCCAAAAATAATCAAAACCATTTCTAACTGACCGCAGAGTGACCAAGAAAAGGAAACAGCAAATGCACTTACCTATGAAAGCATCCACAGCCACCCCAGGTACCTCAAGGCTGCAATGGCAGTCTCCTGGGCAAGTGCGGGAAGCAGGTGAATGTGAACTGAATACAAAGCTAACAAAAAGATGGCAGTATATAATTAACATTATGGAGAAGTTTATAAGCGGGTGAAAATTCACGCCCCCCACCCCCTACAAATCCAAGCCACATATATATACACATATCAAATTGTAAAAGATTGTGAAAGGGTACACACCTAAAGCTGTCTTAATAGTATTAAACAATAGCGGTGAGAAAGATGGAAAAAGCAGGGACGGACAAATCCCAAATGGACACAAGTATCAAAGTTTGCCCCTTATGGACCATACAAGCAAAGGCTATCTATCAATAAATGTACTAACCTGGTTATGATCTTGTATAAAGTTAGTGAACTTAAACCACTAAGAAGGTCAGTCATAATCACACTGAGTACCATAAGGTGGATCAGCTTATAGATACATAGTCAACCATAGGTAACAAACAGCAACCGCTGGGAATCTATAAATTCAAATCAGGCTTAGAAACACAATTGATCCACACAACCAGGGAGACAAGCTCCCATTAAATAGTCACCTACTTCCTGTCCAGCTGCTGATGTCAACACCACACCAGAGCGCCAGTGAATACATTTACTAACCTGACATTGGTTATGACCTTGTATAAAGTTAGGGAACTTAAACCACTAAGAAGGTCAGTCATCACAATGAGCACTATAAGGTGCATCATATTATAGAGACATAGGTAACAAACAGCAACTGCTGGGGATCTATAAATCCAAATCAGGCTTAGAAACACAATAGCTCACCAGGTATCTATGGAAATAAATAGATAGAATAAATCACAATAAGTGCATTAATGGTTTATAACCATAGCCATCACCAAAAGTGATTACAAAGCCTGGGTAAACAATAACCACATGCACCAAAGCACCAGCTAGTCACATCTGCACCGCTGTGATCCACACAACCAGGGAGACATGCACCCATTAAATAGTCACCTACTGCCTGTCCAGCTGCTGACGTCAACACCGTGCCAGAGCGCCAGTGAGTAACGCCACCAGACACGATCTGAGATCTCAAAACTTATGGTGCTCAGTGTGATGACTGACCTTCTTAGTGGTTTACGTTTCCTTACTTTATACGAGATCATAACCAGGTTAGTACATTTATTGATATTGAAATAGCCTTTGCTTGTGTAGCACTTAACCCAGAAGGAGCTGCTGGTAATTGATTGGGCCTGTACTCTGCTCTTTCCACCCCCAATGATTTGGCTCAACACGATTGACACAGCTGTGTAAAGCCCTATACACACGCTCGGATTATCCGAGGACCAGGTCCGTCGGATCATGTCCGTCGTACTTTGTCCGATGTTGGTTTTGCGTACACACGGTCGGACAAAGTTGTCGTAAAATCCGATCATTCTGAACGTGGTGACGTTCGTTGCGTACGACGGGACTACGTAGAGGCTAGTAGCCAATAGCTTTGGTCTTGTAATGTGAACTGAGCATGCGTAGCACTTTGTCCGTCGGACAACCGTACACACGATCGGATTTGGTGTGATCGGACCGTGTTGTCGGCAAATCTTTCCAGCAGGAGATAGGACTTTGTCCGTCAGACAATCCGACGTACACTGTCCGATGGTGCATACACACGGTCTGATTTTTCAACAACATTGTCCGATCGGACAGAATCCATGCAAAAATCCGACCGTGTGTATGGGGCTTAACAGTGTTGGTGTGAAACCCAATAAGAAGGAACAACTCAATAATCAGGTTACATACACTTTACCTTTGTTGCTACCTGGGTATACACTGCTCCACCTGCTAGGAGAATGAACTAGCCTCACAACAAATTTTATTAAAGCGGAATATAAGTTTACTGCAACAGGTTCAAACAATAATCACAAGAAATGTAGTGGCATACAAATCTGGCATAATAATGAGGTGAGTATTAGTGGATGGCTATCACACAAGGGTTACCTAAACAACCTCTGCAGGTGCGTCTCCAAGTGGGACTAATGCTCAGGCGATAAGATCTTGGCACTGGGCACCTTCCCACTTCCAGCAATGGCCGTGCAGACACTCTAAATTCTGCAATACCCTACACAGTGCTAACAAAACAATATAACACAGTATAATACTCAAGAGCTCCCCCGGTGGAGAAATGCAGTTCTTTGTATGAAGCGGCAACACTGTAAGGCCTTACAGTAAATGGTATAGTCTCTTGTCTTCTTGTCTTCAGCTAGCCATTATACTTCAGTATTTGTATTCCATAGGGTTTTCAGGTGGTAATGTAGTGTAAAGTAGTAAACAACAGTAATTTCAATCGTGCAATACGCTTATGAACTCCTTTCCTGAGAATGTACTCCCAACGTCAGTCAATTGTTAGTGAAGTTAGGCTTTGAGGCCTGTCTGAGTACAGCTCAATTGAAAGGAACTCTTCCGTGGGACTACAGGTCCCAGCAATACTGTGAGATTAGTCTAATTCCCCATTCACACGGTCGGATTTTCCGATGGATTCTGTCCTATCGGACAATGTTGTCGTAAATTCCGACCGTGTGTAGGCACCATCGGACAGTTTACATCGGATTGTCCGACGGACAAAGTTCTATCTCCTGCTGGATAAATTTTCCGACAACAAAGTCCGATCACACCAATTCCGATCGTGTGTAGCGTAGTCCGACGGACAAAGTGCTACGCATGCTCAGAAGAAATTCTGTGACGGAAGCGCTCGGTCAGGTAAAACTACCGTTCCTAATCGACACAGCACATTCGTCACGCGGCAATGTTAAAATGTCTTTAATGCAGCGCATTCTCTTTTTCTTTACAATGCAAGAAGAATGACGTGTTTTAGCTGCTCCTATTCACCCTCACTTCTCACAAACTTATTTATTTATTCTTTTTCAGAATTTCTTGACTAGATGTTTATTTTTCCTCAGATCGTAAAAGAATGTTTGTTATATTTTTTGGATGATTTGTCTTTTTTTTTTTTTTTTTTTGGGAATACATATTTTCAGGATAATTTTTTTTGATTTTTGAGGGGGGGTTGTGTGTCTCAACTTAGCAAAACAACATTATTAACATTCGTATTTGTTGCTTAAATTTAGTAGGAGTTTGTTTGTTGTTGGTGCCCCTTGTTAATTGGACTTTATTATTTGTGAAATGTACCAGCCTACTCACAAATAAACTGTCATTGTAGAAAAGTAAAACACAATAGGCAATGATTTTTTCAACTCAAAAATACCTTTATTTAGGTCTCAGCAACAAACCAAAGAGGAACGCAGCGATGGAGAAACTTGGGGAATTAGCAAAGCCTTGGACACCCACGGCAAACATCATTTTTCAAGCTTCTAAAATTGGTGGCCTGAGGAGTACCTATCTAAATAATAAGGGAGTGCTATCTGGTCCTGAAGTCCAAAACATCCGGAACTGCAGCAGATGCCATCTAGGTCCCCAGGCTCTGGTACTACGAGAGGCTCCATCTTCTCTCAGACCAGACTGAATCCAGGTCGTCACTCTCTTGTCTTCCTTGTACGCTTCCTTCCACGCTGTGGTGCTGGTGGGGTGGCAGAAGGAGGAGGAGGCGGAGCATGGTCACTATCACAAACATGTGTGAGTGTGGTCATCCCCCCAGCCATCCCCTTATTTAGGACTCTGAGGATGACCTCCTCACACATGTTGCGTTGCCCCACCTCCATAGCCATCATTTTAGTGGCAACCAAGGAGCCAAAGGCCTCCTCGTAGGTGGGTGTGGCATGTAGGGAGGCTGAAGCATCTCTGATCAGCCGGAGCGCTGACTCTCCCACCTCCCCCACCCTTCTCACCCTTTTGTAGGGAAGGCGGAGGGGAGGGACTTGGGAGACAGTCAGGCTCCTAGGCCTACCCCCCTCTTGGCTGCCACTACCCACCTCTTGGCTGCCACTAACCCCTTCCTCCTCCTGACTGCCAGTCTTCCTGTGTATGAAAAAGGGACATAGTTTGAGTTATTTGTTCATCAAACACACACAATTTTCATCTAGTGACCGTTGCAAAATGTTTACAAATAGAAAACCATACAATTCTCAGCCCTGCAGTTTATATTCTTGCCCCAAATGTCTCCAACACTACTGTCAGTTGATATGTCAAACACGTTAGGAACTAAGCAATTGGGGATCCTGAATTAAGTGAACATCATTCCTTTTTCACAAAAATGTGTACAAAACTACTATACCTGGCTCAAGCTGGGCTCCTCCACCTCTTCCTGACTGGAAGGCCCAGGTTGCTCCTCGGAAGCCTCATCAGGGGTGGCATGCATGGAAGGACGCGTGCAAGGAAGAGTCGAGAGTGACTCCCTGACATTAGCCTGGTCTTTGAGAAAATGGAGCCTCTCATAGTACCAGAGCTTGGGGACATAGACCTGATCTGCTGCAGCTCCAGATGCTTGGGACTTCAGGACCTTATTGCGCTCCCTGAAATAGGTACTCCTCAGGCTGCCAATTTTAACTCTTAACTTCTCTACGGTTGCCGTGGGGATCGTTGGCTTTACAAATTCCACAAGTTTCTTCATGGCTGGGTACCTCTTTGGTTTGTTGCTGTACTCGGGGTGTTTAGCCTGCCATAAAAGGGGCATCTCCCTGAACTTATCAATGAAGAGGGGGAGAAAACTCACATCGTTGAAACCCTCCATATTCTCTGCAAGACACAACACCACACAAAACACTATAAATAATGTCAGGCTAAACTCTCCTAATCTTCTCCATAAATAAGCCTCAAGGACTAATCAGTCTAGGCTAGTTATGTACCAAGTTCAAATTGTACCTTCGTTCTAGCGATCGTCTCGTGCGTGAGCTTTCTCTCCCCTCGTCTCACAGATCGTGGCTACGACACAGGCGTGTGACGTTTTATATACAGTGCGCATGCGTCAAACTCCGCCCGCCCCTGACGATCTTTCTCGTCTATTCCCCACCCCTGCTCTTTACGGTGCAGTGGGGAGAGCACATGGC
Organism: Lithobates sylvaticus; assembly: GCA_028564925.1. NCBI lineage: Eukaryota > Metazoa > Chordata > Amphibia > Anura > Ranidae > Lithobates > Lithobates sylvaticus. The sequence continues at coordinate 91,791,230 of CM053032.1, forward strand.
GGGGACACAGCAGGTGCGCCCCAAATATTACACCAACGAGGAGGAGGACGAGGAAAGGCCGGAGGCAGAAACGTCCCGATCCCGGAGCCTGAAATTTAAGGCCTCCAATATGTCTTTTGGAGAAATGTTGGAGATGGTGGACATATTGAAGAGGAGCGACTATGATGGGAAGTATGGGCCTTACCTCAACCCAAATGTCAGAAAGGCCAAGATCATGTCTAAAGTTGTGAGGAGGCTGTACAATCATTTTGGGGTACAACGATCCAAGGAGCAACTGAGGAAATGCTGGTCAGACCTGAAACTGAGGGAGCCCGATCAGTACAGAAAGATCAAGTGAGTTCTTCAAAAAAGTAAGTAGTTGTGTTTTGTGTTTGATTTCTTGCTTGCATACTGCTCCATGTGTTTGGATTTTTTCAATGTTGTACATTAGAAAATGGCCACTTTCATGTTCGTCTGTGCATTCGATCGTACTCAACCTTGATCTTTCTGCCACTGTCATGTTCGTGTGTGTCCATTCGATCGTACTCAACCTCAATCGTTCGGCCACTTATAATACGAGGTTTGGTGAAGTTTTTAGTGAAAGGAAGTTTGTTCTCAATAGAGATGTCATCAAGAATGTAAAGCAAATTTGTTCAATGTAAAGGAGAGGTCACTCAGTAGTTGTTTACCCATCTGGACTCTAGAGCACTAGTGCTGGGACACCCAAACCCCCTTTTTATTATGCTTTTCCACACATGTGCTCCAGTGGATACTAGAGGGGTGTCTCCATCAGACAAACTTCTACCAAAAAGCTAGTAAGTTTAGCACCTTTACAAAGTGACTACATTCATGTTGTTGTCATTTGTAACTGGCCAACCGAAAATATTGTCCCTCACTTTCAAGCAATGTTTGAAATTTCCTATTTCTGCCCTCAATAGATTGGGGTGCTAAATCTTCCTTTTGTACATTCTCATAAAGGAGCGAAAACTCGGGACGTCTGAGGAAACCAGAAAACCCACACCTCCAAAAGAAGGGGAAAGACCAGAAGCAGAGGAGGAGGAGGAGGAAGGAGAGATCATAGAACTTGGAGAACTTGTCACCACAACAGGTGAGTGTGGGAGAACACAGCTACTGGTAAGCTAATCAATGTATGCCTGCCTCATTTCCAAGAGACATTTTTTATTTTTTTTTGGTGTTTTTAGGTGACGTGGATGTTGTGGAAGAAGAATCGCACTTTACCACTGAAAGTGCACACGTACTCATCGGGAAGCAATCGAGATCAAGATGAGATAAAGCAAAACATCAATGATGTTCAACAAAAATTGAAGAACATCATTGATGTTTTAGGGAAAATCTGAAAACGCACCAAGTAATTAACACACATTTGTGGCTGTTTGTGACAACATTTGCAACTTAAGAAATGTGGCAAATTTGGAACATGCACACATTGTGTCCACATGTGCTAGCTCCCATCATGGTGGATGAATGACAACGTTTTGTTGGGGGTGCAACCACTTTACTAACTACTAAAGTGGGTGTGGTGAAGGGGTTGCACCCCCAAAACACATCCATTGATCCCCATGATGGGAAATTGCACTTTTGAACATTCTAGGCATGTGTTTTACCATCTAATGTCCATTTTGAGACCCAAATTGTGTGCATGTTCTAAATTTCCATTTTCCAGGGGTGACCCCCCATGTGATGAAGGCAAGATCAAACACACTTTAAACATATAGTCATGTCTGATCTTGTCTTCACTTTAGAAAGTTGAACTTTGCAAGTTCCTATGTTCAGTCTGTTCTGTTTTGCTCCATGCCTGGTTTTTACAAATGCGGAATGTTAGTAAACAATGTTCGAAAGAACCAAGATCTTGTCAGTTTTGCCAAGAAGTTTGGAAACGCACTTGTGAATGTGTTGTAAACTTTTGTAATTTTCAAAATGTGTGGCTTCCTTATTTAAAAACACAAAAGCATTATGTATGTCAAAAGTAAAGGATTTGGGGGGCAATGGGTGTTATTTACTAAAGGCAATTCCAGTTTGCACTGCAAGTGTATTTTCCAGGGCACTTTTGCAGTGCACTTGTAGAGCATAGTGGATTTGGCTTATGTAAATGACACCCACAGTGCTTTGTACGAAAACACGTAGCACACCATTTTTGGGAATACACACATTTCTGGCATGGTGATTGTGACGGATCCTGTACTCAAGGTGTCCGCCGTAAATGCTTCCGAAGTCCTGGAACATGAGTCCAATGGATCTGGTTATAGGAACCCCCAAGAATTAGACGGCACTAGTTCTTGGGGTAAATCAGGAATGCTTTATTTGACATTTCACACACATATATAGCCAGATGATTAAAAGCTAACCTAATTAGCATGAGCTAATTATCTTAATCATTGCCCAGACTAGTTGACTGCCTGAAAAGGCTTTTCAAGGTCAGACTTTAAGGCTCCTAGTTAATTGGAATGGCTATTCAACATACATTAACATAAACAGTAACACAGGGCTAATTAGCACAACAACATTGTGTGGAATACACCTTACAAGCCAGACCAGCCTCATTTACACAATAGACAGGTGGCTTGAGTTCATGACATTGAATGGGACACAAGGTGTCAGATGCTAGTCTATTTCTAATGCCAAATGCATATACAGAGAGTGTATTTTGGGGGGCCCGTAATCAGCTGGCAGGAGGCTCGCATGTAGTCCTCTCAAAAAGCCTGTGTCCCGGCTAGGTCTGTCACATTTCTCCCCTTTCGGCAGGAGACTAACACAGGAGGAGACCCCAGACGGGTTGACTCCGAAGTTAGTCCATAGTTCCAGTCCTCTAATGCCTGTACCCACACAGTACCCCAAACAAATTGTTCCAAACAGAGCATGACTCACCCAGCCAACCTCTGCCTCTCTCATAGAACATATCTGCCGCTGGGGAGAGGCCTGGACTGGCCCTTCCTCCTGGAGTCTTTTCAGCCGCTGGAGAGAAGACAGGGTGACTGGGCTCACTCCATCCTGCTGTTGGGGATCTGGGCCGACCGCCCAGCATCCCTGGGTTATCCTGGTGGAGACTGCATTCCCATCCACCTTTACAGGAAATCTGTCCTGTTTTAGTTGCGGGCAGAGGCCAGCAGCGCTCTGTTCCGTTGCCAGCAGTTCAGCTGGGCGTAGGAGCTTCCCTACATCATCTGCTCCAGCTAACTGTTGGGGAGAGAGGCCGACTGCCCCAGCTCCCTGGAACTCCGCAGCTGTTACCGGTGCTGGGCAGAGGTTGGTAGCACTCTGCCCGGTTGCCAGCACTTCTGCTGGTTTTCTGTTAGTGGAGACCACAGGCCCATCCACCGACACCAGATCAAGCTGCAGTTGTGAGGTGACAACTGCATTCTCTCCTTGAACCCTGATCTGCAACTCGTGATGGACTGCCACCTCCTCACCCTGGGCCTCCAGAATTGCTGTAGATGTGGGGCAAAGGGCTTGGACCCTCTGGTCAGTTACCAGATCTTCAGCTGGAGAAGATTGTTGTAACTCCATAGGTGCTGCTCGCAGAAAATCACATGTCCCTGTCAGTGTTGTGGGAGAAAGGCCGACTACCTCTTCTCTCAAGAAGGCCGAAGCCACTGTTGGTGCTGGGCAGAAGTTAGCAGAGTTCTGCCCTGTTGTCAGCACTTCCGCTTTGGGGACGACAATCTCCGGAGTTTCTACTGCCGATTCTCTGGCATGCTGCTGAACGTGTTCTAGCAGTTTCCTGTATGCCCTTTCCAGATGCTGTTCCCTCCTTAACAAATGGTCCAGATCATGTTTAAGCTCTGAGACACCTGCAAGACCGAGCATAGCCTCTCTATATTCTCGCAGGTCCTCAAGGGTAGGTTCCCCTTCATTGCCAAACACAAAATGGTCTGTAAGGCTCTCCCACAGCAATCCAGGGCCTCCAAAGTCATATCCCTCTGGGGAGCATTCTGTTGTCTCCCCTAAATATCCCTTCTCTGCGTGCCATTGCAGAGCCCGATAACAATTGTCCAGCTCTATCTCCTGCTGGACCAGCCTGTCCAACTCAGTCACCCATTGCTCCTGGGGCTGCTCTCCCAGGAATGTCATCCGCAATGCCCGTTGGTCACTGGCCCGTTGCTCTTGGGTTAAAAAGAACTTGCCCTGTTTTATACCAGCGAGCTGGAGGGCTCCAATCCACAGCTCCACCCGAATCTGCTGCCTGAGCTCCAGGTATTCCTCCTCAGACACAGTCCTTGTGTATGCTGCAAGGATGATCTGCAGCAGCCCCGGGAACTCTGATGCCAGATCCATATCTCCGCTGGGGTGACCAAAGTCTTCTATCCTGATCTTGGATCCCGGTGGAGGTTTGAATGTCCCAGACAGCAGAAAGCACAATCCCACTGCTTGCCAACAATGTGACGGATCCTGTACTCAAGGTGTCCGCCGTAAATGCTTCCGAAGTCCTGGAACATGAGTCCAATGGATCTGGTTATAGGAACCCCCAAGAATTAGACGGCACTAGTTCTTGGGGTAAATCAGGAATGCTTTATTTGACATTTCACACACATATATAGCCAGATGATTAAAAGCTAACCTAATTAGCATGAGCTAATTATCTTAATCATTGCCCAGACTAGTTGACTGCCTGAAAAGGCTTTTCAAGGTCAGACTTTAAGGCTCCTAGTTAATTGGAATGGCTATTCAACATACATTAACATAAACAGTAACACAGGGCTAATTAGCACAACAACATTGTGTGGAATACACCTTACAAGCCAGACCAGCCTCATTTACACAATAGACAGGTGGCTTGAGTTCATGACATTGAATGGGACACAAGGTGTCAGATGCTAGTCTATTTCTAATGCCAAATGCATATACAGAGAGTGTATTTTGGGGGGCCCGTAATCAGCTGGCAGGAGGCTCGCATGTAGTCCTCTCAAAAAGCCCGTGTCCCGGCTAGGTCTGTCACAGTGATGAAAAGGAGTATTTTGGGTGTCAGTTATGCACTACAAACCTTCTCTAGACAAAAGATTAGGTATCACACACACAACATGAGAAGATTCTTTTTGGGAAGAAGAGACTGTTACCTCCTTTTGCCCAGAAAGTCCATTCCCACTGTTGAAGCTAAAGGGCAAAAATGTATATCTCAAATAAGCTATAATACGGAAATAACAAGAAATCATAGGTTTGTTTAAAAAATATATTTATTAAAAAATGTCTCTCACACATCGTCAGGCAGAGCAATGGCCCCCCTACCCACAAAGTACTCCATATATTGCTTGCGGACCTCGTGGGCATTTAGAGGGGGCGAGCCTGGACGTGCCGCTTGAAGGGCTGTGAGGTCGGCATTGGAAGGCTCGTCCACATCTGGGCCAACGGCCACCACATAGTTGCTGTTGTGTGTTTTCAAAAAGTTGTGCAATATGCAGCAGGCAAGAACTATGTGGTTGAGTTTGTATTCCGCCAAGTTAATAGCCGTCAAAAACAGGCGGAAGCGGCTGGCCAGGATCCCGAAGGTGTTCTCCACCACTCTGCGGGCTCTCGACAGCCTGTAATTGAAGACCCTCTGGTCTGGGGTGAGGGTCCTCATCGGGAAGGGCCTCATCAGATGGGGAGTCAGCGCAAACGCTTCATCTGCGACAAAGACGAAGGGGAGTCCTTCAGCATTCTCCTCTGGAGGTGGCAAGCACAGACTGCCACTTTGGAGACGCCAGTAGAACTCTGTGTGCGCAATGGCACCACCATCCGAGATCCGGCCGTTCATCCCCACGTCCACATACAAAAAATCGTATGTCGCCGACACCACCGCCAACATCACTACACTATTAAACCCCTTATAATTATAATAGTAGGACCCCGAGTTGGGGGGTGGGACGATGCGGACGTGTTTCCCATCAATTGCACCTCCGCAGTTAGTAAAGTCCCAACGGCTGGCAAAGTGGGAGGCCACAGTCTGCCATTCCTGTGGCGTGGAAGGGAACTGTGGAGTGAAACAAGAAAAAAAAAAATTTGTCACTTTGCACATAAACATTGCAAGCAGATTAGACACTAAACATCTTGGAACAAGATCAGACTTTTAAATTTTAAGCTTGAAAGTATTTGCACCCAAAAGTAGAAGGTTCCCCTAGCAGATTACTCACCCCCCATCAATCCCCTCACTTCTGATGGGCCATTGACAATAACTAGGGGTTTGGGGGGGGTTTGGACAGGTAACCCTCTGCACTTCATTGATTGCCAAATAGCTCAATAATGTGTGCTAGTTTGGCCAGACCCTCCTTACTTAACACTATTGGCAGCCCTCAGGAAAGATAAAAGTACATTCCAAATCCCCCCCCCCCCCCCCCCCCCCCCCAAAAAAAGGGAAGCACATTTTGACATTCTGCAATTACCTAGCAAGCTAATAGGAGGGAAAAAAACCCAAAAAAGAGCAAATGGAAAGTATGGAGCCAGCCCCTTGCACTACATGCTTTGCTGAATTCATCCCTAAAGATGCCCACTATAAAGAGGTAGGTATATAGTGTGTATTGACCCTGGGAAAGCCAGCAGATAGAGGATTGGTAGCATCTGACAGAGCAGTTGGGGGAGGGGGTTCCTAATGAGTTTGGCACCCTCTCCCCCCCCCAAAAAAAATGGGGAAAAAAAAGGGGCTCTGCATGAAGTAAAACACACAGCAAACATTTGTGCATATTTTAGGGGGTGTTTGGGGGAAAACAATACTATGCAGCAGACAAAATACATTGCTTAAGTGACTAGGCCATAGGTGTCTATTGGACCAGAAGAGCATGCTGGGGAGGTAAGTGAAGGGAAAAATGCAGGAAGGAGAAAAGGGGCACAGCATATTAGAGCATATTGCAATCATGGTAATTAGGTAAGGAGGTCAAAAATACAAGACATTAGCAAACAGAGCATACATAGAAGGGAATAGTAAAGTAGAAATGTTACCTTAATATAGTCCTCCTGCAGGACCTGGATGATGGCAGAACAGGTCTCTGGAATAATGATTCCCAGGGCCTGGGGAGAGATACCTGAGGAGAACTTCAAATCCTGAAGGCTTCTCCCTGTCGCCAAGTACCTCAACGTAGCAACAAGCCTCTGCTCCGGAGTGATGGCTTGTCTCATGCAGGTATCCTGCCGGCTGATAAAAGGGGTCAGCAAAGCCAAAAGACGGTGAAAAACGGGGTTCGTCTTTCGGAGAAAGTTCCTGAAATCATCAGGATTATTCTCCCGGATCTCACGAAGCAAAGGCATGTGCGAGAACTGATCAAGCTGAAGCAACCAATTCTTGGTCCACATACTCCTCGTCACTCTGTTCATGGACGGGTCTTGGCTCAAAGCTAAAAGCCCGACACCAATTCCGCGTACAGCACGAACTCGGCGACGAGTACGTACGGGAAACATCGCTCACAAACGGTCGGCTGGTCAGAACGGACAAACAGAAAGCACCGATAAACAGCAAGGCCTGAAAGAACGAAATGAATACCAGAAACGAGCAGACAATAAGCAGTGAAAATCAAAGCGTCCTATATCAAGATATAGGCCACAATGACCAACAAATGCAAACTGACTACACGCACTAATAAACAGATACGCACGACAAGCACAAACTGAACAGCAGTAACGATCTGAGTCACAAAACTGAGAAGCGCGAATCGTAAGTCCCCAAACTTCAACTAACTCGCGATAAACACGGGATCAGCAGAAGAAGCCCAACGGGTGCAGGACGTGGTGCTGAACTTCCCTTTTCTGGTCTCGTGGAAGACAACTTACGTCACAACGTTCTCGAAGACCGGAAATTCCGACAACGTTGTCCGACCGTGTGTACGCAACACCAACATCGGACAACGTCCGACGGAAATGATCCGACGGAACTGGTCATCGGAAAATCCGACCGTGTGTATGGGGCTTTAGTGTGTGAAGTGCGGTATACAACTTCTGGGCAACAGTCCTCTCACCACACCAGGCCTGGATAATTGGATGCCTCCGCTCCGGTTGTCTTAGTCCTGCTGCCAGTCAGCTCCGTCACGCTGCACCGCTCCGCAAGATGCTCGGGACCTTCACTTGGCTCCGTCAGGCGTTCTGGATCCTCCGGTTAGGTCACACCGCAGCTCCAGCACTCTGTGGTTAAGCACTCTGAGAGGTTGCTGTTCCGCTCCGCAGGATGCAGGCCGCGGCTCTTCCAAACGCCCACACACAGATCTCTGTAGGCAGGCCACACGTCCCAGCAAGAAGAGACAGAAAATGGCCACGCTGGGCCTTTTATTATCTACCCAGCATGCAGTTCAGCCACTCATGTTCATGGGTAGGTGAGTGGGCATTGTGGGTAGGTGATTCCTTTCATAAAGTAAAACAATTAGGTCAGTTCCTGCTTAGCAGTTATGTGAAAGCTAAACAAGTCTTTTTCCATAACATACCAGTAGAGAGAGCCAAATACCAATCTATTAACATGGTCCTATTAATAGCATTACATGGCAAAAATTCCAGCGCTATATACTCCCCCTGCTTTAAATCTTTCATCCCCAAAGATATTCCAAATTTTTGCTCTATTACACATTTTTGCCCTGTTACATGCTGTCATTTACATGCAGAGAAATAGGGTTAGTATGATAACAAGCAAGTTGTATTTTCATAACCAGAATTTAAACTCAAATGTTTCATTTCATGACACAAGCTTGACAGAGGAGCCTCCCACCAATTATTGTGTGATAGGAGACTGTTCTACACACCCACTAGTGATCTCCAGTTCATGAACGAATCATTCTTTTGATTAGATTCTTTTCAGTGAACTGATTGATTCGATTCATCCGAGTGAACTGATCCGTTTGAAACAGTTCACTATGCACTCAATACTAGCATAGCAGAGCAGAACTGGTAATATGATCCTAGAGTGAGAGAGCTCGGCCCCTCCCTGCAACCAATCAGCATGCTCAAGGCACAGTGACACTCAGGAACTAGATACAAACTTAAAACAAGAGTCAGGAGTACACAGTACACCGAGTTTAAGAATCATACGAATTACTGAGTTAAAGAATCATATGAGTTGTTAGAACACAGTACAATGAAAGAGCCATGAGTCCCCACCAGTAGAACAGTACACTAAATCAATGATCAGGTAGCAGCAGTACACTATTGTGAACTGTATTCTGATGGGCCAACTTCACAGTCAAGATTGCTAGCAATCAGATTTTATTCTTAGTCTTTACAGTGCATAATGAGGCCCCTTTCACACTTGTGTGACTTGTCCTGCGACTTGGGACTACAAAGTCGCAGGACAAGTGGTAGCCCATGATTTCCAATGAGTACCATTCATATCTGTGCGTCTTCAAGTCACAGCGACTTCAAAAGTAGTTACTGCACTACTTTGGTTCGATTTTGATGCGACTTGAGGCAGAGACCTCAAGATTACATGAGTATTGCTTCAAGTCACAGTAAAAATCGTGGCCAAACGTGTGAAAGGAGCCTAACGATTGGATTTTACTACCGTGGGTACTTCGCCTGCCCGCGGTAGTAAAATCTGATAATTTTTCCTGTGCATGCGCTGTAAAGACTACGGAAAAAAGTTGGCCCATCAGAATGAGGTTCACATGCACAAAAACAAACTTCATTTACACAGCTTTTTGTCCGTCACCAAAATTGATGACGCTAGCTAATCTGACAAATTGTGTTCTGACACAACAATAGGATTGTGCTTGTGTTCTGAGCAAGGAACTAAATACAAGTAAATGTCCCCAGGACCTGCCAACCTTCTGTGAAGAATCATTCTTTTGATTCTAATCATTTAAGAAGGTTGAGTGAGAGCTTTGATTCACTTGCTTGTCAGTAGACACAGCAAGTGAACTGAAGAACCGAAAAATTTGATTAATTGAATCAGTTCATTTCAGTGAGTAGTTTGAAATGAACCGATTCACTTAAAACATCCGGACTTCCCATCACTAACACCCACAGCTGACACTGTGGTGTCTGGTACAGATGTGTCAAGGGGTGAGATGGGGTTTCTTTTGGCAGTGAATTGAGTCCTTTCAGAGCATTCACCCAATTCACCCAAGGTGTCATAAGTTAGTCTTTTTGGCTGGTGAATTACCCTCTTCGTTCTCTGTTCTTTTGGCATCTCAAGCAAACTGGCATTCTCTTCAACTCCTTCATCCTCCTGTTCACCCACTCCCTCCCGTTTCCTGTACTTCAGATACCTAGTTACTGGTCGAGGTACAGTAGTAGATGTGGATGGCAGTTCTTGCCGTGGAGTAGGGATGGGCCGAACACCCCCCGATTCGGTTCACACCAGAACCTGCGAACGGACCGAAAATTTGCGCAAACTTTAGAACCCCATTAAAGTCTATGGGACTCGAATGTTCAAAATCAAAAGTGCTGATTTTAAAGGCTAATAGGCAAGTTATTGTCCTAAAAATGGTTTGGGGACCCAGCTCCTGCCCCAGGGGACATGGATCAATGCAAAAAATGTTTTTAAAAACTGCAGTTTTTTCGGGAGTACTGATTTTAATGATGCTCAAAGTGAAAAAATAAAAATGTGAAATATTCCTTTGAATATTGTGCATGGGGGGTGTCTATAGTATGCATGTGAAGTGGAGCGTGTTTCCTGTGTTTAGAACAGTCCCTGCACAAAATTACATTTAACAGAAAAAAGTCATTTAAAACTGCTTGCGGTTTTAATGTAATGTCTGGTTCCGGCAATATGGATGAAAATCATTGAGCCCCCCTGCCCATTACCAGCCCCTTTGGGTCTTGTACGGATATTAAGAGGAACCCCGTACCCAAATTAAAAAAAGGAAAGACGTGGGGCCCCCAGGCCCTATATACTCAGAACAGCAGTATACAGGTGGTGCAAATAAGACAGGGACTGTGTAGGTTTGTTGTGTTAAGTAGAATCTGTTTGTAATTTTGAACTGGTAAATTTTTAAAGTGTAGCTCCAGTCAAAAAATCTATTTTTAAGCTTTTTGGAAAACATAGGGAAGGGTTATCACCCCTGTATAATTTTTTTGGCCGTCCATCTTTTTTCATATCACTTCCTGTTGTCTCCTTCTGTTTGCAAGTAGGAGACGTTTGTAAGTTGGATGTTTGAAAGTAGGGGCCTGCCCTATATTCTCCGCAGAAATTTGTCCCTAAGGTGTTGATGTTGCCACAAGTTAACACTGTAAGCCCTCAAAGTGACTCTTGGTGGGTGCTGGAGCGCCCTGCTGTGAACTATTATATCAAGAATTGTAATTACATGCCATTGTTGAACAGTGGTAGAAAAATTGGGCCTTTGGTGGTGGTGCTGGTGCCACAACACTGTAAGTCCTCACAGTTACTCTCGGTGGGCGCTGGAATGGGCCCTGCTATGAAATATTATATCAAGAATTGTAATTACATGCACCTGTTCAACAGGGGCTGAAAAATTTGGCCTTAGGCACTGGTGCCACAACACTGCAACACCTCACAGAAACTCTAGTTGGAGTGCAGGAATGAGCCCTGCTGCAAAGCATTGCATCAAAAATTGTAATTACATGCCCCTGTTAAACAGGGTCTGAAAAATTGGGCCTTAGGCACTGGTGCTGGTGCCATGATACTGCAACATCTCCCATATACTCTAGTTGGAGTGCAGGAATGAGCCCTGCTGCAAAGCATTGCATCAAAAATTATAATTACACGCCCCTGTTAAACAGTGGCTGAAAAATTGGTCCTCTCCTTGTTGGCCTTCCAGACATACTCATGGCCTGCAGGGAGATGAGAACACCAGCAATTGGAGGTAGCTTCAGGTGTATACTGTATTGGGGGCACAATACACCCACTGTAACTGCCTTTGGTATAGCAACAGAACAACTACAGTGATTGGGGGTAGCTTCAGGTGTATACTGTGCAGGGGGCACAATACACCCACTGTAATTGCCTTTGGTATAGCAATAGAACAACTACAGCGATTGGGGGTAGCTTCAGGTGTATACTGTGCAGGAGGCACAATACACCCACTGTAACTGCGCTAGGTTCAATCACAAGAAATTAAGACACTGTCCCTGCCTATCCTTCTCTCTATGAATGCTGCAACACACTACACAAGGCCGCCGCGCAGGCAGCCTTTTATAGTGTGGGGCATGTACTAAACCCCCTGAGCTATAATTCTGCCTGTGGCCAATTATGGCTCTCCTCGCTGCCGGCGCTGTGATTGGCCAAGCATGTGCATGCTTGGTGTCACGTACCTGGTGGTGAGAGCCGGAATTGCAGAGGAGGGCCTCCCTTGCGGCTCCCACTCCAGATTCCCTGGTAGGGTGACAGGAGACCCAGGAGTGAGGAGGAGCACGGGTGCCTGGCAGGATCAACAGACCGGTGGAGCGACCAAAGGTCAACTCAGCGGACAAGGTAGGTAAGTAGGCCGGATCGGTATAGCAGACTGGGTCAGAAGACAGACTGGATCAGCAAGGCAGACTGGACAGCAGAGCAGGACGGGTCAGCATGGACAGACTGGATCAGCAAGGCAGACTGGACAGCAGAGCAGGACGGGTTAGCATGGACAGACTGGATCAGCAAGGCAGACTGGACAGCAGAGCAGGACGGGTCAGCATGGACAGACTGGATCAGCACAGGTACACTGGTTCAGCAGAGCAGACAGGTTCTCAGAGCAGACTGGATCAGCACAGGTACACTGGTTCAGCAGAGCAGACAGGGTCTCAGAGCAGACTGGATCAGCACAGGTACACTGGTTCAGCAGAGCAGACAGGTTCGCAGAGCAGACTGGATCAGCACAGGTACACTGGTTCAGCAGAGCAGACAGGACCTCAGAGCAGACTGGATCAGCACAGGTACACTGGTTTAGCAGAGCAGACAGGTTCTCAGAGCAGACTGGATCGTCAGGCAGGCCGGGTCGGGTATCAGGCTGGCAGCAAGGTACAAGGGGGTAAGGCAGAAGGATGGTCACAGACAAGCCAAGGTCGGGTGCAGGCAGGCAGATGGATGGTCACAGGTAAGCCGGGTCAAACACAGATCAGAGGTATCAGGTTTCAGTCACCACAACGCTGTAGAGCAGACAGCGGGGACCGTCTGGGTTTAAATAGCCTACCTGGCACCAACAGGGGCGCGTGCTTGTCCACCTGCGCGCGCGCCCCTGTGCATGCGCAGTGGCGCCCGTGGCCTGGGATGCCCAGGATTCAGGTTTCTGGCAGGATCTTCATGACACTTGGCCAATCATCAGCCTGTAATGCACTGCGATGGCGCAGTGCATTGTGGGCCATTCGCGCCACACGAATATGCGCGAACGGCCCACAAAGTTCTGGCTTCGCCGAACGGGCGAACAGCCGATGTTCTAGTCGAACCCTACCGTGGAGTTATTCTAACTGCTTCTGTAAGGGGTAAAAGGTGGTTCTGGTGGCAAGTTTTTAATGGTCCCGTACTCCCTTCTGGCCTAATCTGATATACCAGCAGTCCTGGGAGTCGTTTGCATACAATGTATGGCTGTGACTTCCACCGATCAGCCAGCTTGTGTTTCCCTGGTATGCCCAGATTCCTTAACAGGACTCAGTCACCAGGCTGTAGATCCTGAATCCGTACGTTAAGGTCCAAGTTATTCTTATTTCTACTTCCTCTGGCGTCCGACGTGGCTTGAGCCTTTTCATATGTGGCCTATAAACTCCTCCGTAATCAGTCTACATACCCTATGAGTGGCAAAAGCGAAATCCACCGGTAGTCTGGCTTCTCGTCCTAACATCAGACGATAGGGCGAATACCCCGTAGCATCACTTATGGTGCTATTGTAGGCATGTACCATGGCTTGTTCAGAGACCAGAGTCCCCAACATGTTGAGGAGGGTTCGGTTAAACCTCTTTGGTTGAGGGTCTCCTTGTGGATGGTAAGGAGTAGTTCTGGATTTCTGAATGCCTAGTAGATCCAACAGTAATCTAATAAGTGTACTCTCAAAGTCTCTTCCTTGATCTGAGTGGATCCGTTGAGGCAAGCCATAGTGAATGAAGAATTTTTCCACTAGAGTCTTTGCCAGTGTAGATGCCTGCTGATCCCCGGTAGGAAATGCCTGAGCGTAGCGAGTGAAGTGATCAGTTACTACCAGGATATTTCCTTGCCCACTCAGGTTAGATTCCAAACATAGGAAGTCAATGCACACCAAGTCCATTGGCCCTTGACTATCTAGATGGCCCATTGGGACGGCTCGCTGGGGTAAGGTCTTCCTTTGTATACACATCGGACACAAGAATGACAGTAGCTCTCCACTTCAGTCCTCATGTAGGGCTAATAAAATCTGTCTCTTACTAGTTGAAGAGTCCTTTCTGATCCCAGATGGCCATGGTGATCATGCAAGGCGATCAGCACTTTCTCTCTATGTTTCTGCCACTTCTCTTCAGGATCCTTAGAGGGGCCCCTTCAGTAGACCACCCCTTGTTGCAACTGCAACCAATCCCACTCTTTATGTAACAGATGAGCTTCCTTCTGTGTGTCTTTGATGAGTAGGTCAGGGTGTTGACTCTCCAAGACTTTTAGTTCTAGGCTACAGAGGGGATCTTCCTGTTGATCTCTACGAAGGTCCTTCCGAGATAACTTTGGCAGACCCTCCTCACTGATTTGAGTGACATCACAATAACACTTAGGCACCCCTGCGGCCAACACTCCAACTTCCTCTGCCCAGGCTCCACCTTTTACTTGGTGTTCCGCCCCTTCGCAAAGGGCTCTCACTCCTTCAGGGGTAAGCTGGGTCCATTCATCTGAATGTTCTTGGGAACAATGAGGCCTTTTTGACAGTGCAACTGCGTCTCGGTTCCCAACCCCTGGTCGATACTTCAGGCTGAAGGTAAATCCCAAGAGGACAGCCAACCACCTATGGCCTGTGGCATCCAGCTTTGCGGTAGTGAGCAAGTACGTGATGGGGTTGTTGTCCATCTTGATCACAAATTCTGCACCGTACAAATAGTCTTTTAATTTGTCTACCACAGCCCACTTCAAGGCTAGGAATTCAAGCTGGTGAGTTGGGTAATTCCTCTTGGCAGGTGCCAGACTTCGGCTCACATAAGCAATAGGCCTTAAGTGTCCATCATGCTCCTTATTAAGCACTCCGCCCAGTTCGTCTCAGCTGGCATCCACATGCAGTTCGTAGGGTCTGCATAGGCCAAGACCGGGGCAGTGGTAAGACTCCACTTGAGCGATCTGAAAGCCTCTTTGCATTGAGGAACCAACTGGTCCTGGATGGATTCCTTCTTTTTCCTGGGTCCCTCTTTTGGTTCTCCAGGCTTACCTGAGTTCAAACCAGCTTCTTCTTCGCTCTTCAACAGTTCAGTGAGTGGGTAGGCTATTTTAGAAAACCCTTCTACGAACCTCCGGTAGTACGAACAGAACCCCAAGAATAACCGAAGCTCGGTCACATTCGTGGGTCTGGGCCAAGAGGTGACAGCTTCCAGTTTCTCAGGGTCTGTAGCCACTCCCTTAGCGGATACGATGTGGCCCAGATAATTCATTGAAGGTTGATAAAATTTGCACTTTTCCATTAAAGCTTCATGCCTTCATCATGAAGTCTCTTCAAGACTTTCTCCAGGTGCTCTTCATACTCTTTCAATGTTCTGCCAAACACGATGACATCATCCAAGTATACCAGCACCTCAATCAGGTTCATGTCACCCACAGTCTTCTCCGTCAATCTCTGGAATCTCTGGAAAGTGGTTGGGGCTCCGGACGGACCTTGTGGCAACTCGAAGAATCCTACAGGGGTAATGAAAGTGGTCTTCTCCCTATTTTCAGGGTGCAAAGGGATCTGATAATACCCACTTTTTACATCCAGCACACTGAACCACT
Organism: Lithobates sylvaticus; assembly: GCA_028564925.1. Classification (NCBI taxonomy): domain Eukaryota; kingdom Metazoa; phylum Chordata; class Amphibia; order Anura; family Ranidae; genus Lithobates; species Lithobates sylvaticus. The sequence goes on from CM053032.1 coordinate 91,806,972, forward strand.
TCACCCCTGACAGGCTCTGTAGGGCATCTTCTATGCGGGGTGTGGTGTATTGATCGGGAATGGTCCTTCGGTCCTATAGTCAATACACAGCCGTTATGACCCATTCTTCTTCCTCACTACCACTATTGGGGAGGCATATGGACTCAGAGACTCTCGGATAATTCCTGTTTTCTTCACCTCAGCCAGCTGTTCCCGCAGGTCTTCCAAGTCCCCCAATGGGATCTGTCTGACCCTTTCTCGGAAGGGTTTATCTTCCTCCAGCCGGATCTTATGTCTTGCACTTTTTTCAAGCCTCACATCGAACTCACTCTTTGAAAATGAGTCTTAGTCCTTTCCATCCAAGCAGGTGTAAGAGGAGTGTTCTTTGGATAGAATTCTTCCTCCGGAATTTCTCCCTCTTCTCTTCCTACTAAACCACACGGCGAGAATGGGGTTGCTTGATTTACTTGCCCCAGTAACACCCGAGCTGGTATCTTCACAGGTGAGGCTGTTGGGTTCCAAACACTGACTGAGACCCTCCCATGACTTCTCTGAAGCACTTTGGTCGATATCACTTCTGGGATTATTTCCAGTCCCTTATCTTTCTCCTGAGTGACCGTCTCAAGGACGATGAAAGGGCCTGGTTGTCTCCAACTCAGTTTGATGGAAGCTTTTAGACAGACTACTTCACCCGGTTGCAACACCTTCTCGCTTTTGTCCAGGCACCAGATTTTTCCCACTCCTTCCAATGGGGCTTTCTGCTCCTGTACTAAGTTCTGGTATACTTGTTTCAACATAGGGTGTACACTCGTGGCTGAAGTGCCTTGTTCTTGAACAAGAGGTGTCAACAGTCTCCTAACCAGGTCAGTGTTAGTCCCGATGTTTGAGGTGCTTGTCATAGAAGTCTCTGTAGAGGAGCGTCACCTGGGCCCCAGTATCCAGGAGACCCTTGGTGTAGATTCCTTCCACCTGAATGGGGACATCAGGGGAAGGTCCCACTAACCAGGGGGTAATTTAGAGAAGGTGGCAAGCTTGGCCTGTTTAGTGGCTTTGATCTGCACTCCTTTCTTGTGGAGGTTCGAGTCCCTCTTGGCTCCCAGTGGGACCCTATGGGTCTGGTGTGTGTTGACTCCCTGAGGCCGAGTAGTCTGGGTCAAAAAGAGTGAGGCACTGGGTCGCTTGGGGGCAATAACGTAAGTCTTCTTTGAGGGCCTTGACCCCTCCCGTGGTCCCTTCACGTCATTGTGTTTTTTGGAGCTAGTTAATCCAATAGGACACCCGGTTGACTCCTTCACCGGGGGCCCTCTGGAGTTTTCCGCCGGTTTTTGGCTTTGTGTCTCCGGCTTTACTGGGCTTGGGCACACCCGTCGATAGTGTCCAATTCCTGCACAATTGAAGCAAACTCCATCGCTCATCGACCTTCGGCTTGAGATAGTGGATGAAATCTGAGGTACTTTTGTCGTGGTCTCTTCTTCTTTGGTTGTCTCGGATACCTTTGCCACCAACAAGGTCATCATCTCCATTACTTGTGCCATTTGAGATTTCAGAGCGGTGATTTCAGAGTTTTGCTCCACTGTCCTTGCGGGTCTGACTTCAACTAAAGATGTAGGGGCCGGTCGAACAGTTGTTTGCTGATCATTAAGCATGGCCTCTTCATCTTTCACTACTCTAATAAGGTCAGGGTATTTTAGGGACATAACACCCACAGAGATTTTCAAATGGAGCCACACTGGGTCAGAACATCTCGGATACCTTTGCCACCAACAAGGTCATCATCTCCATTACTTGTGCCATTTGAGATTTCAGAGCGGTGATTTCAGAGTTTTGCTCCACTGTCCTTGCGGGTCTGACTTCAACTAAAGATGTAGGGGCCGGGCAAACAGTTGTTTGCTGATCATTAAGCATGGCCTCTTCATCTCTCACTACTCTGATACGGTCAGGATATTTTAGGGACATAACACCCACAGAGGTTTTCAAATGGAGCCACACTGGGTCCCCTTTAAGATTTGCTGTATTCTGGCTTGATCTATGGCAGAGGGCATCATCCCTTTCTTTAACACAATCTGGTATAGCATCTTATTTAGTCGTCTGATGTATTCAGAAAGGCGTTCCCCTTGACGTTGGAGGGTATGTTCAAATTGATAGACTCGATCAGCTGCCTTATCTAGCCACCCAAACTCCTCTTGTAACATAGCCAAGTAATTGAAGGCTGTACTGGTGGTGCTACTGAACCTGAAGTTCCTGTCAGCCTCAGCGGCAGCTCCTCGCAGACTCTCACTGATGCGCTGCCTCTTTTGGGCCTCTGGCAAATCCCACTCTTATAGAGCCTGCATGGCTTGCTCTATCCATACGTCAAATTCTTCTTCTCTGGTCGGCACAGGCTGTTTTCCTGAGAAAATCCTCAGCCTCCTGTACCCAGCCTCCACACATACAGGGCTACTCTTCTGGCATTTTGACACAAAATCCCCCAAAGCTGCAAGGAGTTCTGGCCCGATCATGGCCAGGGGTGGTGACTGTTCCTTTAGCTGGCTCTACCTGACCAGCGCTGATGGGACTCCCATCTGAAACTTTCGGGTGTACTATGTAAAGCTTTGTTTTGTTTCCCAGTTGTACACTTTTGCCTTTGAAGCTTTCGGGTACTCCCTCTCTCCACTCCAACAGTGCATAACTGTGAGAAGTCCCATGGTCTGGTCTGACGGCAATCACCCATGCCTTTCTGTCTGGGGACAGTGTCTTTACAATTTGACTGACCTGTTCTTCTTCCCAGGCCTCGCCAGGGAGCTCAATTGCCACACTTGCTTCTGAGCAGGCGCCTTCTGCTTCACACCACTGGACCACAGTGACAGGGTCCATACTGGCGCCAAGAGGGTGGGCTTTATTGCAGAGTAACAGAAATCCCGGATGAGCCCCCACATATAGCACTTACCCCCGAAGGAGCTGCTGGTAATTGATTGGGCCTGTACTCTGCTCTTTCCACCCCCAATGATTTGGCTCAACCCGCTTGACACAGCTGCGAAACAGTGTTGGTGCGAAACCCAATAAGAAGGAACAACTCAATAATCAGGTTACATACACTTTACCTTTGTTGTTACCTGGTGTAACGTACCTGGTGTTGGAGCCCAGAATGCAGGGAGCAGCATCCCTTAAGCCTCTGGCTCGAGAACCCCTGGTAGTGGAGACAAAGACTTAAGAGTTCAGAGGGGCACAAGTGCCTGATGGATGGCAGGTGTGGGGCTGGTCCGGACCTCTGAAGTAGCAGAAGAAAGGCTGGCAGGAACAGCGAGCTGGAACTGATGACTTGGAACACTACAGACAACTGGAAGGAGTTGGAACCTGTAGCACAAAGGTGTTCTGTAGTGCAGCAGGAGCACTGGATCTGCAGGCTGTGATGAGATGCACTGGAACCTGGCAGGAACACTGGAACAGCCGTGGTACGGAGGTGCCTTGTAGCTGGGAAGGAACCCAGGAACAGCTGACAACGAGGAGGTGTCTTGTAGTACAGCAGGAAAGCTGGATCAGCAGGCTGCAGGAGGGTGCTCTGAGGTCAGGCAGGAACACAGAGTCAGACAGGTCGGATCAACACTAGCGGGCAGAGCAGGTACCAAACGGAAGCAGGAGGGTAGTTGAGGTGCAGGCCGGTTCGGTAACTAGTGGGCATCGATCAAACCAAAGAAAGAGAGAGAAGAGTAGTCGGGACAGGCCGGGGTCAGCGGCAGGCAGCAAACAGACGTTGTCAGGAACAGGCCAGGTAGACAGGAATCAGGTCAACTGGTAACGAGTAGCAAAGGTCACAAGAAACACTGTAGACTGGACAGCAAGAGGCACAGTGACAGGCTCCCTTAAATACCCCTCTTGGCGGCAAGTACCGTCACACATCGCGTCTGCACGCAGCCGCGCACGCCCGTTTGCGCTCATTCGCGCTATCGGCACTAAAAAGGGAAGTTCCATAAGAAGCGGCCACCCTTTGGGCTCCTTCTGATAATCTCGTTGTAGTAGAAGTTTGGGGAGAGACGATTCCCGCTTTTCAGATTCATTATTTTCTAATTACCATGATTTTAATATGCTGTGGATGTTCCCTTTATCCTCATGCATGCTGTATGCTTTTAATGCTCCTTTGTCCTTCATGCATATTTTCCTTTACTAACCTCCCCAGCATGCTATCCTGGGCCCGTATACACCTAGCCTAGTCACTTAACAATGTATTTTGTCAGTTCCATTGTAGTGCTTTACCCTAAAAAAAAAGAAAAACAGGAGGGCGCACCGACCTTGTGCATTACCACTAGAAACACTTTAATAAAATCTATAAAACAGAAAAACTTATACTCACAAACGAGTCATAAACAGTGTAATTCGTCCACTGCTAGGAACTTCAGCGAGGCTGTATTAAGGTATTGAGTGGATCTGATGAATCCTCATACAATGGCTGACGCGTTTCTGGGGAGAACCCCTTTCCTCAGAGCCTGGAATTGGCAATGGTCTCTCTCCCAGAGACTCACCTATATATGTGTGTGTGTGTGTGTGTATGCGCCCACCTGTGTGGCCGCGTCCTCCAGCCCCTCCCTACCACGCCCTCAGGTGACACCCACCACCACTGTATCCTATCCACAAATAGAGACCAGGTCAATCAGCATCAAGTAATGGGGTGCAGGTATTCACATAGTCTATATTCACACAGGTTCCTGTGATCGCCACCACATGAACTTACTGTTTGTAGGTGATGATGGGGGGGGGGGGGTTACTGATCAAGATGCATGTAGCCACTATGGGGGGTGTTAGGCAGTTACCAATCCTGCTTGATATGGCCACTCACGTTTGTAGTCCTCTCACTAACCGAGCGGAGCGCATACGGCTAGCTCTACCCGGAAGTGTGAGTGTATTTGCACTCCACTCGCAACTTCCGGTCATCCCCAGAGCCCCTCTTCCTCTTCTGCGCACGCTGGCCATAGAGCTGCGTGCGCCGGAACTCTTAGGTCCATCTGCGCATGAGCAGACCCAACTGAGCGCGCTGACGGCCGGACCCGGAAGCATTGGTGTACATGCGTTCCACCTAATGCTTCCGATCACTGTCCTGGACCCGTGCATCATGCTAGCAATGGATATCCAGCATGATGCTCGCTACAAGCAGGAGCAAACCAAGGAGGCCAAAACTATGTGGGAAGCAGGGAGGTCTATGGAGCCTAGATGAGCACGGCCACACTAATAATAGCAGCCCACACACACCCACATACTAAAGTGTACAATGTTACAGTTTGCAATAATAAATCTAAAATAGATATGGAGACAAACACAAATGATAGTTGATTGTGCATGATGCATGTGTGCAATGTTTTAGGAAATCCCTTTAGGAGGATTAGTTAAAAAATGAATGAACAAATTCATTAATTAATTAATTATTAAATACATAAAAATGGGGTGACTCATAGAGGTTTAGTAATAATAGTAATAAAAAGACTATTAAAACATAAAATCTTTGATAGTAATAAAACAATAAAAAAAATATATAATAAAAGATGATGACAAATGGCAGTGATGAAGGGCAGCTCTTGTCATTATAGTATTTATAGGTATTAATAGTAAACAGTTGGTTTAAATTTAAAAAAATTTATGAATTTAGAAAATTATTAAATAATGAATTGATCAATAAATTAATAAAATAGTAAAATTGATGAAATATCAATTATTAATTATAGTCATTCTCTAGTATTAAAAGAGCATTAACACCAGTCCAACCAACTGATTAAAAAAAAAAGGGGGTCTCCTGAAGATTAAGCCTTCCAGAAATACCGGTAGCAATACGACAATGTTGAGACAGAGGGAGCCAGAAAGATGGAACCGCAAGGGGATGAACAACAACTACAATGTACGATTCTGCACTAGATTTAACAACAAGGCCCCTGCAATACAAAAAATCCTCAAAAAGAATTGGAGGGTATTAGAATCAGATCCCATTCTGAAGACCCATCTCCCTCAGCGTCCAAATGTAATCTTCAGGAGACCGAAGGACCTCAAGAGCATTATCGCCCCAAATAGGGTGAAGAAGATTAAAAACAGAGGTCTCAATAATCCTTGGACTATGCTATTTGATCAAAAAGAGAGCTATAGATGCAGAGTCACGAATTGTGGGAATTGTGCGCATATGTACCATAGGAAGAAAGAGGTAATAGGCGCTGATGGTAGATTACATAAAATCAAGCAATTCATTAATTGTGGTACTCCATATGTAATCTATGGTCTCCTGTGTCCTTGTGGCCTTCTCTATATTGGCCGTACTTCACGGCATATGAGAACTAGGATGAACGAGCACAGAAGTAACATCCTGACCAAAAAAGATAAGTACTCGGTACCAAGGCATTTTAAGGAAGTCCACGACAGTAGTGTGGACGGCCTTAGGGTGTTTGGCATTGAGGCCGTGCCAAACGAGTTGGACAATGGTAAAAAAAACATCAGTTATTGTGCAATAGAGAGGCATATTGGATCTTTTCTTTAGGGACAATGGCCCCCAAGGGCCTGAATGAAGACATAGAACTGCATAATCTCGTATGAGACTTGTAGTCCTAGTAGAGTCCTTGGGGGGCCCCCTCTAAGCTCTTTGGCTGGGTCCACCTCATACGTATACATCACGTCCATTCACCATTAATAGACCCCATTCCTGGATTTTGGTTCAGTAAGGTTAGGCTTACGACCCCTGGCTCTAGTCAGGTGATCTGATGAGATTTAGCTAGCTACTGGAGTGAGAGGGCCCTTAATATTATGTATGGGCCCCTGTGGGTGGGCTCTAGACCTAGCCCAAGGGGACATGATTAGAATAGGCAGATAAGTGGAGAGTTAGGTACTGTTTTAGATAGGTGGGATTTGCTTTTGTATTTATTTCTGCGATAGTAGGTTTGTTTTCATTTTCTGGCTTATTCATTTAGCCAGCGAACCAATGGTCTCCTTGCAGTTTGGGAGGTTTTTATATATCAATCAATATATACATATGTAACTTGTTCACATGTGTGCATGAGTGCCTATGTTTTGGTGTTCACACTAGTAGTGGTTCATGAGTCCCCCACCCCCCCCTTTTTTTTTTTTTTTTTTTTATTAATTGGTTGGACTGGTGTTAATGCTCTTTTAATACTAGAGAATTACTATAATTAATCATTGATATTTCATCCATTTTACTATTTTATAAATGTTTTGATCGATTAAATATTTAATAATTTTCTAAATTAATTTTTTTTTTTAAATTTAAACCAACTTTTTACTATCAATATCTATAAATACTATAATGTCAAGAGCTGCCCTTCATCACTGCCATTTGTCATCATCTTTTATTATATATTTTTTTTATAGTTTTTTTATGTATTTTATAATCAATTAATGAATAAATGAATGAATGAATTATTTTTTTAACTAATCCTCTTAAAGGGATTTCCCAAAACATTGCACACATGCATCATGCACAATCAACTATCATTTGTGTTTGTCTCCATATCTATTTTAGATTTATTATTGCAAACATTGCTTCCGGGTCTGGCCGTCACCGCGCTCAGTTGGGTTTGCGCATGAGCAAATGGACCTAAGAATTCTGGCGCACGCAGCTCTATGGCCAGCATGTGCAGAAGCGGAAGAGGGGCTCTGGGGAAGACCGGAAGTTGCGAGTGGAGCGCAAATACACTTGCACTTCTGGGTAGAGCTAGCCGTATGCGCTCCGCTCGGTTAGTGAGAGGACTACAAACGTGAGTGGCCATATCAAGCAGGATTGGTAACTGCCTAACACCCCCCATAGTGGCTACATGCATCTTGATCAGCAACCCCCCCCCCCCCCCATCATCACCTACAAACAGTAAGTTCATGTGGTGGCGATCACAGGAACCTGTGTGGATGTAGACTATGTGAATACTTGCACCCCATTACTTGATGCGGATTGACCTGGTCTCTATTTGTGGATAGGATACAGTGATGGTGGGTGTCACCTGAGGGCGTGGTAGGGAGGGGCTGGAGGGTGCGGCCACACAGGTGGGCGCGCACACACACACACACATATATATATAGGCGAGTCTCTGGGAGAGAGACCATTGCCAGTTCCAGGCTCTGAGGAAAGGGGCTCTCCCCAGAAACGCGTCAGCCATTGTATGAGGATTCATCAGATCCACTCAATACCTTAATACAGCCTTGCTGAAGTTCCTAGCAGTGGACGAATTATACTGTTTATGCCTTATACCAATACTCGTTTGTGAGTATGAATTTTGCTGTTTTATATATTTTATTAAAGTGTTTCTAGTGGTAATGTACAAGGTTGGTGCGCCCTCCTGTTTTTCTTTTTTCTGTAGTTTATGAATACCCAATATTCTGAGGAGGGCTGCAAGACACCAGGCATTACCTTGTGAAATTGATTACATCACAGATTGAGAGACTTGACACCAGAGCGCAGGAGAATTTGTTTAGTGCTTTACCCTAAACACCCCCTAAAATGTGTACAAATGTTATTTTTGTCCTTAAATTCAGGCCAGAGGCTTTTTTTGGGGTCCCAAACCCATCTAGAACCCCCCTTATTTTTTTTTACAATGGGCCATCAGAGGGGGTGAGGAATCTGATAAGTGTAAATTATCTTTTTGTCTTTAAATACTCCTTAAAATAAATTTTATACTGATGTTTGTGTCTAATATGCTTGCAATGTTGTGTGCAAAAGTAGTAATTTTATTTTTTCTGTTTTGACTCCACAGTTTCCTTCCACGCCACAGGAATGGCAGACTGTGGCCTCCCAGTTTGCCATTCTTTCCCAACTGCAGAGGGGGCAATCAATGGGAAACACGTCCACATCATCCCACCACCCCACTCAGGGTCATACTATTTTAACTATAAGGGGTTTAATAGTATCAGGTGTCGGCGACATATGAGTTTTTATATGTAGACGTGGGGAAGAATGCCCGGATGTCAGATGGTAAAGTCTTTGCCCAGAACGAATTCTACACACGTCTCCAGAGTGGTGGCTTGGGATTGCCACCTGCTGAAGAGAACGTGGAAGGAATTCCATTTGTGTTTGTCGCAGATGAAGCATTTGGTCTGGGTGAACATCTGATGAGGTCATTCCCCCAGAGGACCCTCACCCCGGAGAAGAGGGTTTTTAATTACCGGCTGGCCAGAGCCAGAAAAGTGATGGAGAATGCGCTTGGTATAATGGCCAGCCGGTTCCACCTATTCCTTACGGCAATAAACATGGCGGAGTATAAACTGAATCACATAGTGCTAGCGTGCTGTATTCTCCATAATTATTTATGGGGAAATGCTCCAAATTATGTGGCCTCAGTTGGGCCCGAGGCCACAATTCAGGACATAAATACAAAGACGGCCCTGGAAGCTGGCCGTCCTGGCTTGCCCCCCCAAAGCGCCCGTGATGTGCGGCAAAAGTATCTGGACTATTTTACTATTTATATGCCAGCAAATTTTTGATTCTTTTATAAAATAAAAAATTTTTTTGATCAGAAATCAACTTGAATTTGTTTTACTGCTTGTGTTTCTTTTAGCTGTCTCCTCGGTTCCCCTAGTGTACTTGTAGTGCCAAGTGGATTTTGCTTTATTAACTAACACTCATTGTCACTGTAAACACCAACTTAATACAAAATCTGGTATTGAGCATTGAAAGAAGAAGCCACACATTGTTGAGTATAAAAACTTTTACTCCGTGCACATTCACATGTGCGTTAAAAAACATATCTCCAAAAAATACATCTTTGTTTAATGAAGTTTGGCATTTTTACTTTTAGATTTTGCTTTAACAGGCATGTTTCAAACCATAACATACACAACTCTGGAACTTACAAAGTTCAACGTACAAAAAGTGATGGCAATATCAGACATTAGCATGTCAAAACCGTGTTGATATTGCCTTCATCAGATGGGGTGATGTCACCCTTGTAAAAGCCAAATTTTGAAGATGCACAAAAATTGGGATTCAAAATGGGGATTTCCCTCCGAATCCCATGCCTAATGTCAACATGTGCTAGCTACCATCATGGGGGATCAAAGGACGTGTTTTGTGGGTGCAACCCCTTCCTCTCACCTACTAGAGTTGCGAGGAAAAGGTTGCACCCACAAAACGCGTACATTGATATGCCATGATGGCAGATAGCACATGTTGACCCACTGTGTGCATCTTCAAAATTTGGCTTTGAAAATGTATTAAAACTTTAGGAAATGTCTCCAAAACATAATAAAATGGTGTCATTTTGTTATTTAGATTCTCCCTAATACATCAATCACGTTCTTCAGTTTTTGTTCAACATCATTGTTTTTTTGCTTTATGATGTCTAAATCCCGACTACACCACATTATGTTCTGGATTAGCATTTGTGCACTTTCACTGGTGAAATTAGTAGATTGTAGAACACATGCACATCATCTAAAATCAAAAAACACAACATGTATTCTAAATATGCAACTGAAGCTGTGGTCTCAGACACTCACCTGTTGTGGTGACAATTTCAACCACGTCATCCACCTCTCCTTCCTCCACATCCTCAGGTTGTGTGCTGAGTTCCCCTTCTTTAGGAGGCGGGGGGTCCCTGGTGTCCTCAGATGTTCTGAGTCTTTTCTCCCCTATGAGAATGAAACAAAAGGTATACTTAGCACACAGATATTTGAGGCCAAAAATAGGAATATGAAACATTGCTTGGAAGTGTGGTACAATTGTTTTGTCAGAGTTCCAAGCTTAATACATGATTTTTTACCTTACCAAAGCTGGAATACTTACCTTTTTTGGACAATATTCACACATAGAGACACCCCTAGTATCCCCTGGAGCACCTGTGTGGGACACCTTAAAAAGTTTGTTCTGGTGTCCCACACTAGTGCTCTTGAGTAGGGATGAGCCGAACACCCCCTGGTTCGGTTCGAATCCAGAACATGCGAACGGACCAAAAGTTTGCACGAACACCATTAAAGTCTATGGGACTCGAACTTGAGAAATCAAAAGTGCAAATTTTAAAGGCTAATATCCAAGTTATTGTCCTAAAAAGGGTTTGGGGACCCGGGTCCTGCCCAAGGGGACATGTATCAATGTAAAAAAAAGTTTTAAAAACTGAAGTTTTTTAAAAGCAGTGATTTTAAGCACTTGCCGACCGCCGCACGATGATGTACGTCGACAGAATGGCACGGGCAGGCATATAGGCGTACCTGTACGTCCCTACCTGCCCGCAGCGGTCTGCATCATTGTGGGAGCGATTGGAGATGAGGGAGAAGCCACTCATTCGTGGCCACCCCCTCGTGATTGCTCCCAGCCAATGAAACGCTTCCTCTGCCTCTGTAATGTAAACCGAGGTAGAGGAAGTGATGTCATGTCTCCTCATGTCTGTCTTTTCGCTCCAGCGCCGAGGAGAGAAGACTTCCAAGTAAGTGCACCAACACTACACGTCTAGTAAAACACTCGAAGCACACTTTTCACCCACCAGTCACCCCCCGATCGCCCCCCTGCACCCCCTGTCACAGTGAAACCAAAGCAGTTTTTTTTTTTTTTTTACTGTTTACTGCATTGGTGCATTGTGACTACAATAAATGTTAGGGCAGTTAGATTTAGCCCCCTTTAGGTCTAGGAACCCCCTAATAAAGGTTTAACCCCGTGATCACCCCCCATCCCGTCACCAGTGTCACTAAGCGATCGCTTTTCTGACAGGTGACGCTAGTTAGGGAGTCAAGTATTTCGGTTCGCCGTCAGTGTTTTATAGCATCAGGGACCCTCCATATACTACCTACTAAAGGTTTTAACCCCCTGATTGCCCCCTAGTTAACCCTTTCACCAGTGATCACTGTATATAACTGTTACGGGTGACACTGGTCAGTTAGTTTATTTTTTATAGTTTCAGGGCACCCGCCGTTATGGCCTGCAGTCAGATATAAGCTTGGCTAAGCCCTGTCCAACGAGGCCAAGACATTGCCTTCCACATGCTGGTAGAGAGCCAGAATGACCTTCCGAGAAAAAAAAAATGGCATTTGGGAACCTGCCACTGAGGTACCGCACATTCCACAAATTTTCGAAAGGGGGCAGAGTCTACCAGTTGAAAAGGCAGCAGTTGGAGTGCTAGCACATTAGCCAAACTAGCATTCAGCCGCTGAGCATGTGGATGGCTGGAACCAAATTTCTTTTGACGGTTTAGCAACTGGGGTAGGGAAATTTGCCTGCTACAATCGGATTTAGATGTACCACTAGCAGATTGCCCGCAAGTGCTTGGGACACCTAATTCTACACCTTCATTCCTCTCAATGCGGGTCTCTGAGAGGACTGAAGGTATAGTGAGGTTGGAGATCCCAGCTGATGAGGAGCAAAGAGAGGTCCGCCTTGTTCTTTGGTGTGGGTCTTTTAAGTACTGTTGCCAACGGACTGCATGGGAGCGGCTGTTTTGGCCACGCTTGATACGCTTCAGACATATGTTGCAATAAGAATGGTGCGATCTGCTGCACACGTCTCAAAAAAGGGCCACACCAAAGAACTTTTGAGTCAGCAGCTCCCTGCACATGCGGAGCTCTGCGGTGTGATGCAGTCAGTTGGCTATCCTTAAGCTGGCCCCTGGAGTTCATCCTGCCTCTTTGGTGATGTACCTCCTCCTCCTCTCTTCTATCAGGCACCCATGTAGAGTCAGTGACCTCATCATCCCCTCCCTCCTCGCCACTGGAGCAAACCTGGCAGTATGCTGCAGCTGGGGGAACAAGACTGCCAGTTTCTTGTCCTTCTCGGGAACCCCCTCTCTCTGGGCTCACGTTACTGCCTTCATCCTCAACCTGGGTACCATCATCGGAGCCCTCAAAATTCTGCGCATCCTCCTGCAGCATGTACCCGACACTGTGGTCGAACAGTTTGGGGGACTCCTCAGGACATGATGGTGGGACTAGGAAAGGAGTGACTGATGACATTGAGCCAATGGAATAGGCCACTTTGGCAGCCAATATTCGCTTAGCCTGGGTGACAGAGGATGAGGAGGATGAGGACAGCTTTGTGATCCACTCTACCAACTCTTCTGCATGTTGTGGATCAGCGCGGGCAGCTGTTGAAATAAGGACAAGCGTGCCCCACGGCCAGCACTGTTGACTGTAGACACAGGGCCTGCTTGCCCTCTTCTAGTGGCCTGTGAGCGTCTGCCTGGTGGCCTTCCAGACATGCTGTAAAATTGGATTAGCAAAACACCGCCTGAAGTTTACTAGAAAAATTTCACCAGCAATGGCCTGCAGTCAGATATAGGCTTGGCTAGACTGGAATGCAGTGGCTATATATATGTTGTAGACTGTATATATATTTAATGCACTGCGGATCACTGACTCACTTGCCTGCCTGCCTGAAAGTGTATTTGAAAACATACACCAGCAATGGCCTGCAGTCAGATATAGGCTTGGCTAGACTTGAATGCAGTGGATATATATATGTTGGAGACTGTATATATATTTATTGCACTGCGGATCACTGAATCACTTGCCTGCCTGCCTGAAAGTGTATTTGAAAACATAAAAAAAATATATATATATATATATATATATATATATATATATATATATATAAATGCAGCGCTAGTAAAAATAAACTAGTGAAAGTAATATATCAAGGCAAGATACATATAATAAATATATCTACTAAATCAGTAATCAGAATAGAAACTGTGCAGGTAATAAAAACCTAGCCAATGCCTATCACAACATGGAACAGCAAAACACCCGTGAAAATAAAAAGTGTCCACTGTAAAGTAGTAATATAGTCCACTTCATTCAAATGAAAGTGAATAATTGATGCGATAGAAAAATCAATAAAGAAATAAAAAAATCTGTGAAGTCCATGTTACAATAATATGGATGGCAAACTGTATAGCTCAATGACGTTCATTTGACAATATATAGATTTCTCCACAGGGGGAATCGCCAAACTTCATATAGGGGAATTCAAATGTGTGGAATTCCTTGAGGTTGCATGTGACTTCTCTTCCAACATACAGCAGAAAGGAGACAGATTGACATCAAATAAAGGTAATGGGTACTGCGGATCACTGAATCACTTGCCTGCCTGCCTGAAAGTGTATTTAAAAATGTACACCAGCAATGGCCTGCAGTCAGATATAGGCTTGGCTAGACTGGAATGCAGTGGATATATATATATATATATATATATATATATATATATGTTGGAGACTGTATATATATATTTAATGCACTGCGGATCACTGAATCACTTGCCTGCCTGCCTGCTTGCCTGAAAGTGTATTTGAAAACATACACCAGCAATGGCCTGCAGTCAGATATAGGCTTGCTCAAACCAATAAAACAGCGCTGGCAAACAAAAATTGTGACAAAATAATAAATGATCCCACAAAATTGACAAACATCAATAATGTGTGTGAAGTGGTTACATGTCTGACACAAACCAATCCCATAAAAAATAAACTAGCATCAAATAATATGTGTGATAAATTATTACATAAGTGACATGATTGAATAATAACCATAAAATTATTTCATAGATACCAAAATTGAATAAGTGATCAATGTGGTAAGAAAATATATAAAAAAAAAAAAAATAAAAAAATAAAATAATGTGAGTAAGTCCAGTTATTGTCCCAAAAAAACGTGAACCAAAATAAATGTACATATGAGCTCCTTCTTGGAATAGACTCACCGGGCTAGCAGACAGACAGAGCAGCAAAGCAGAGGGCAGATATGCAGACAAACTGTGGTTCGGCAAGTAGGCACAAAAGCAGAGCTGAATAAACAAGCCAGTGGGATGAGAGGATCCAGGGAGCGATGCATGCACACAAGGCACAGTGATGTTCTTGGAGATATTGTACCGATAATAGAAGAGAGCAAATTTTAAAGTGTTGTAGAAGGATTTTTAAAATGCACGCTCTGCGCTACTTACAGGATGCATAAAGGAAGGCAAACTTCTCAGATACTTCCGCGGTTGCAGCTGGTTTAGCGTGCGCTCCACGGGAACAGGAAGTGGCATCAGTGGTTAGATCCTTGGCCGGAAATTACGTCGACGCGTTTCGCCCCTCCTCCAGGGCGTCATCAAAAAACATGATGACGCCCTGGAGGAGGGGCGAAACGCGTCGACGTAATTGTTTTTTTTTTTTTTTTTTTTTATATATTTTCTTACCACATTGATCACTTATTCAATTTTGGTATCTATGAAATAATTTTATGGTTATTATTCAATCATGTCACTTATGTAATAATTTATCACACATATTATTTGATGCTAGTTTATTTTTTATGGGATTGGTTTGTGTCAGACATGTAACCACTTCACACACATTATTGATGTTTGTCAATTTTGTGGGATCATTTATTATTTTGTCACAATTTTTGTTTGCCAGCGCTGTTTTATTGGTTTGAGCATTTTTTGAAGGTTATAGCACTTTCTTATCAGCAGCTGCACATTTTTTGTGTTTTCTTTTTCTCGTTCAATATTGCACACGTCTATTCCAGCGCCGTTTCTTTGTTTATATAGATATAGGCTTGGCTAGACTGGAATGCAGTGGATATATGTTGGAGA
The DNA here is from genome assembly GCA_028564925.1 of Lithobates sylvaticus. Lineage (NCBI taxonomy): Eukaryota > Metazoa > Chordata > Amphibia > Anura > Ranidae > Lithobates > Lithobates sylvaticus. Next base: position 91,822,456 of record CM053032.1, read on the forward strand.
CTGTATATTTATATAATGCACTGCGGATCACTGAAATCACTGAATCACTTGCCTGCCTGCCTGCCTGCCTGAAAGTGTATTTAAAAATGTACACCAGATAACACCACTATACGGGTGGATGTGATATTGCTACATTGAGTGCCTTTTTGTGAGTTATAAACTCTGATACAGGTTCATTTGATATCTTTTATGGTCCCTTGGGTCTTCACTGAAAGATCTCATCCTTAGATATTTCAATTGAGCGGGAGCCAACACAACACTAGGTTGTTTGTATGTTCTTTTCTTGTAGATGTGCTACAGCTGTTTGTCACTAATAATGGAAGCAGTCCAATTGTCGGCTGGCACTGACTCCTGCGTGGGTCTATTCCAAAGCTGTGGCAGGTTTACTGATGTTTGTTATTTGTTTGTATGTTTTTATACTCAATAAAAAGATTTAAAAAAAAAAAAAAAAATGTACACCAGCGATGGCCTGCAGTCAGATATAGGCTTGGCTAGACTGGAATGCAGTGGATATATATATGTTGGAGACTGTATATATATATTTAATGCACTGCGGATCACTGAATCACTTGCCTGCCTGTCTGAAAGTGTATTTGAATATGTACACCAGGAACAGTCTGCAGTTAGATCTAGCTAAACTGCATACAGTGTAAATAAATAAATATATATATACAAAGCAGGGATGTGTGTGTGTGTGTGTGTGTGTGTGTGTGTGTGTGTGTGTGTGTGTGTGTGTGTGTGTATATATATATATATATATATATATATATATATATATATATATATATATACATATACACACACACACACACACACACACACACACACACACACACACATATACTAAATACACTGCAGCTAACTGAATCAACTGCCTGCCTGAAGTATATTAGAAACAGTACAGCAGGAACGGTCTGCAGTGAGATCTAGCTAACTGAATAAATTGCCTGCTCAAAGTAAACGTCTCTCTCTCTCTCTCTCTCTTTCTTGTCCTAAAATTAATTATGTTAACTAGATGTTATTATTGATTAGAAATTAATGATTGAACAAAAAGTGTTTCACATATCAATAGACAGTAGTGGCGACAGATGATTGGGACAAGAATAAAAAATGCTGATAGAATGATAGTCTTTTCTATTTATTAACATTCAATTTGCAACAGTCATGAGCTGAAAATTGTTTGTGATTGATGAAGCAAAAAACTAAAACCATTTCCCTTTTTTATACACAGGAAAGCCTCAGCCAGGAGACGGCAGGGGGAAGTAGCAGCCAGGAGGTTGCAGGTGAAAGTGGCAGCCAGGAGGCGACCGGGCCCAGTGGACTGATCCAATCCCAGGTCCCTCCCCTCCGCCTTCCACCCAAAAGGCCCAGGAAGGGGAGGAACGTGGAGGAAGCAGCACTTGCCCTCATTCGGGATGCTCATGCAACTCTGAGAGACCCCCCCAGCGTTCAAGAGGGCTATGGCTGCACAGTAGCAGCGAAAAATGCAGGAAATGGAGAAGGGACAACGCATCTTATGTGAGAACATCATTTTATAGACCCTTAATAAGGGGTTGAGTGGCCAAATGACAGAAAATATACACCTTTGTGATTTTGTCCATCCTCCTCCTACACCTCCTCCTCAACCTCCTCCACCTCCTGCCACAACTCGACGAACAAAGCCACAGCCTGGAAGGAAGCGTGCAAGTAAGACAAGAAAGTGATAGCCTGGGTTCAGTCTGGTCTGACAGAAGACACAGGCTGTGGTAGTACCACAGCCTGCGGACATATATGTCATCTGCTGCTGTTCCTGATCTCTCAGAGTCTAGAACCAGATTATGATCCCTATTGTATGGACTGCTCAGGCTACCAATTTTCTTTTTCATTTAGTTGATATATGCCCTAGGGTCCAAAGGCTTCACAAATTTCTGCAGTTTCTCCAGCGTTCCCCCTTTCTTTTGTTATGACCCAGAATAAATGGTAATTTTGTTTTCAAAAAATACTTACTGTATTTATTGGCATATAACACTCACTTTTTCACCATGAAAATCGGGTGCAAATAGCATGTGCGTGTTATACACCAATACTTAAATTTTAGCTGCCTCTGAGGGGACAAGGAGGGGGCAGGACAAGCGCCGTCAGATTACATGCAGTAAGAATCTCCTATTCACTTGGCGGCCTCTGTAATAGGAAGTCCCATCTCCTGGGCCACCATTGGACCACTGTTCTGTCTATCATAGGAGATTCTCACTGTATGTAATCTGTTGCCACTCATCCCGCCCCCCTCCCTGTCTCCTCTAGGCTGCAGATGGGCATCAATCAGGCTGCATTGATGGCAATGGTGAGGCTGCATTGATGTGGACTGATGAGGCTGCATTGATGGTACTTGTGAGGCTGCAGATAGGCATTGATCAAGCTGCATTGATGGCAAATTGGCAATGGTGAGGCTGCAGATAGACACTGACCCTTATTTTGCTTCAAAGTTCCTTATTTAAAAAAAAAATTTTCCTGAAACTTCCCTCTTAAAATGAATATGCATGTTATACGCCTGTACGTGTTAAACGCCGATAAATACGGTATGGGTTTTTATTAAAAAAGGCAAGTTTGTTTGTGAGTAGGCAGGTACATTTCAAAAATACAATGTCAAATTAACAAGGGACACCAACCTCCCTTGAGGTTAAAAAATACAAGATAATAATGTTGTTGTGGTAACTTGACACACAAAAAAATAAATAAAAAAAAATTATGGAGATCACTAAAAAATTATTTTAATATAATCAAATAAAAAAGCAGATCTTGATTTAACTAAAAAAAGTTAAAAAAAAAAAAACCACTATAAAATATAATTCTAAACATTATTATGGAGACCTGTCTTCAAAAACTAAAAATAGTATTAAGGAGATCACAAGAAATAATAAAGAAATAAGTTTGTCAGAACTCTGTGTGAATATCAGCAGCAAAACAACTTCATTCTTCTAGCGTTATAAAGAACAAAGGAATGCGCTGCATTAAAAGATCAAAAAAATTTACAGCGCGACGAATGTGCTATCTCCATTACGATTGCTAGTTTTACCAGACCGATTGCTTCCATCTCGTACTTGATTCTGAGCATGCGTGTTTTTTTGCGTGACAAAATTGCATACAGACGAATGGAATTTCCGATAGGAACTTTTTCCGACGGGAAAATAGAGAACCTGCTTTCAATCTTTTGCTGGCGGGAATTCCGCCAGCAAAATTTCGATGGAGCATATACACGGTCGCAATTTCTGACCAAAACCTCACATCAGACTTTTGCTGGCGGAATTTCCGATCGCGTGTACGGGGCATTACTCTGAATAGTCTAAGGTTATCAGTGGTGTACTCCAAGGTTCAGGGACCCTTACTTTTTAATATCTTTATAAATGATATAGGGTCTGGGATTAAAAGTACCATTTCTGTCTTTGCAGATGACATCAAGCTATGCAGTGTATTAACATCCTTACAGGATATCTCCAATTTTCAAGCTGACCTCATTGCACTGTCTAATTGGCCAACTAAGTGGCAAGACTTTGACTTTAATTCTTTTTTAAATATGGGCACCACACTGGCTCTACGCCAATCCAGTGTTACCATTCCAGTCATTAACGAGTCCGTAAAAATTAGAAACAAAGGCTTTGAAATGACCGAGCTCAATTCTTTTAGGATCATTGGGTGGATGCCATCTGGTCCAGGTGCTTTATCCACCTTTATTTTGTCTAAATGTTTCTGGACCATATCACTTTTGAGCCATTGGGGATCATTTGGGGCTGTGTCACTACCATCCCCATTATGTACATGAGCTCCCCCATACACAGAGCTGAAGAAAGTATTTAATGATGGAAACCTTTAGATTTATAATAAAGCCCTGAAAGCAAGGACAGACCCAGCTAAGATCCATTATGTAGTAGTCTAAAGTTAAATTGGTTCTAAAGTCTAAACTTTATTTACTTAAAGAGAAACTGTATATCTGTGTATCTGAGATCCACAAACCAAAAGTGCTATTTAATTTATTTTTAATATTCAAAGCAAACTCATCTATTCATGTCTCCATGTTTTATCTTGCTGAAACATCACATCGAAAAACACCACCCTAGCATTTTTGGCTGTGGTCATCTTGAGTAACGGCAGGTTATTCATGTAGCATTTACTTCCTGGAAACCATCTTCTCTTCTCCAAGCTCAGGCATGCAGATAGGAGGGTGGGTTTAGCTGAGAAAACCCCTCCTCCCCTCCTGAAGACTAATGGAATGTATGGCATCATATGCATGGGCATGGAAACTAGAAAGTAACTGTACATGGAAACTAGAAAGTAACTGTAAGGTACCTGTGGTAGGTAGTGTCTGAAGTGGAGCTTGTGTGCTGAGGATTCAGGTGAAAACACAGTTAGGCAGGTCAGATCGACAACAGATCAGGCAAAGTGGTACACAATCGAAATCCAGAGAGTGGTCAAACAGGCAGAGATCATATACGAGCTGGCGGTGAAGGACAAAATCAGCAGGCTAGAGAGTGGTCAAGAATTCAGGCAGAAGTCCATACACAGTGATCAGCATCACAGCGCTATCAATACACCCAGGGTGCTAGTCCACACAAACGGGCACTGAGTAACAGGAAGTGCTGCTATTTAGGGGCTGCTTGATTGTACATTGTCCGCAGCTGGCAGCAGGTGGGGCTAGTGTGTCCAAGCAATGCATCAAGCTGGGAGAACATTGCAACAACTCCTTAGTTCCCCTCTGGCACAACAGGTAAGGCTGCAGCTGTAGAACCAGGAGCATCCCGGTTCAATGACACCCAGGTACATGATAGTAATTAAAGAAATGTAAACAACTGTTTAAAACATGTAAATATGATATACATTCCTATCTATTTACTAATGCTAGCAGCATAAGGATTCAAAGTAGTTAATGTTGATTTAGAGAGTGAAGTTCCATAATGCATTACTTTGATTATGGTAAAAAAAATGCCCCACTATCTGTTTTACCCACCCTATCCCTAAAAACTTACCTGACTCCTGTGTATCCCAGTTAAAGTACTCCTCTCACTTCCTGATCTCACAGAAGACACTGAAAGCAGCTGGAGTGGGGGCGTGGTTTACCAGTGCTGTGTGTGTCTAGGGAAGCAGAGAGCCCAGCTCAGGGGGCACCCGGAGGTAGGAGGAGTGGACAGAGCCAGTGGGGGACTGCCAAAAGGGAGGTAAGAGACTGCTCTGTGCAACATTGTTGCACAGAGCAGGTAAGTATAACATCAGTTTTATTTTAAGCCAACAAAACAGCTATCCTTTATTGTCACTTTAAATATACCTGCTGCTATTAAGACACTTTTATAGGGCGAATCATGAAAATCTGCACCTATAACACACACAAACAAGTCTATACTTATGGAGATTTATGAGGTTTTTGGTAGCTTTGGATTGATAGAGGCATTACCTTTTGTATACATACATCAATTAGCGGTGTAGATACTCATGAAGATGAATGAAAATGCCGAGCCGAAGAGGCAAACAGCCAGGAGACAAGGTGATTCATGAGCAGGGTGGAAGAGGATAACGAGATAACACTCGGGTAGCAGAGTTTAGATTGAGAGAGAAAATAAACAGCGGCAGCTATTAAATGGAGCATGTTGAGGCTTTTCATGGCTGCAAGAAAACACGATAAAGCAGACAGGGAACACTGCAATACACAGACTAATAATAGATAGAACAGAAAGATGTTGAAGTTTCAACAAGCTGCTGTATGGAGGAGGCTCTGTGTGAAATTGCTTGTTACTAATTGGAAATTGTGACATAGGATAATAACACATAAACAGGGACCTTGGAACCTTTGAGGTAAAAGAAAACAGATTTTTAGGAGGCCCTAATAGATCAGCCTTTAATATGGTCCACGCTGGCATGGCAGTTATCACCTTCCTCCCCATATGGTTTGGAGCCATTATAATTAGTTTTACACAGATTATTACTCAACCCCTGCAGGTTGGAAGGTTTCGTAAATGCAAGGACAGCAAAAAATCAGTTAATTTCTCTTAGTAATTAAACTAGTATTTTTTCAGGGCTGGCTATTTTTGGCCACAGGGGATCAGAATTCAATGGCTTATGATGTTATGATTTTTCAGGCAGGAATACATGTAGTAGTAAAGTCAAAAATACAGTTATGCCTATGCACTAGGGATGGGCCCGGTGTTCGATTCGAACCCATGTTCGAATGGAACATTGGCCGTTTGTCTGCCCTTTGAATTTAGAACTCTGCCGGCCGTTCGCATCAAATTTGTGTGATGCGAACGGCCCGCAATGCACTGCGCCAGTCGCAGTGCATTGCTGGCTGATGATTGGGCAAGCATGCACTGTGACCCCGCATGCTTGGCCAATCATAGCGCCAGCAGCGAGGAGGGCAATAATTGGCCACAGGCAGGATGCCTGTGGCCAATTATAGCTCAGGGGGTTTAGTACACGCCCCACACTATATAAGGCCGCCGCGCCAGCGGCCTTGTGTAGTGTGTTGCGGCCTTCAGGGAAAGAGGATTGATTAGGCAGGGACAGTGTAACTGTGAACTATTGATCATCCATTTCTGTGTGGGCAAAGTGCAGGGAAAGAGGATTGATTAGGCAGGGACAGTGTAACTGTGAACTATTGATCATCCATTTCTGTGTGGGCAAAGTGCAGGGAAAGAGGATTGATTAGGCAGGGACAGTGTGAACTGTGGTCTGAACTATTGATCATTAATTTCAGTGTGGGCAAAGTGCAGGGAAAGAGGATTGATTAGGCAGGGACAGTGTGAACTGTGGTCTGTGAACTATTGATCATTCATTTCTGTGTGGGCAAAGTGCAGGGAAAGAGGATTGATTAGGCAGGGACAGTGTGAACTGTGAACTATTGATTATTAATTTCTGTGTGGGCAAAGTGCAGGGAAAGAGGATTGATTAGGCAGGGACAGTGTGAACTGTGAACTATTGATCAGGGAAAGAGGAATAATAGGCAGGGATAGTGTGTTCTTCTCAGGCATCTGCGTGTGGGGGAAAGTGCTGTTCTCTATAAATACAGCCATCTGCAGGAGTTAGTGTGTGTGCTGTGTGAGTCCAGCAGCACCGCACAGTATAAACCTGCACCTGTATCTACCATTTTGTGCAGTTCTCCATTAATCCAGCCATCTGCAGGAGTTAGTGTGTGTGTTGTGTGACTCCAGCACAATATACACTACTCAATAGCTGTTTTTCCGATCTCCCTGCAGGCCATTACAATGTCTGGAAGGCCAACAAGGAGAGGCAGACAGTCACAAGCCAAGAAAACAGGGCAAGCAGGCTCTGTGTCTAGAGACAACAGTGCTGGTCGTGGACGCAGTGCATCGTCTTCCGCAAGCGGCCATGGGACACGCTTGTCCTTATTTTTGCAGCTGGACATGTTGAGACGCATCATGCTGAAGGCTTGGTAGTGTGGATGACCAAGCCCTCCTCATCCTCATCCTCCTCATCCTCTCTCACCCAGGCTCAGGGTACTGGCAAAGCAGCTGCCAACGCGTACTCAATGTCATCAGGCACCCCTTCCCTAGACCCACCATGTCCTCCTGAGGAGTCCCCTGAACTGTTTGAGCACAGTGTTGGGTACATGCTCCAGGAGGATGCCCAGCGTTTTGAAGGCCCCAATGATGATACCCAGCTAGAGGAAGGCAGTAGTGTGAGAGCAGAGAGTGGGGATGCTCAAGGACAGCAATCTGGCAGTCATGTTCCACCAGCTGCAGCTTACTGCCAGGTTTGCTCCAGTGTTGAAGAGGGAGGGGATGATGAGGTCACTGACTCCACGTGGGTGCCTGAACGGAGAGGAGGAGGAGGAGGCACATCTCTAACAAAGCAGGATGCCCTCCGGGGGCCAGCTTGAGGCCAGCACACCAACTGAATCACACCGCAGAGCTCCGCCTGTGCAGGGCGCTGCCTCTGCACGTTATTACAACAGTATTTTGGTGTAGGCCTTTTTTGAGACGAGTGCATCAGATCGCACCGCTGCTATTTGCAACATATGTCTCAAGCGTATCTCGCGTGGCCAAAACATCAGCCGCTTGGGCACCACAAGCATGACCAGACATATGTTGATCTGCCATGCAGCTCGTTGGCAAGCGCACCTTAAAGACCCACACCAAAGAACAACGCGGGCCTCCTTCTCATCAGCTGGGATCTCCAACCCCACTATACCTTCAGTCCTCTCTGAAAGCTGCACTGAGAGGAATGAAGGTGTACAATTAGGTGTGTCACAGCCAAGTACTTGCGGGCGCTCTGCTAGCAGTACACCGACGTCCGATTGTACCAGGCAAATTTCCCTGCCCCAGCTGCTGGACCGTCGAAAGAAGTTCACTCCCAGCCATCCACATGCCCAGCAGTTGAATGCTAGCTTGGCTAAATTGCTAGCACTTCAACTGCTGCCTTTTAAGTTGGTAGACTCGGCCCCCTTCCGTGAGTTTGTTCAATGTGCGGTTCCTCAGTGGCAGGTTCCCAAACGCCACTTTTTCTCACGGAAGGCGATTCCGGCTCTCTACCGGCATGTGGAAGGCAATGTCCATGCCTCACTGGACAGGGCGGTCAGCGGTAAGGTGAATATTACCGCTGACTCATGGTGCAGCAAGCATGGACAGGGACGTTACCTATCTTTCACGGCCCATTGGGTCACTCTTTTGGCAGCTGGGAAGAATGCAGGACAAAGTGCAGTAGTGTTGGAGGTTGTTCCGCCACCACGCCTCCAAAATGCTACTACTGGTTGTGACACACCTCTCTCCTCCACCCCCTCCTCTTCTTCTTCCTCCATGGCCTCTTCGAGTGCTCTGTCCTCGGAACCAGCGGTGCTCCGTAGGCGTCCAAGGGGCTACGCAAGTACGCAGGCAAAAATATGCCATGCTGTGCTTGCGCTGGTGTGTTTGGGGGACAGGGGCCACACTGGGGCAGAGGTTCTGTCAGCTCTGCAGGGGCAGGCCGAAAGGTGGTTGACGCCATGCCAGCTTAAGCCAGGAATGGTGGTTGGTGACAATGGCACCAACCTCCTCTCTGCCCTGCGACAGGGACAACTGACCCATGTGCCCTGTATGGCTCACGTACTTAACCTGGTGGTGCAGCGGTTCTTGGGCAAGTACCCAGGCTTACAGGATGTCCTGAGGCAGGCCAGGGAAGTCTGTGTGCATTTCCGCCGATCATATAATGCCAGTGCTTGGCTGGCTGAGCTGCAAAAGGAGTTGAACCTGCCCAAGAACCGCCTTATATGTGACATGCCCACCAGGTGGAACTCAACGTTGGCCATGCTGCAACGACTGCACATGCAGCAGAGGGCCATCAATGAGTACCTGTGCAACTATGGCACCAGGACAGGGTCAGAGGAGCTCAGATTTTTTTCACCACGCCAGTGGAGCATGATCAGGGATGCATGCACTGTCCTGTCACCATTTGAGGAGGCCACGAGGATGGTGAGCAGTGACAGTGCATGCATCAGTGACACTGTACCTCTTGTCCACCTGTTGGAGCATACGCTGCGTGGAATAATGGACAGGGCACTTGAGGCAGAACAGAGGCAGGAAGCAGAGGACTTCCTTGCCTCTCAAGGCCCCCTTTATCCAGACAGTGTTCCTTCTCTCCCACCCATCACACAGGAAGAGGATGAGGAGGAGGAGGAGGAGGACTGTGTCAGCATGGAGGTGGAGCCTGGCACTCAGCATCAACAGCAGCAGTCTTTTTGGACTGGCTGGGAGAAGGTGGCTGCGGATCATGTCGTCCTCAGTGACCCAGAAGACTCCGGACCAAATGCCTCAGCTAACCTACGTTGCATGGCCTCCCTGATCCTGCAAAGCCTGCGGAAGGATCCTCGTATTCTTCGGATCAAGGAGAGGGACCATTTTTGGCTGGCCACTCTCCTTGATTCACGGTACAAGGTTAAGGTTGCAGACCTTATCTTGCCGTCGCAGAGGGAGCAGAGGATGAGACATCTCCGGGAGGCCTTGCAGAAAGGTCTGTGCAACGCGTTCCCAGAGACTGGTAGGTTACAAACTCCTGGTCCTGGACGACGAGTTGCTGAGGCTTCGGTCAGTAGCAGAAGGAGCGGTGGGGAAGGTGGACGTCTGACCGATGCGTTCAGACAATTTTTTAGTCCGAAGCCCCAAGGAATGATCAGTTCCGGCAACCATCGCCAGCGTCTGATATACATGGTGCAGAAATACCTAGGGGCAAGGTCAGACTTGGACACCTTTCCCACGGAAAATCCTCTGGCTTACTGGGTCTTGAGGATGGATCACTGGCCAGAGCTTGCACAGTATGCAATTGAGATACTGGCCTGTCCTGCATCTAGTGTTCTTTCGGAACGCTGATTCAGTGCTGCTGGAGGCTTTGTCACCGATCACAGGGTGTGCCTGTCCACCGACTCGGTTGATCGACTGACCTTCATAAAGATGAATCAGTCTTGGATCACCACCAGCTACCAGTCACCTGAAGCTGATATAACAGAATAATTTATTTTGAAATGTCACATCCCTTCAAGACTGCCTATGCTGATGCTGAGTGACTGTCCTGTTATTTTAACTGACTATCCTCTTCCTCCTCAATGATCCTGATGATAGCTTGGAAGAACATTTTTGTTTCTGGGTGCCACCACCAGTGGCTAAGGCCCAATTGTTCAACCCCTGTTTAGCAGGGGTTTGTAATTACAATTTTTTATGCAATGCTTTCCAACAGGTCTTATTGCTGTGCTCCAAGTACAGTATCTGTGAGGGGTTGCAGTGTTGTGGCACCAGCACCAGTGCCTAAGGCACAATTTTTCAGCCCCTGTTTAACAGGGGCGTGTAATTACAAATCTTGATCTAATAATTCACAGCAGGGCCCATTCCTGTGCCCACCAAGAGTAACTGTGAGGGCTTACAGTGTTGTGGCAACACAGTCCACCACCACCACCAAAGGCCCAATTTTTCTGCCCCTGTTCAACAGGTGTATGCAATCACAATTCTTGATCTAATAATTCACAGCAGGGCCCATTCCTGCGCCCACCAAGAGTAACTGTGAGGGCTTACAGTGTTGTAGCACCAGCACCACCACCAATTTTTCATACCACTGTTCAACAATGGCATGTAATTACAATTCCTGATATAATAGTTCACAGCAGGGCGTTCCAGTGCCCACCAAGAGTAGCTGCGAGGGCTTACAGTGTTGTGGCAACACCAACATCTAATGGGGCAAATTTCTGCAGAGTATATACGGCAGGCCCCTACTTTCAAACATCCAACTTAGAAACGACTCCTACTTGCAAACGGAAGGAGAAAACAGGAAGTGAGAGGAAATCGACCCCTAGGAAGGGAAATTCTATCCTGTTAGATTTAATTTAGGAAAAAGGTATCTCATCTCGACTGATGCTTTATCACCAATCCTTGTTTCAATAAAAACCCCACTTTTCCAAAAACATTTGTCATTGGGACCGAAAGTGAGGTGAAATGTTCTGAACAGGTGCACAGACAGCAAAACAAATGTTACAGGGGTGATAACCCTTCCCTATGTTCTCCAAAAAGCTTAAAAATAGATTTTTTTGGATGGAGCTACACTTAAAAATGTACCTGTTCAAAATTACAAACCTACAGTCCCTGTCTTGTTTGCACCGCTTGTATACTGCTGTTCAGAGTATATAGGGTTGGAGGTATAGGGTTTTATTTTGGGTGGGGGGTTCCCCTTAATATCCATACAAGACCCAAAGGGGCTGGTAACGGGCTGGGGTAGGGGGGGGGGTATGATGGGGTAGCCATGCCATTTTTCTCAAATATTTTCATCCATATTGCCAGGACAAGACATGACATTAAAGCCACAAGCAGTTTTAAATGGCTTCTTGTTTTCCTTTACAAATATCATTATGTGCAGGGACAGTTCTAAACATGGGAAACACATGCCACTTCACAGGCATACTTTAGACACCCCCAGGTACCATATTTAAAGGAATATTTCACTTTTTTTTTTCACTTTATGCATCATTAAAATGACTGCTCCATAAAAAATATCCGTTTTTAAAACTTCTTTTTGCATTGATACATGTCCCCTGGGGCAGGACCCGGGTCCCCAAACCTTTTTTATGACAATAACATGCATATTGGCCGTTATAATTAGCACTTTAGATTTTGAACATTCGCGTCCATTGTAACTAATAGGGTTCTAACGTTCGCGCAAACTTTCGGTTCGTTCGCAGGTTCTAATTGGATTAGCACATTATGCACATTATGTTGACGGAGCACTATTGGAGCATATTTCTTATTAAAGTGGACCTTCCTTGCCCACTTTAAAAACCGGCAATGTTATGTACAGTAAGTGTGTAGCTAAATATGTACAATTACATATGTACCTTTTTCTTCATGAGTAGCTTTTTCATTCCTCTTCTGCCATCTGTACCACCTCTCCCATGCCTTTTATTTTAACAGGTAAAGTCACTGGTGGCTTCTTCTTCCTTGCTTACTTTGCTAACCCACTAATGATGTTTGTACATCATCTTGCTGTATTGTCATACTTTGCATGCTCAAGATGAAGCATATGAAGCCTACCCCGAGATCTTGTGAGATCTTGAGAGGAAAGTTTTTTTTTTACCAACAGTATGAGTAAGTATAATGTTGTACAACACATGTGTGAGATAAGACACATCCTGCAATGTCCTGCCCTTTGTCTCATATATGCAGTATGACAACACTGCTCTCACAACTTTAGGAATGAGATGGCACTGGTGATCTTGCCTTCCCAGGATGCGCCTATGAGGTCGGGGCTACATTGCTAGTACCTCAGGGAAACCCGAAAGTGGAAACACAAAAAAAGTTATTAAAAAGTAAAAATTTAGGTGATTACATACTATTATGCACAGGCGCATGCTGGTTTTAGTAAAGGGGAGAACTGTCCACTTTAAGAAACTGTGTGAGATATGTTTCAATATGTGCAAATAAAGGAATACTTGTGTAACATATATTAAAGCAGACCTGGAGCTATTCCTGATATATCCAGGATATTTAGGACCAGTTGCAGCCCATTAGGGGTGCCCAGGCGCCACCCCCTCTATCCATGCCACCCCCTATATAACCCCCTATCCATCCACCCCCTATCCATCGCCGGATCAGAGCCCCGGCGTGTTCTCTCCTGCTCCCACGCCAAGCTCTGTGAAGGGCTGGGGAAGCCCCACAAGCTGCAGACCAGGTCCTTCTGTCCACGGCGCTCTCTCCGAGATGCCTGGACACATGGGGATTGATGCACCCCATGTGTATGTTAAACCGGAACTCCACCACTAAAAGGCCAGTGCGGATACCTGCTCAATCTCATACACATTGCATACGTGCTAATATTCATGAGCAAAGGACCAACATAATGCCCGCAATGCCAGCTCATCGAGCACGAATATGCGCGCGTGCGCACATTAGTGCGCAAACGAGTGTGCATGTGTGCACGCGTGCACACACATGCACACGTGTGTGTGCACATACTAATTAGCACTTGGCGCCCAGTGGCCTATTTAAACTGCTCTGTCACTGCAGACAAGTGCTCGTGCCACTCCTCGCCTTTACACTTTCTGTTCCAACCTTCGGGAGTGTAGGCGGGAGAAGCAAGGGAGGCCTCTATCACATTCCAGTCTCCATCAGGTACGTGATACCATGCCTTCTGTCACTGGAGGCCCTGGCCTCTCCTGGAACCAGGCCAACACCCACAGAACATTCGCTCCCATGCCAGCCCACCCTCAACACAGACAGAGAGCATGGAGAGCTGGCCACGTTGTCCATCAGGCAAGTAGAGAGGTCAGGGGGGGTGGATGGCATATGTAGAACCCCCGCCCTGGGTCCGCCATGGATGGAGATTCCGCCCGACTCTCACACCAGGAGAAGTAGGCTTACACTTGGCTGGGGGGGTCGGAGGGTCCCTGAAGGTCCTCCTAGAATGGTTCCGAACCCTAGATGTCGCCTCAGGGCGCTTAGGATGCCTAGACCTCCTAGCACCTGTGCGACCATGAGAGGGCCAGGAGAGGGATAAGTAGAGACATGGCTGTGCTCCTGCAGTAACTCAGAAAATCTAGCCTGGAGCCACCCAGGGCCTCTGGCCACAACCTCAGCTTGGGGCTGGTACAACAGGACATCCACATCACCCATGTTCCTTGTTTTTCCCAGCAGGCAAAGAAGAACAATCAGAAACCTTCCTGACTCTTTAGGACCCTCCAATCAGGTAAGTAGACTACATCTTTCCATATCACACCTCTACCGCCCTCCCTATTCATGCTGACCCTCCTCCTAGTTGAACTTAGCTCCAGGCCATATCATTTATTGCAACAGCATTTGTTGAATGCATATAGGCTAGGCATGCAATATCGCCCACATAATTACATAGTTGGTAAGGTTGAAAAAAGACACAAGCCCATCAAGTCCAACCTGTGTGTGCGCGCTTTTATGTCAATATTACATTGTATATCCTTGTATGTTGTGGTCATTTAGGTGCCTATCTAATAGTTTTTTTAATTATCTATGCTCCCTGCTGAAACCACTGCTGGTGGAAGAGAATTCCACATTCTTACTGCTCTTACCGTAAAGAACCCTCTATGCAGTTTCCAGTTAAATGGCTTTTCCTATAATTTTGTCTTTTTTGCAAGTCTTTTTAAATGCCCTTTTCGCAGAAAAGTTTTATCCCTATTGTGGTGTAGTATGGCCCCCTAGGGGACTGCATGGATTTACCTGCTCATCTGCATTGCCATGACCCTGTGAACCTTCCAACCCACCTGACACTCTGGGTTCAGACATCATTGCTATAACTTTAAGTAATAAGACAGCACTCAATGCTTTTACTAGAATACTTCAGTTAAGGTCTGGTTGTACAAAGAGGTAATGGTTCAACTGAGTTTGGGTAGGGATGAGCTCAATGTTTGCCTAGCAAACATTATGGGGCGTTCGCGTGAAATTCAAGCGCTGCGGAACGCCCCATAATGAACTGCGAGGAAAGTAGATATTTGTCAGCACACCATGGATCCAAACAAAGTAGCGTCCAAATAAATAGTTTATTGCATGATCAAAACACAAGAAGAGTGCAATGTTTCAGAGTCAGGCAGTACCCCTTCATCAGGCATGTGAGGGATGCACGTGTGCGATGGGAATATGAAGTATTATATAATGCACTGCGAGATCGCAGTGCATTAGCGTCTGATAATTGGCCAAAGCATGCACCTGACCTGCATGCTTTGGCCAATCACAGCTAAGAGAGCCTAAATTAATCATGGCTCAGACGGACTAAGTCAACACCACACACTATATAAGGCTGCTTACAGAGCGCCACGTGTAGTGTTGTTGGTGTGGACAGAGAGATAGCTTGAGCTAGATTAGGCAGGCAGGTTATTTAGTTAGTTGCAGTGTATTTGAGATTTTATATATATACAGGTCCTTCTCAAAAAATTAGCATATTGTGATAAAGTTCATTATTTTCTGTAATGTACTGATAAACATTAGACTTTCATATATTTTAGATTCATTACACACAACTGAAGTAGTTCAAGCCTTTTCTTGTTTTAATATTGATGATTTTGGCATACAGCTTATGAAAACCCAAAATTCCTATCTCAAAAAATTAGCATATCATGAAAAGGTTCTCTAAACGAGCTATTAACCTAATCATCTGAATCAACTAATTAACTCTAAACACCTGCAGAAGATTCCTGGGGCTTTTAAAAACTCCCAGCCTGGTTCATTACTCAAAACCGCAATCATGGGTAAGACTGCCGACCTGACTGCTGTCCAGAAGGCCATCATTGACACCCTCAAGCAAGAGGGTAAGACACAGAAAGACATTTCTGAACGAATAGGCTGTTCCCAGAGTGCTGTATGAAGGCACCTCAGTGGGAAGTCTGTGGGAAGGAAAAAGTGTGTCAGAAAACGCTGCACAACGAGAAGAGGTGACCGGACCCTGAGGAAGATTGTGGAGAAGGACCGATTCCAGACCTTGGAGGACCTGCGGAAGCAGTGGTCTGAGTCTGGAGTAGAAACATCCAAAGCCACCGTGAACAGGCGTGTGCAGGAAATGGGCTACAGGTGCCGCATTCCCCAGGTCAAGCCACTTTTGAACCAGAAACAGCGGCAGAAGCGCCTGACCTGGGCTACAGAGAAGCAGCACTGGACTGTTGCTCAGTGGTCCAAAGTACTTTTTTCGGATGAAAGCAAATTTTGCATGTCATTCGGAAATCAAGGTGCCAGAGTCTGGAGGAAGACTGGGGAGAGGGAAATGCCAAAATGCCTGAAGTCCAGTGTGAAGTACCCACAGTCAGTGATGGTCTGGGGTGCCATGTCAGCTGCTGGTGTTGGTCCACTGTGTTTTATCAAGGGCAGGGTCCATGCAGCTAGCTATCAGGAGATTTTGGAGCACTTCATGCTTCCATCTGCTGAAAAGCTTTATGGAGATGAAGATTTAATTTTTCAGCACGACCTGGCACCTGCTCACAGTGCCAAAACCACTGGTAAATGGTTTACTGACCATGGTATTACTGTGCTCAATTGGCCTGCCAACTCTCCTGACCTGAACCCCATAGAGAATCTGTGGGATATTGGGAAGAGAAAGTTGAGAGACGCAAGACCCAACACTCTGGATGAGCTTAAGGCCGCTATCGAAGCATCCTGGGCCTCCATAACACCTCAGCAGTGCCACAGGCTGATTGCCTCCATGCCACGCCGCATTGAAGCAGTCATTTCTGCAAAAGGATTCCCGACCAAGTATTAAGTGCATAACTGAACATAATTATTTGAAGGTTGACTTTTTTTGTATTAAAAACACTTTTCTTTTATTGGTCGGATGAAATATGGTAATTTTTTGAGATAGGAATTTTGGGTTTTCATGAGCTGTATGCCAAAATCATCAATATTAAAACAAGAAAAGGCTTGAACTACTTCAGTTGTGTGTAATGAATCTAAAATATATGAAAGTCTAATGTTTATCAGTACAGTACTATCCGGGGTGATTAGGTTCAGGTGGTGCATGCAATTTTCCAGAAACGTGCCACTCCAGACTTGCATTTTTAGGGCATGGCAGCCCACTTTTATTTAAAGGAAACTAAAAAGTTCAAACAAACAGTAATCTTCCCTTGCAGGGGGTTCCACCATCACTGTATAAATAAACAATAGCCTCCTGGCTTACTCACTGTCAGCTTCGTGCTGCTTAAGTCACAGGCTACACCTGCCTTCTCCACCTGCAGTCTTAGGCTCTGAGACCTCCTGTCTCTTTCTCCCGGAACCCTCCCGACCTCCTGGCCAGATTTTCTGTCTGCCGGGCAGAGCCGTCTCCAAGTCTGAGCACAGACTTCTCTTCCTGGGATGTTTATGAACCCAGCCCACAGGTGTGCAATTAGTATTCCTGCCAAAATCAGGCATATACTGCTTATATGCACCTGTGACATGGGGGTCAAATCTCCACAATATATACACACACACACACACACACACACATACATATACACTCTAGTATATATATATATATATATATATATATATATATATATATATATATATATATATATATATATATACTCTGCATCCAGTGTAGCATATATATACAGTTCATACGGGGTTTACATAATATAATACACTTCAGGTGGTGTATATATATATATATATATATATATATATATATATATATATATATATATATATATATATATATATATATATATATAATATACATGTAGCGGTCATACTTTAACAAGTGTGCGCTATAAGTGGAAATTTTTTTTTTCCCTCAGAACAGTAATGGGGTTCTGAGGGTTAATTGTACGGGTTTATTTTGGCATCAGTTTGGCTGGGCTGTACTAGGGTTCTACCTGGTCAGAGGTGCAGTGAGGCACCCATGACAGGCTGAGAACCAGGCCTGGTTAGACGTTTTGGGTACCAATCTTTCTCGGAGCCAATCAGTGGGCGCATCTGGCCCGCTGTATAGTCTGGGGAGGGGTACTTAAGGTGCTGAAGTCACGTGTTCAGGGTTCGGCCGCAGTCTTGCTTCCTGGTCCTGGACCAGGGTAGCCCTGCGGGGGGTCCCAGGCCTAGGAGCGTTTGCCGTCCTGCAAACATGGTCAGTCTGACCAGCCCCATAGACCCACATGGTCTCACGCGGCTCTCTAATTAGGCAAAGTAGGCGGTGGTCTAAGGCCTCGCCCTCCCAGGGGCCTCACGCTGGTGTCAGTGTGCTCTCAGTGCTGGTGTCAGTGTGCTCTATCTCAGCGCTGGTGTCAGTGTGCTATCAGTACTGGTGTCAGTGTGCTCTCAGTGCTGGTGTCAGTGTGCTCTATCTCAGTGCTGGTGTCAGTGTGCTCTATCTCGGTGCTGGTGTCAGTGTACTCTATCTCAGTGCTGGTGTCAGTGTGCTTTCAGTCAGAGGCGGCTTTCTAATTAGGCAAATTAGGCGATGGCCTAAGGCCTCGCCCTCTTAGGGGCCTCCCACGGCCAGCTAGTTTACCTAATTAGAGAGTTGCCTCTTCTAGCAGCATAGTCCTGTGTCCTCTCACTGCTACAGGGAGAGACAGGCTGCGAGTGAAAGTTACCTTGTGATCGGAGCTCACATACAGCTCCGGATCACAGACAGGGAGAGCCGCTCAGTAGAGCCTGCTCTGACAGATCTCCCCCCTCTCCCTGCTGCCCGCACAGCCAGACAGGAGAGGAGAGAGCTGCTTCTGCTCCTCCTCCTCCAGCCCTCTCCTCCTGTGTCTGCCCTGCCCACTCTCCTCGGCAGTGTTCTCTGTTCTGTCTCAGAGAAGGGGATGTGGGCGGGAAGATTCATGCTGAAGCCCAGCAAACAGAAGAGGAAAAGGGCAGTCTGATCCATCCATCCATCCAGCCCCTCCTGCCTCCCAGTGAGTACACTGATGTAGGGGATGCCCTTCTTTCCCTTGTTCCTCCATCCCCCTTGCTTTCTATCTTTCCTTCCTTCTTTCTTTCCTTCCATCTTTTCTTTCTTTCTTTCTTTCTTTCTGTCCTTCTCTCTTTCCTTTCTTTCTTTCCTTCCACCTTTCCTTCCTTTTTCTTTCTTTTTCTTTCTTTTCTTTCTTCTTTCTTTCTCTTTCTTTCTTTCCTTCCATCTTTTCTTTCTTTATTTCCTTCTCTTTTTCTTTCCTTCTCTTTCTTTCTTTCTTTCTTTCCTGCCATCTTTCCTTCCTTTCCATTTTCTTTCTTTCTTTCTTTCTCTCCTTCCATCTATTCTTTCTTTCTTTCTTTCCTTCTCTCTTTCTCTCTTTCCTTTCTGTCTTTCCTTCCACCTTTGCTTCCCTTCTCTTTCTTTTTCTTTCTTTCCTTCTTTCCTTTCTTTCTTTCTTTATTTCTTTCCTAGCATATTTCCTTTCTATTTCCTTCCACCTTTCCTTCTTTCTTTCTTTCTTTATTTCTTTCTTTCTTTCTTTCTTTCTTTCTTTCCTAGCATCTTTCCTTTCTTCCTTTCTCTTTCTTTCTTGTCTTCCATCTTTTCTTTCTTTCTTTCTTTCCGTCTTTCCTTTCTTTCTTTCCTTCCACCTTTCCTTCCTTTCCCTTTCCTTCTCACTTTCTTTCTTTCCTACCATCTTTCCTTTCTTTCTTTCTTTCTTTATTTCCTTCCTTCCACCTTTCCTTTCTTTCTTTCTCTCTTTCTTTCTCTCTTTCTTTCCTTCCTTTCTCTTTCTTTCTTTCCTTCCATCTTTCTTTCTTTCTTTCTTTCTTTCCTTACATCTTTTCTTTCTTTTTCTTTCTTTCTTTCCTTCTCTCTTTATTTCTTTCCTTCCACCTTTCCTTCCTTTCTTTCTCTTTCCTTCTCTTTCTTTCTTTCCTACCATCTTTCCTTTCTTTCTTTCTTTCTTTCTTCTTTCTTTCTTTTTTTCTTTCTTTCTTTCTTTCCTTCCTTCCATCTTTCCTTTCTTTCCTTCCTTCCACGTTTCCTTTCTTTCTTTCTTTCTTCCTTGCTTTCTTTCCTTCCTGCCTTTCTTTCTTTCTTTCTTTCTTTCTTTCTTTCCATCTTTTATTTCTTTCTTTCCTTCTCTCTTTCCTTCCATCTTTTCTTTCTTTCCATCTTTCCTTTCTTTCTTTCTTTCTTTTCTTTCTTTCTTTCCTTCCACCTTTCTTTCCTCTTTCTTTCTTTCCAGCTTTCTTTCTTTCCTTCCATCTTTCCTTCTTTCTTTCCATCTTTCCTTTCTTTCTTTCTTTCTTTCTTTCTTTCTTTCTTTCTTTCTTTCTTCTTTCTTTCCATCTTTCCTTCTCTCTTTCTTTCTTTCTTTCTTTCTTTCCTTCCATCTTTCCTTCTCCCTTTCTTTCTTTCTTTCCTTCCATCTTTTCTTTCTTTCCTTCCATCTTTCCTTCCATCTTTCCTTTCTTCCTTCTGTCTTTCTTTCTTTCTTTCCTTCCTTCTCTTTCTGTGACAGCCTGCCCCCTGTACTGTACTGTGTCCACTTACCTGCCCCCTGTACTGTTCCCTCCTGCGCCCTGTACTGTCCACCCCCCTATACTGTACCCTCCTAATACAGTTAATTTTAGTTCCTTGAATTATTTTTCCCATTATGGGAGTGAGTGGGGCCTCATGTCTAAGTTTTGCCTAAGGCCTCACAAAGTCTAGAGCCGCCTCTGCTCTCAGTGCTGGGGTCGGTGTGCTCTCAGTGCTGGTGTCAGTGTGCTCTCAGTGCTGGTGTCAGTGTGCTCTCAATACCGGGGTCAGTGTGCTCTATCTCAGTGCTGGTGTCAGTGTGCTCTTAATACTGGTGTCAGTGTGCTCTATCTCAGTGCTGGTGTCAGTGTGCTCTCAGTGCTGGTGTCAGTGTGCTCTCAATACTGGTGTCAGTGTGCTCTCAGTGCTGGTGTCAGTGTGCTCTCAGTGTTGGAGTCAGGGTGCTCTATCCTGGTGTCAGTGTGCTCTCAGTGCTGGTGTCAGTCTCAGCGCTGGTGTCAGTGTGCTATCAGCGCTGGTGTCATTGTGCTCTATCTCAGTGCTGGTGTCAGTGTGCTCTCAGTGCTGATGTCAGTGTGCTCTCAGCGCTGGTATCAGTGTGCTCTCAAAACTGGTGTCAGTGTGCTCTCAAAACTGGTGTCAGTGTGCTCTCAGTGCTGGTGTCAGTGTGCTCTCAGTGCTGGTGTCAGTGTGCTCTATCTCATTGCTGGTGTCAGTGTGCTCTCAGTGCTGGTGTCAGTCTCAGCGCTGGTGTCAGTGTGCCCTCAGCACTGGTGTCAGTGTGCCCTCAGCTATGGTGTCATTGTGCTCTATCTCAGTGCTGGTGTCAGTGTGCTCTCAGCGCTGGTGTGAGTGTGCTCTCAATACTGGTGTCTGTGTGCTCTCAGTGCTGGTGTCAGTGTGCTCTATCTCAGTGCTGGTGTCAGTGCGCTCTCAGTGCTGGTGTCAGTCTCAGCGCTGGTGTCAGTGTGCTCTCAGCGCTGGTGTCATTGTGCTCTATCTCAGTGCTGGTGTCAGTGTGCTCTCAGTGCTGATGTCAGTGTGCTCTCAGCGCTGGTGTCAGTGTGCTCTCAAAACTGGTGTCAGTGTGCTCTCAAAACTGGTGTCAGTGTGCTCTCAGTGCTGGTGTCAGTGTGCTCTCAGTGCTGGTGTCAGTGTGCTCTATCTCATTGCTGGTGTCAGTGTGCTCTCAGTGCTGGTGTCAGTCTCAGCGCTGGTGTCAGTGTGCCCTCAGCACTGGTGTCAGTGTGCTCTCAAAACTGGTGTCAGTGTGCTCTCAGTGCTGGTGTCAGTGTGCTCTCAGTGCTGGTATCAGTGTGCTGTTAGCACTGGTGTCAGTGTGCTCTATCTCAGCGCTGGTGTCAGTGTGCTCTCATTTTTAGTGTCAGTGTGCTCTATCTCAGTGCTGGTGTCAGTGTGCTCTCAGCGCTGGTGTCAGTGTGCTCTCAGTGCTGATGTCAATGTGCTCTATCTCAGCCCTGGTGTCAGTGTGCTCTCAGTGCTGGTGTCAGTGTGCTCTCAGTGCTGGTGTCAGTGTGCTCTATCTCAGCGCTGGTGTCAGTGTTCTTTCAGTGCTGGTGTCAGTGTGTTCTATCTCAGTGCTGGTGTCAGTGTGCTCTCAGTGCTGGTGTCAGTGTGTTCTCTCAGCGCTGGTGTGATAGAGCACACTGACACCAGTACTGTTAAGCGCAAGGGTGTGGGCGTAACCCTGATGACATCACACGTTTGACGAAACGATCGTCGGGTAGCCACACCCACACCATTTGCGCATGCGCAATTGGAATTTAAAACCCTCACTAAGGTTTTTTTCCTTTCGCTGGCTGTTTGCTGTTTTAAATATTTTCAAGCTCGTTTTTACTACATGTAATTTGTTTTTAGTGCCTGTTTAAGCACAAATAAACCCCTGGTACTTTCGTATTACACGATTTGACGTTTTTTTCTTTTTTTGGTGACACACTGAGGACATTTGCAGTGAACCACTGAATAGCTCCTGTTAACAGGAGATTCCCAATACAAGATTCCTGATACACCTGGAGGACCCCTGGGAGATCGGCACCTGGACATCTGTGGATTAGTCTGTGACCTGAGTGTGACCCGCTTTCGCATTATCAGACCCCCCCTAAAAAGGGGGTCACTGGGGATCCGGTAAGCCTCCACTTCTTTTTGGGGTATAGGAATGATGGGATCTGCGTGGTCAAACTGTTATGCCCCGCACACACGTTCGGACTTTGTCCGCCGGACCTAGTCTAGCGGACAATCCGCCAGACTTTCCAGCGGGGCTTTGCCGGACTTTCCGAGCATGTGACTTGCCCACACACGCCCGGACTTCTCCGGCGGACAATCCGCGGGAAAAAGTCCGCGGGACTTTTGAAAATGAACGGACTTGCCCACACACGGAGCAGTCCGTTCATTTAGAACGTAACTTCAGGTATACGTAGCTAGCGTAGGCAGTGAATGCCGCCGCTCTAGCCCCGTCACCTGGCATGGATTTAAAGGGACTCCCCACGCCGAAAACCGGCGTGGGGGTCCCCCCCAAATCCATCTAAGACCCTTATCCGAGCACGCAGCCCGGCAGGCCAGGAAAGGGGTGGGGACGAGCGAGCGCCCCCCCCTCCTGAGCCGTACCAGGCCGCGTGCCCTCAACATGGGGGGTTCCCTGGGGAAAGGGGGGCCGTGCGGCCCCCCCACCCCAAAGCACCTTGTCCCCATGTTGATGAGGACAAGGGCCTCTTCCCGACAACCCTGGCCATTGGTTGTCGGGGTCTGCGGGCGGGGGGCTTATCGGAATCTGGGAGCCCCCTTTTATAAGGGGGCCCCCAGATCCCGGCCCCCCACCCTATGTGACTGAGTATGGGGTACGATGTACCCCTACCCATTCACCTAAGGTGTAAAATGTAAAGTAAAAAACACACACTTTTGAAAAAATATTTTATTGCACTGCTCCGGGGGTCTTTTTCCGTCTTGGGGGTCTTCTCGCCGGACTCCTCCGCCATTTACCTAGCTCTTTTACCGAGCGGAGAAGTCCGGCTACCTTCTTCGTCGTCGCCGCCTTCGTCTGGGGGTCTCAATCCGCCTTCGGGGGTCTTCCGGGGTCTCTTCTGTTCTTGCCGCGGTCGTCGTTTTCCGCACCGCCGCCGGCGCCTTTTTCTTCTTCTTCTTTTTCTTCTTCTTCTTCTTCCGATGTTGACTCGTCGCTCCCTCTGGCCGGAATGCCAGAGCCGCTCTGTGCTGGGACTTATATAGGGACAAGGGGACAGGGTCACATGCTCATGTCACATGGTGACCCCGCCCCCCTGTGATGTCACAGTCCCAGCATCCTCCGGGACTGTGACATCACAAGGGGGTGGGGTCACCATGTGACATGAGCATGTGACCCTGTCCCCTTGTCCCTATATAAGTCCCAGCACAGCGCGGCTCTGGCATTCCGGCCAGAGGGAGCGATGAGTCAACATCGGAAGAAGAAGAAGAAGAAGAAGGCGCCGGCGCGGAAAACGACGACCGCTGCAAGAACAGAAGAGACCCCGGAAGACCCCCGAAGGCGGATCGAGACCCCCCAGACGACGGCGGCGACGACGAAGAAGGTAGCCGGACTTCTCTGCTCGGTAAAAGAGCTAGGTAAATGGCGGAGGAGTCCGGCGAGAAGACCCCCAAGACGGAAGAAGACCCCCGGAGCAGTGCAATAAAATATTTTTTCAAAAGTGTGTGTTTTTTACTTTACATTTTACACCTTAGGTGAATGGGTAGGGGTACATCGTACCCCATACTCATTCACATAGAGTGGGGGGCCGGGATCTGGGGGCCCCCTTATAAAAGGGGGCTTTCCAGATTCCGATAAGCCCCCCGCCCGCAGACCCCGACAACCAATGGCCAGGGTTGTCGGGAAGAGGCCCTTGTCCTCATCAACATGGGGACAAGGTGCTTTGGGGTGGGGGGGGCCGCACGGCCCCCCTTTCCCCAGGGCACCCCCCATGTTGAGGGCACGCTGCCTGGTACGGCTCAGGAGGGGGGGCGCTCGCTCGGATAAGGGTCTGAGATGGATTTGGGGGGGACCCCCACGCCGTTTTTCGGCGTGGGGAGTCCCTTTAAATCCATGCCAGGTGACGGAGCTAGCGCAGCGACATTCACTGCCTACGCTAGCTACGTATACCTGAAGTCACGTGCTAAATGAACGGACTTTCCGATGAGTGGCAAGTCCATTCATTTCAAAAGTCCGGCGGACTAGCCTACTAACGGCGGGATTGTCCGCCGGACTGCCAAGTCCAGCGGATAATTTTAAAACAAAACTTAAAACCTAGTCCGCCGGACTTTTGGCGCCAAAAAGTCCGCCGACGCCCACACACGAGGGGATTAATCCCGCGGGATAGTCCCTTAGTGTGTACGCGGCATTGGTGATACTCCATCAAGTGGCATCACTGTTCATTTCTATACACGCTAGCACATTTTTTTGATAAATCACGTTTTGATCACGATAATTTTTTATATGTTTATGGACACTTACATGGACATTATTTATACATTCATTGATTATTTGTATCTGCACTAGCTAATAATTCTTCACTGATTATTTGTATTAGTGAATTTATTTTCTTTAAGCACTCAATTTCACCCATTTTTTATGATATAGTTTTGAGGTTGCTACGCATTTATATTTGCTATTATATTTGTTATTTTTGTGCACTTCATTTTGAACAATCATTTTGAGTTTTATAGTTTGAGCGCTGCTCTTTCTTTTTTTTCTTTTTCTACTGTTAATATATGCAATCAATTTTTATTGCTTGAATTCTTTTTTTCCCCATTATAGACGTGAGTGGGGCCTCATGTCTAGGTTATGCCTAAGGCCTCACAAAGCCTAGAGCCGCCTCTGGTGAGGACCATGGCTTACAGATCATGAAAACCCCAAATCCACAATCTTAGAAAATTAGAATATTACATGCCATCAAAAAAAAAAAAGGATTGTACATAGAACAATATCGAACCTTTGAAAAGTATAAACATGCATATGTACTCAGTACTTGGTTTGGGCCCCTTTTGCAGCAATTGCTGCCTCAATGCGGCGTGGCATGGAAGCTATCAGCCTGTGGCACTGCTGAGGTGTTATGGAAGACCAGGATGCTTCAATAGCGGCCTTCAGCTCTTCTGCATTGTCCGGTCTCATGTCTCCCATCTTTCTCTTGGCAATGCCCAATAGATTCTCTATGGGGTTCAGGTCAGGCGAGTTTGCTGGCTAATCAAGCACAGTTTTCCCACGGTCATTAAACCAGGTTTTGGTGCTTTTGGCCGTGTGGGCAGGTGCCAAGTCCTGCTGGAAAATGAAGTCAGCATCTCCATAGAGATTGTCTGCAGAAGGAAGCATGAAGTGCTCCAAAATCTCCTGGTAGATGGCTGCGTTGACCCTGGACTTAATGAAGCACAGTGGAGCAACACCAGCAGATGACATGGCTCCCCAAATCAACACAGACTATGGAAACTTCACACTGGACTTCAAGCATCTTGCATTGTGTGCCTCTCCATTCTTCCTCCATACTCTGGGTCCTTGGTTTCCAAATGAGATGCAAAATTTGCTCTCATCAGAAAAGAGGACTTTGGACCACTGAGCAACAGACCAGGTCTGTTTTTCTTTAGGAGAAAAGGAAAAAAAGGTTGCACCAGCCTTGTGCATTATCCTTTTGATTTTTATTAAAAGTGAATAAAAAGAAAACTACTCACAAACATCTGCAGCAATCTTGCAATGTAAATAGTCACAGAATAGCAGTGTAGCGCCGGTACTCCTAATGAGTACGCGCTATGGCTTTAAATTTAGTTTTTGCCCAAAACTGTAGTTGAGTTTTAGGGTTAATTGTTCTAAATTATGCTTTGGCATCAGTTTGGCTGGGCTGTATTGAGGTTTTTCCTGGTCATAGGTGGGGTTTGCACATGTGCTGAGGAATTAGAAGGCAGTCTGGTTGGACGCATTGGGTACCAATCTCTTCTCTGAGCCAATCAGTGGGAGCGTTTGTCTCACGGTGTATTCCGGGAGAGGGTACCTAAGGTGCTGAAGTCACATGGTTCGGGGTTCCGGTCCAGAAGTTGTTGCTGACTCCGTGGTCCTGGTCCTCCTGACCAGCCCCCAGAGGCCCTCATGGCCTGGGGTGCGGATCCATCCGTTTCCGAGCCTCGGAACTGGCTAGTTTGAGGCGCAGTAACTGGAAGGAGGATTCTAAGGTGTTCCGGTGCCATCTCGAATTTGGAGAGGCCCAACAACTCTACATGCAACCAGGGGAGGACTCCAGTAAGAGAGCCACGCACGAGGCTGGCTGCTCGGTAAGAGCCTGGAAGCTGAGCTGCCATGGACATTGATTGAATCCACAATTTCTTACTGAAAGATTCTGGCACAGTAAGAAAAGTTCCTACCTTTACCTTCCGGTTACAACCAAGTTTTTCAACCAAGTCTGTATGAGAGACTTTGCAAAGCTAGAATTACTTGTTGGCTGCTAGATCCAAGCTCAAGGATTTATCCAGCAGTTAAAGAATCCAGTTGCGAGTGGCTATTCCCTGGATTATGTACAGAGAGAGACTTTTATTGAAGTCAGCAGTTCCAAGCACCTGAGCTAAACTTTATCCTTATACCCTCTATTTCCAACTTAGAGACTGAGTTTGTTCAACTGTTTTAAGCAAAATAAAAATCCTAAAAAGGAATTCAAGTGTCGGTCTCTACAGTTACTGGGTCATCAACCCTGGGAACCCCTAGACAATGACAACGAGTTAAGAGAGGTAATCGGTAAGCCCAGAAAAATTCAGCCGCTCCTTCGGGGGTAAGTGCTACAGCAGCAATTGGTCTAAAGCAAAGGATGTACTCCAGAGGTCACGGAGGAAATAACGGGGGCCCCTGCCGGCTGACGCGTCTTTCCCATGATTGTGATTCCTACTGAACCAGACTGAGAGACCATTTGAAGGCTCAGGAACCCTTTGCAGGTGTTATGGCTTAATTAACTGATTAGAGTGGGACACTTTGAGCCTAGAATATTGAACCTTTTCCCAATATTCAAATATTCTGAGATTGTGGATTTGCGGTTTTCATGAGCTACAAGCCATAATCATCACAATTATGACAAATCATGGGTTGAACTATCTTGCTTTGCATGTAATGAGTCTATCTCATATATTAGTCTCACCTTTTAAGTTGCATTAGTGAAATAAATGAACTTTTGCACGATATTCAAATTTTTCGTGTATATATGTATATATATATTATATATATATACATATATATATATATATATATATATATATATATATATATATATATATATATATATACACACACATACACACACACACACACACAGTATCTCACAAAAGTGAGTACACCCCCTCACATTTTTGTAAATATTTTATTCTATCTTTTCATGTGACAACACTGAAGAAATTACACTTTGCTACAATGTAAAGTAGTGAGTGTACAGCTTGTATAACAGTGTAAATTTGCTGTCCCCTCAAAATAACTCAACACATAGCCATTAATGTCTAAACTGCTTGCAACAAAAGTGAGTACACCCATAAGTGAAAATGTCCAATTTGGGCCCAATTAGCCATTTTCCCTCCCCAGTGTCATGTGACTCGTTAGTGTTACAAGGTCTCAGGTGTGAATGGGGAGAGGGTGTGTTAAATTTGGGGTTAGCGTTCTCACTCTCTCATATTGGTCACTGGAAGTTCAACATGGCACCTCGTGGCAAAGAACTCTCTGAGGATCTGAAAAAAAGAATTGCTGCTCTACATAAATATGGCCTATACTATAAGAAGATTGCTAAGACCCTGAAACTGAGCTGTAGCACAGTGGCCAAGACCATTCAGTGGTTTAACAGGACAGGTTCCACTCAGAACAGGCCTCACCATGGTCCACCAAAGAAGTTGAGTGCATGTGCCCAGCGTCATATCCAGAGGTTGTTTTTGAGAAATAGATGTATGAGTGTTGACAACACTGCTGCA
Source organism: Lithobates sylvaticus (assembly GCA_028564925.1). NCBI lineage: Eukaryota > Metazoa > Chordata > Amphibia > Anura > Ranidae > Lithobates > Lithobates sylvaticus. The sequence goes on from CM053032.1 coordinate 91,850,791, forward strand.
GAGGTTTAAGGGGTGGGGGGTCAGCCTGTCAGAGCTCAGACCATACGCTGCACACTGCATCAAATTGGTCTGCATGGCTGTCATCCCAGAAGGAAGCCTCTTCTAAAGATGATGCACAAGAAAGCCCGCAAACTGTTTGCTGAAGACAAGCAGACTAAGGATAAACTTATTTGGTTCAGATGGTGTCAAGCGTGTTTAGCAGCATCCAGGTGGGGAGTACAAAGACAAGTGTGTCTTGTCTACAGTCAAGCATGGTGGTGGGGCTGCATGAGTGCTGCCGGCACTGGGGAGCTACAGTTCATTGAGGGAACCATGAATGCCAACATGTACTGTGACATATTGAAGCAGAGCGTGTAGTAATATATATATATATATATATATATATATATATATATATATATATATATATATTAGGGCTGTGGAAATTAAAGTTTAATTCCTCGATTAATCGTTAATTTTTTTGATGGATCAAAATTCTTTTGATCGGTACTCACCTCCCCGCCGGCTTCCGGGTCTTTAGGGAGTTCCGTCGGAGATCCGGTGACTTCACAGACATCAACGTCACCTACTCCCTTCCCCAAGTGCCTCCGTCTGCTAATGAAGGGAAGGGGGGAGGAGTCCGTGACGTTGAAGTTCTGATTGAATGTAACGCGTACAGGGGAGGAGCTACGCATGACATCACCCACTGCTGCTCTACAGAACTAACACGATTGTCAGCTGTGTTTTTATAATCTTTATGTGAGTAGTTTGTGTTTGAACCCAAAAATTTAATCTTATACTTAAGCGGTGAGCACATAGATCTTTTCTTTCTACCCATGACCTGGCGTCCTTGCTGAGATCTAAGGAGACGTGAGAGAAGTTTATGGCCCGTGTTAACCCTTTTGATACCCGCTTGCCTGACCACCTGTTTGCACAGGGGTCCATGCCATAAGGTGAGAGGGATTAGTTAGACCGGAGGTGGAGGGATTGTCACGCTACTGTGGAAAAAAAATTACTTACGTCAGTGCTACAGTTTGAATTTAAAACGCATTTGTGTGAACTGTGAAATTAAGTCATGGATTGTGGAAACTTACTAGTGTTGGGTGATTGTATATAGTGTACTCCACATTTACAACTGACTAATGCAGAGTTGCAATGCAAGGAGATCAGCTAAAAGTAGTTGGATCTGTATGTGCGTTCTAATTAATCGAAATTAGTTGATTAATCGATTAAAAAGAATCGATGAATCGAACACGAAAATTTTAATCAGTAACAGCCCTAATATATATATATATATATATATATATATATATATATATATATATATAGTCTAGTATATATACAGTGCTGTGAAAAACTGAAAATTTATATCAAATACTTACCGTAATATTCCTTTCCTGATAGGCTCCATAGCAGCATACATGTGGGTTAGCCCCGCCTCCATAATTACCCAATAGGACCCCTCTCCCATAAATCTTTGCCCCAGGCTGCTATCCGTGTTCCATAACTAGCCTACTCTAGACATTTGGGAGGGAACTCCTGTTGCCATGGAGCCTATCAGGAAAGAAAAATTGCGGTAAGTATTTGATATAAATTTTCAGTTTTCCTGACAGACTCCATGGCAGCATACGTGTGGGAAATAACTCGCCAAACACACCTGGGTGGGCAAAATGTTGAGCAAAGAAAACCCAATTTTATTTAACATTGTCAACCGACAATACTTGTAAACCAAAGTTAATGGAAGACAGAGCAGCTGGTTCAACACAATAGTGAGAAACAAATGTATTAATAGAAGACCATGAAGCCGCTCTACAAATGATTTCCGGGCCGACATGCCGAGATGCTGCCCACAAGGTCGAGATACTCCAGATCGAATGAGCCATCACTGCCTCAGGAGGAGCCAACCCCTTTGCTTTGTATGCCTTTTGGATGGTTTGAACAAACCAAGACGAGATTGATCTGATCGAAGCTCGCATCCCTTTGTTTTTGCCGTGGAGAAGAACAAAGAGAAACTCTGTTTGTCTGAAAGGAGCCGTAGCTTCCAGATATTGCTTTAACGTGTAACCCACGTCCAGCGGACGATCTTCTTGATTGTCTGTTGTTTTAAACATAGGTAGTACTATTTCCTGATTTTCATGAAATACTGAAGTTACTTTAGGGTTTGACCCTAACATGGCAATCAATACTGCTCTGTCCGGAAAAAAGGTCAGAAAAGGTTCCTCCGAACCTAGATTCCTAATCTCTGAAACTCTTTTGGCTGAGGTTATAGCCACCAAGAAAGTAGTCTTGAGAGTGAGGTCTCTTACGGATAAAGGTTTGTCAGGATCTCTTCCGAGATTTGAAAGAAAGTCCAGGACTAGAGAGAGGTCCCATTTGGGGAACCTAGGTCTTCTTTGAGGTCTAAGCCTGATGGCTCCTTTAAAGAATTATCGTACAAGAGCATGATTTGCCCAAGAAACTCCCGTAAAGGCCGAGATGGCTGACACCTGTACTCTTAGTGAGCTGACTGCCAGAGATAGATCAAGTCCTGTTTGAAGAAAACTCAAAATATCTTGGACTGCTGGAGAGTTATAAGAATTTGACCTGGAAGACATGTGGACAGTAAATCTGGACCATATACATTCATATACTCTATTAGTACTCTTCTGTCTGGCACTAAGAAGGGTTGGAATAGCTTCTTCTGGACAACCAAGGGCTTCTAGCCTTCCCCTCTCAAGAACCAAACCCTGAGGTGTAGACAGGATATGCACGGGTGTAACATCGTGCCTTGAGACAGTAGATCCAGCCTGAGAGGCAGGGTAACTGGGTCTTGGTAGCTGAGGAGCAATAACAGTGGGAACCAAAGCCTGTTGGGCCAGAATGGAATCATCGCAATGATCTCTACCTTCTCTGTTTTGAGCCTCCAAAGGAATTGCAGAATCACCGGAACCGGAGGGAAGGCCTAGGCTTTCTGAAACCTCCAACAATCTGTGAGAACATCCGTCCTGCATGCCTGAGGGTCCCTGAACCTTGAGTAATATTTGGGCATCTTGTGATTGCACGGGGAAGCGAACAGATCGACCTCTGGAGACACTCCCAGGGTCAGAAGCCAATCAAATACTTCTCTGTGGAGGGACCACTCGTTGTCCATTTGGACACGAGACAGAAAGTCCGCCTGAACATTCTGGATCCCCGGAATGTAAACTGCAGCGATGTTACATAGTTAGTTAGGTTGAAAAAAGACACAAGTCCATCCAGTTCAACCACAGAAAAAAAAAAAATATATATATATATATCATACAATCCCATATACCCCATTCTATACCCACAGTTGATCCAGAGGAAGGCAAAAAAAAAACAGCAGAGCATGCTCCAATTTGCTAAAGCAGGGGAAAAAATTCCTTCCTGATCCACCGAGAGGCAATCGGATTTTCCCTGGATCAACTTTACCTATAAATGTCAGTACCCAGTTATATTATGTACTTTTAGGAAAGTATCCAGGCCTTTCTTAAAGCAATCTACTGAGCTGGCCGGAACCACCTCTGCAGGGAGTCTATTCCACATTTTCACAGCTCTTACTGTGAAGAAACCTTTCCGTATTTGGAGATGAAATCTCTTTTCCTCTAGACGTAAAGAGTGCCCCCTTGTCCTCTGTGTTGACCGTAAAGTGAATAACTCAACACCCAGTTCACTATATGGACCACTTATATATTTATACATGTTGATCATATCCCCCCTTAATCTCCTCTTATCAAGGGTGAATAAAATCAGTTCCTCTAATCTTTCCTCATAGCTGAGCTCCTCCATGCCTCTTATCAGTTTGGTTGCCCTTTTCTGCACTTTCTCCAGTTCCCCAATATCCTTTTTGAGAACTGGTGCCCAAAACTGAACTGCACATTCCAGATGAGGTCTTACTAATGATTTGAACAGGGGCAAAATTATATCTCTCTCTCTGGAGTCCATACCTCTCTTAATACAAGAAAGGACTTTGCTCGCTTTGGAAACCGCAGCTTGGCATTGCATGCTATTATTGAGCTTATGATCTACCAAAACCCCCAGATCCTTCTCCACTACAGATTCCCCCAGTTGTACTCCCCCTAGCATGTATGATGCATGCATATTCTTAGCCCCCAAGTGCATAACTTTACATTTATCAACATTAAACCTCATCTGCCACATAGTCGCCCAATTAGACAGAGCATTGAGGTCGGCTTGTAAATTGGAGACCTCCTGTAAGGACGTTATTCCACTGCATAGCTTGGTGTCATCTGCAAAGACAGAAATGTTACTTTTGATCCCAGACCCAATATCATTTATTGGACCCAATATCATATGTTGGACAAGTTCTTCTGAGCCCAGTTCATTATTGGCTCCACTTCCTGTAATAGGGACCAGCTGCGAGGTCCACCTTGCTTCCTTATATAAGCCACACGGTTGTATTGTCCAACCTTAACATTACTAACGAATTCGCCACTAGATGGCGAAACGATAAGAGTGCCTGAAAGGTTGCCCTTAACTTCAGAATGTTGGAGACAACCCTTTTGAGTGAATGTTGAGGGAATGTCCACCTGCCCTGGCCACATCTGAAAGACAATGAGCACCCCATCCTTGGTTGCTGGCATCTGATGTTACAGTGACCCATGAAATGGGAATGATTGAATGATGATTGCGCAGATTCTTCCCTTGATTGAAGCCACATAGTTGGACTGAGGAGTATGCGCTGGGTTTGGCTGGCTAAATCCCATTGCTGTAGAAACCCCTTCTGGAAGGGCCGAGTGTGCCATTGGGCCCACTTCACCATAGGGATGGTGGCTGTCATTGTACCAATTACTTTCAAGCATTGGAGAGCAGAAAGGTGAGGTGACGCAGGGGCTGCGTGAATCCTGTCTCGGATCACTCTGATCTTCTCTTCTGGAAGGGAGATTGTGCCTTGCACCGTTTTGAACTGACCCCCTAGTAAAAGCTGTTCAAACCTGCCTGGCCCTATGTGAAAAAGTAATTGCCCCCTCCCATGCTGAGTCATGCATGAACTGTGATTAACCACAATTTTTCTGAAAGCTAAATTAAATTTCACTTGCCACACCCAGGCCTGATTACTGTCAGGCCTGTTGAATCAAGAAATCACATAAATAGAAGATGTCTGACAAAGTGAAGCACGTTTACAGATCACAAAAGGCCGCACATTATGCGCCACAATCTAAAAAAATTCAAAAACAGATTAGAAACAAAGTAATGTTCATGTATCCGTCTAGGAAGGGTTTCAAAGCCATTTCTAAGGCTTTGGAACTTCAGTGAACCACGGGGAGAGCCATTATCCACAAATGGAGATAACTTGGAACAGTGAACCTTCCTAGAAGTGGCCGGCCTACAAAAATTACTCCAAGAGCATGACGACGACTCATCCAGGAGGTCATGAAAGAACCCAGAACAACATCTAAAGAACTGCAGGCCTCACTTGCCTCAGGTAAGATCAGTGATGATGATTCAACAATAAGAGAGAGACTGGGCAAAAATGGCTTCCATGGGAGAGTTCCAAGGCCAAAGCCACTGCTGACCAAAAAGGATACAAAGGCTCATCTCACATTTACCAAAAAACATCATGATTATTCCCAAGACTTTTAGGCAAATATTCTGTGGATTGATAAGACAAAAATTTAACTTTTTGGAAGGTGTTCGTCCCGTTACATCTGGCATAAAACTAATACAGCATTTCATAACAAGAACATCCTACCAACAGTCAGGACCATGACGACTTACCATAATTGATGGAACCATGAATTCTGAGCTCTACCACAAAACCCTAAAGGAGAATGTCCGCCCATCAGTTCGTGACCTCAAGCTCAAGTGCACTTGGGTTATGCAGCAGCACAATGATCCAAAACACAACAGCAAGTCCACCTTCAAATGGTTCAAACAAAGCAAAATTTAGGTTTTGGAGTAACCTATTCAAAGCCCGGACTTAAAGCAGTAGTAAACCCGCTGACATTTTTTTTTTTTTTTTATACACCTGTGAGGGAAAAGGCATAATGAGCTAGTAGGCACCGCATACTAGCTCATTATGAAATACTTACCTTAGAACGAGGCGTCGGTGACTCACCTGGTCCACGCCGAGGTCGCTGACATGTTGCCTTGGCGTGTCTTCCGGGTATCGCGACTCCAGCGAGCCGCGATGTCGTCACTCCCGCGCATGCGTACGGGAGACTTCTTCCCGGCAGGGTTCGGATTCTGCCGGCCCTTCAGCCGAGAATCCCCCGTGCGCATGCGCCGCTGCAGTCAGCGGCGCATTGCACGGGGAATATCTCCTAAACCGTACAGGTTTAGGACATATTTTTTTTACCTACAGGTAAGCCTCATTATAGGCTCACCTGTAGGTAACAGTCCATTTTTTGACTTTACAACCACTTTAAGTGTGAAAAATATGCAAAAAAATAAAAATCAGAAAGGGGGCAAATACTTTTTCACAGCATTGTGTATATATATATGTGTATATATATATATATATATATATATATATGCAAAAGCTGAATATAATGAATGAGCCCCTCCCATTCAGGATCAGTCTACAATCAGTCTGGTGAAAGGAGCCGCTATTTCATAGTTTCATACTTTCATAGTTAGTAAGGTTGAATAAAGACACCAGTCCATCCAGTTCAACCTGAGTGAGTGTCTACAATTGTCCCTATCCCTGTACATTGCACACTCACATCGGTCCCTACCCTCAAGGAGCCCACAATCCAAGATCCCCATTCATATACTAGGGCCAATTTTTGGACAGAAGCCAATTAACCTACCTGCATGTCTTTGGATTGTGGGAGGAAACCGGAGTACCCGGAGGAAACCCACGCAGGCACAGGGAGAACATGCAAACTCCAGGCAGGTAGTGTTGTGGTTGGGGTTCGAACCAGCGACCCTTCTTACTGCTAGGTGAGAAAGTGACTTCTCTGGGAACCCCTGACATACACCGAGACCACATGATACCCAATCACCTTCATTATACATATGATGCATTCCTATCATCATCCATGCTGTAAGTGTCCTTAATCCCTTTTGAGATATTAAAGGTTTTTAATATTGCACTTAAAGGCGCCTTTTTTTGTTTATCTTGTTTCTAGAGTTTTCTGTCTCTTTCGAGTGCTGCCCTAAGTGCGCTGAAGACTCCTCATTATCCGAAGCCCTTCCCCTCCAATAAAGACAATATTCTGCTTAGTCTTGTTACTCAGAGCACCCTTACACACAATTTTATCTGGGTGTACAGTTTCCAATACAGTGCAGGCGGTGTACACAATATATAATACAGTGTAGTGTGATGTGAAAAGAAAAAGCCCCCATTATGTCCGAAAAAGGCCAAAAAGGAAAGGCAGCTGCTCACAGGCCACTAAAAGAGGGCAAGTAGCCTCTGTGTCCACAGTCAACAGTGGTGGTTGTGGACATGGTGAATCCTCTGCAGGTGGCCATGGGGCACGCCTTCTTTTTTTTCTGCTGCTGGCCGTGTTATTGAGCCACAACATGCAGAAGAGTTGGCGGAGTGGATAACGAAGCTGTCCTCATTCTCCTGATCCTCTGTCATCCAGGCTCATAGTAGTTTGATAGGAAATATCAAAGCAAAGCGGCCTATTCCACCGCCTTGTTGTCCACAGTTACTCCTTCTGTAGCCCCACCATCATGCACGGAGGAGTCCCCAGAATTATTCAACCACAGTGTCGGTTACATGCTACTGAAGGATGCGCAGCAATTTGAAGGCTCCGATGTTGGTTCCCAGGTTGAGAAAGGGAGTAACATGAGCCTAGAGGGAGGGGTGCCCAAGAATGACAATAAACTGACAGTAATATTCCCCCAGCTGCAGCATACTGCCAAGTTTGCTCCAGTGACGAGGAGGGGGAATGAGGAGGTCACTGACTGTACTTGGATGCCTGAGAGAAGAGAGGAGGAAGATGAGGCACAACTCCAACGAGGCAGGATATCCTCTAGGGGGCAGCTTAAGGGCAGCCACCCTATTGCATCACACCGCAGAGCTCCGCAGGGCGCTGCTGACTCCCTGCTGACTTTTAAAAGTTCCTTGGTGTGGGCCTTTTTCAACACGTGTGCAGCAGATCGCACCATTGCTGTTTGCAACCTATGTCTGAAGCAGATCAAGCGTGGCCAGAACAGAAGCCGCTTGGGCACCACATGCTTGACCAGACAGATGATGACCTGCCATGCAGTCCGTTGGCAACAGCACTTGAAAGACCCACATCAAAGAAAAAGGTGGACTTCTCCTTGCTCCTCATCTGGGATCTCCAACCCTACTATGCCTCCAGTCCTCTCAAAAACCAGCACTGAGAGGAATGAAGGTATAGCAATAGCTGTCCCAAGTACTTGCAGCCAATCTGCAAGCAGTACACCACCAATAGATTTTAGCAGGGAAATTTCCCTACCCCAGTTGCTGAACTGTAAAAAGAAATTCGGTCCCAGCCATCCACATGCTCAGCGTCTAAATGCTAGCTTGGCCAAATTGCTAGCACTGCAACTGCTGCCTTTTCAGCTGGTAGACTCTGCCCCCTTTCGTGAATTTGTGGAATGTGCTGTACCTCAGTGGCAGGTTCCAAAATGCTATTTCTTTTCACGGAAGGCTCTCTACCGGCATGTGGAAGGCAATGTTTTGGCCTCATTGAACAGGGTGGTCAGCAGTAAGGTTCATATTACCACTGACTCATGGTCCAGCAGGCATGGGCAGGGGCGTTGCCTTTCCTTAACGGCGCACTGGGTAACTCTGCTGGCAGCTGGGAAGGATACAGGAAAGGGTTCAGGGTTGTTGGAGCTTGTTCCACCAGCACGCCTCCAAAATGCTAGTGGTGATTCTGCCACAGCTCTCTCCTCCACCCCCTCCTCTTCTTCTTCATCTATGGCCTCTTTTGCAGATTTGCCCTCTGAACCAGTGGTGCTCCGTAAGTGCTCAAGGGGCTACACAAGCAGTCAGGCTAAAAGAAGCCATGCAGTGCTTGAGTTGGTCTGCCTAGGGGACAGGAGCCACACTGAGGCAGAGATTCTGTCAGCTCTGCAGGGACAGGCTCAGCGCCTATTTGATGCCATGTCAACTTCAGCCAGGAATGGTTGTATGCGAAAACCTTCTTTCCGCCCTCTGACAGGGACACTTGACACATGTTCCATGTTTGGCACATGTCCTGAATTTGGTGGTGCAGCGGTTCTTGAGCAGGTACCCAGGCTTACAGGATCTCCTGAGGCAGGCCAGCAAAGTCTGTGGTCATTTCCGCCAGTCATACAATGCCAGTGTTCAGCTGGCTGACATTCAAAGGGAATGCAACCTGCCTACCAACCGCCTCATTTGTGACATACCCATCAGTCGGAACTTAACGTTGGCAATGCTGCTGCGGCTGCACACACAGCAGAGGGCCATCAATGAGCACCTGTATGAGTATGGTACCAGGACAGGGTCAGGGGAGATTGGCTTATTTTCACTATGCCAGTGGCTACTGATCAAGCATGCATGCACTGTCCTGTCACCATTTGAGAAGGCCACAAGGATGGTGAGCAGTGACAATCAGTGACACTGTTTCCTGTTGGAGCACACGCTTCATGAAATCATGGACATGGCACTTTAAGCAGAACAGCGGGAGGAAGAGGAGGACTTCCTTACCTCTCAAGACCCCCTTTATCCAGATATCATTTCTGTGGTCCCGCCAAACACACAGGAAGAAGGTGAGGAGGATTGTGTCAGCATGGATGTAGAGGATAACACTCAGCAGCAGTCTTCAAGGGGAGGTTTTCAGTCCCCAGAAACCCAAGGAGTTGTACGTGGCTAGGAGGAGGTAGTTATGGATCATGTGATCCTTAGTGACCCAGAGGATTCAGAATCGAATGCCTCTGCAAACCTACGCTGCATGGCCTCCCTGATTTTGCAAAGCCTGAGAAAGGACCCTAGGATTCGTGGTATCAAGGAGAGGGATCAAAACTGGCTGGCAACCCTACTTAAACCACATAAAAAGTGTAAGGTTGCAGAGCTCATCCTGCTTTCTCAGAGGGAGCAGAGGATGAAACATCTTCAGAAGGCCCTGAAGAAAGATTTGTGCAACGCATTTTCAGACCCTGGGAGATTACAATTTCCTGGTGATGGACAACGTGTCAGAGGACGAGCGGTGGAGAAGGTGGCCGGCTGACCGATGCCTTTAAATAATTTTTCAGTCCTCAGCACCAGGGTCTGATCAGTTCAAGCAACCATGGCCAGCGTCTGCATTACATGGTGCAGGAATATCTAGGGGCAAGAGCAGACTTGGAAACCTTTCCAACAGAGCATCCACTGGGTTACTGTGTCTTGAGGATGGACCACTGGCCAGAACTTGCTTAATATGCAGTTGAGCTCCTGGCCTGTCCTGCATCCAGCATGCCTTTTGAATGCACATTCAGTGCTGCCAGAGGGTTTGTAATGGGTTAAAGAGTACACCTGTCCACAGACTCCTTTGATAGGCTCACACTTATAAAAAATGAATCAGTCTTGGATAAGCAGCTATCAAGCAGCTATCAAGCACCTGATGCTGATGTAACTGATTGAATTTGCTATGGATGTGGGATCCCTTGAAGACTGCCTATGTTGAATATCCTATTCCTCCTCAATCTTGATGATGCTAGCTTCCAACAATATTTTCTTTTTAGGTCACCACCACCACCACCTAAGGCCCAATTTTTCTGCCCCTGTTTGACAAGGGCATGTAATTACAATTTTTGATCTAATATTTCACAGCATGGCCCGTTCCTGCTTCCACCAAGAGTAACTGTGAGGGCTTACAGTGTTCCGATACCACCACCACCACCAAAGGCCCAATTTTTCTGTCCCTGTCTAACAGGGGCATGTAATTACAATTTTTAATATAATGTTTCTCAGGGCTCATTCTTGCACCAAACAAGAGTATCTGTGAGGGGTTACAGTGTTGTGGCACCACTACCACTGCCCAAGCCCCAATTGTTCTGCCCCGTTTAACAGGGGCATGCAATTGCAATTCTTGATATAATATTTCAGATTTCACATCCCTGTGGTAACCAAGAGTAAATGTGAGGGCTTACAGTGTTCTGGTACCACCACCACCAAAGGTCCAATTTTATACGTCGGCTCTCGGGATTGGGATAGCAGGCACGCGCACGCACCTGTTACACAGCGTCGTTACCGATGCTCGTGCCGACAGTCGCGATGACCCGGGTCCCCAAACACTTTTTATGGCAATAACTTGCATATAAGCCTTTAAAATGTTTCATGTTCATGTCCCATTGACTTTAAGGTCCCTTTCACACTGTCGGACCGTTCAGGTCCGCCTGTCAGTTTTGACGGCGGACCTGAACGGGCGCTCCATGCTGGTCTATGGAGCGACTGATGTCAGCGGAAACATGTCCGCTGACATCCGACCCGGTCCGAACTGCCAAAAGCAGACGGATGGCCCTATGTCCGGATCCGTCGCTGGCGGATCGGATCGGGTGAGATCTGATGAAAACAGACATGCTGTCCATTTTCATCCGATCTCTCCATAGAAACCAGCGGCACTCGACAAGCCCCTCGACAAGGGACCTGTCATCCGCCGGCTCAGCGGAGATCAACGGAGAGATTTCCCGCTGAGCCGGCGGACAGAGGCGGACTCCGTGCAATCGATCCGCCTCGTGTGAAAGGGGTCTAACGGTGTTCACGTGTTCAAACTAATTTTTTGCCTGTTCGCATGTTCTGCTGCGAACCGATCCGGGCGGTTCGGTTCGCAGCAGAATATGCGAACGGGCAAAAAATTTGTTTGGCTCATCCCTAGTGGACACTAATAAGAGGCAAAGGCTTTGACGTAGTAGTGGGCTTAGTAATATATGGCCATTAAGGATGAGCCCGGTGTTCGATTTGAACCCATGTTCGAATCGAGCACCGGGTGTTCGCTCGCTCGGCGAGCCCAGAACTATTGGGGCCGCTCGCATCAAATTCGTGTGATGCGAGCGGCCCCGCAATGCATTGCGGCCTGCGCAGTGCAATGCTGGCTGATGATTGGCCAAGCATGCACTGTGACCCCGCATGCTTGGCCAATCACAGCGCCGGCAGCGAGGAGAGCCATAATTGGCTACAGGCAGGATGCCTGTAGCCAATTATAGCTCAGGGGCTTTAGTACACGCCCCACGGTATAAGAGGCCGCCGCGCCGGCGGCCTCGCATATTATGTTTCAGTCAATGTCAGCATGTCAGCGTGTTAGTGTGCTGCTGACAATATGTGCTTTATTTGTGGGGATATGTGTGTGCATGCTGTTAGAACAGCATTGCAGTATCACATCTGGGGGGTGTCTATAGGTGGCCTGTGAAGGGGGCAGGTTTCCTGTGCTTAGAACTTTCCCTGCAAAAAAGTGTCATTTTTGCAGGAAAAAAGCTATTTAAAATCACTCGCGGCTAATGAATTGATGGCTCCTGTAACACAGAGAACTGTCATTCATTAATAAAAAACAAAAAAAAAGCGTAGGGGTCCCCCCAAATTCAATAACCAGGCCCTTCAGGTCTGGGATGGATATTAAGGGGAACCCCAGCCAAAAAAATAAAAAAAAATGGCGTAGGGTCCCCCTCAAAATCCATACCAGACCCTTGAGGTCTGTTATGGATTTTAAGGGGAACCCTAGCCAAAAAAAATGGCGTGGGGTCCCCCTCAAAATCCATACCAGACCCTTATCCGAGCACGCAACCTGGCAGGCCGCAGGAAAAGAGGGGGGGACGAGAGCGGCCCCCCCTCTCGCCTGAACCGTACCAGGCCACATGCCCTCAACATTGGGAGGATGCTTTGGGGGTCTAAGACCCCTAAAGCACCTTGTCCCCATGTTGATGAGGACAAGGGCCTCTTCCCCACAACCGTGCCCGGTGGTTGTGGGGGTCTGCGGGCGGGGGGCTTATCGGAATCTGTAAGCCCCCTTTAACAAGGGGACCCCCAGATCCCGCCCCCCCCCCCTGTGTGAAATGGTAAGGGGGTACAAAAGTACCCCTACCATTTCACCAAAAAAGTGGCAAAAATTGTAAAAATGACAGGAGACGGTCTTTGACAATTCCTTTATTAAAATCTTCTTTCTTCTTTCTTCATCCTTCGGTTTCTTCATCTTCTCCTTCCTTCATCTTCTTCCATCTTCTTCTTCCATTTTCTTCTTCCTCCGATCCGCTTCTTCTTCTTGCGCTGGTCTTCTCGTCCTTCTTATCCGGCATCTTCTTCCGTCGGCGTCGGCGTCGGCGTCGGTGTCGGTGTCTCTGTCTCTTCTTGGGCCGCTCCGCGCAATGGGAGGCTCCCGCTGTGTGAGGCTCCGCTCCGTCTGACAGGTCTTTTATAATGGAGGGCACCTGGTGACCCCGCCCCCTCTGACGCACAGGGACGTCATGGGGAATTCCATGATGGCTTTCCCCATGACGTCAGAGGGGGGCGGGGTCACCAGGTGCCCTCCGTTTTAAAAGACCTGTCAGATGGAGCGGAGCCTCACACAGCGGGAGCCTCCCATTGCGCGGAGCGGCCCAAGAAGACACCGACACCGACACCGACGCCGACGCCGACGGAAGAAGATGCCGGACGAGAAGGACGAGAAGACCAGCGCAAGAAGAAGCGGATCGGAGAAAGAAGAAAATGGAAGAAGAAGATGGAAGAAGATGAAGGAAGGAGAAGATGAAGAAACCGAAGGATGAAGAAAGAAGAAAGAAGATTTTAATAAAGGAATTGTCAAAGACTGTCTCCTGTCATTTTTACCATTTTTGCCAATTTTTTGGTGAAATGGTAGGGGTACTTTTGTACCCCCTTACCATTTCACACAGGGGGGGGCCAGGATCTGGGGGTCCCCTTGTTAAAGGGGGCTTCCAGATTCCGATAAGCCCCCCGCCCGCAGACCCCCACAACCACCGGGCACGGTTGTGGGGAAGAGGCCCTTGTCCTCATCAACATGGGGACAAGGTGCTTTAGGGGTCTTAGACCCCCAAAGCATCCTCCCAATGTTGAGGGCATGTGGCCTGGTACGGTTCAGGCGAGAGGGGGGGCGCTCTCGTCCCCCCCCTCTTTTCCTGCGGCCTGCCAGGTTGCGTGCTCGGATAAGGGTCTGGTATGGATTTTGAGGGGGACCCCACGCCATTTTTTTTGGCTAGGGTTCCCCTTAAAATCCATACCAGACCTCAAGGGTCTGGTATGGATTTTGAGGGGGACCCTACGCCATTTTTTTTTTTTTTTTTTTGGCTGGGGTTTCCCTTAATATCCATCCCAGACCTGAAGGGCCTGGTTATTGAATTTGGGGGGACCCCTACGCTTTTTTTTTTTTCATTTTTTTTATTTTTTATCAATGACTTTATTTTATGAATGAGTTTCAATGAATCACTGTTCTCTGTGTTACGGGAGCCGTGAATTAACATTAGCCGCAAGTGATTTTAAATAGCTTTTTTACTTTCAAAAATGACACTTTGCGCAGAGACAGTTCTAAACACGGGAAACATGCGCCCCTTTACAGGCATACTATAGACACCCCCCAGGTACGAAATTTAAAGGAATATTACACTTTTATTGTTTCAATTTAAGCATTATTAAAATCACTGCTCCTGAAAAAACGTCCGTTTTTAAAAAAAAAATTTGCATTGCTACATGTCCCCTGGGGCAGGACCCAGGTCCCCAAACACTTTTTATGACATTAACATGCATATTAGCCTTTAAAATTAGCACTTTTAATTTCGAACGTTCGCATCCATTATAAGTAATAGGGTTCTAAAGCTCGCACGGACTTTAGGTCCGTTCGCGGGTTCTGGTGCGAGCCGAACGGGGGGGTATTCGGCTCATCCCTAATGGCCATATGGTGTAACTAAATCCCCATATTTTCTGAATAAGTTCAGGTGTTTTAAATAGCCTCGCAAGAGGTAAATGTCATTTTTGTATGTATGCGCTGTAATCTTTTGTTCTGTCTGTATGGTCTTATGGCTGCACCATCTTTAATGCATTTTTTAGGGTGTGCCCCCCAAATCTTTTTTTGTCTTTAGTATGGATTCTAACCAGATCCCTTTGGGCTGGAGCATCCCCCCCAATCATTGCCTCGTTTTAGTGTCAACCTCCATTAGTGTCCAGTCCTTTAGTTCTCCCATATAGAGGAGTGTATTTCTCCCATGGTTCAGAGAAGCAGGATCTTCCATTCTTTGGATAGTGTAGGACCCACTGATAATGGGGTACTTTGACGTAATAGTGGGCTTAGCACTATATGGCCATATGGTGTAACTAAATCACCACATTTTCTGAATATGTTCAAGGTGTAGCCAGTGGCGTACTAAGTGGGGGGCGGGGGGGCAGGCCGCGTCGGGTGCCACACACTGGGGGGGGTGTTAGGCCGGCGTCCCCCCCTCCGCGATTGAAGCGGAGACAGCGTGGAAGTAGCACAGTGGCGCGGTGACAGGCAGCGGCAGGTGAGGTGAGGGGAGTGGGGTGTGTTCGCCGCAACGATCCCCTTCTCTCCGTGGCTCTGCTCTGTCTCGGATCGGCTGTCTCATACAGCCAAGCAGAGTGAAGCCGCCGGCGCCGCCTTCCCCTCCTCCTTGTAGTGTGCTGCTGTGCATCATGTCCCGAGGTACATTATGGATCTGGGGGGGCTCTGTATTATAGGGGGGTCTGCATTGTAGTTGGGGGCGGGTCTGTATTGTAAGGGGGGTCTGCACTGTAGGGGGGTCTGCACTGTAGGGGGGTCTGCATTGTAGGGGGGGGTCTGCATTGTAGGGGGGTCTCCACTGTAGGGGGTCTGTACTGAAGGGGGGGTCTGCATTGTAGGGGAGTCTGCACTGTAGGGGGGTCTGTATTGCAGGGGGGTCTGTATTGTAGGGGGGTCTGTATTATAGGGGGGTCTGCACTGTAGGCGGGTCTGTGTAACATGAAGGGGGTCCAGAGCTGTTAGGGGGGTGTCTGTGTAACATACAGGTGTCCAGAGATGTGGGGGGCTGTGTAATGTAAAGGGGTCTAGAGGTGCAGGGTGCTGTGTAATGTAAATGGGTGCAAGGTGCTGTGTAATGTAAAGGGGTCCAGAGGTGCAGGGTGCTGTGTAATGTAAAGGGGTACAGAGGTGCAGGGTGCTGTGTAATGTAAAGGGGTCCAGAGGTGCAGGGTGCTGTGTATTGTAAAGGGGTGCACGGTACTGTGTAATGTAAAGGGGTGCAGAGGTGATGTGTAATGTACACAGTAGTGACAAAGAGATATTTAAGGATGCAGAGGGCACAGTGGGGTATTTTTACGTTTTAAGGTGGGGGGGTGTCAAATATAGGATCCGCCCCGGGTGCCAAATGCAATAGGTACGCCCCTGGGTTTGTTTCTCCTGGCACCTTTGTTTTTCCTGGCATTGTTTTTGAATTTGAATTACCCTCTCACTTACCCCGTGATTAGATGTTATGGTTGTATTTTCACTGCTGTTACTACTGCTGACTCTCCCATCACCCTCTGTCACCTGTTCCCTGTCGGCTATCACTTTCTCTGCCCCCCCCCCCCCCTAACACCTAGTATAAAAGCCCCTCCAGCTTTGTGGCCATCTTACTTCCCAGTAGAACTGTACCATCCCCATTAAGGTACAGCCCATCCTTACTAAAGAGCCGGTAACGGACTGAGAAGTCAGCCCAGTTCTCCAGGAACCCAAATCCCTCTTTCCTGCACCAGTTCCTCAGCCACTTGTTTAGTTCCCTAAGCTCCTGCTGCCTCTCTGGTGTGGCATGGTTTTCATCAAAAAAAATTTAAGTCGTCACAAGAACTCAATTTTTTAAAATTCTATCTGTTCTTAAAAAAAAAAAGACAACACTTCCTGCATGTAGCAAAGTCTAAACACAGCAGACAACAACTTAAATGGTGCAGGAATATCTAGGGGCAAGAGCAGACTTGGAAACCTTTCCAACAGAGCATCAACTGGGTTACTTTGTCTTGAGGATGGACCACTGGCCAGAACTTGCTCAATATGCAATTGAGCTCCTGGCCTGTCCTGCATCCAGCATGCCTTTTGAATGCACATTCAGTGCTGCCAGAGGGTTTGTAATGGGTTAAAGAGTACACCTGTCCACAGACTCCTTTGATAGGCTCACATTTATAAAAATGAATCAGTCTTGGATAAGCAGCTATCAAGCAGCTATCAAGCACCTGATGCTGATGTAACTGATTGAATTTGCTATGGATGTGGGATGCCTTGAAGACTGCCTATGTTGAATATTCTATTCCTCCTCAATCTTGATGATGCTAGCTTCCAACAATATTTTCTTTTTAGGTCACCACCATCACCACCTAAGGCCCAATTTTTCTGCCCCTGTTTGACAAGGGCATGTAATTACAATTTTTGATCTAATATTTCACAGCATGGCCCGTTCCTGCTTCCACCAAGAGTAACTGTGAGGGCTTACAGTGTTCTGATACCACCACCACCACCAAAGGCCCAATTTTTCTGTCCCTGTCTAACAGGGGCATGTAATTACAATTTTTAATATAATGTTTCTCAGGGCCCATTCTTGCACCAAACAAGAGTATCTGTGAGGGGTTACAGTGTTGTGGCACCACTACCACTGCCCAAGCCCCAATTGTTCTGCCCCGTTTAACAGGGGCATGCAATTGCAATTCTTGATATAATATTTCAGATTTCACATTCCTGTGGTAACCAAGAGTAAATTTGAGGGCTTACAGTGTTCTAGTACCACCACCACCACCAAAGGTCCAATTTTATACGTCGGCTCTCGGGATTGGGATAGCAGGCGCGCGCACGCACCTGTTACACAGCGTGGTTTCCAATGCTCATGGCCGACAGTCGCGATGACCCGGGTCCCCAAACACTTTTTATGGCAATAACTTGCATATAAGCCTTTAAAATGTTTCATGTTCATGTCCCATTGACTTTAAGGCCCCTTTCACACTGTCGGACCGTTCAGGTCCGCCTGTCAGTTTTGACGGCGGACCTGAACGGGCGCTCCATGCTGGTCTATGGAGCGACTGATGTCAGCAGAAACATGTCCGCTGACATCCGACCCGGTCCGAACTGCCAAAAGCAGACAGATGGCCCTATGTCCGGATCCGTCGCTGGCGGATCGGATCGGGTGAGATCTGATGAAAACGTACATGCTGTCCATTTTTATCCGATCTCTCCATAGAAACCAGCGGCACTCGACAAGCCCCTCCCCGCTCAGTAAGCAGAGAGGGACCTGTCATCCGCTGGCTCAGCGGAGATCAACGGAGAGATTTCCCGCTGAGCCGGCGGACAGAGGCGGACTCCGTGCAAGCGATCCGCCTCGTGTGAAAGGGGTCTAACGGTGTTCACGTGTTCAAACTAATTTTTTGCCTGTTCGCATGTTCTGCTGCGAACCGAACCGGGCGGTTCGGTTCGCAGCAGAATATGTGAACGGGCAAAAAATTTGTTTGGTTCATCCCTAGTGGACACTAATAAGAGGCAAAGGCTTTGACGTAGTAGTGGGCTTAGTAATATATGGCCATATGGTGTAATTAAATCCCCATATTTTCTGAATATGTTCAGGTGTTTTAAATAGCCTCACAAGAGGTAAATGTCATTTTTGTATGTATGCGCTGTAATCTTTTGTTCTGTCTGTATGGTCTTATGGCTGCACCATCTTTAATGCATTTTTTAGGGTGTGCCCCCCAAATCTTTTTTTGTCTTTAGTATGGATTCTGACCAGATCCCTTTGGGCTGGAGCATCCCCCCCCCCCCCCCAATCATTGCCTCGTTTTAGTGTCAACCTCCATTAGTGTCCAGTCCTTTAGTTCTCCCATATAGAGGAGTGTATTTCTCCCATGGTTCAGAGAAGCAGGATCTTCCATTCTTTGGATAGTGTAGGACCCACTGATAATGGGGTACTTTGACGTAATAGTGGGCTTAGCACTATATGGCCATATGGTGTAACTAAATCACCACATTTTCTGAATATGTTCAAGGTGTAGCCAGTGGCGTACTAAATGGGGGGCGGGGGGGCAGGCCGCGTCGGGTGCCACACACTGGGGGGGGGTGTCAGGCCGGCGTCCCCCCCTCCGCGATTGCAGCGGAGACAGCGCGGAAGTAGCGCAGCGGCACAGTGACAGGCAGCGGCAGGTGAGGTGAGGGGAATGGGGTGTGTTCGCTGCAACGATCCCCTTCTCTCCGTGGCTCTGCTCTGTCTTGGATCGGCTGTCTCATACAGCCAAGCAGAGTGAAGCCGCCGGCGCCGCCTCCCCCTCCTCCTTGTAGTGTGCTGCTGTGCATCATGTCCCGAGGTACATTATGGATCTGGGGGGCTCTGTATTATAGGGGGGTCTGCATTGTAGTTGGGGCGGGTCTGTATTGTAGGGGGGGCCTGCACTGTAGGGGGGTCTGCACTGTAGGGGGGTCTGCATTGTAGGGGGGGTCTGCATTGTAGGGGGGTCTCCACTGTAGGGGGTCTGTACTGAAGGGGGGTCTGCATTGTAGGGAAGTCTGCACTGTAGGGGGGTCGTGCAGGGGGGGGGTCTGTATTGCAGGGGGGTCTGTATTGTAGGGGGGTCTGTATTGTAGGGGGGTCTGCAGTGTAGGCGGGTCTGTGTAACATGCAGGGGGTCCAGAGCTGTTAGGGGGTGTCTGTGTAACATACAGGTGTCCAGAGATGTGGGGGGGGCTGTGTAATTTAAAGGGGTCTAGAGGTGCAGGGTGCTGTGTAATGTAAAGGGGTGCAAGGTGCTCTGTTATGTAAAGGGGTCCAGAGGTGCAGGGTGCTGTGTAATGTATAGGGGTACAGAGGTGCAGGGTGCTGTGTGATGTAAAGGGGTCCAGAGGTGCAGGGTGCTGTGTATTGTAAAGGGGTGCACGGTACTGTGTAATGTAAAGGGGTGCAGAGGTTATGTGTAATGTACACAGTAGTGACAAAGAGATATTTAAGGATGCAGAGGGCACAGTGGGGTATTTTTACGTTTTAAGGTGGGGGGTGCCAAATATAGGATCCGCCCCGGGTGCCAAATGCACTAGGTACACCCCTGGGTTTGTTTCTCCTGGCACCTTTGTTTTTCCTGGCATTGTTTTTGAATTTGAATTACCCTCTCACTTACCCCGTGATTAGTTGTTATGGTTGTATTTTCACTGCTGTTACTACTGCTGACTCTCCCATCACCCTCTGTCGCCTGTTCCCTGTCGGCTATCGCTTTCTCTGCCCCCCCCCTAACACCTAGTTTAAAAGCCCCTTCAGCTTTGTGGCCATCTTACTTCCCAGTAGAACTGTACCATCCCCATTAAGGTACAGCCCATCCTTACTAAAAAGCCGGTAACTGACTGAGAAGTCAGCCCAGTTCTCCAGGAACCCAAATCCCTCTTTCCTGCACCAGTTCCTCAGCCACTTGTTTAGTTCCCTAAGCTCCCGCTGCCTCTCTGGTGTGGCATGGTTTTCATCAAAAAAAATTTCGTCACAAGAACTCAATTTTTTTAAATTCTATCTGTCCTTAAAAAAAAAAGACAACACTTCCTGCATGTAGCAAAGTCTAAACACAGCAGACAACAACTTAAAGGAGCTCTAGGCTCTCCCACCAAAATACTAAAGGAGATGGTCATAGACTGCAGACCTACTACAGGAGATGATCAGAGACTGCGGACATGATACAGGAGATGATCAGAGACTGCGGACATGATACAGGAGATGATCAGAGACTGTGGACATGATACAGGAGATGATCAGAGACTGCAGACCTAGTACAGGAGATGATCAGAGACTGCAAACATAGTACAGGAGATGGTCAGAGACGTCAAACATAGTACAGGAGATCGTAAGAGACTGCAGACATAGTACAGGAGATGATCAGAGACTGCGGACATGCTACAGGAGATAAGATACTGCGGACAATAATGCAGAGTTGTGGTGTGATGAAGGCACATATAAGACAATTCTATCATATGGACTTGTGTTGGGTTATGTAGATCAGCTGAATGGTGATTGTGACACAAACTGACAGATGGTCAGACTGGTAAGAGAAAGTAATACACATAGTGTGTGTCACCCCAGCATCATACTGGGAATAATAAGAGCAGACATTTGTGTTTTGATTTCTGACAATCTAATAGTGTCCTATATCCCCACCCGAGCTGTCATCACATTCAGGAAGATATCACACCATTCCTCCTGCCTATATTTTTCCTCCATACAGCCCAGTCCCCTGCAGTGGCAATGACATTACTCATCAGATTCCACTACATGTCCGGACTCCCTCGTGTCCCCGCATCACAGATTCCCCCTCTGTACCTGCATGCTGCTCTGCCGGTGCTGGTGGCCGTTCTGCAAGCCCCAGCCCCGGCAATCGATTTTCCCGGTCACATGCATCGATGCCGCATCGGGGACACCCGAATCGTGATGCATCTATGCTGCGATTCATTTCAGCACCCCTACTGGATACTGGACTTTTTCTCTACACACCAAAGGGGCCCGCGGTCCCTGCCTGTAAAGGACTTTTGCTTAATCTGAGTAAGTGTTTTTTTGTCAGATCCACAAAATGTGTCCCAGCTGAATCTGTATTTTCTGCAAGCAAGTGTATACAGCTGTAAATAGGAAGAGTTTTCCCTGAAGAGTTCAAAGTCAAGTGGGCATCCCATAATCTCCCTAATCCCTATCCAAGTTTTATCCCCTCAATAAAACACAAAAACAAAGTGCTGGACTGTTCACTGACTCTAAATATGGCTGTAAAAATTCACCAGCAGCTCCTACGTGGGGTGTGCTACATATTTAAATAATGTGGAGTATATACATGGGAAGGCCAACCTATGGAAGCTCACGTCGCAGAGATTATTATGACCGAGGATACGAGAGAGGGGGCGGATATGATGATAGAGAGTACTACAGCAGATCCTCTTACAGAGGTGGCGGAGGATGGCGTGGTGGACAGGACCGGGACCAGTTTTCTAGGAGGAGATCTCCATCGCCGTACTATAGCCGAGGTGGATATAGATCTCGATCCAGATCACGTTCCTACTCTCCACGTCGATACTGAAAGCGGAAATGGATTCAACCATCTGAAATATGAAGCAAATGTTTTTGTGCATACAGTAATGCTTACAAGTGATGTATGTTATAAACAGCTTTTTGTGACAAAAGTTCTAGTAGTTTTGTTAATAATTTTTTTTTTTCCTGCTCCATGTAGACAAACCCGTGATTTAGATTTTGCAGAGGTTTTGCATGTATTTTTTAAATGGTTTGACTTGTGATTACCAATTTTCCTCAAACTACTTTTTAAAAATAAATGTCTTTCAAAAATATTTTTTTCTTTATGATCCACTTCACCCTATATTTGCCCAATTTTTTTTCATATAGTTGTCATCCACTTTATGGCACTCATAATTCGGGGTGATCCGTATGGGCAGAAAGTATTTAATAAATATAATAGTCCTTTGGTACCTTCCTAGTTATTTACTTTTGTGTTCTAAATCACCTAACTGTAAATAGGGAAACTCCTGTTTCTAAATATGTGCCTAGACTTGCAGGATATGTTTTTTGCCATTGTGGACTTGGATGTAAAACCACTGCAACCTAATTATATTTTTTTTTTTTTTTTTTTTTTCAAATGGATGACATTGAGGTGAAAGATGAAATTTTGGTTTGTTTTAGTATGGGTAGTGCAAGGTTAATCATCTGTTTGGATGCATCTTTGCATATTAAACTCTTGAAATGCTAAATATTTGCCTTTTTGTAGCAAAATATTTGTATATCATGATCATTAAAAAGCTGCATTACAAATAAAAAAAATAATGTGGAGTAGTTTGGTTTACTGGTAGAAATATCCGCGCTTAGGGCGTTAGGAACTGATGCCCCCCTAAAAAACTACACCTAAATGTAGTAAGGACAATTGAGAATGAAGGGAAGGGGTGTTGGCGCTGTTCAGAGTTTAAAGGTATATAAGGGGTAAATTCTGTAAAATGGGAGAGAAGTGGGTATTGAAAAAACTATAATATCGTGGAGAGAGGCTGTATGATTAAATCAGCAAAAAATAGATTAAAATAAGATCACACTGATTGGAAAGTGTCCAAAAAACAAAGTTTTCAGTGAACATAAATGATGATGAATAAAAGGAGAGCAATATAAATAAATAGCGGTGAATAAATAAAGGCAATATGAATAAAGAAAGTGCACGTGCGCAAGAATATACAACTATTATATGACAATATTGTATAATAATTGTTGCAATAGAGTAAAAGTATTAAGTCATAAATAATAAATTATAAATTGTAAATGATATGCAGGTATTCTATAATATAAAAATATATGTGAAAAATCCAGTAATATCCAGTAATATGTAAGTATAAAATTATATAAATATGTGACATAAAAAAGTCCAGTATTTTCCAGTGGTGTTTTAAGCTGATGGGTATCAATAAATGATGGTTGATTATATATGTCCCAAATCTGCAATCACTACAACACACAGTAACAAGTCCACCATATACTGTGTGCGGAGGGGTGCAGGCAAAAGTTAATGAGTGGATGCAATCTGTATACTCTCAGTGAGATCACACGGTGATTATTATTGGCAGTATATTGAGAAACGAAAAGCAAGCAGCTGTGGGGGTCCTCTACTCCCCTCCTTCCGACCGTACCCCTAATGTAAATGCACTAACCGGAGTGCCCAACCCCTGCAGGGGTGATGGGCATAAAAGTGATGATCCTCGTGGGTCTCCCTCGTCCGGGCCAGGGGTGTCCTCCTTCTCTGGGGGGGTCCGTGCCAGCTGAGTCCTCGTTTCTCTGATGTCCGGTGTGCTCAGATGGAGAAAGTGTAGGGAAGGGATGGATACATAGCGTGACTCCGTATATTTAAAAGATACGAATTCTTATTTGGTAAGTTTAAAACAGTCAACCACCAAGTGGTATGACCAGAGATATACGGGCTAGCAAGCCCTAGCAAAAATGACAAAAAGCCGGCGTGTATACACTGCCTTTCCGGGTATTCGGCGCCTCAGACGACGTCCAATGACGAAACGCGTAAGGCGGGACTATCGTGGTACGCAATACGTCACATCCGGCGCAGCCTCTGTTTCCGGTTTCGGAGTTTACACGGCCGTGGAACGCACGCCGAATACCCGTTAAGGCTGTGTATACACGCCGGCTTTTTGTCATTTTTGCTAGGGCTTGCTAGCCCGTATATCTCTGGTCATACCACTTGGTGGTTGACTGTTTTAAACTTACCAAATAAGAATTCGTATCTTTTAAATATACGGAGTCACGCTATGTATCCATCCCTTCCCTACACTTTCTCCATCTGAGCACACCGGACATCAGAGAAACGAGGACTCAGCTGGCACGGACCCCCCCAGAGAAGGAGGACACCCCTGGCCCGGACGAGGGAGACCCACGAGGATCATCACTTTTATGCCCATCACCCCTGCAGGGTGGAGGGGAGTAGAGGACCCCCACAGCTGCTTGCTTTTCGTTTCTCAATATACTGCCAATAATAATCACCGTGTGATCTCACTGAGAGTATACAGATTGCATCCACTCATTAACTTTTGCCTGCACCTCTCCGCACACAGTATATGGTGGACTTGTTACTGTGTGTTGTAGTGATTGCAGATTTGGGACATATATAATCAACCATCATTTATTGATACCCATCAGCTTAAAACACCACTGGAAAATACTGGACTTTTTTATGTCACATATTTATATAATTTTATACTCACATATTACTGGATATTACTGTATTTTTCACATATATTTTTATATTATAGAATACCTGCATATCATTTACAATTTATAATTTATTATTTATGACTTAATACTTTTACTCTATTGCAACAATTATTATACAATATTGTCATATAATAGTTGTATATTCTTGCGCACGTGCACTTTCTTTATTCATATTGCCTTTATTTATTCACCGCTATTTATTTATATTGCTCTCCTTTTATTCATCATCATTTATGTTCACTGAATACTTTGGTTTTTGGACACTTTCCAATCAGTGTGATCTTATTTTAATCTATTTTTTGCTGATTTAATCATACAGCCTCTCTCCACGATATTATAGTTTTTTCAATACCCACTTCTCTCCCATTTTACAGAATTTACCCCTTATATACCTTTAAACTCTGAACAGCGCCAACACCCCTTCCCTTCATTCTCACTAGTTTGGTTTACTCTCTTTAACCATTTGCTGACCGCTGCACGCTGATATACATCGGTACAATGGCAGCGGTGGGCAAATGGGCGTACCTGTATGTCCCCTTTAAGAGCCAGGAATAGCAGGCACGCATGCGTGCCCGCTGCGTACAGCGTGACTGCGGGACTGGCGGACTCGATGTCCGATGGTCTCCCGGCGATCGTGTCACAGAGCCTTTAGAATGGGGAAGTGCCTATGTAAACAAGGCATTTCCCCATTTTGGCTTGTGTCATGACAGAGATCATCGCTCCCATGTGACTAGCTGTCATGTGACTTGAAGCCCATCCCCCCACAGTTAGAATCCGTCCCTAGGACACACTTAACCCCTTCATCGCCACCAGTGGTTAACCCCTTCACTGCCAGTGTCATTTACACGGTAAGCAGTGCAGTTTTATAGCACTGATCGCTGTATAAATGACAATGGTCCCAAAATAGTGTCAAAAGTGTCTGATGTGTCCGTTATAATTTCACAGCCCCAATAAAAATGCCATAAAACTATCCCCTATTTTGTAGACGCTATAACCTTTGCGCAAACCAATCAATATACGCTTATTGCGTATTTTTTACCAAAAATATGTAGAAGAATACATATCAGACAAAACTGAGGAAAAACATTTTTTTATATATATTTTTGGGGGATATTTATTATAGCAAAAAGTTAAAAATAATGTTTTTTTTTTCATTTTTCATTTACCCTTTTTTTGGTTTATATCGCAAAAAAATTAAAACCGCAGAGGTGATCAAATACTACCAAAAGAAAGCTCTATTTGTGGGGAAAAAAGGACATCACTTTTCTTTGGGTTTAACATCGCACGACAGCGCAATTGTCAGTTAAAGAGATGCAGTGCCAAAACGCAAAAAGTGCTCTGGTCAGGAAGGGGGTAAAATCTTCCGGGGCAGAATCGGTTAACTGCCATTTATTTTAGATTTTTGCCTTCCTGATTTCCTTTTTTACAACTTTTGCTGTATTCCTTGTAACTTTCAAACGATGAAAGTGTTCCTTCAATTTTATATTTTTTAAATGTCCCTTTCTTATACTTTGTAGTTTTTTTAACATTGGACTTGCTCAACATAGGTTTTTTTTTTTATTAACCCCTTAACATTTTCACCAATGAGATTCATTTTCAATGTGTTGGTATACAGTCAGTTTGAAGCATTCCTATTTTTGTTTTTATGTTCTTTGATTGGATTACTTCTTCCCACTCTAGGAGGTCTTTTAAAAAAAATAAAAATTGCTATACAAAATGCATTCACTTAACGGTCATGAGTATTCCTGTATTTTGCCTAATATGCTAGAACAATGGTTCTCAACTCCTGGCCTCAGGAACCACTAACAGGCCAGGTTTGCAAGATAACTGAAATAGGTGATATAATTTGCCACTCAGTGATTTCAGTATTCTAGTCTGCATCTCCCCAAACTAATACTTAAAGTGGGGTGCCACTTGAAAATTTTTTTTAAAGGTCAGCAGCTACAAATAATGCAGCTGCTGACTTTTTATTTTTCGGACACTTACCTGTCCCAGGGTCCAGCGATTCGGGGCAACAAAGCCCCCCCTCGTTCCCTGTGATACGCCGCACAGTCATCTGGGACCTGTCACGTGTCCCAGATGACTGACTGTGCCGAGGGGAAGTGATGTCAGTGCACGGGCACTGAAAGAGGCAGACTATGAGGGACCCCCTAGCAACAGGCATTTAGAGGTAAGTGGAAAAAAATAATTTTTTCCAATTATTTTTTTTTATTATTTCTTTAGGAATTTTAAGCCTTTTTTTTTTTTTGGTGGAAACACCACTTTAAATACTTAAAATCTGCCCTGTTAGTGGGTCCCAAGGACAGGTCTGAGAACCACTGTGCTACAAGGAGGTATGGCACACAGACTGCCAGACATAATGCATTCCCTTCATTAAGGTAGAAGACATAGCTCCCAACTGTCCCTGATTTTGAGGGACTGTCCCTGATTTGGAGCAATGTCCTTCTGTGCCTCATTCATCTTCATTTGTCCCTCATTTTGGTCTGATCTATATAGTTGTAAAATGCACCTTTTGTCTATCAAAAAGTGTTTTCCACCTTTCAATTCCCCCCCCCCCCCCCCCCCCCCCCCATCCTTACTTGAGTCCTCAGTAGATCCAGTGCTGTGACTGCCTAAACACAGAGACAGAAGCAGGAGCCACTGTATCCCACCAGGCCCAGTGCCAGCATAGGCAGTCACCTTAGGGTGCCTGAATGGGGGGGTAAAATCCTCAGATACTTGCAGGCCCCGGCACCTTGCTAACACAGTGAGCACTCACTGTTTTCACACACCTGGCCAAACCAAGCAGATGGGAGCTGTATTGCGAGATGCAGGGTAACAAGCCGGAGGAAAAGCCGGGCATGAGAATAAACAAGAGCTGGAGGAGAAGGCAGAGATGTGTCTGTTCCTACCAGAGGCATCTTCTCCTCCAGACACCAGAACCAACTTTGATAGCGTGGATACTCCCAGTCTTCACACCTGCACAATCTGCTTCCAGGACCCTGAGCAGGTAATCCGTATAGTGTAATGCTGGAATATCTTTGTCCGCCGTTCTGCACTGATCAGAGATAGGGATCCATTCCTGTCTCCTGGCCTGTCACCTGTGTCCAGACAGGATGGATGGTGGTGGCGGTGGGTGCGTTGGTAAAACGCCGCTATTTTTAATGGCGCTTTACCGTTAATTTCGCAACACTATTCGGCTGCTAGCGGGGAGCTTTTACCCCCCCTAGCGGCTGGGAAAGGGTTAAAACCACTGCAAAGCGCTGCTACAGAAGCACTATGCCAGCGCTAAGCGATATGCCGGCCGTATAGCCACGCTGCCCCATTGATTTCAATGGGCAGGAGCGGTTTAGGAGCGGTGTATTCACTGCTCCTTCACCGCTCTAAAGATGCTGCTTGCAGGAGTTTTTTTAACGTCCTGCAAGCGATCCACTTCAGTATGATAGCACTCGGGCTTTCACACTATGCAGGCGCTATTTTTAGCTCTGTAGCTCCTGTAAAGCGCCTCTTGAAAGCCTCTCTGTAAAAAGCACAAAACTCAGACACATGTATCTTGTTTGTTGCAGTTGTATCCCATCAATGATTATCTTATTGATATTATAAAGCGGACCAGAAAAGTCCAGCCTAATCTGCATGATGTTTGGTAGTGCACATGGGCACTGAGTTACCGCATTATTACAGGATTCAGCTAGCTTAGATTATGCAGACTTTTACTGCAGTGAAGACTTAAGGGATAGCTGCGTGGGTGTTGCGGCTGAAAGCAGAACATTACTAGAATCCATATACAAAGCTCTTACCTATGTTTTTTCCCTCCAGTTTTCAGCACTGCAGTTGCTGTGATACAGACATGACCTCTAAATCATATAATTGTCATGTTAGCATTATCTTACTTATCACAGTATTTAAGTATACATAAACCAGTGGTAATCACTACTTAATCTAGAAGATAATAGGAAACTTAAGAAACCACTATATGTTTGTGGGCAGTGTCATTCCTAGTGTTTTTGAGACCAAAGGTGAATAATTATTTTCAATATTATTTTATTGAAAGGTGAGGGAATAATAATGTAATAATCTCGTTACAGTATATTAGAAACCTGTAGCTTACATACAGCAGTGAGGTAAGCCTTTACAGAATATGCACAATCTGAGGTATTTTATCCTTAGTATTCCTGAAGTAATAGTGGTGCATTGCAGTATAATTACATGCCAAAAAGAAGAGTGTATAATAACATGTGGGCGGGTTCCAACATATAATTCCATTCTAATTGAACACAGATCTATGATGTAATGTGGTACATCCTTAGCGGGATGGTATGACGTAGGGATGCCTCATTATCTTAGGATATATATCTAGTTCACGGATCTATACTGGGCAGTTCATATGCTTGGGTTTTTGGTTCATGGCGGGAAGGGGAGCAGGTAGGGAGAGAGAAGAAAAGGTACATCAAAAGAAAGGCATAAGGGGAGTTTAAAGAGGTTAAGGATCACTCCAGCATGGCTATCCGGTAGATGAGGTTGGGTCATCTGTAGCCCATAAAGTAAAGTCTACGGAGTAACGAAACATTGACCATGAGGTCCAAGTGATAGAGAACTGTTCCTCCTTCCCAGATTCCTGCGCCAACAGACGCTCCAGGTCTCTTATCTGATCCACTTCAACAGCCCAATAGCCCAGTGAAGGTACATCTGCTGTTCTCCAATGACGGGGAATCACTGTCCTAGCTGCGGCCAGAAAGTGACGCAATATATCCTTTTTTATCGACTTGAGGGGTCCTGGGATCATAGATAGGAGGGCTACTTCTGGTGTGGGCTTAATTGAGGTCGCCATCAGCCTGCAGTATAAGTCAAAGACCTTTTGCCAGAATTTCCGAATGGAAGGGCAAGCCCACTAAATGTGGAGCATTTTCCCTCTAGAGGACAGGCGTCGACAGCAAGTGTCTGGCAAAGAAGTGTTAAAGCGTTGTATAGTCGCAGGGCATCTGTACTATCTTGTCAACAGTTTAAACTTCTTGAGTCTTAGTTGCTAGGGAAATCTTATTTGTCAGGATGAAGCACTTTTGCCAGTCAGCAGGTGAAATAGAGTGTTGTAAGTCTACTTCCCATTTCTGTGTGTATGGTGGAAGGTCAGGGGTAGATATGTTCAATAGTAGTGAGTAAAGTAGGGATACCACGTCCATCGGTGGGTCGGGCTGTAAAAGCAGCTCATCGAAATTTCGATGGGTTAGATAGGATATCAGATATGGAAGAAAAGTACGGATGTAGGACACAACTTGGCTTCTCTGTGGCCACAATTTTGGGTGCCTCACAGCTGTCTGGGGAGGTGTATCCGTTCTCAAAGATGGGTCTGAGCGAAGGGCCCTGTGGCTTAGATATTTTACCAGCTGAACCAAACGGTTCCACACCTGAAGCGTCTGACGGGTAAGAGCAGTAGAGAGCATGGCGCCTTTACGTTGAGCCATAGGAGTCCATGGCAAAGCGCAAAGATCAATCTCGTTTAGATGACTCTCCAGTTGAACCCAGAGTTTGGACGAGGGATGATGAAACCAATCTATGATACGTGTGAGTACTGCCGCCTTGTGATATACAGAGGCGTCTGGGACCCCCGCTCATCCCCGGGCCTTCGGAAGAATCATTGTAACATATCTTATCCTGGGACAGTCCACCTTCCATATAAATTTGGAGAAGATCTGGAGTCTCTTAAAGAATGAGGTGGGAATATAAATGGGGGTGGTTTGAAAGTTACTTACATCTCCATATCTCCGGAACTGTATAATTGAGGGCAGGGATACTTGCGGTTGGGTCACGAACATTAGCAAGTCATCCGAAAAGAGAGCAATTTTAGTATGGAGAGGACCTACGCTAATACCATGGATAGCTGGGTTGTTCCTAAGGGCGATGGTCAGATGTTCCATGACAAGGACGTAGGGAAGGGGGGACAAGGGGCATCCCTGTCTTGTTCTGTTGTGGATAGTAAACTTTGGAGATAGGGATCCATTTAGTATGATTCTAGCGGAGGGAGAAGACTAGAGGGACATTATTCTGGAGATCATATTGTGACCCAATCCTATCTGCTGCAGGGATAAGCGGAGGGATTGCCAGTCGACAAAGTGTTTTCAGGGTGTTATCTCATGCCTCTTGTCCATTCATATAGCCAACCTGATCCAAGTGTATTAGGTGGGGCAACAATGGCTGCATTCTATTGGCCAGCACCTTAGCAAACACCTTCAGATCCACTCCTATCAATGATATAAGCCAATAGTTCTCACACAGAGTCGGGTCTTTGTTCGGCTTTGGGATGAGGGAGATATGCGCTTCTAGTGTTTGCGGAGGGAATACTGATCCCTCGCACAGGGAGTTAAACACTTTAGTTAAGAAGGGGGTCAGAAAAAGGGCAAATTGTTTGTAGAATTTTGGAGTAAAGCCATCGGGGCCCAGGCTTTTACCATATGGGGTAGCGGCGATGGCGCGAGCAACTTAGTCTTCCGAGATCGATGTTTCAAGGTCCTCTATCGTTTCATCATCTAAAGTAGGTAATGCAGTTTGTGAAATATAAGAGGCCTGGACTTCCGCCGTAGTAGAGGGAGAGTCGATATTGCTTGCAGCAGGTATGTTATACAGGGATTGATAGAAATCCCTGAATACCTGGCCCAGTTTGGAAGGTGAGGAAACAGTTTCCCCCGATTTGTCCTGTATGTGGGATATAAAGGTGGTAGGTTGTTTAGTATGTAGGGTACGAGCAAAAGATCTACCACATTTGTCCTGAAATTGGTATTGATGAAAGACAAGTTTGTTCGCAAACATACGGGCTGACGCTTCATATAATTCCCTGAGCTGGGTGCGGGCGGAGGAAACCTCTGTAAGTGTTTCCACCATTGGAGAGCGCTTATGGGTAGTCACCAGTGTCCTAAGCTTATATACTGCGGTATCTATAGCAGCCAAGCGTTCTTTCTTTAGGCGAGCTCCCATTTGGATAAAGCTGCCCCGCAAGGCCGCCTTTAATGCCTCCCATTTAATGGGTGGTGAAATGTCGTCAGAAGCGTGATCCGCAAAAAAAATGTATATGGTCTCCAAGATCCGTGCGTCACACCCTGGATCTGTTAGTAGCGAGTCCTTTAGCTGCCATGTCCACTCTTTCACTGGGGTAGAGGTGATCGAGAATGTCAGGTATATGGGAGAATGATCAGACCAAACCATAGGATCAATTTCACATTCCGGGGACCAATCTAGACAGCCATGGTCGATCAAAAAATAATCACTGCGGCTATATGATTGGTAAATGTGAGAGAAGTGGGTAGGGTACAGTATCCTCCAGACGTCAATAAGATGCATATTATATATGGTACGTTTCAGAGCCTGTAGCTTAGGAAAAGATATATATGCACACTTGAACAACAGGCCAGTCTTTGGGTAACACTAAAACAGAACTGTCTTCTCAGATGCAGCACAGCAGCCATGTGGCTCTCAGCAGAAAAGTCCTCTCCTGGCAATCAGCAGCAGTACTACAGCAGCTCTCACCAATGGATTCACCTGGAGCTTGGCAGCACAATATGTGGTCCTGAGGTCCCTATCCATAACCCATCCACAGCTTCTGTAACTCTGAGCATTCTCCTGAGGCAATTGGAAGCAGAAGTTTTTCTTCCCAAAGTCTTCTGGGTCCTAGAAGACTTCGGGACCAGTCAAAGAGCACGGCGCCGCTCGTGCCTGCGCAGTGAACACTCAGCTGTGAAACTGCAAGCTGTCACAGCCGGATACCCATAGTAAAGATGCCAGCGCCACCGAGGGAGGACATGGGGAGAACATGGCTGTGGTAAGTACACCTCTAGATCATGGGGCAGGTGAGTGGCTGTTTATTAAAAGTCAGCAGCTACACTTTTTGTAGCTGCGGACTTATAATACACAAACAATTGACTGAAACTCCGCTTTAAGTTGGCCATAGGCAGATTCTTCCATCCACACAAGCTAGGTGGATTGAGGAATCCCCCCAGCAAGGACATTGTATTCTGACAGTGGAACTTGCTGTCAGAATACACCAAGCAGCATCTGCATCTTCTGATTAACAAAAGTTTTCAAGCATGTCCCTTTTACAGAGGTCAATCAAACAAATGACTTCTGTCAAGTGGGCATGGCTACACACTGATCGAATATTGGCCACTACCTGCTGAATCGACTGAATTTTTAACAGTCTCTGGCCAGCTTTAGTCTCTCATTAAGGCCCCTTTCACACCTGGGCGTTTTTCATGCGGTGCAGCGCTAAAAATAGCGCCTGTTCACCGCATGAAAAAATCCTGCCCCTTTAACTCCAGTGTGAAAGCCGGCGGGCTTTCACACTGGAGCGGTGCGCTAGCAGGACGGCAAAAAAAGTCCTGCTAGCAGCATCTTTGGAGCGGGATAGGAGCGGTGTGTTCACCGCTCCTATACCGCTCCTTCCCATTGATTACAATGGGAGACCGCGGTAAAACCGCGGCAATACCGCGGTTACCGCGGCAATACCGCGGCTACGGCGGCGCTCTGCGGGGGGTGTTTAAACCCTTTTTCGGCCGCTCGCGGGGGGTAAAACCGCACCGCGAGCGGCCGAAAACCGCGGTGAAAATAGCGCTGCTTTACTGTCACCGCGGCTCACCGCCCCAGTGTGAAAGGGGCCTAAAGCATTCACTCTTCCCTTCAGAGGGTATATGTAATCTCAAAGACCAAGTAAAGCAAGTAAAACAAGCAGAAACAAATGGCCACAGGCATTTTACCACTACTGATTGTT
The DNA here is from genome assembly GCA_028564925.1 of Lithobates sylvaticus. Classification (NCBI taxonomy): domain Eukaryota; kingdom Metazoa; phylum Chordata; class Amphibia; order Anura; family Ranidae; genus Lithobates; species Lithobates sylvaticus. The sequence continues at coordinate 91,884,107 of CM053032.1, forward strand.
TCCGGGATGGATGATGTCTCTCCATTCCAGGAGTCCTCAAACCTGAAATTGCTGCACACTTGAACAACAGGCCAGTCTTTGGGTAACACTAAAACAGAACTGTCTCCTCAGATGCAGCACAGCAGCCATGACTATTGTATAAAAGATTTACCCTGCTTACTCTCTGCTGCCAGACCAACCCCTCCAGCCTCCAAGTTAAGGTGACCAGATATTTAAAATGAAATCCGAGGACATATTTTTTTTTAACTAGTAATGGCAGCAATCTGCCAGTCTTTGCCCATCTCCGCAGCCGCCGCCCTCCTCACAGCCTGTCATATCTTACTCTCCAGGCCCCAGGTACTACTGGGTGGGGAGCAGAGGAAGATCACTCCACCAGGGAAGGTATGGAGATAAACAGATGGCTGACCGGGGATGTCTGGTCACCCTACTCTAAGTACACATACCTCTTTACCCAATAACTGAGACCACACCAAGCTGGAGTAATTATCGCCCATAGCAGCCATTTTATTAACACTCAAATAAAATTAACATTAACTGTATAAACATCTGTTAGAACCACCCCCATCAGTTAAATACTCACGTTGGTCTTTGCAGGAGAAAAAAACCCAATCTTGCCACACTCCACTCTGTCACTGCGGTACCATAAACTGTACTAGGCCTCCAGCTGACATGCTAGCTCAGAGACAAGAAACCACTTACCACAGTGCCCCCGTTAACCAAATTCCAGCTAAACCACCGTTAGCTGGAATACCACCAATGGGACCCATACCACAATGGGTCCCAAACTCTTCTATATCCAGGGTTTCTTCCTTCACCGGCAAAGACCAAAACCCCACCTCTGCCATGACATCCACTGCTCTCTAGAAGGCAAATGACATAGATTAACACATAACCCATACTTACCACAATCAGGGAGGGAGGGTGGGAAGCTCGCTTCTCCTGCCGCACTGAGCTGGGGAGGGACTCGCACTCTCCTAACTAAACCCCTGCTCCTCCCCCATCTCCCTGTGCCCAATCCCTTTTCTTTTTTTACAAAAAACTTCCTTGCAAATGCCCACTGTTTAACCCTGTCATGCCAGCCTTACGTTGATTTCTTTATTTTATTTAGTCCGGGCTTCTCTTGTGGCTCTCAACAGAGAAGTCCTCTCCTGGCAATCAGCAGCAGTACTACAGCAGCTTTCACCAATGGATTCACCTGGAGCTTGGCAGCACAATATGTGGTCCTGAGGTCCCTATCCATAAGCCATCCACAGCATCTGTAACTCTCAGCATTCTCCTGAGGCGATCAGAAGTGGAAGTTTTTCTTCCCAAAGTCTTCTGGGTCCTAGAAGACTCCGGGACCAGTCACAGAGCACAGCGCCACTCGCGCCTGCACAGTGAACACCCAGCTGTGAAGCCGCAGGCTGTCACAGCCGGGTACCCATAGTAGAGATGCCAGCGCCACCAAGGGAGGACACGGGGAGAACACGGCTGAGGTGAGTACACCACTAGATCGTGTGACAGGTGAGTGGCTGTTTATTAAAAGTCAGCAGCTACACTTTTAACCACTTCAGCACCGGGCCATTTTACACCCTTCCTTACCAGAGCACTTTTTGCGATTCGCCACTGCGTCGCTTTAACTAACAATTGCGCGGTCGTGCGACGTTACACCCAAACAAAATCGTCCTTTTTTTCCCCACAAATAGAGCTTTCTTTTGGTGGTATTTAATCACCTCTGCGGTTTTTATTTTTTGCGCTATAAACAAAAGAAGAGCAACAATTTTGAAAAAAAACACAATATTTTTTACTTTTTGCTATAATAAATATCCCATTTTTAAAAAAAAAACGATTTTTAACGATTAATTTAATGTGTTCCCTAAGGTAGTGATTCTAACTGTGGGGGGAGGGGACTGACAAGGGGAGGAGACCGATCGGTGTTCCTCCGTACTGGGATCACATGATCGGTCTCCTCTCCACTGACAGGACGTGGAGCTGTGTGTTTACACACACAGCTCCATGGTCCCGCACGGTCCCGTTGTTTTAACGGGCAATCACGGGTCCCGAGCGGCATTTGAAATTTTTGAATGTGCGCACAGTCCTGCAGTTTTGAGCCCTCTCTCTGGCATTATTGCAGTACTCTTCTAGGCATACATCTCCATCTCCATGTGGGCACGCCAGCATTCTCAGATTCTTTATATCTGTGTACGTTGCAACGTAATGTCACAAAGAAAAAAGATGTCCTTTATTAAAAAGGTTAACATTGACTTTAGACTTCAAATGAAATAAAACTTTCCAGTCCACTTGGAGACCCTGGCAATATTTTGTCTACACCGATGCCTACATATAGTTACATAATTATGTAGCAAGGAGCTGCTAGTTTGGATTGGGCCTGCACTCTTCTGAGAAACCCCACTAACTTACTCGATCCCCTTGGCACAGCTGTGGTGCAATGCAATACAGTACAATATAAAACAATGTAAAGTACCTGTATAATACCCTCAGGCTCCACCTGGTGGGGAAAACAGCAGGCCACACAACGGAATACTTAACCAGAAATACTTTTACTGCAAGTATATTTAAACAGGTGGTTACAGAGATTGCACTGTCATCCCAACGTAGGATGTCAGTACAATATATATATATATATATATATATATATATATATATATATCAATAAACAAATACAATGTGAAAGGTATATTTGTGTATTTAAACCTGGGAGCTCCCGCTACTTTAAAAGTTATACGTGAGGCCTCACTGAAAGTACTTTCTCCCGTATCTTCTTTCTTCGCTAGCTTAAAATGACTCCTCTGATATTTGTAATCCAAGGTATGAAAAGAGTTAACTCAGAGTGCTCCGGGTGTAACTCCAAGAACTTATATACAACGCTTGGGCACTCAAGTGAAGTAGGCCCCAAGCCTGCTCAGTGTCAGCTGCTCTGTTACTCCTCCGTGGAACTACTGATTCCAGCGGGGCCTGTAAGTGAGTCTAACTGCGTGCAACAAATTAACAAACGGTGGGCCGTAACCCGCTCACCAACTGGATCGGAGTTCTGGGTGATGACATTGATCCGGTAACTGCAGCTTGCTTCTGTATCAGCTGGGCCAGATGCTCTGTGTCACTCTGCTGAATGGATCTGGTTCTCCGATATTCTGATGAGCGACTCTGGGCCTTGTCAATCCAGTCACAGGCTTTCGGGCTCTGTCAGATCACCTCGCAAACAAGCAGGTTTGCACTCCGTGGTGACTATCTTCTGCTGTCTCCAGGAAAACCTCCTCACAGATCCGCACAGGCAGGCAACATGATCCCAACAGACCTAATATGCACTGTCTAAGAGAGTGTTCATGGGTAGGTCACACAGACTCCTGGGTAAAAAAGGTCAACCTTCCAAATCCAAACACAGTCACTTCCTTAAGTCTTAAGGTTTGTTCAGATATAATAACACACAAGTGCATTACCAATTTTTGGTCACTAAATGGCTCCAAGTGAATAACCACATTAATGTCCACAGATTTAACAGTGACATAAATATAATCACATCAATAGACAAAGATGTCAGCGCTACAATTACATAGTAGGTGAGGTTGAAAAAAGACACAAGTCCATTAAGTCCAACCCATGTATGTGATTATATGTCAGTATTACATTGTATATCCCTGTATGTTGCAGTCGTTCAGGTGCTTATATAATAGTTTTTTGAAAATATCGATGCCCCCGCTGAAACCACCACCTGTGGAAGAGAATTCCACATCCTTGCTGCTCTTACAGTAAAGAACCCTCTACGTAGTTTAAAACCTTTTTTCTTCTAATTTTAGTGAGTAGCCACGTGTCTTATTGACCACTTCTTGCCCGGCCTATAGCAGAATGATAGGCGGGCGGTGGTTTCGTTATCCTGACTGGGCGTCATATGACGTCCTTCAGGATAACATGCCGCTGCGCGCCCGTGGGGGCGTGCATCACGGCAATCGTTGGAGCGGTGTGTCAGTCTGACACATTGCTACACTGATCTCGGTAAAGAGCCTCTGACAGAGGCTCTTTACCACGTGATCAGCCATGTCCAATCACAGCTGATCACGAAGTCAACATGAAAAGCCGGTGATCGGCATTTCCTCACTCACGTCTCACAGACGCGAGTAGAGTAGAGCTGATCGGCAGCGCAGCCCCCCCTTAGATGCCCACACTGGACCACCAGGGACTCCACTAGGACCACCAGGGAAGTGGGCAACATGTGGATGGCCAGGTATGTACCCCCTGGCCATCCACATGTGCAAATGATGCCCAATCTGTGCCAGTCAGTGCCCACAAATGGGCACTGACTGGCACCATCATCTACCAATAAAAATCAGTGATGCCCAGCAATGCCACCCATCAGTGTCATCAGTGCCACCCATCAGTGTCTAGCAGTGCCACCTATCAGTGCCCATCCGTGCCCATCAGTGCCCAACTATTAGTGCCCATCCATGCCACCTATCTGTGCCACCCATAAGTACCCATCAGTGCCACCCATAAGTGCCCATCAGTGCCGCCTATGAGTGCCCATCAGTGCTGCCTATGAGTGCCCATCAGTGCTGCATACCAGTGCCACCTAGCAGTGCCCATCAGTGCCACCTATCAGTGCCGCCTATCAGTGCCCATCATCAGTGGCCATCAGTGCCACCTCATCAGTACCACCTCATTGGTGCCACCTCATCGGTGCCCATCAGTGCCACCTTATCAGTGCCCGTCAGTGCAGCCATATCAGTGCCCTTCATTGAAGAAGAAAACGTACTTATTTACAAAAAAATTTACAGAAACAAAGAAAAACTTATTTTTTTCAAAATCTTTGCTCTTTTTTTATTTGTTGCGCAAAAAATAAAAATCGCTGAGGTGATCAAATACCACCAAAAGAAAGCTCTATTTGTGGGAACAAAATTATAAAAATTCTGTTTGGGTAAAGTGTTGCATGACCGCGCAATTGTTATTCAAAGTGCGACAGCGCTTAAAGCTGAAAATTGGTCTGTGCAGGAAGGTGTCCAAGTGCCTGGTATTGAAGTGGTTAAACTCCCTTCCCCAAAAAAGTTTAATCCCTATTGTGGGGTCACCAGTACGGTATTTGTAAATTGAAATCATATCCCCTCTCAAGCGTCTCTTTTCCAGAGAGTATAAGTTCAGTGCTTGCAACCTTTCTTCATAACTAATATCCTCCAGACCCTTTATTAGCTTTGTTGCCCTTCTTCGTACTCGCTCCATTTCCAGTACATCCTTCCTGAGGACTGGGGTCCAGAACTGGACGGCATACTCCAGGTGAGGCCGGACCAGAGTCTTGTAGAGTGGGAGAATTATCACTTTATCCCTGGAGTTAATCCCCTTTTTAATGCATGCCAATATTCTGCTTGCTTTGTTAGCAGCAGCTTGGCATTGCATGCCATTTCTGAGCCTATCATCTACTAGGACCCCCAGGTTCTTTTCCATCCTAAATTCCCCCAAAGGTTCTCCCCCTAGTGAGTAGATTTCATTCATATTTTTGCCACCTAAATGCATTATTTTATAATTTTCTACATTAAACCTCATTTGCCATGTAGTTGCCCACCCCAATAATGTGTTCAGATCTTCTTGCAAGGTTTCCACATCCTGCAGAGAAGTTATTGCCCTGCTTAGCTTAATGTTGTCCGCAAATACAGAGATTGAGCATTTTACCCCATCCTCGAGGTCATTTATGAACAAATTAATCAGGATTGGTCCCAGCACAGAACACTGGGGGACCCCCCACCCCTGACCACATCACTGCATACATGCAACCTGAATGTCCCTTTAGACTGCACAGCCAACTTCCTGGGAGAGTCTCACCCCCTCACCCTCCCTTCTTTTTTTCCCCTTTTCCTCCCCAGTCATTTTTCTCTGTTTGGTCAGCTTGCGGTCTACATGTTTTCTAGCCCTATATGTCAACCATGCAGTGTAACGCCTTTTTCTACACCATGTTTTTCTCCCTATCATCAGGAACACAGTACACTAATGAAGTGGCACTAATGATGAGGCACTAATATGCAGCACTGATGGACACTGATAGGCAGCACTGATGGTCGCTTATATGCAGCACTGATGGGCATTGATAGGCAGCACTCATAGGTGGCACTTATGGGCTCTGATAGGCGACACTGAGGGGCACTGAAAGGCTGCACTGATGGGCACTTATAGGTGGCACTGATGAGCACTTATAGACGGCACTGATAGGTGGCACTGATAGATTACTCAGCACTGATGAGGAGGCACTGGCAGGCATTACCGATGGGCACTGATTGGCACCTCTAATGGGCACTGAATGGCAACCCTGGTGGACCTGGGTGGGCATCCCTGGTGGCCACAGGTGGGCATCCTTGGGGGGGCTGCATGGATAACCATATTCAATCAGCACAGCCCCCCCCCCCCCCCACTGTCAGGAGAGCAGCCAATCGTCTCTCCTCTACTCGCGTCTGTCAGTGTGAGTGGAGAAAAAGCAGATAAACGGCTCTTCCTGTTTACGCTGTAAATCTCTTGATTCACTCCCTGGTAATCTCCCGCCTCGATTACTGCAACTCCCTCCTCATTGGCCTACCTCTGCATACTCTAACCCCCCATTCAGTCCACCATGAATGCTGCTGCTAGACTCATCCACCTTACCAAGTTTGGGGGACCTATGGCTGCAAATGGGCACAGTGAGGCATGCAAATGGGCACAGTGAGACATGCAAATGGGCACAGTGAGGCTGCAAATGGGCATTGTTAACCCTCTTTTCCACTTACAGTAGCATTTCTCACCCTAGGCTTATACTCGAGTCAATACGTTTTCCCAGTTGTTTGTGGTAAAATTAGGTGCCTCGGCTTATATTCGGGTCGGCTTATACTCGAGTATATACAGTATTACCTTTTGTTTCCACTTGACCTGCCCTTCTAGATTGTAAGCTCTAATGAGCAGGGCCCTCTGATCCCTCCTGTATTGTAATTGTACTGTCTTCCCTGATGTTGTAAAGCGCTGGGCAAACTGCTGGTGCTATATAAATCCTGTATAATAATAATAATTGGCATGTGCGTATGTAGTCACCCCCTTTGTTATGAAGCACATAAAAAGCTCTGCTGCAACCAATTACCTTCAAAAGTCACATAATTAGTGAAATTAAGTCCATCTGTGTGCAATCTAAGTGTCACATGATCTGTCATTACCTATACACACCTTTTTGAAAAGGCCCCAGAGGCTGCAACACCTAAGCAAGAGGCACCACTAACCAAACACTGCCATGAAGACCAAGGAACTCTCCAAACAAGTAAGGGATGTTGTTGAGAACTACAAGTCAGGGTTAGGTTATAAAAAAATACCCAAATCTTTGATGATCCCTAGGAGCACTATCAAATCTATCATAATCAAATGGAAAGAACATGGCACAACAGCAAACCTGCCAAGAGACGGCGCACACCAAAACTCACGGACCAGGCAAGGAGGGCATTAATCAGAGAGGCAGCACAGAGACCTAAAGTAACCCTTTCATAGCAGAGACTGGAGTATCTGTACAGAGGAAGACAATAAGCTGTACGCTCCATAGAAAGCCATTACTTTCAGCAAAAAACAAAATTGCACGTTTTGAGTTTGCGAAAAGGCATGTAGGAGACTCACAAAATGTATGGAGGAAGGTGCTCTGGTCTGATGAAACTAAAATTAAATTTTTTGGCCATCAAAGAAAACGCTATGTCTGGCGCAAACCCAACACATCACATTTTATTTAAAAAATTTTTCGGATCGTCGGCGGAGCGAGAGAAGAAGATTCAGGAGGGGGAGTGCTCTTTCGTCCCCCCCCCCTCTTTTCCTGTGGGCTGCCAGGTTGCATGCTCGGATAAGGGTCTGGTATGGATTTTTGGGGGACCCCACGCCATTTTCTTTTTTTTTTTTGCTGCGGGTTCCCCTTAAAATCCATACCAGGCCTGAATAACAAAATGTAAAGTAATATTTCACTTTTATTGTTTCACTTTAAGCATTATTAAAATCACTGCTCCTGAAAAAAACTTTTAAACCTTTTTTTTGCATTGATTACATGTCCCCTGGGGCAGGACTCGGGTACCCAAACACTTTTTATGACAACAACTTGCATATAAGCCTTTAAAATTAACACTTTAAGCATGTGGGCGGCACAGTGGTGTAGTGGTTAGCACTCTCACCTAGCAGTAAGAAGGGTCGCTGGCTCAAATCCCAACCATGACACTACCTGCCCGGAGTTTGCATGTTCTCCCTGTGCCTGCGTGGGTTTCCTCCGGGTACACCGGTTTCCTCCCACAATCCAAAGACATGCAGGTAGGTCAATTGGCTTCTGTCCAAAAAAAATAAAATAAAAAATTGGCCCTAGTATATGAATGGGGACCTTGGATTGTGGGCTCCTTGAGGGTAGGGACCGATGTGAGTGTGCAATGTACAGGTACAGGGATAGGGATAGTTGTAGACACTCGCTCAGGTTGAACTGGATGGACTGGTGTCTTTATTCAACCTTACTAACTATGAAAACTATGAAAACTTTTGATTTTTCATGTTAATGTCCCATAGACTTTAACGGTGTTCCGGTGGCTTTCGAATTTCCCCCCGAACACCGCATATTGTTCGGTGTTCGCAGAACATCCGTACAACCAAAGTTCGGCCCGAACTTATGCTTGGGCCGAAACCATTCGCCCATCCCTAGTCATCCCCAGCAAGCAACTTCTCATATTCCAGAAAGCATGTGAATATGAGCCAATAGAACCATGTGTTCCTGAACTTTTCTTCTTTCCCTTAAAGTGTAGCAGTGAGGCTTTGCATCTTATGAATTTCTGTAAACTTGGAGAACTACAATGTGAGTGATAGGCGTGGGGGATCTCCTGTTTCCAGAGGGCAGAGATGCACGCCTTAGCTGCATTCACAAGATGAATCAGCATCATCTTCTTGTATCCATCTCTAGGCAAGAGTGAGGAATCTAGCATGTATTTAGCCGGGTCAGTCCACAGGTTAAAATACGTCAATTGTTTAATGATGGTCCTCACCTGAGACCAGAGGCTCCAGAGTTTATCACATGTCCAGAAAATGTGAAGCATACCCTTATCTTTTCCACAGTGCCCGTAGCCATTAGATGTCAGAGGGTACAATTTTAGAAGGACCGCAGGACTTTGCACAATATCCTCGATATGCTAAATGGTGGCATAAAATTATCCGACTGTTGGAATCCGACCTGGACTGTTCCAGCAATTTCCATTGCTTAGAATCAATCCTTACACCAGGATATTATTCTAAATAAATGTGTCGCCTGAAAATATTTTATGGGATCAAGGAACACTGTCCCTCCATGTGGCTTGGGCATAGTAAGATATGTATAAGATAAATAAGAACGAGAGTGCACCCAAACAAATTGGAGGAATTCCCTGCGTAACGGTTTTGGAAATGGTTGTGGGATTGCAATTGGGAGGGTCTGGAACAAATATAACACCTTGGGCATAACTATCATTTTTAGTATGGCATTTCTGCATGTATGTCCAAGCCACCACCAGAGGTCCTCTTTCATGAAATTAAATAAAAGTGGAAAGTTAGTTCCAAAAAGCTTGTCGACGGTCAAGGTGGTTTTGGTGTCCAGATATGTGCCGTCGCCCAGTGAAAAGGGAATGTGCACTGTACAGTTTCTACATGAGACAAGGGCAAAAAAATGTTTAGGCAAATATGGTACACAAAGGGCTCAAATGTCAAAATAAATATAAAAGGATACAACGGGCATCCCTGCCCCATGCCATTAGCTAAGGTGAACATACTGCAGCCGTAGGAGTAGAGTAAAGAGTGGCAATCCATTTACACATGTCATTACCAATCTTGATATGGGCTAGCTTCACCCACAGGAAGTGCCAGTCCACTCGATTAAATGCTTTCTTGGCATTGGTGGAAAGCAGGTGAAGAGGAATTCTGTAGGCGTTTGCCAAGTGTATTACGTTAGGGACTGTTGTGGTGTTATCTTTGGCCTCCCTCAAATGGCACAAAACCCACTTGGTCAGGGTGGATGATGGATTGGATAAGAAGCAAGAAGGTGAAATGACAAGATCTCATTTGACACTTTGAAGATACAGTTATAAAAGGTGGGTGTAGGATTCCAAAGCCCTTGGAATACAGTATATATTGCAAATAGTAGACCAATTTTTAAACAAAGCTATAAATAAACTTTAAAAACATAGTTCATCATTGAAGCTAAAAGGATGCTAATGCAGTACTTTTGTGGTGCCATCTCATTTCTTTTAGGGTTAGTGTGTATTCTAAAATGTGACATCTCTGTTGTACAAAGCCCTCCAGACACACAGGTTGAATATTCAATGTGTCTGTTGGCTTAATCCCAGTCCTGAAAGATATATTAAGCATAACACATCTGTCTCTGTTAATATCTTCTCTAGCAGGTAGATCAGACTCAGGGGGTCAAAGGTCTTATCAGGTGTCAGATTGTGTAATCCATCTGTTCCATGTAGCTGTCAATAAGCTACCACCTTGTTCTCCAGCTCCTATCACATGAATAAATTACATTTCTTCTTTGCAGCAGAGAGCTACAGAATACTAAACCATGGTGATCAGCTCCAGGATAATCTTTTCTTTCTTTTTTTCTACTGTACACTGGGAGACTGGGCAATTCATCCTTACACAAAGACATATTATCTATTACATGACAGATTACTTCTTCTCTCTTTTTCCTATATATTCTATGCTTAACGGGGAGCTATGCAAGGTTAACGGTTCTCTGCTACTGTCTTTCTGTTTGCTATATTTGTAGCATAACTTTAATCTCATCTCCTTCCTGTAATTCTGGCATTCCACTTATCTGCCAGCCTTTAAAAGATTCCTTGATGCTTCTTAGTTTTATGACAACAAGACTGCCCCTTTATATCAGTAATGCTGTTTATTTTTTGATGCTTCATTATATTCTGACAAAGATTACCCTCACACTTTAGTAATGCTATTGGTCCCATTAGTATCCAGTTGTACACATTTATTCCCCAGCTACTTGCTGTGATTCTGGATTGAAGTGGATGCAGTTGCTGCGGTTGCTAGAATTAACATGAATAATAAAAAAACAAAAGTACTGAGAATAAATGGGTATTTGAAGATGTAAATATTTTGACTCTATTTGGGTGACAGTGACTAGCCCTTCCTGAGACCTCTGTGCCTTTCCTCAATCACTGCTGACAATCTTTGTCAGATGGCTCACCAAACACTTGGAATCCATGAATGTCTTTATGGCAAGCAGAATGTTGAGGCAATACATCAAGATGCAGTAGACTTGATATTCAAGAGTTTAAGGCGGTCAACATATTGGCTTTCCTATCCCCCAATCTGTGTCTGGGGTGTATGAAGAAGATGACACACAAGGAAGAGGAAATTACATCACAATAAGGGGAAGAAAAATACAGAAAATTACAAGCAATACCAACACTGGTCACAGGGTAGCATCATAAGCAAAACAAGTAACTATAAAACAGCAAGTGTAGCACCCTCTAGTGTGCTAGATGTATAGGTTGTTGTTGAGCGGGGAAATTTACTTTCAGCTCAGGGCTAAGCCTAAGCTGTAAATCTGGGTCAGGGTTCAGTGACTCATGGGGCTGGGTGACTCATCTGGCAGCTCTCTTTGACACTTCCCCCTGGTCTAGAAGTTTGTAGAAACTTCCAGAGCTGGAGGGTGGGAGTAAGGAGTGGCTGCCATGCATATTTATGAGGCCTCAGCCGATCCCCAGCTTTGGACTAGCGGGGGCAGAGCTTACCTCATAAATAGACATAAGACATGTCAGCAGGGATAGTCAGGTGGAAGATGGTGTGCTGAGGAGGCTGTCCTTGGCCCATGAGGGTGCCCCCTAGTCTAGGGGGTGACCTCGGGCCTGGGGCTAGGATGCTGGAATATCCTCTCTAAAACACACAGAGGAATCCCTTCCTGGAGGCACAGATTGTATATGATAGAGAGCTGTGAGAGTGTTATCATCCCTATCTGAACAGAAGAAAAATACCCTCCAGCATTTTGGGGACTATTGTGAGCACTTTTGAAGTGCTCACAATAGTCCCCAAATTGCTGGAGGGTATTTTTCTTCTGTCCTAGAGGCACAGGATCAAGAAGAGAGGACAGTGGGGGCAGGTCCATACGTCTGGGAGATCTCCTGAGAGATAGTCGGGTGGGCTTGTGAGTGTTAGTCTGGAGGACAGTGGGGAGAAGTTAGTCTGGAGGGCTAGTGAAAGGGGAAGCTGCAGCCAGGTGGGTTAGCAGTGCCTGAAAAGGTGGTGCTGGGATCAGTAGCCAGAGAAGTGATACAAGCTGAACACTGAACTTTTGCCACACAACCAAGGGCTCCTAAAAAAAATAGTAAAAACAAAATGAAAAAAATAATTAGATTATAAAAAAGAATTAAAGAAAACTGAAACAAAAAACTACTGACACCAACCTCTGCCCTACTGAGACTGTCCACACTTTTCTACTGACAGCATCCACTGTCCTACTGACATCATCCACACACCATCAACTGCCCTACTGATATCGTCCTCTGTCCTACTGGCACTGTCCACAGACCATCCACTGACCTACTGACACTGTCCAATGCTCTACTGACTGACACTATCCACTGTCCTACTAACACCATCCACTGCCCTACTGACACCATCCATACAACGTCTTTTGCCCTATTGACACTTTCCACTGACACAGTCCACTGCTCTACTGACACTGTGCACAGACAACATCCACTTTCCTACTGACACTGATAACATCCACTGCCCTACTGTCCACTGCTCTACTGACTGACACTGTCCACTTTTATGGTAAGTTTTTATTTTTACAGTGATGCATACTAACGAACTTTCCGGCAGACTAGGTCCGACGGTCTTCCCGAAAGACTTTCGGCGGAGTTCCGACAGACTTGAACGTGATGACGTAAACGGGACTAAACAAGGAAGTTCAATAGCCCGTAGCCAATAGCTTCCCTTGCTTCGTATTTGGTCAGTCGGACCAGCACACAGACGAACGGTTTTCCCAATTTGAGTCCGTCGGATCGATCTGAAACATATTCTATTTCTAGGTCCGTCTGAATTTTCTTCCGAAAAACGATCGGATTTGCCCACACACGATGGGATTGTCCGACGGACTAATCCCTTCGGACCTAGTCTGCAGGAAAGTCTGGTCATGTGTTTTAATATATTTTTTCTAAGTTTTATTATTTAGTTAATTTCTTTAAAAAAGTGATCTTTGACCTCTTTCATGTCATTCGGGTAGATCTCCATTTCACGGTAACCACTGTGGCTTTTGAAGGGGACTGAAGGTTAGCCTCTTGCCTACTGACTATGGGCCCCTGGCATTTGAGGTGGCTCTAGTCTTTGGTTTTACTTTGCATTCAAGTCCAAGTCTCCCCAAAACACACAGAATCTGAGAACTGGATGACCCAGATACAGATTTGGGGCCTCTGTGTTCTTCCAAACCAGCATTGACTGCTTCAACCCCCTTCTAGACTCAGAGACTCAAAGCAGATGTTAATATAATCAGCTCAAAACAACCTGATGCTAAGGTCTCCTGCTGTTATGTGTTTACTGTGTAGTATTCTTTCTCCCATTTTGTTCCTCCTAGGTGTGCATTCCCATGACTTAATTGTGTCACCCATTGTTTCTGTATGTCTGCTAATCCTCGTGGAGATGTGATTAGTATGATATGCACTTTACCTAGTCATTGTTCTGGTTAATGTGCAATATTTATTTTTATTGTTCATATTGTGACTGTCCCTATTTTTGAAATGTATAAAAACCTGTGTTTATGTTCAATAAATGAATCAAAAATCCTGTTTTACTCCACATTGTTTTTGTCTAATGCTTGGGGTAAAATTACTATATTCTGGTTTCAGAGTGGAGGAAACTGTATCTTGGCAGAGGCACCCAGGCAGGGTGCCAGGTGGTCCATCACACTCCACCTCTCAAAGGTTACCTACCCCTAGGCTATACATACAAATGCAACTACATTACCATATATTGCTGGAGACAGCAGACTCACCATCTGGTATTGTCAAATACCACTATATAATAATAATTGCACAGTCACTGTTATGGAAGAAGAAAATAAACAAAGTCAAATTTGCAGTTGAGTCTTTAAACCTGAAAAACAAAAGAAAGAAAAAAGGCATATAGTGCAACAAATTAGACATTAATAAGGGCAAGAGAGTGTCATATAGTCCAACCGATAAATTCTGCGGAATGTTCTTAATACATTCTCCTGCTGGATGTCAGAAAATCTCTTTACGAAGTACATATAAGCAAAGTTCAGTTTCAAAAGGTCAAAAGCAGATCAAGTTCATTGATAGGTTTGAAGAAAGTCTTTGCAATACCTTGTTTTGTGACCTTCATCTCTATCCTGCCATCATCACTAGGGGTGAGTCCCATAGGCCGATCAATTTAGTCTTAAGCAGGAAGAAGTGTCCAACTTGTAGACTTGGACTGACTTATGGATGAATCTCCTGGTCTTTGTCAGAGTCTAGGAGACTGAAGAAGGCAGCAGTTGTCTCCTATGCATGATCAAGCAGGAACTCTGGACCCGTTGACCAGGACAAATTTGCAGAATCACTTGCAGATGTTGGCTCAGTGGCATGGTCTGCAGGATTAATGTCCAATGGAGCATAATGCTATTGTTCAGGCTTAGAGGGTTTCCTATTCTTTTGTGCTCCACTGCTGACATAGATGTAGTAGCATTTTGTCTGATTATATGTAGCACAGAACAATTTTGCTGTCTGTGTGGAATTTGACATCATCTTCCTGAATGTCTAGCTCATGCAGTATTTTTTTTTATATATTCTTTATTTTCTCAATTTAATTTAATTGTACAAACATTACTCTTACATTCGTAAATAATCATACAGTTGATTCCTTCTTATTCCCCCCCCCCCTCCCCTAAAGGAAAAAAAAAAAAAAGGAGGGATGGATCTACCCCGTCTCGCTCACTTCCTTCTATTTCCTTCAAGTCTCTCTTTCAAGCGTTCTCAGGTATCTCTCCATTTTCCTGAACTCTCCCCATTGCTTCCATATCCTTTGGTATCTCCCTTCTGTGTCTTCTATCTTATGAATCGACTCTTCTATACTTCTTATCCACTCTATCCTCTCTACCCATTCTTTCATAGGTGGAGCATTCGGACATTTCCACCAGCATGGAATCAAAGCTTTCGCTGAATTCAATAGGTAGGGGATTAAGGTGGACCTGTATTGACTCACTCCCATCTCTGTGTCATGGAACAAGCATACCTATGGTTGTTTTTTGACCCTTACCCCTGTTATGTGAAAAGTTAATTCTATTACTTGATCCCAGTAGTTCTGTATTTTGGGGCATTCCCACCACAAATGTGAAAAAGTGCCAACTACAGAGCAGCCTCGCCAGCAAATTGGGGAGTTAACCCCTATTGTAGACATTCGCTCTCTGTGGGGTTACATACCACCTCACTAGAAGCTTATACGACATTTCAACTGTTTGCGTGTCTTTTGCTACTGAATGGACCAGCCTTATTATCTTGTCCCTTTGTTCGTCACTGCTTAACGGGCCTATTTCTCTTTCCCACTTTTCTAAGTAAGATGGGTATTCATGCTCTGCCTCTCTCAATAACATTTTATATATTTTAGATATCCTTTTTTCTATGCTTTGTGGTGTCTCCAGTAATTTCTCTAACGGTCTCAATTGTGTCTTTCCTCGTAGTGGCCGTGGCAAATTCTGTGCAAAGTGATGTAATTTAGTGTATCTCCACTTATCTAGTGCTTTCTCTCCCCATTCCCGTGTAATTTCCATGTAAGTATATAGTCTATTTCCTTCCATCACATCCTGCAATCTTAAATTATCCTTGTTAGCCCACCTACTAAAATATAAGTGCCCCTCCTTCCCTGGTAGGAAGACGTTTGTATCTAAAAGTGGAATTAGGGGTGAATTATAGTCCCATTTATGCCTTTTCTTTATTTTATCCCATACCTTTAGTGAATTTTTGGTGAGTAAGCTTGTATTTGGACCTAAATCTCGACTTTGTGGCGGTATCCATATCATTTTTCCTATGTTTGTTCTACTTAGGTTTGTTTCTAGAGTGACCCAACTCTTATCCTTCTTGTTGTACACCCAATCTATTATTCTCGAGATCACAAAAGCTTCATAATATTTTTTTAAATCTGGTGCTGCTAGACCCCCTCTATCTTTTTCTCTAGTCATTATGTTGAATGCAATATGCGCCTGTTTTCGTGCCCAGATAAATTTTATTACCATAGATTTTAATTTTCTAAAATACATTTGTGGGAGAGAAATTGGGATCATTTGACACGTATAAAGGAATATAGGTAGTATAAACATTTTAACTGCATTTACCTTTCCGATCCATGAGAGAGCTTTAAATTGCATCCTACTTAGTTGGTCTTTGATTTTATTGAGCAGGGGGATATAATTGGTTTCAAAGAGGTCGTCCAATTGAGCTGTCAGTTTTATTCCTAAGTAACCCAGTTCTTTCTTGCACCACTTAAATGGTAATTTAGCTTGAATTGCACTCTGGTCTTCTGTTGATAGAGATAAATTTAAAATCTCCGATTTTGTCATATTTACTTTAAAATTCGACAGTTTGCCATATTGTTTTAACTCCTTCAGGATCATGGGGATTGATGTTCTGGGTTTGCGAATGCGGATGCCTTATACTCCCCTTCCCCTACCCTAATGCCTTGGATATCTTGATTTTTACGTATTGCAGCCAATAAGGGTTCTAAAGTACTAATAAACAAAAGTGGGGAGAGTGGGCAATCCTGTCTTGTCCCATTGAGTAACTCAAGGGGGCAGGACAGGGTGCCATTAACTTTTATTCTAGCCTTCGGGTTACAGTAGAGGGATTCAATCCATCTCATCATCTTCTCGCCTAATCCTAGGTATCTCAAAGTTTCAAAAAGGAACCCCCAATCGACCCTGTCAAAAGCCTTTTCAGCATCAATTGACATAAGGACTGTGGGGGTACCCCTCTTGATGGCTTCCTGTATCACCATTATTGATTTCAGTGAGTTGTCCCTTCCTTCCCTCCCCTGGACAAACCCCACCTGGTCATTGTGGATCCATTTTGGCAAATATGACTTCAATCTTTCTGCTATTATTTTTGAAAAGAGCTTTATGTCTGAGTTTAACAATGAAATTGGTCTATAGCTTTCTACTGCCATGGGGTCTTTCCCCTCTTTCAAGATCAGAGTGATATGTGCCAAAAGTGTCTCTTCTCTAAATTTCTCTCCTTCCCTTACCGTATTGAAATAATCACGTAATTTCGGCGCTAGCTGCTTGCAGAACTTTTTATAATACAAAATGGGGTATCCATCGGGGCCCGGGCTTCCTCCTACAGCGGTATTTTTAATTGCTCTCTCCACTTCCTCTAACGATATGGGGGCTTCTAGTGCCTCCATCTCTTCTCTCTCTCCCCTCGGAATGTCCAGGTTCTGTAGGTACTCCCTCATTTCTTCACTCTCTTTCTGCTTAATATTATATAACCTACTATAATAAGAATGAAATGTGCTGGCTATGTCCGGGAAGGAGATTTGTATATCCCCTCTTGCATCTCTAACCCTCGCTATGTAGTAGACATGTGCGATTCGTTTCGTACGAATTCGTAATTCGTACTAATTTTTCGAAATTCGTACGAATTTACGAATCCGTAGTACGAATTTTTTCGAATCCGAATTCCGTACGGAATACGAAATTCCGTTTACGAATTTCGGCGCCGAATTTATTCGAATCCGACTACCAAATATCGAATTTCAACTAATATGAAAGAAATTATTATAGCGGATATAACGAATGATTCAAATGAATTTGAATGAATTCGAATGGATTCGAATGAATTCGAATGACAAAGTGTCATTTTTGCAGGAAAAATTCCGTTTACGAATTTCAGTTCCAAATTGTTCGAATCCAACTACCAATATCGAATTTCAACTAATTCGAAATAAATTATTATAGCAGATATAACGAATGAATTTGAATGACAAAGTGTCATTTTTACTGAAAAAAAAGCTATTTAAAATCACTTGCGGCTATTGCAGAACAGTCATTCATTGATATAAAAAAAAAAAAAAAAAGCGTAGGGGTCCCCCCAAATTCAATAACCAGGCCCTTCAGGTCTGGTATGGATATTAAGGGGGACCCCAGCCAAAAAAAAAAAAAATGGCGTGGGATCCCCCCTAAATATCCATACCAGACCCTTCAGGTCTGGGATGGATTTTAAGGGGAACCCCGGACAAAAAAAAATAAAAAAATGGCGTAGGGTCCCCCTCAAAATCCATACCAGACCCTTATCCGAGCACGCAACCTGGCAGGCCGCAGGAAAAGAGGGGGGACGAGAGCGGCCCCCCCTCCCACCTGAACCGTACCAGGCCACATGCCCTCAACATTGGGAGGATGCTTTGGGGGTCTGAGACCCCCAAAGCACCTTGTCCCCATGTTGATGAGGACAAGGGCCTCGTCCCCACAACCGTGCCCGGTGGTTGTGGGGGTCTGCGGGCGGGGGGCTTATCGGAATCTGGAAGCCCCCTTTAACAAGGGGACCCCCAGATCCCGCCCCCCCTGTGTGAAATGGTAAGGGGGTACAAAAGTACCCCTACCATTTCACCAAAAAAGTTGACAAAAATGGTAAAAATGACAGGAGACGGTCTTTGACAATTCCTTTATTAAAATCTTCTTTTCTTCTTTCTTCTGGTCTTCCTTTCTACATCTTCTCCTTCCATCATCTTCTTCCATCTTCTTCTTCCTTCGATTCGCTTCTTCTTGCTCCGGTCCTCTCGTCCTTCTCGTCCGGCATCGGTGTCTCTTCTCGCAGGCCGCTCCGGCTGACAGGTCTTTTATAACGGAGGGCACCTGGTAACCCCGCCCCCTCTGACGCACGGGGACGTCATGTGGAATTCCCTATGGCTTTCCCCATGACGTCAGAGGGGGGGAGCGGGGTCACCAGGTGCCCTCCGTTATAAAAGACCTGTCAGCCGGAGCGAAGCCTCACACAGCGGGAGCCTCCCATTGCGAGGAGCGGCCTGCGAGAAGAGACACTGACGCCGATGCCGGACGAGAAGGACGAGAAGACCGGAGCAAGAAGAAGCGAATCGAAGGAAGAAGAAGAAGAAGATGACGGAAGGAGAAGATGAAGAAAGGAAGACCAGAAGAAAGAAGAAAGAAGATTTTAATAAAGGAATTGTCAAAGACCGTCTCCTGTCATTTTTACAATTTTTGACACTTTTTTGGTGAAATGGTAGGGGTACTTTTGTACCCCCTTACCATTTCACACAGAGGGGGGCCGGGATCTGGGGGTCCCCTTGTTAAAGGGGGCTTCCAGATTCCGATAAGCCCCCCGCCCGCAGACCCCCACAACCACCGGCCAGGGTTGTGGGGATGAGGCCCTTGTCCTCATCAACATGCGGACAAGGTGCTTTGGGGGTCTCAGACCCCCAAAGCATCCTCCCAATGTTGAGGGCATGTGGCCTGGTACGGTTCAGGTGGGAGGGGGGCCGCTCTCGTCCCACCCTCTTTTCCTGCGGCCTGCCAGGTTGCGTGCTCGGATAAAGGGTCTGGTATGGATTTTGAGGGGGACCCCACGCCATTTTTTTTTTTTTGGCTGGGGTTCCCCTTAATATCCATACCAGACTTGAAGGGCCTGGTTATTGAATTTGGGGGGACCCCCACGCTTTTTTTTATTTTTTTATCAATGAATGACTGTTCTCTGTGTTACGTAGCCGATTATATTAGATATACTGAATCTCGAATTCATTCGAAGCATTCGTTATATCCGCTATTATAATTTCTTTCCTATTAGTTGAAATTCGATATTTGTAGTTGGATTTACTAACGATTCGTAACGATTCGTAACGATTCGTAACGATTCGTAACTTGAAATTGAAATTTGATATTTGTAGTTGGATTCGAATTGTTCTCTGTGTTATGAGTACCGACAATTCATTAGCCGCGTTAACGATTCGTAACGATTCGTAACTTTACTAACGATTCGTAAAATTTTTTACGATTCGTACGAAATTCGTATTTCGTACGAATTCGAACGGAATTTCGTACACGAATTACGAATTTTTTTATGTACAAAACGGGACGAAACGAAACGAAACAAATTTTTTGACAGTTCCCATGTCTACTATGTAGGTCCTATTCTGTTTTTCCTTAACACTTCTGGCCATCCATTTTCCTGATCTATTTCCCCATTGGTATCTATCTTTATCTATTATATGGAACGCAGCTTTCCTCTCTTGTTCTAAACATTTTTCTAATTCTCCCTTTTTCATTATCAACTCCTGCCTTTCCGGGATCCCTTTGGGCCTTGTTCTTTGCTCTAACTCATTTATTTCCCTGTATAACTCTTTTTTCCTCTTCTCCCTTACTTTTTTTTCCCCGCACCAATCCCTATTAAAATCCCTCTTATTACCACTTTATGGGTTTCCCACAAGATTGAACTGGAGATTCCTGGCGTCTCATTGAGCCTAAAAAAGGTGTCCAATTCCTGTTCGATCCTGCTTATTGATTCTTGATCTTGGATCAATGGTTCAACCTCCAATTTATCCCCAGTCCAGAGTCCCCTTTTACCTCCAGTTGTATTCTAACTGGAGCGTGATCTGATAGAGTGATTGTTTTTATTTCTGCCTTTTTAAGAGCTGGTACTAACTGATGCTCTATGAAAATATAATCTATCCTGGAGAAGGAACTGTGGACCGGGGAGAAACGGGTATAGTCCCGCTCCTTTAAATGGGTGATCCTCCATGCATCTTGCAGTTGCCAGTTTGCTAATGCTTTTATAAACATCCTCCGCCTTTGTTCAGTAGAGCGGTTTCTCCCCCATGAGGTATCTACTCTTGGGTCAATACTCCAGTTCAGGTCCCCTGTTACAATCAGTTTACCATCCTTAAAACCTTTCAACTTTTTCAGAACTTTCCTAAAAAATTTATCAGGATTTTTATTGGTGCATACATGTTCACAATCATACATTTCATATTGAACAGTTTTCCTTTTATAAACAAATATCTTCCCTCTGGATCCACGAGACGCTCCTCGACCACAAACTTTAACGTCTTACTGAAGCCAATTGCTATACCTCTTGCGTGGGGGGATGGAGTATCTCCATAATACCACACCGGGAAGTGATGTGTGGTCAATTTAATCCCGGAGGTGTTTGTTATATGTGTCTCCTGGAGGCACACTATACTTGCTTCTAAGTATTGAAGTTCATTATTTAATTTGTATCTTTTTTTTTGTATTTAAGCCCCTTACATTATATGTAATTAGATTCAGCAGTACCATATCTTTTCTTTAGATTGTTTTTTTTAGAGCGTCTAGTGAAAACCATGATTTTCCCGATCTAATACTGAGAAGGAAGTGAGCGAGACAAAAACGAACCAAAAAAGAAAAAAACAACCCCCCTGCCCCCCCCCCCCCATGGTAGCCCACCCACCCCCCCCCCCCTTTACCCTCTCAATCCCCAGATTCTGAAACAATAAGCCTGGTAGGTTGGGCAGAATTTTTTTTGTTTGTTCTATGGACTGAGACGGCACCCTCCTGGTATCGTCTTCTCTCCATAGTTCCCAAGTGGATTCCACCCTGGGGCGTCCGGACCCCTCCATATGTCCCCCCCCCTCCAGTCTTGTCCCCATCCCGCCTCTGTTGTTATTTAGCTTGGCTCCCCTCTCCCCCCCGCTTTTATTTCATTTGTTTGTTTTTTTGTACTAACCGGGTTCCCCCCTCCTCTTCCCATCCTGGTAGTGGGGGGGGGGTGTATATCTAATCGGTCGCAGAAATCTCTCAGATCTTCTGGAAAGTGCAGTACTGCAGTCCGGCCTTCTTTTTTCCCTATCAGACAAGTGGGAAAACCCCATTGATAAGATATCCCTGATGCAATCATCAGCTCAGTTCTGCGCCTTCATACATCACTCCTGGGAGTGTTCTAATTTTCCCCATAGTTAGAGCTTTTTCTTCCGCATAATGGAACCTCACTATTACTTCCCTCGTTTTTTCTGACCCTGCAACTGAGCGCCTTGCCATCCTATGGATTCTATACATTTTTAGGGTCTCTGTAACTTCTTTATCTAGGAGGGGGTTAAATAATTGTTGTGCTATTTTCCTTAGCTCTGTATTACTGTGTGTCTCTGGCAGACCTTTGATACGCACGTTCTTCCTTCTACTCCTATTCTCTTGGTCCTCTAACTTGTACTTAAGAGTTCTATTAGCTCTCTGCAGGGCGGTCACTTGTTCTGATATCTCATCAAGTCTTTGCTCCTGTACTTCTAATCTACCTTCCAACTCCTCTACTCTACCTAGAACCAGCCCAATATCTGCCCTAACTGCGGAAATTTCTACTTTCAGAGATGTTTCCATTTTTGAGAACATATCTGCCAGCATCACCTTTATTTGTGAGGTTTCCTCCTGATGAGGAAGTTGTATGCTACTATCCCCTGTAGGACTTACTCCTGCTCCTTCTACTCTATTTTCTTCCCTCCTCTCCTGATCTGTTGTGTTCGCTTTGTCGCTACCCTGTGCGCTATTCCCTTTTGCTCCCATTATTTTTGTTCCGTTTACTCTCTCCCCTTTATTTTCTTCCGGAGGTTTCTGTCTATTTAGCCCTGAGCACAGGGGGGCCCCTGACCTGGGGCTTCCCTGGCCTTCCTCTATTATACTGGTGTTGTTTGCCATATACCGTTGAATACCTCCCGGGCTATCGGCTGGTATTACACTTTTACTCGTTTAACTTGATTTGCCCCGCATGTTTGTATCTTACTGTGTGTAACCAACTAGGGGGCACCCTTTTATCTCTCTCGCTTCTCTCTCTCCCCTTCCACTATATCTGTTCTCCTTGTCTGGGGGGGGGGGGTCTCCTCTTATGCACTCTCAAATCTTGTTGAGAAAATTCTATCGTGTCCCCTTTTCAGACTTTCAAGAGGAGCGGGAGAGAAGAGCGAGAGAGGGCAAACAAGAGGAAAAAAAAAACAACCCACAACACAAGAAAAAAAATAAAAACCGGACAATTAGTTAAGCCCCCTGTCCTTTCAATCAACTTGGGTTCCACCGTCTGGGCCCTTGTAATCTTAGAACCTCCCCTCGGCTTGACCTAGCAAATCTTCTATGGGTCTTGTATGTGTCCTAATCCGGTATTAAATAACAGTCCAGCGGTACTTTTGCCCACTGCTAGTACTGCTTCTGCTCCTAGGCCTGACCCGAATATCCTGAGGGTAATGGTGTCCGAACTGTTCTCCAAAGAACGTGCACTACCCGGGATTGGGTTTAGCGGGATAGTTAATTAATTTTGCGGTTGGCTACTGCTACCATCCTAATGACCGAATGATAGGAATAGTCAGGGATAGTCCAGCGAAAAATGGCGCGTATTGATGCCGGCTACAATGATACCCCCTATGGCACTTCCTCCCACCGCCGTGCAACGCAAGACTTAAACGCCTGCTAATTCACCTGCCACCCAGAATCGGTGATTACCATTGCCACTGGAACTTCAAAATAGAATAGTAGGAGGGGGCCTCAGTTGCACTACCCCCACCACAGAAATGTCTTTTTGGTTGTAGAAGGAGAGAAAAAAAAAATGGAAAAATTATGTAACCAATAGCACCGGGCAAGTATCAATTTCTGCAAATAAGGTGATATCAATAACCGCCTTGATGTCCAGTTAGTGCTTTTACTAGTTAGTTACCGCTTGCAGATTGCAGAGTCTATTTCTTTGACTAGGGCGATTGCCCCTCTAATTAGTACTGAATGTGTCCGTGGGTGTTACAGTCCCATGCGTTCAGGTATCCTGCAGGTGCCAATCCTTCAGCTATGTATATAACAAACAAAACACTTTTCCTTCTTCGTTTGCTATTGCCCTCACAGCTTTTACATTTTACAACACCTTAGTCCTGCTAGCAGCATGTAATGTATAGCAATGCAAAAAGTGGTTTAGCAATAGCACAAAATCTTGGCTTGGCTGTAGGACTACTTAGCATAGCATAGCACAAAACACAAATAGGAGAGTAATACAGTCTCATTGTGTATTCATGTCCAAGCAGTGACCACTTATACGAACGGTACCTGTTACTCCCAATGCTGTATTGCTTTGTTAGGAAGGGGTCGTCACATCCACATGCTGTAGAAGAACCTGCTGGGGAATGCTGCGGCTGTGCCTTATGTCTCCCTTACATCTCTCTCTCGTGTATAGGGGATCTCCGTCGCCTGTTGGTTCCCCCTACTACAGCGGGGAAAGGCGTCTGTCAGATCCGCCTGCCGGCGGCGTCTCACCGATGATTGCTTGCTGGTGACTCTGAGTCGCATGAGCGGTCAGGCAGACCTCCGGTATCCAAGGATGCAGCGGGGGGGCCCGTGAAACAATGCCGCCCGCTCGGTCCGAGCGGTGTGTGGATCTCCTCCGCTCTAAATATCCCCTCTCCTTTCAACAGGCATGGGTAGCGGCTGGCGGGGAGCCAAGCGATGGCTGACGGAGGAACCAGCTGGAGCGAGGGCCATGGAGGGTCGGACACGCTGGAGAGCATCCTGCACGCTCCTACGTCATGACTCCACCCGATTGATCTAGCTCATGCAGTATGAAGTCTGCTATGTTCACAGCTAGCCCAGTTCAAGCCTAGGTATTGCATGCTCAGGCTTTGGTACTACCTTGGCTCTGCCAACAGAAACCCAACATGGGTTTGATTGCAAGTGTCAATTACCTTGAGTTAGGCAACAGCTGCTATTTCTCCCATTCGCTCCCACTGTCAAGCAAATCCAGTGAAACTGGAGCTGGGGGGTGGGGCCAAGTCCTGCTGTCTGTGTCAATGGACGCAGCAGCAGGACTCGGGAGCATGCCCACACGAGTGCCCCCATGTAATGCGGCACTCTGTGAGGGCACTCAAGAAGAGGAGGAGCCAGGAGCACTACCTGGGGACCCCAGAAAAGGAGGATCAGGGCAACTCTGAGCGAAATCCTTGCACAGAAGAGGTAAGTATAAAATGTTTGTTATCTAAAAAAACAAAGCTTTACAATCACTTTAATGTGAAGCCGTCAGTAGTGGTAATAGTCTCAACTGGAGCTGCTGGGATCATGGAGAGACAGTAGATGCTGGTGATAAGATCCAGAGAAGCTGTCAGAGAGCTGCCGTGGTAATTTTAGAAGAACTGTCAGATGGAGCTGTCAAAAGCCGAGACGCTAATAGCCAATCAGGAACAGTTTTCCCTCTGAAACGGTTTCACAATGACGCTTGTGAGTGAATTACCATTGATTTATCTCTGTTGGTTAACATGTCCCCCTATACACTATCTAATTTTGATTGCACAGATTCAGTTCTGATTTTTAGCAAGTGAAGCGCTGATTTTTTTGTTTGTTTTTTTTTAAATATTTTAAAGTTGCACTGTTTGTCAAAAAAGCAATATGCTTGTAATGAAACTTGGCTTTATATACAAGGACATTATATATCATAACGGCTAAATCTATATCTGTAGTGCATGTACAAAAACCGTAATAACATAAATAATAATTTCAATTTTTACTCAAGGAGTTTGGAAATTCTAGAGAACTGCTTAAATAATGCATTAAAATGTACCTAAACCCCTTAGATTTTAGTCGACTAAAATGTACTGGAGGTTTTAGTAGACTAAAATTTAGCCACATTTTTGTAAACTAAAATGTACTGGATATTTTAGTAGACTTATGCCCGTACACACGGTCAGATTTTCTGACGGAAAATGTCCTATCGGACCATGTTGTCGGAAATTCAGACCATGTGTGGGCTCCATCAGACTTTTTCCGTCGGAATTTCCGACGGAAAAAGTTTGAGATCCTGCTCTCGAATTTTCCGACAACAATTGAAGACTTTTTCCGATCGTGTGTAGCGAATTCCGACGGACAAAGTGCCACGCATGCTCAGATCACATTACAAGACCAAAGCTATTGGCTACTAGCCTCTAAGTAGTCCCGTCGTACGCAACGAACGTCACCACGTTCAGAATGATCGGATTTTCCGACAACTTTGTCCGACCGTGTGTATGCAACACCAGTATCGGACAAAATCCGTTGAAAAAAATCCGATGGATTTTGTGGTCGTATTTTCCGACCGTGTGTACGGGGCATAAAACAATTCAGATGACTAAAATATGACTAAAACTAAAATGGCATTTTAGTCAAAAGACTATGACTAAAACTAAATAAAAATTTGATGTCAAAATTAACACTGACTTCTAGGAAAGGACACAAAGACATTGCAAGATTGCAAGCAAGATGGAGTCTCTTGTGCTTAAATGAACAATACAATGAAAGTCCATGTCACTATGAACCCCAATGGATCATACAGGCTGTTCTAAGTGAACACCATGTTTTTGTAAATGGTTTGTCTATAGAGCCAACTTGAAAGCCAAATGAGTCTTGAGTTCCACCACAATCCCAGACTTCTCTGCACAGGTGGTATATCCACTCCAAGATTGAAGTCTTTAAATCCTTTGGCATGATCACCAGGCTGAAACACTTTCAAACTTTACATTTTTTGCTACAAAAAACAAAAAAAGACAGAAAATGTCTTAGTTAATGTCAGTAATTTTTGTAAATAAGTAATTTTTCTCCTTTACTGATTAGGTGTCACTGATGATAAGATGCCAGTAGGTCGCACTGATATGCGTCATTGATGAGCACTGATAGGCAGCACTAATTGGCGTCACTGATGGGGACTGATTGGTGTCACTGATGGGCACTGCTGGGGCTGCACTGGTAATCGGGGCACTGTTGCTCAGTGCCCTGATTACCTGTACGGTCTCCCCTGCGAGGAGATGCCGCTGATTTGCTCTCCTCGACTCACACTGACAGAGATAACCAAGCACTTCTGTGTTTACATGTAATCGGCTGTGATTGGACACAACCGACCACATGGGTAAGGAGCCATGTCATCAGCTCTTTACCGAGATTGGAGTCATGCCAGTGCGCAAGGGTGGTGAGACTAGGGTGATGGCATATGATCTTGCCCCAGAACAAGAGGGGATCCCACCTGCCGTCATTTTACTATACGTAAAAAGCAATCTGTGTGAGGCTTCGCTGCGTCTGACAGGACTTTTATAACAGAGGGCACCTGGTGACCCCGCCCCCCTCTGACGCAGGGGGACGTCATGGGGACTTCCCTATGGCTTTCCCCATGACGTCAGAGGGGGAGCGGGGTCACCAGGTGCCCTCCGTTATAAAAGTCCTGTCAGACGCAGCGAAGCCTCACACAGCGGGAGCCTCCCATTGCGAGGAGCGGCCCAAGAAGAGACACCGACGCCATGGAAGAAGATGCCGGACGAGAAGACCAGAGCAAGAAGAAGAGGATCGGAGGAAGAAGAGGATGGAAGAAGAAGATGGAAGAAGATGCCAGAAGAAGAAGATGAAGAAACCAAAGGATGAAGAAAGGAGGAAGGAAGAAGACCAGAAGAAAGAAGATTAAAGAAGATTTTAATAAAGGAATTGTCAAAGACCGTCTCCTGTCATTTTTAAAATTTTTGGCACTTTTTTGGTGAAATGGTAGGGGTACTTTTGTACCCCCTTACCATTTCACACAGGGGGGGGCGGGATCTGGGGGTCCCCTTGTTAAAGGGGGCTTCCAGATTCTGATAAGCCCCCTGCCCGCAGACCCCCACAACCAATGGCCAGGGTTGTGGGGACGAGGCCCTTGTCCTCATCAACATGGGGACAAGGTGCTTTGGGGGGTCTCAGACCCCCAAAGCACCCTCCCATTGTTGAGGGCATGTGGTCTGGTATGGTTCAGGAGGGGGGGCGCTACGGCCCCCCTCTTTTCCTGCGGCCTGCCAGGTTGCGTGCTCGGATAAGGGTCTGGTATGGATTTTGAGGGGGACCCCACGCCATTTTTTTTTTGGCCGGGGTTCCACTTAAAATCCATCCCAGACCTAAAGAGTCTGGTATGGATATTTAGGGGGACCCCCACGCTTTTTTTTATCAATGACTTTGAATGAATGACTGTTCTCTGTGTTACGGAGCTGACAATTCATTAGCCGCAAGTGATTTTAAATAGCTTTTTTTCCTGTAAAAATTACACTTTGTGCAGGGACAGTTCTCGATATTAGATATACTGAATCTCAAATTCATTCGAATCATTCGTTATATATCCGCTATAATAATTTCTTTCGTATTAGTTGAAATTCGATATTTGGTAGTTGGATTCGAATTGTTCTCTGTGTTACGGGGATCCGACAATTCATTAGCCGCGAGTGATTTTAAATAGCTTTTTTTTCTGCAAAAATGACACTTTGTACAGGGACAGTTCTAAGCACAGGAAACATGTGCCCCTTCACAGACATACTATAGAGTTGTAATGTTAATATGTTTTTGGATAATTCGTTATTTATCGTTACAGATATCGACACTCTACGAATAATAACGAATAATCCAAAAACGTATTAACGTTACAACTCTATAGTATGCCTGTGAAGGGGCGCATGTTTCCCGTGCTTAGAACTGTCCCTGTACAAAGTGTAATTTTTGCAGGAAAAAAAGCTATTTAAAATCACTCGCGGCTAATGAATTGTCGGCTCCGTAACACAGAGAACAGTCATTCATTGAAAGTCATTGATAAAAAAAAAACCCCACTTCAAATTTAAAAAAAAATGACGTAGGGGTCCCCCTAAATATCCATACCAGACCCTTCAGGTCTGGGATGGATTTTAAGGGGAACCCCGGGCAAAAAAAAAAATTGGCGTGGGGTCCCCCTCAAAATCCATACCAGACCCTTATCCGAGCACGCAACCTGGCAGGCCGCAGGAAGAGAGGGGGGACGAGAGTGCCCCCCCTCCCTCCTGAACAGCACCAGGCCACATGCCCTCAACATTGGGAGGGTGCTTTGGGGATCTGAGACCCCCCAAAGCACCTTGTCCCCATGTTGATGAGGACAAGGGCCTCGTCCCCACAACCCTGGCCATTGGTTGTGGGGGTCTGCGGGCAGGGGGCTTATCGGAATCTGGAAGCCCCCTTTAACAAGGGGACCCCGGGCGTGGCCTAGGCATGGCGGCGTGAGGACGTTCTCTCACGGAGCTCCCGACCATCGGCTCTCCCGCAGCCTTACCGAGCAGCAATACAGCACAACGGAGGTACCCACCGAACCCCTGAATGCAAGGAAAACCGGACCGTTACCTTACCGCCACCCAGGGCAGTATGGATCGCTACCTATTGCCGCAGCAACCCGCGGCATCAACTTCCGCGAATTCCAAGATGGCGCCGGCCCGTCACACGGCCACAAGGGAGCACAGCACTGAGCCGGGTCCATCACCGCAGCTGGCGGAGGACCACATAATGCCGCCGTTCACTCCTCCCAGTGATCTCTCCCCCTGCCTCCCCAGATTGCTGACAGGCTCTGCAGCAACAGAGGACGGCATGTGCAGCCCGGAGCTCTCTATGTCCCCCACGGCATCCACACCACATGGCGTCCTGTGCTACAGCCCGGAACTCAACACAGAGGAACAGGGATCCCCATCTCTTCACCAGGACGCAGTGAGTAACTACCCTAACCCACCCCACACACAGGGTATCCCCCTTGACACAGGTTCAGTGCAAAAGCTATGGGCATTCCTTCAACAACTACCCACAAGAGATGACTTAGAGACAATAGCACACAGAATGGAGACAGCCCTGAGAGGGGAAGTACAAAACATTAAGCATGAGGTGTTTAAGGAAAATGGAAAGTAGGGATTATACCGGTGCAAAATTGCAATGTAAATAAGGGTTGCTCACAATTCAATGCTTGAGTTTTAAAAATCGCATAAAGTTTTATTTAGAATATATAGAACACAATTAAACAAAAATACAAAATATTTCTCAAGGTCTAACAATAATGTTAGTACACATGCTTAAGGATTCCCATTTTCAGCAGATCAATACATATGGAAGAAGGAAAGTTTTTTCAAATTCCAGATTGATATCTAGTTAGAGAGAGTCTCTTAGTTACATGGGATAGAATAACCTGAAGTAGACAATGCAGGCCTTATTAGTGTTTTCCGACATGTTTTGCCATATCAATGGCTTCCTCAGGGTTTGCCTGCTGTACAGTAATATTGTATCTATATAGAGAAAAAAATAATTAGTAACAGTTCATGGAATCAGGTACTACGCCCCCAGGATGGGGAGAGGAGGAGGAGGTGAAAGGGGGAGGGGGTGAAAGATACAATAGCGGCACATCTTAGAGAGAAAGGAATTAATCTTTCGAGATAAAGATCATGACTCCATGCAGTCTGTTCGCCTTATTACTCAATACTCAAATCAAGTTAATCAGATAAGGGAAACTTTGAGCAAATTCTGGCCTCTTCTTTCAACTGATCCAGTCATTGGTAACTATGTGAAAACCTATCCTGAAATTACATACCGACGATCACCATCACTAAGTGACAGATTAACTTCTAGCCACTTTAACCCAACCAGTGAATCAAGAGCAGATAATCCAGGCACTTTTCCTTGTGGCCACTGTGATTCCTGTGTAACTCTCTCCAATTCTAGTAACACTGTTTTACCTACGGGTAAATTACATAAAATCAAGTATCGAGTAACTTGCAATACTATAGGAGTAATATACCTAGCCACTTGTCGCTGTGGGTGCTTCTATGTGGGCAAAACAAAAAGAGCATTCTCTACCCGCATACACGACCATATTGAACCACTTAAGAAAAAGAAAATTACGACAGCAATAAATCGCCATGTTGCTCAAAGCCATAACTTTGATGTACATGCAATCCAGTTCTCTGCCCTAGAACACATTCCAACCAACGTACGTGGAGGTGACATAGATAACCAATTACTCCAACTTGAAACAAGGTGGATACACACCTTGGATGCCACCAGACCTCCAGGGCTAAATGAATACATTAGCTTTAAATCGTTCCTGTAACTTATAGATAATTTCAAGCTCAAATTATCCATACTTGTATTCCATTATCTATCAGTTCTACAAGCATTATCTTCATCTTTGTGTGCTGTATTTGACATCGTTGGTCCTATCCTTCCCCCCTCTTTTTCTTCCCCTCCTCCCACTCTCTTCCCCTCCTCTTTCTTTCCCAAACTTCTATTTCTGCTTACTATAGTCCATAGAGGTACTTCCCATTCCCCGCTGAAGCCAGCTCTGTGTAAACCATTAAAAAATATACCTAATATTGCTTAGGCTTCTAATAAACACACTGTATATCGAATATAGTAAATAGTTTAATACTGTATGGGAGGTGAATAGATTGTACTTTGTCTAATTAATATTCTTCCAATCATTCCTAAATAATTTTATTTATTAAAAGCTTTTTTTGTATTCTACATGCCTATTCTTTATTCAAAAACATTTTGGTTGGTCATTCATTGTAAAACTGTTTGGCAAATTAATACTGTTTAAACTATATGGGCGCTAATAAACCTATTTATGTACGGGTAAAAAGCTTTAATAATTGTTACACATTATGAGTATTGTATTGTTCTTTCAGCTCATGGTACCGGGTCTGTCCCCCCCTGATGGGGCAGTGTGGAGTTACAGTGGGATGGGGTATCAAGGGCCGTATGTCTGTTTTTGCACCCTCAGTCTGCCCCACTTTTATGTATCCCTTTATCCCCTCTTCCCCAATGGCATTTGATTGCCTTTCCAGCAACTTTTCCCGATTTTTTTCCTATATTGAAACCGCCGATACATGGGGGTCAGGATCGCCTATCTAGGATCACTCCCAGTGGCATAGTATGGACACCCAAGGGCGGTGCTAGGTCCTTTAGCCCGCCCAACTTAGCCTCTGCCGTCTCTTGCGCTGCCGTCGCGATTACGTCATCACGCCACGTGACGCACTGACCGCCAGGCATTATGGTCCTTGTAGGCCGCCGGGCAGTCCGTGCGCTCGCGCATGCGCAGAGGCTCTTTTGTCCGCTGATTGGGGAGCATCCAAACACGCCCCCCACTCTGGGAGACAAGATTTATGCCGGCACCGGCGCTCATTCCAGCACTGGACCTTGGAGGCACCTGACGCAGATACGTTTTCTCCTGACCAGTAAGTTTTTTGTAACAAGACCAAACTTATGTATACCTATTGCTTAACCATATAACTATTAGTTATCCATCCTTTCACTCATTATTTCTGTCACTCTCAGGGAATATGTTCCCGCCGAGGCTGCCCATGCCCTGACTGCGCTTTGGATCAGTATCCTAATTACACTATACCATATATATATATAGGTTGTTGCAGGTATGTAAACTCTTCTCTAATTTATAGAGAAATATTTACTAATTTCAGGCATTAGCATTAAGTCCACATTATTAATCCTGTTTAGGTACCTCCCTTACCATCTACTTTTAACCAACGTCCGAGGTCTACTCTACATTTTATTTTAACTTCATAGTCTAATTAAAGTAAGTATTGAGATTTTTTGTCCGTTCAACAGCGATATGCTATATATTTGTGGATTATTTTTCCACAAATAAGCAACACTGTGTTTTTTACTTTTAAACATGACTATTATCATTAAAATTTATGCAATCTAATTTAAGATACTTCTTGCTAGGTCTATTTTGTCTCCTGCTATCCACTGAAAGGTATCCATTGGGCGACCCCACCCCATTCTTGGTTGATTGTTTCATTATTACCACTCTATATTGTTTTTGGGTAAGTTGGGAACTGGGTCTATTGGCTGACTTTTACCATCTAGCTGGGATAGAGTGGGCGAGTGTTCAGATGTGCCGCTATTGTATCTTTCACCCCCTCCCCCTTTCACCTCCTCCTCCTCTCCCCATCCTGGGGGCGTAGTACCTGATTCCATGAACTGTTACTAATTATTATTTTCTCTATATAGATACAATATTACTGTACAGCAGGCCAACTCTGAGGAAGCCATTGATATGGCGAAACATGTCGGAAAACACTAATAAGGCCTGCATTGTCTACTTCAGGTTATTCTATCCATTGTAACTAAAAGACTCTCTCTAACTAGATATCAATCTGGAATTTGAAAAAACTTTCCTTCTTCCATATGTATTGATCTGCTGAAAATGGGAATCCTTAAGCTTGTGTACTAACATTATTGTTAGACCTTGAGAAATATTTAGTATTTTTGTTTAATTGTGTTCTATATATTCTAAATAAAACTTTATGCGATTTTTAAAACTCAAGCATTGAATTGTCAGCAACCCTTATTTACATTGCAATTTTGCACCGGTATAATCCCTACTTTCCATTTTCCTTAAACACTTACTTACCAAAAGGGATGAGGTGCTGTATAACGTTGTGGATCCTCTCTGCCATTTATACACAATCTTCACTATAGGTGTTTTAATACACCATTCGCTGACAGATGATCCTGGCCTTTCTTTACAAAAATTTATTGGGGTTGCACACAATTCAATGCTTATATGTAAAAAACTTTTTTTAAACTAAACTTGAAAATTCAATTGTATATGACTAGTTAAAATAATCATTCACAATTGAGAGCTTATTAACGCTTTGGCGTGTAATGGCTGACCTCTGTGGAGAAGCTTGGAAGGGACTAATGACTAAAATACAACTGTCCAAAAATGCAACTAATATTTCCGATTCTGATCTTGATCGAGATTTCATGCGACTTCAACGCCTTCTGGAAAAGAAGGTTCGTATATATTGGCACAAAACCTATTTCGAAAAATATACTGAACACCAAATTGTACCATGGGGACTACGCATCCAGATATTCCCCAACGTTAAAAAAGTAAATGACCTATTAAAAACATCCTGGGAATATAACCTTCAGGCATGTTCATTTGGCATGATATCTATTTTGTGCAAACAATATGATCATGAACTCGACCAACTCGATATCTCAATTTCAGAATGGCATGAGAATCATATAACTTGTGCGTCGTCTCCCAGATTTGCCAAACGGGACAAGGACCTACGGGCACATCTGGAAGACTACACCCTCAGCATCATAAATAATAAAGAGAACAAGTTCTCCCGGGATAAATTAGCACATCAAAATGGCTATGCATACAAATGGGAGAATTCTTTTTTTCCCAGACCCTCAACCAAATCACCCCACTTCCAATCCTCTAAAGCTAATCCAGATCCTTCAAATATGTCCTCCAATTCCTTTTATTCCAGTACCACCTATCATGAACTTTCACAAGACCGCATCCCTAAAAAAAGAAAAGATGACCAAATCCACCTCATCAACTGAATCACTAAAACGTGCCTTTGGCACTAACTCTAACATCAGACCCTCAAGTACCCGTCCAAAATCTACTAATATTTCTACTCCTTTTTCTAGAGGACAATCATTGTCACACAATGTGTCCTCATCTATTACTCATCTACCTACCATAGAAACCAACATCACGTCACATCTCGCACTATCCTCCCCAGGGAGAAGAGCGAGTGAACCCTCCTTGCCTACAATGTTTCCCCTACCTTCACAAGAACTCAAACTCGCCCCTATTTTTTTAGGTCAGACATTGGACCCACAGATAACACCCAATCACAACCTCACTACAACATTGATTATTCCAGAACACGTGACTTAGACGTAGTCAATCTCTCTTCCTTGATGCTGACACCACCCCAAATCCAAATCCTACAACTAGGACTCACTTTCTGCCCCTCCACCGATTTTGACCGTTTTCAGCTAGTTAAAGATGTTCATTTGTTTGCTAGAAAACTACTTTTTCAAAACGATCTATCACAATAAAACCACTTCGACTCAAATATCTAACACTGAGAACACTATCCCCACAATTGCCGAAATACAGGCCCTCGAGGACCTAATGACTCTTTTAGATGAGGCAGATCCCAAAGATGAAGAATTCTTGAATTATATGCAACAGGACATTACGATCCCAGGAATAATTTTTCCACCCCCGGTACCCTTTAAACCAAAATCCAAAACCTTCCCGTCATTAACTACTAATCCTAATATCTGGGCCTTTGTTGAACAAACAACCAAAGAAATACAAAAATTAAACCTAGATGCAGCTGGAATGTCAAATTTAACTAAACCTCAGCAGTCAGCACTCAAACTACTTCAATCTAACCGAAACATAGTAAATAAACCCTCTGATAAAGGGGGTAACGTGGTTGTCATGGATGTCCTGGCTTACATGAATATGTGCCACGACATCCTTGACAACCACGATTGGTACAGACCTATTTCTCCCTCTCTAATAAAAAACTTTATCTCTGAATACCATAATTTAATTTTTCAAGCCACCAGAACGGGAACTATAGATGCCAATACTTGGAAATTTTTGTATGTAGCACAACCAAAAACCCCAACATTTTATGCCTTACCCAAACTTCACAAATCTTTGAACAAACCACCTGGCCGACCAATTGTGTCGGGATGTGAAGGACTCACTGAAAAAGCAAGCGAGCTTGTAGACAAACACCTAGCCCCTCATGTCCTGTCCCTACCTTCTCATATAAAGGATACCATTCATTTATTACGTACTCTTGAAAACAAACAGCTCCCCAAAAATTCCTACTTGGTTGCTCTAGATATTGAATGCATCTATAATACAATACCACATACAAGAGGCATAGAAGTTATAGCCAAACAATTGGAAGCGCGTGGCCCAGAAGCTAAACCCTATAACAAGTTTGTACTATCCCTATTGCAATTTATTCTGACTAAAAATTATTTTACCTTCGGTTCCTCCCACTTCCTCCAGATACAGGGTGTAGCCATGGGCACCAAGTGTGCTCCTTCCTATGCCAATCTGTATCTGGGGGGGGTGGGAGGCCGAGGTTCTCTCACAGCCTGGACTGTCTTGTTATACCCAATATTTATTTACCTGGTTAAGATATATTGATGACATTTTGATCTTTTGGACTGGTACATATAACGATCTGCAACGATTCTTTCAAGCTATATCTGAAAATACGTACAACCTGAAATTTACCTTGGACTGCAGTCAGAAATCGATCACCTTCCTAGACCTCACTATAACTATCGATACTGAAGGTAAACTTTATTCTTCATTATATAGAAAATCGTCTGCAGGAAATACTATACTACATGCCTCTAGCTCCCATCCGAAATCCCTTTTAATTTATATATGGGGCTCAGTTGATTGTTATATAGGATATGATGATGCTTGAGAAGCGGACATTGGGGGGGCGGGGAGGTAACGGCACACAGCACAACCAGCTCTGGAGGTATTACCCTCCATGGTTCTGTTTATGTTGTTTTTTTTTTTCTCTTGTTCTTAGTTCTTTTTGTTTCTTTACCACATCCTGTGTTGTTGGAATATATGCGACACGATTATCATAGGAGGAAAAAACAATGCCATCTGTACTAGAATAGACCTGAGTATGAGTAATTCAACCTGAAACCCTATGTTATTGCTGTATTCTGATGTATACATTCAAGAATGTTCACTGGGTATGTTGATCCGGTATTTTTTTGGTATGTGCATTTGGCAAATAAAAACCGTTTAAAAAAAAAAAGAGTATACCTTACAGTCAATACCTACGCATAAGACGAAACTGCAGTAATGATAAAGATTTTTACCAATCCTCACACCAGTTATATTTAAGATTACGACAAAGAGGCTACAGCCATAAATTACTGAAAGAATCTTTTAACAAAGTTAAGCGCTTAGAGAGAAAGGAATTAGTCTTTCGAGATAAAGATCATGACTCCATGCAGTCTGTTCGCCTTATTACTCAATACTCAAATCAATTTAATCAGATAAGGGAAACTTTGAGCAAATTCTGGCCTCTTCTTTCAACTGATCCAGTCATTGGTAACTATGTGAAAACCTATCCTGAAATTACATACCGACGATCACCATCACTAAGTGACAGATTAACTTCTAGCCACTTTAACCCAACCAGTGAATCAAGAGCAGATAATCCAGGCACTTTTCCTTGTGGCCACTGTGATTCCTGTGTAACTCTCTCCAATTCTAGTAAAAGTGTTTTACCTACGGGTAAATTACATAAAATCAAGTATCGAGTAAATTACTATAGGAGTAATATACCTAGCCACTTGTCGTTGTGGGTGCTTCTATGTGGGCAAAACAAAAAGAGCATTCTCTACCCGCATACAGGACCATATTAAACCACTTCAGAAAAAGAAAATTACGACAGCAATAAATAGCCATGTTGCTCAAAGCCATAACTTTGATGTACATGCAATCCAGTTCTCTGCCCTAGAACACATACCAACCAACGTACGTGGAGGTGACATAGATAACCAATTACTCCAACTTGAAACAAGGTGGATACACACCTTGGATGCCACCAGACCTCCAGGGCTAAATGAATACATTAGCTTTAAATCGTTCCTGTAACTTAAAGATAATTTCAAGCTCAAATTATCCATACTTGTATTCCATTATCTATCAGTTCTACAAGCATTATCTTCATCTTTGTGTGCTGTATTTGACATCGTTGGTCCTATCCTTCCCCCCTCTTTTTCTTCCCCTCCTCCCACTCTCTTCCCCTCCTCTTTCTTTCCCAAGCTTCTATTTCTGCTTACTATAGTCCATAGAGGTACTTCCCATTCCCCGCTGAAGCCAGCTCTGTGTAAACCATTGAAAATATACCTAATATTGCTTAGGCTTCTGATAAACACACTGTATATCGAATATAGTAAATAGTTTAATACTGTATGGGAGGTGAATAGATTGTACTTTGTCTAATTAATATTCTTCCAATCATTCCTAAATAATTTTATTTATTAAAAGCTTTTTTTGTATTCTACATGCCTATTCTTTATTCAAAAAAATTTGGGTTGGTCATTCATTGTAAAACTGTTTGGCAAATTAATACTGTTTAAACTATATGGGCGCTAATAAACCTATTTATGTACGGGTAAAAAGCTTTAATAATTGTTACACATTATGAGTATTGTATTGTTCTTTCAGCTCATGGTACCGGGTCTGTCCCCCTCTGATGGGGCAGTGTGGGGTTACAGTGGGATGGGGTGTCAAGGGCCGTATGTCTGTTTTTGCTCCCTCAGTCTGCCCCACTTTTATGTATCCCTTTATCCCCCCTTCCCCAATGGCATTTGATTGCATTTCCAGCAACTTTTCCCGATTTTTTTCCTATTTTAAAACCGCCGATACATGGGGGTCGGGATCGCCTATCTAGGATCACTCCCAGTGGCAAAGTATGGACACCCAAGGGGGGTGCTAGGTCCTTTAGCCCGCCCAACTTAGCCTCTGCTGTCTCTTGCGCTGCCGTCGCGATTGCGTCATCACGCCACGTGACGCAATGACCGCCAGGCATTATGGTCCTTGTAGGCCGCCGGGCAGTCCGTGCGCTCGCGCATGCGCAGAGGCTCCTTTGTCCGCTGATTGGGGAGCATCCAAACACGCTCCCCACTCTGGGAGACAAGATTTATGCCGGCACCGGCGCTCATTCCAGCACCGGACCTTGAAGGCACCTGACGCAGGTACGTTTTCTCCTGACCAGTAAGTTTTTTGTAACAAGACCAAACTTATGTATACCTATTGCTTAACCATATAACTATTAGTTATCCATCCTTTCACTCATTATTTCTGTCACTCTCAGGGAATATGTTCCCGCCGAGGCTGCCCATGCCCTGACTGCGCTTTGGATCAGTATCCTAATTACACTATACCATATATATATATATATATATATAGGTTGTTCCAGGGATGTAAACTCTTCTCTAATTTATAGAGAAATATTTACTAATTTCAGGCATTAGCATTAAGTCCACATTATTAATCCTGTTTAGGTGCCTCCCTTACCATCTACTTTTAACCAACGTCCGAGGTCTACTCTACATTTTATTTTAACTTCATAGTCTAATTAAAGTAAGTATTGAGATTTTTTGTCCGTTCAACAGCGATATGCTATATATTTGTGGATTATTTTTCCACAAATAAGCAACACTGTGTTTTTTACTTTTAAACATGACTATTATCATTAAAATGTAGGCAATCTAATTTAAGATACTTCTTGCTAGGTCTATTTTGTCTCCTGCTATCCACTGAAAGGTATCCATTGGGCGACCCCACCCCATTCTCGGTTGATTGTTTCATTATTACCACTCTATATTGTTTTTGGGTAAGTTGGGAACTGGGTCTATTGGCTGACTTTTACCATCTAGCTGGGACAGAGTGGGCGAGTGTTCAGATGTGCCGCTATTGTATCTTTCACCCCCTCCCCCTTTCACCTCTTCCTCCTCTCCCCATCCTGGGGGCGTAGTACCTGATTCCATGAACTGTTACTAATTATTATTTTCTGTATATAGATACAATATTACTGTACAGCAGGCAAACCCTGAGGAAGCCATTGATATGGCGAAACATGTCGGAAAACACTAATAAGGCCTGCATTGTCTACTTCAGGTTATTCTACCCATTGTAACTAAGAGACTCTCTCTAACTAGATATCATTCTGGAATTTAAAAAAACTTTCCTTCTTCCATATGTATTGATCTGCTGAAAATGGGAATCCTTAAGCATGTGTACTAACATTATTGTTAGACCTTGAGAAATATTTTGTATTTTTGTTTAATTGTGTTCTATATATTCTAAATAAAACTTTATGCGATTTTTAAAACTCAAGCATTGAATTGTGAGCAACCCTTATTTACATTGCAATTTTGCACCGGTATAATCCCTACTTTCCATTTTCCTTAAACACTTACTTACCAAAAGGGATGAGGTGCTGTATAACGTTGTGGATCCTCTCTGCCATTTATACACAATTAAGCATGAGGTGACTGCCCTGGACTCACGTGTTACTTCCCTTGAACAGGAACAACAGATAACAACACAAGCTGTGCAAGCCTTGCAGACCTCTAACAGTGACCTCAATGACCAAATGATTCAAATACAACTGCACCTGGACGACTTAGAGAACCGCAGCCGACGGCAAAACATCAGACTGCGAGGGATCCCAGAACCTGTCCCGCAATCAGAGATACGCGCGACAGTGACTCACATCTTTAACCACTATCTAGACCGCCCGCCGGATGCAGAAATAGTCATTGATAGAGTGCATAGGACCATGGGCCCCAGACTTGGCCCTGCTGACAGACCCAGAGACGTCCTCTGCTGTTTGCACTCTTTTACCCTCAA
Organism: Lithobates sylvaticus; assembly: GCA_028564925.1. Classification (NCBI taxonomy): domain Eukaryota; kingdom Metazoa; phylum Chordata; class Amphibia; order Anura; family Ranidae; genus Lithobates; species Lithobates sylvaticus. The sequence goes on from CM053032.1 coordinate 91,924,108, forward strand.
AGAGGAGATATTGCGAAGAGCGTGGCAAGTGGGGGTCCTAGAATTTGATGGTGCAGCAATCCACCTTCTTCCGGACATCTCCAGAAAGACTTTGCTGATGCGGCGGGCACTAAATCCTCTTCTGAACGGTCTAGGCATGAAGGGACTCACCTATAAGTGGGGTCACCCATTCCACCTCATAGTCCGCAAGGGCCCAAATACCTTCCCCCTGCGCCATCCATCAGAGCTACCAGACCTGTTTGCCTTTGCAGAGATGGACCCAGTCCCCATTCCCAATTGGCTCACGGTGATCGCCCCCAGGGTACCGCAACATCAGGCCCTCATGGCCAGACCACAAAGGGCTCGAAACCGACATAACCCGGGAGGTCCTCCACAGGCTCGCCCATCAGGGAATTCCTGACGACAAGCTCCAAATGAGGAGGCAGCCGGGTGATCTTGCTTATTAAGCCACCCAGTGAATCAGCGACACGACACTTGCTCCAGTCAGACCATGCATGTTTTAACTTTCCCTCACTTTACTCAGGAGGGTGCATCCGGAACGCTACGTAAGCATTTTTATCGGACTCGGGTCTAGAGACACAGACCCTATACCTAGTCCGACTAGCCGGAACGCAGGGAGGGCGGTTTTCCCCCCTTATTTTTTTTTTCTTTGTGTTTTGTTGCTTTCTTTATACATGCTATCTACACTTTATGTGGATGTTAATATGTCTTAACAGGTTGTTTGTTCCTCTTGATTATCCAACAAGTTGATATTACTACTGACACCTTGGGATAGATTATTAAGATGGACAACCACTAGGCCTAACAGACTCTTCGTCTCTTTTATTTTATTTTATTTTTCATTCCGTCTAATGCACTTGGCTGACACTAACACTAACCCCATGTTTTTTTTTTTTTTTCTTTCTTCATGCTACCTAGATATAATGTAGATGTCAGTATGTCTTAACATGTTGTTTATTCCTTTTAGACTATTCTGCAAGTTGATATTGCTGTTACTGCTGCCGTTAACGGTTTAAATCCTTTACAGTTTCATGTCCTTGGTACCGGTGCTGCCCTGCCAACTGCATGAGCACACCCATGTCCCGCCGTACTTCCCTGGGTAGGGTCACTAAGACGTGTGGCCACTAGGCCCAACAGACCCTTCCTCATTCCTATTTTATCTTATGTTGTTTTATCTGTGAGGTGGGTGCAGTTGGCCAACACTGACACCAACCCTTTTCTAGGGGGGGGTTTCCACCTAGTCCTCCAAAGGGGACAGTGCCTACTATATTGGTATTCCCACATGCTTGTGTTTATACCTTCCCCTCTTTGGCTCACCAGTTTAACCCTAACGTACACCATATGTGCCTTAAGTATCTAATTAAAATTGCTGCGGGGGCTTCGATGGTTGGGGCTCTGTACCCAACCGTGTCTTGCCACTCCCCAACCTAGGTATACTCTGCCCTGGAGGCAGTAGCTCTCCATAGCGGAATCTTTATCCTTCTCTAGACTCTTCCTTGTGCTTAACCTTACCCCTTTCCTCTTCCCCTTTCATCACTCCCACTCTATCTTTCTCTATCAATAGCTGATACCCAGGCTGGAAAGGCCCCTGGACCCGACGGATTCACCCTTCCCTATTACAAAACATTCCAACACCTAATGACACCTCACTTCCTTGAGGCGTTCAATGCCATATTAGAAGGACACAGTCTACCAGCTGATATGTTGAGTGCCTCTATTACAGTGATACCCAAACCGGGTAAGGATCCATTGCTGTGTGCCAGTTACAGGCCCATCTCTCTCCTGAACTGTGACATCAAACTCTTTACCAAAGTCCTAGCGGCTAGACTGAATGCCCTGCTGAAACGTATAGTAACCACAGACCAAGTCGGCTTTATCCAGAGTAGGGAAGCAAGGGACAACACTATCCGGACTCTGAACATTATAGCACTCTTGTCCACAGATGCCGAAAAGGCTTTTGACAGAGTGGACTGGGTTTTTCTACGGGAAACACTCAAGTTCGTTGGAATGCCCGACCCCATCCTGTCCTGGATAGCAGCTCTCTACAAAAATCCTACAGCATCGGTACGTGTAAATGACCACAACTCTGCCCCCTTTTCAATCTCAAACGGCACTAGACAGGGCTGCCCCCTATCACCTTTGCTGTTTGTCCTCTCCCTAGAGCCATTCCTACACCACATCAGAGGCAACCTGTCTATTAAAGGCATCCAAGCCGGCTCACGCCAACACAAAGTGGCAGCATACGCGGATGACCTATTATTCTATATCACGGAGCCTCTTATCTCCTTGCCTTCTTTGTTACAGGAGCTGAAAAGATACGGAGCTCTATCCAAATTCATGGTCAACCTGCAAAAATCAGAGGCACTGAATGTCTCCCTGTCGGACTCTACGGTGGCAAGGCTGCGCCCCTTTTTCCCATTTAAATGGGCTAAACGCTCGATCCAATACTTGGGAACAAAAATTCCCACAGATTTAAGCAACGTTTTTCCCCTCAACTACCAGCCTTTCTTATCAACGTTAACCACAGACCTAAAAAGATGGGATTCCCTGGCCCTGTCCTGGTTTGGCCGCTGCAACATCCTCAAGATGAACGCAATGCCAAAGCTCCTGTACTTTTTACAAACACTACCTATCAAAATACCACAGTCTTATTTTCACGCGGTTCGGTCAGCATTTATTAAATTTATCTGGAGAGGCGCACACCCGTGCCTTAGCAGAAAATTATTGTTAAGACCTAAGCTTAGAGGGGGCATTGGTCTCCCGGATCCTGCTCTGTATTACACCGCAACACATATGGCCAGGGTGGTCGACTGGTGCAGACAATGTCGATACGAAATTGTGGGTAACACTAGAGCAGGAGGCCGCCGGTGCCCCACTAGCTGGATTACCATGGGTAGAGAAAACCCACTATGCCCATCTGACAGCTCACCCTTTGATTGGCCCTACTCTTGCGGAAAAGGATAGATTTTTTCGTCTCTCCTCACTGAGCAATTTCCCTTCCCCAATGACCCCACTTGTAGGACACCCAGGGTTCACACCCGGCCTCACTGACCTGACTGTCTATTCACAGGCCCCGCACGGAATCCTAAAGGCCTCCCAACTCCTACAGCCGTTGGGCTGGCCCCCTACAGAGACTATGTCCTCGGGTCGGGCTCCTTTAAAACTGGATCATTGGAGGACTAATCAGTTTTCTCATTTTCTGAGCTCACTGCCCAAACCAGCACTATTTAACCGAAAACTTCACTCTCTCAAAGAAACATGTCTAGGGGAGTGTCCGATTCGGGGTTCCCTATCCACCACCTATAAATCGCTGCTAGAACTTCATGCCACTGAAGATCCCCCGTATCTGGCAAAATGGGAGAGGGACCTGGGAGTTACATTCTCGGTTCCCCAAAAAGACTGCATACTATTCTTTGCACAGAAGTCTGCTCTATGTAGCAAATACCAGGTGTCATGGACTTACCAGGCGCTTCCGGGCTCTTCGTGCGCACACGGGTGCGCGGCGGGCGTGCGCGTGTGCACGTTAGCGTGCGCGTGCACGTTAGCGCGCGCGGCGGCGCACGCGTGCATGTGCCCATGCGCGAGAGCGCAATTGGCGCCAAAACGGGCTTTAAAAGCTTAGCCAGTGCTGTGTTGTCTCAGCTATCCTGCTTGTCGGCCATCTGAAACCTGATCTGAACCTGTGATTCCCGTTATCGACCCGGCTCTGTTTGGACTACCCTGCCTTCTCCTGTTCGACCCGGCCTGCCTGACCTTGTCTTCATCTGCTTCTGGTTACCGACTCCTTGACGTCATCTCTTCCCCGTTGTTCCCAATCATTCTGGGCATTCCCTGGCTTCAGGCCCATAATCCCTCCGTCAATTGGACTACCAGAGAGATCAGGTTCTTGTCCCCCTACTGCCAAGAACACTGTCAACACGAATCTACTCAATCACCTGTCACCTTGTTTTGCATTGACATTGATCAGAACTTACACCAATCAGTACCTGATCCGTATCATGGGTTCCTCGACGTATTCAGCAAGAAGGGAGCAGACTCTCTTCCACCTCATCGATCATACGATTGCCCGATTGAACTTCTACCCGGGGCCGAAATTCCCTTTGGGCGCATTTTCCCCTTATCAGAAAAAGAACAGGAAGCATTAAAGATCTACATCAACGAAAACCTGGAAAAGGGGTTCATCCGCCCGTCCACCTCCCCAGCGGGTGCTGGAATATTTTTTGTGACCAAGAAGGATCAGACTCCCCGCCCGTGTGTGGACTATCGGGAATTGAATAAAATCGCGGTCAAGAACCGTTACCCGCTGCCCCTAATACCCAAATTATCCAGAAACTAAGGTCTGCTACTATTTTTACAAAACTCGACCTAAGAGGGGCCTACAATCTGGTCCGCATCCGGGCCAGGCATGAGCGGAAGACGGCGTTCCGAACGCGGTTCGGGCATTATGAATACCTGGTCATGCCCTTCGGTCTATGTAATGCACCTGCCACTTTTCAACATCTTATTAACGATGTATTCAGGGACTTCTTAGATGTTTTTGTAATTGTTTATTTGGACGATATTTTGTTTTTTTCTGAATCACTCAGCCAGCACCGGGAACACGTTTGCAGAGTTCTTGACCGTCTTCGCCTACATGGACTGTATGCAAAGGCAGAGAAGTGTGAGTTTGAGCAACGAGAGATTAAATTTTTGGGCTTAATAATCTCCTCAACCGGTATTAAGATGGATCCCCAAAAAGTGTCTGCCGTTTTAGACTGGCCTGCACCAGTAGATAAGAAAGGCATACAACGTTTCATTGGCTTCGCAAACTTTTATAGAAAATTTATCAAAGGATTCTCTGCCATCATCGCACCCATTACACGATTGACCCAACAACATGTCAGGTTTCATTGGAGTTCAGAGGCCCAGGATGCATTTGAGAGACTTAAGAGACTTTTTACATCAGCTCCAATTCTCAGCCATCCTAATCCATCCTTGCCCTTTTTATTAGAAGTGGGAGTTACGTCAGTTCCTGTCCTGTCTGCATACGGAACAAGACTTCAAGGAACCGAGCCTGGGGCTTGCTAAAACATTTACCTGTACCGGACAGACCTTGGAAAATGATTTCTATGGACTTTATAGTCGAATTACCTCACTCTGCGGGGTGCACAGCCATTTTCGTGGTTGTGGACCGCCTATCTAAAATGGCCCATTTCGTGCCTTTGAAGGGAACCCCATCTGCTACGGAAACGGCCCGTGTATTCATCAAGGAGATCATCAGACTACACGGAGTACCTGCAAATATAGTCTCTGACAGAGGGGTGCAGTTTACCTCACGCTTCTGGAAAGCACTTTGTGAAATCTTGAAGATCGAGCTGGCCCTCTCTTCGGCTTATCACCCTCAAACCAACGGGCAGACAGAGAGGACCAACCAAACCCTCGAGCAGTACATCAGATGCTTTACTTCTTTTTCACAGGACAATTGGGTTTCCCTACTGCCTTTAGCGGAATTCGCCTATAATAATACCAGTCACTCAGCCACGAACCAATCCCCCTTCTTTTCCAACTATGGTTTCCACCTAACCTTTTTACCAGATTTTGTTTCAGAATCTCCAGTTCCGGCAGTCCAGGAAACGGTAGAATTCCTCAACCGCAACAACCGGGTACTACAAGAAGCTGTGTCCAAGGCCCAGGCGGACAGTAAGAGAAACTTCGACCAAAAAAGGAGGGGAGAACTGGTTCTGCAAACTGGAGATCAGGTATGGTTGTCTACGGACAACTTTAAACTGATTTGTCCCTCTAAGAAGCTTGCACCTAAATTTATGGGACCTTTTCCTATCAAGAGGAAAATTAATGAAGTTGCTTATGAACTGTCTTTGCCTGACTCTCTTAAAGTTCACCCAGTATTCCACGTGTCCTTGTTGAAACCTGCTGTGCCTAATCCCTTCCCTGACAGAGGAGCCGGCCCACCTGAACCTGTTCTAGTAGATGGTAACCAGGAATATGAGGTGGAGGCGATCCTCAATTGTAGGAAAAGACACGGGCAAGTACAATTTTTGGTCAAATGGAAAGGGTACGGCCCAGAAAGTAATTCCTGGGAACCAGACAGTAACATACATGGTAAACGTTTAGTTCGTACCTACTTGACTTCCCACCCTGAAAAAGCAAGTCGCCTGGGCATCCGGAGGCTGCCCCTTGTGGGGGGGCAATGTCATGGACTTACCAGGCGTTTCCGGGCTCTTCGTGCGCACACGGGTGCGTGGCGGGCGCGCGCTTGTGCACGTTAGCGTGCGCGTGCACGTTAGCGAGCGCGGCGGCGCGCGCGTGCATGTGCGCATGCGCGAGAGCGCAATTGGCGCCAAAACGGGCTTTAAAAGCCCAGCAGTGACACTCAGCCAGTGCTGTGTTGTCTCAGCTATCCTGCTTGTCAGCCATCTGAAACCTGATCTGAACCTGTGATTCCTGTTATCGACCCGGCTCTGTTTGGACTACCCTGCCTTCTCCTGTTTGACCCGGCCTGCCTGACCTTGTCTTCATCTGCTTCTGGTTACCGACTCCTGCCTGCCTACCGACTCTGCCATTGCCTGCTCCTATCATCGGATTGATCTGCTGTTGCCAACCGGACTGTTTGACCTTGCCTTGCTGATTCCCGTCTGTCTATCCACCTGCTGCCTGGTTCTGCCGTATCCAGCTTCACCACCTACAGCTGCAGACTTTCACCCTGCCATCTGTATACGGATACTTCCGGAGGACTTCCTAGTTGATCTCAACACCATTCCTCTACAAACCAGGCACTCCTACCCCACTGTGCTCACGTGACCACTGTTCCCACTCCAGTGGACCGTGAACCAGCGCTGTATGAGAGGTCTTCTCCTACAAGTCAGGCTCTACGTTCAGGTACGTAACACCAGGAGACCACATATAAAATAACTACACGTTGGTACAGAACCCCCTCAGTCCTGGCAAAGATATTCCCCAACCAATCGGACTGCTGTTGGCGATGTGGCCTTCATCAGGGTACTATCTTGCACATATTCTGGGAATGCCCACTGCTCAAAACTTTTTGGGAACCAGTCCTTAAACTTATACATAAGTTTACCGACATAGCCCTACAGAACAACCCGGCCGCTGTCCTGATAAACCTTACCCCTCTATCAAGGAAACGATATAATAAATCCCTCCTCAAACACCTTCTTAATGCTGCACGAGCGTGCATCCCGCCTCTATGGAAACAACAAGCTCCACCAACAGTGGCTCAATGGTTCGCAAGGGTGAGGGATATAGAGCAGATGGACTAAAAAGGAAAAAGACACTAGCTGGAGATGATGTTTGCTGCTCACCCCTGGGTTGTAAAAACAAAAAAGAAGGAGTTCCCCCAAGAGGAATTGGTGGGGTTTTTAGGCAGCGTTTTGGAAATAAGTTCTCTGAGAGATAATATTGTATTCTAAATATGAATCTTTATTGGATTAAAGATGTCGCATATGTGACATATGAATAAAAATAGGAGACATGGGTCCCAAATGAGTAAAACAATACAGAATTTTTTTTAAAAAAAGGATATACACTGACAGACAAAAAACTTTTACAGCAGTATAATTTACATAACCAAATGTTTGAGGTAAAAGTGGACCTGGCGCGTTTCGACACGTTTTGGTGAGGGTCTTCCTCAAAGGTAATTTTGTCTGTTTGAAAGAGAAAGGGTAAGGACAACATATTGTAACAATACTTAATTTACATATATTTGTCTCCGATTGGCCTTTCACATCGGGGAGTATGGTATATTATCACATTGTACTATGAAATATTTACCCAGTGTATGAGTTTCTTGTAGATTACTCCTTGTGTATGATGAGGCTCCCTCTGAGTCGGTGTGCTTCGGGTCCTAGATGGCGTCCCGCTACAGCGCCCCCCAGCGGGCGCGCGGCAGGCAAGGCGATCCGATAACGAGACCTACGAGGGGTCACGTCCAGTAGGTAGGCTTCCCACGGGTCCGTGTGTGGGCCAAGCAGGCAGGGGAGGGGATGGGAGGGGAAGGGGGAGAGAGAAATGGGGAGAAAGAGATAGGAATGGGGTTCCTTGAGTTCCCCTGTTCTGCACACCTGTCATGAAATCCAAGATCATATACTTAGATGTGTGTCATAAGGGATTGCCATTACGAACAAACAATGTCTATTGTTTGATACATTTGAATCAGTGGTAAGGGGAAATGAAATTTGAGAATAAAGAGTAGTTATGCCATTTCCATGTGTTTCCAATGGTGCCGATTTGTATGTTAATGTATCTGAGCCCATGGCTGGAGGAGAGAAAGTGAGAAACCGAAAAGGGGAAAGGGGGGGGGGGAAGAGGGGGGAAGAGAGAGAGGGGGAGAGGGGGAGAGGGATGTGTACCAAGGAAGGGGGGGGTAGAGTGTGGAAGGGGGGGGAGGAAAGAGACACAAGGTCGGAGTGCGAGAACGGAGTGGAAATGAGATGAAGGGGGGGGGGGGCCGAGAAAAAGGGGGGAAAAGAAGGGAACAGGAAAAGAGGGGAGGGGAAACGAGGGGAGTCAGGGAAGAAAGAGGGGGGGGGAGGGCAGAAGGGCAAGGGGGAGGGGGGGAAAGTAGGCGAGGCAATACATGGCATGCACATGTATGGATAGACATTGGGATGCTGCAGCATCCACATGGGTAGAAATGAGGAAGGGAGGGTGGGATGTGACAGGGTGGGACGGTGGGAGGGGGAAAGGGAAAAAGAAATGTTAAAGAGAAAGTGAGAAAAAGGGGAGAAAAAATGAGGAGAGAAGGGAAGGGGAAGGGGGGGGAGAGGGGATAGTGAGGGGGGGGGGGGGGGGGGGAAGGGGGAGAAATGGAAAGAGGGGAGGGGAGGGGGTGAGAGGATAGGTACAGTGAAATGCCAGAATGGCTTGTTATGGTGTCAGTCAAAGAGCTGGTGCTCAATTTGGTGCTATGCTAGTGATACTATAAGTCACTAGGACAAGGGGACCAATTTGGGGGAAGTGGAGGGGGTGCCAAATGATGAAAAGGTGTGGATGGGTAGGAGTATGTGATGGGTGCCATTAGGTGTCAAGGGGGGAGAGAGAGGAGAGATGTGAGTGGGGACCATGTGAGGGTGTGGGTATATGTGAGTGCGAAGCAGGTGAGGACATAAACAGAAGAAAGCCATGCAAATGTGTCAGATACCATATAGCAGTATAAGATTACCTAATGGGGTTGGAGTATCTTTCTCAGGCTGCGAAGTGCGTTTAAAGGCCCATATGTTGCAAGCCAGAGTACGCTGTGTGGGTTGCGAGTTCCAAAAGCGCGATACACGGTCTGGGGATGGAAACAAGGTCATACACTATGTTTGGGGTTGGTTGTCCCTGAAGGAAGGTGTAGAGCTAGAGGGGGTTATACTCACTGTGTTTGTATGGCGTGGTTCTTGGATCATCACATGGAGATAGGTTTGCTGAACCTCTCCATGTGGTATTTATGGGTTGTACCGAATTAGGGACAGGTGTGCATATTAGGACACCATTTGGTGTCAATTAGGGCCCTCTCATGGCGTCCCCGGGGGGGGAAGGGGGGGAGAGAAGCGGGGGCGGATGAATGGGAGGAGGGAAAAGAGGGAGGGAAGGGGAGGGAACATGGAGGGGCATCCCCTCCCATTTGGCAGTCCCGTACCTGCATGGCCCACCCGTCCGTGGGGGCCATAACGGCATCGAACGCCGTCTGGAGTGGCCTCCCCGGCGTCCGGGAGGTCCTTCCGGGGTCGCGTCAGCTACGCAATCGTCGCACTGGCGTGACGTCCCGCATCACGCGCATGCACATGGCCACGCTCATGCGCAGTGATCGGGAGAGGTCCGATTGCGTTCCGGGACGCCGCCAGCAAGGGGAGTGGTTCCCTGTCAGGGGGCTCGGGCCCGCCCAGGCCGCCCTGAGGGAACAGGATTGGAGGAGCATGGATGGTGGACGCTCCTCCTTACCCTTGCTGTGAAGTCACGTATAGGGGAACACCCCGCTACCGCACGTATCCACCGGGGTGGGAGAGGAGCAGGGGCGCCATCCAGGGATCCAGAAGCCCACTCGTGCTACAGGGGGAACCTGAAACAAGGGAAAAAGGACAAGATTTGTCATAGAGTTCCCTTATACTTAATGCCGATGTGATATGGCAGATGGGAGAACATGTCTCCATGGTTACTTTTATTATCACATTCCCACTAAATATGTGGGTCATAGCTTGTAATTGTAAACATATTGATATACAAAAAGAACATATTGAGAGAACAGGGGACATGGAATCTCTTCAGATAACAGTATCCACAATTAATATGTGATTACATTGTAAATTATTTCAGATGATACATTGTTAATAGTATTCATGTTTAACTCGGGAAGTATTATATGGACACGCTACAGCCCTGTGTCTTGGTAGTACACAGTATATATATGGCCATATAGCCGTGTGCATATAAAGAGGGAGCAGAGAAAACAAAATTAAAGGAAAAACATACACAAAGGGCAAAAGCCCACATATGAGCATAGGTGTCGGGTGGCCTAAACGGATCAGTCCCCAAGCCACACACAACAGGATGAACGATGACATAGAGAATAATAACACAATATAGATTCTATTGGTTGTATATAGAAGGAGAGCACAGTATATCATATATAGCATATATTGAGAGATTCAGAGCAAAGGGTGGGATAGAGCACAGATGCTGGCTGGGACATAGAAGCAGGAGTTCACCAGGGAACGTCCAAGCATGTCCACTCAGATGCAAGGGACAAGAAAACCGAAAATGTCATATTACTGCGTTTTCCCGGACGCGAAGCCCTTTAGAAAAGGGGCAAAGGAAATGGACTCATTGAGTCCGGGAGGGGAAGTGGCTTGTAATCTGTAGATCCACTTCTGTTCACATTGTAGCAAAATTTTGTTCCAATCCCCTCCTCTGTCAGGGATATGAGTTCTATCCAAGGCCGTGAATGTAATTTTGGGCATTTTATAGTCATGTATCAAGACAACATGACGGCCCAAGGGTAAGTAATGGTTTCCGATTTGCATGGAGTAGACGTGCTTGGACATCCGACGGTGAAACTCCTGCTTCGTTTTGCCAATATAAAATGCCCGCATTCGCAGGACATTATATATACAATGCCCTTTGTCTGGCAATTGACAAAGTGGGCAGGCTTGTGAAGTAGCCCATTGGGAAGAAGGAAATTCCTTTGGCGTTGAACATATTGGCAGCAACTGCAGTGGCCACAGGGGAATGACCCACGGGCTGAGCAATGTTTTAGGCGTCTGTGCTCGTCCCTAAATTCACTTTGAACAAGATGATCTCTTAATGATGTAGCTCTTCTATATGTGATAGAGGGGTGGCTAGAAATAAATCGGTTTATTTTGGGATCGTCTGTGAGTATGTTCCAATGTTTTTGAATTATATCGCGAATTTTCCCGTGCTGTCGACTGAAACGCAGAACAATTTGCGACACATTATCTTTTTGGTCGTCGGGTGCCTTTTTCTTGGACAACAGGTCCAAGCGTGAACGTGCTGTTACTCTGTTGTAGGCCTTTCGAAGACATGAGCGACTATATCCTCGATCAAGTAGTCGATTTTGAAGGTTTTTTGCTTCCATTTTAAAGAGGGACTCGTCCGAGCAGTTTCTACGTATTCTGAGATATTGCCCGTAAGGAATAGAATCTTTAAGGAACTGGGGATGTGCACTATGGGCATGGAGTGTTGTATTGCCCGCAGTACTTTTGCGGTATAGTGTGGTAGAGATTTTATTCTCAGGGTTCCGCTTAAGTTCGACATCGAGGAAGGTGATACTTTCTTTGTCAGATGTCAGAGTGAACTTAAGGTTCCAAGTGTTGATGTTGATGCGATCATGGAACTCTTGCAAGAGTTCTGCCGATCCCTCCCAGACGACGAGGACGTCATCTATGTATCGTAGCCACGTTTTGATGTGGCTAGTATACATACGGAGGTCCTCGTCGTCTAGGAGCGACTTTTCCCACCCCCCCAGGTACAGATTGGCGTAGGCCGGGGCACAACATGTGCCCATGGCCACGCCCTGCACCTGGAGGTAGTAGGAATTGTCGAAGGAAAAGAAATTGTTATTTAGGATGTATTCTAATCCATCCGTAATGAAATTGTTCAGGGCGCCATCATATCTACAGCTTGTCCACAGTATATTGCATATAGCCGCGATCTCCTGGTTATGGGGGATCGAGCTATATAGTGCCTCTACGTCGATGGCCACCAATAGTGAGTTGGCGGTCAGCGACATGTTTTCAATTGTTTGGAGTAGGTGTATCGTATCTTTTAGAAAAGAAGGTAATTCCAAAACAAAGGGTTGTAGAAAGGCGTCAATGATTTTACTTAGATTTTCGGATATGTTTCCGTTACCCGAGACGATAGGTCGTCCGGGGGGTCTGCTGAGGCTCTTGTGGATCTTGGGCAGGCTGTAGAAAGTGGCGAGGCGTGGATATTTGACCCTGATGTACTCGTATTGGTTCTTAGTTATGGTGCCTTCCAAAAGTGCTGAATCAATTAGGTCCTCGAATTTGGCATAAGAGGCTTGTATTGTCTTTGTGGTAACCTTACGGTACCATGTTTTGTTATTAAGTATATCTATACACATAGAGACATTGTCCTGATTGTCCATCAGGACTATGTTCCCCCCCTTGTCAGACGGTTTTACAGTGATGTTGGCATTGCTGCGTAGGGAGTTTATAGCCTGGAACTCTTTGAAGGTTAAATTAGTTGGAGGTGTCTTCTTTTTGGGCAGTTTGAGTAGATCTCTACTGTTTTGTTTGATAAAAATATCAATACTAGGATTAAGGTTTAGGGGAGGGAATCTGGCCGATGGTTTTTTAAAATGCGCCGCAGAGGGCTGTGATGATTTTCCTGCGTTTTCTAATAGGGTTTCAAGATCAATTTGATCTATTAGATCCACTGTGTTGTTCTCCTGGTAGAGGAGTGTTAGGTCCCGTAATGCTTTGTATTCCCTCATACTAAAAGTAGACCAGTCTGTGGTATCGATTATCGATCGTCAATAGGAGCCTGCGTGCAAAGAGCTGCAGATCGGTCACCACCTCAAAGGTGTCAAAGTTTTCTTCTGGGCAGAAGGTTAGTCCCCGGGCAAGGACACTTTCCTCGGCCGTTGACAGGGAGTGTGATGACAGGTTGATGACACTTAGGGATTTGATGGGATCCTTGTCACAAAGGTGTCTAGGTTTCCCACTCCCCTGTTTGTTTGGGGAGGGGAGGGTCCCCGTATGAGGTTTAAAGGACTCTTGATAGTTTGTTTTAGTCGTTCTACTGTGTGATTTGTATGCGTCACATTGGTTGAGGTATGTGTCGATGTGGGGTCACCATTCTCCACATTCATATCATGGGGCTCTACTTGAGAGTCCCGTGACATGTTGTTCGACTTATGAAGGGGAAAAAGACACTAACTGGAGATGATGTTTTGCTGCTCACCCCTGGGATGTGAAAACAAAAAAGAAAAAGTCCCCCCAAGAGGGATTGGTGGGGTTTTTAGGCAGCGTTTAGAAAATTCTCTGAAAGATATTGTTATATTCAAAATATGAATCTTTATTAGATTAAAGATGTCGCATGTGACATATAAATGAAGATAAAAATAGGAGACATGGGTCCCAAATAGATAAAACAATACAGAAATTTTAAAACAGATTTACACTAACAGACAAAAAGCTTTTACAACAATATAGTTTACATAACCAAATGTTGGGGGTAAAGTGAACCTGACGCGTTTCGACCCGTTTTAGTGAGGGTCTTCCTCAAAGGTGGTTTTGTCTGTTTGAAGAGAGAAAGGATAAGAACAATATATTGTAGCAATATTTCATTTGCATATATTTGTCTCCAATTGACCTTTCGCATCACATAGCATAATATCACATTGTACTGTGAAATATTTACCTAGTGTGTAAATTTCTATAGATTGCTCCTTATATGTGACGGGGTTCCCTCTAGGTCGGTGTGCTCCAGGTCCTAGACAACATCCCGCTATAGCGCCCCCCAGCGGGCGCGCGGCAGATGAGGCGACCCAACAACGGGACCTACGAGGGGTCACATCCAATGAATAGGCTACCCACGGATCCGTACATGGGCCAAACGGGCAGGGGAAGGAAGGTGGAAGGGGAGGGAAGGGAAAGGGGAGGAAGGGTTGAAAATGGGGTTCCTTGAGGTCCCCTGTTCTGCACATCTGTCATGGGATCCAAGATCATATACTTAGATGTATATCATAAGAGATTGCCATAACAATTGGACAATGTCTGGTACACTTGAAACAGTAGTAGAGAGGAATAGGATTTTTGAAGTAAAAGTGATTGTGCCATTGATGTGTTTATGGGTGGTGCAGTTTTGTGTGTTATTGTCTCTAGACTCGTGATTGGAGGTGGGAAGGAGAAAAGGAGAGGGGGAGAAAAGGAGGAAACAGATGGGGTGAGGAAGGGGGGGGGGGGGGAGTGGGGGAGTGAAGGGAGGGAAGAGCGAAGGAAAGAGTGGGAACTGGAAAGGGGGTGAAGGAGGGGGGGGGAGGGGAAAGGGGGGGGGGGGGGGAAGGGAGGGGGGAGAGGGGAAAACCAATACATGGCATGCACATGTATAGGTGGACATAGGGATGCTGCAGCATCCACATGGGTAGGACAGGGAAAAGTGGGGTGGGACGGTGGAGGGACGAAGAGAGGTGTTGTGTGCAAGTGGGAGGGGGAAAGAAAGGGGGGGGGGAAGGAAAAAGTGAAAAAGGGGGGGGGGGGGGAAGCAGGAAAAAACAGGGGAAGAAAGGAGGGGGGATGGTGGAGAAGGGGGAGGGGGGAAGGGAATGGGGGAAAGACTGTGAAGGGAGGAAAAAAGAGGGGAAAGAAAGAGTGAAAAAGTAAGTGGGATGAAGTGCCAAAGGAATGGAGGGGGTTTATTATGATGTCAGTCAAGCCGCTGATGCTTAGTTGGGCACTGTGCTAGTGATGCTGTGGGTCGCTGGAATGAAGGGGTCCTAGAGTGGGGGTGTGTGTGGGTGAAAGTGTGAAGTGGTGCCATTGAGTGTGGTGTGGGGAGCTGGGAATTGGGACCATGGGGGGATTGTGAGTATGTGAGTGTGGGACAGGGGAAAGCATAAACAGGAAAAAGGTATACCAGTATGTCAGATACCAACAAGCAATATAGAGTTACCTAATAGAGTTGGTGTATCTTGCTCAGGTTGCGAGGTGCATGTAGAGGCCCATATGTTGCAAACCAGAGTGTGCTGTATTGATTGCGAGTTCCAAGGGTGGAATGCCCAGTCTGGGGATGGAAACAGGGTCATATACTGTGTCTAAGGTTGGTCCCAGAACGGAAGAGCATGGAACTAGGAGAGGTTCTACTCACTGTGTTTGTATGGCATGGTTCTTGGATCATCACATGGAGATAGGTTTGCTTAACCTCCCCATGTGATATTTATGGGTGTGTACCTAATTAGAATCAGGTGTGCATATTAGAACACCATATGGTGTCAATTCAGGGCATCCCTGGGGAGGGGAGGGAAAGGGGGTGGAGAAGGGGAAGGGGCGGAGAGAACAGGGAAAGAGGGAAAAGATGGGTGGGAAGGGGGAAAGGAGGAAAAGGGCAGGGAACATGAAAGGGAATCACCTTCCATCTACCATTCCTGTACCCGCAAGGTCCACCCGTCCGTGGGAGCCATGATGGCAACATATGCCATCTGGAGTGGCCTCCCCGGCGTCCGGGAGGTCCTTCCGGGGTCGCGTCTGCTACGTAATCGTCGCACCGGCGTGACATCCTGCATCACGTGCACGCACGAGGCCACGCGCATGCGCAGTGATCGGGAGAGGTCCGATTGCGTTCCAGGACGCCGCCAGCAAGGGGAGTGGTTCCCTGTCAGGGAGCCCGGGCCCGCCCAGGCCACCTTGAGGGAACGTGATTGGAGGAGCTTGGATGGTAGGCGCTCCTCCTTACCCTTGCTGTGAGGTCACGTATGTGGAACGCCCCGCCGCCGCACGTACCCACCGGGATGGGGCAAAAAACAAGGGCGCCATCCATGGAGTCCGGAGCCCACTCAAACCACAGGGGGAACCCTGAAATAAAAAAGAGAATGCGAAGTTTTAACATAGGTTCACTGCCTATATAATATGGCAGATGGGAGACCATGGTTATCTCTATTATTGTCACATTCCCATTGGTTGTATGGGTCATAACTTGAAATTGTAGACATATTGGAATACAGAAAGAACATATAGAACATGTTGAGAGAACAGAAGACATGAGATCTCTTCAGATGACATTATCCACAATTTATATATGATTACGTTATAGGTAGTTTCAAATGATACATTGTTAGTGTTGTTCATATTTGGCTCAAAATTTGTCATATGAACACGCTACAGCCCTGTGTCTTAGTAGTACACAGTATGTATATGGCCATGTAGCGGTGTGCATATAGCTGAAAATTGCTCATATTGGTGAACACGCTACAGCCCTGTGTCTTAGTAGTACACAGTATGTATATGGCCATGTAGCGGTGTGCATATAGCTGAAAATTGCTCATATTGGTTACAGTGTATAAATATGCATACAGTAATCAAAAAATGGAAAAACATTCAATGGACTGTGGATAAACACTGAAAAAAGAGATTTACATTTGGAGGCCCATGTCTCAGCCCCAAAGTGTCACGGGGGGAAGGGTGTTTAACCACCCGAATATAAACTAAGAAGGGGAAAAAGACACTAACTGGAGATGATGTTTTGCTGCTCACCCCTGGGATGTGAAAACAAAAAAGAAAAAGTCCCCCCAAGAGGGATTGGTGGGGTTTTTAGGCAGCGTTTAGAAAATTCTCTGAAAGATATTGTTATATTCAAAATATGAATCTTTATTAGATTAAAGATGTCGCATGTGACATATAAATGAAGATAAAAATAGGAGACATGGGTCCCAAATAGATAAAACAATACAGAAATTTTAAAACAGATTTACACTAACAGACAAAAAGCTTTTACAACAATATAGTTTACATAACCAAATGTTGGGGGTAAAAGTGAACCTGACGCGTTTCGACCCGTTTTAGTGAGGGTCTTCCTCAAAGGTGGTTTTGTCTGTTTGAAGAGAGAAAGGATAAGAACAATATATTGTAGCAATATTTCATTTGCATATATTTGTCTCCAATTGACCTTTCGCATCACATAGCATAATATCACATTGTACTGTGAAATATTTACCTAGTGTGTAAATTTCTATAGATTGCTCCTTATATGTGACGGGGTTCCCTCTAGGTCGGTGTGCTCCAGGTCCTAGACAACGTCCCGCTATAGCGCCCCCAGCGGGCGCGCGGCAGATGAGGCGACCCAACAACGGGACCTACGAGGGGTCACATCCAATGAATAGGCTACCCACGGATCCGTACATGGGCCAAACGGGCAGGGGAAGGAAGGTGGAAGGGGAGGGAAGGGAAAGGGGAGGAAGGGTTGAAAATGGGGTTCCTTGAGGTCCCCTGTTCTGCACATCTGTCATGGGATCCAAGATCATATACTTAGATGTATATCATAAGAGATTGCCATAACAATTGGACAATGTCTGGTACACTTGAAACAGTAGTAGAGAGGAATAGGATTTTTGAAGTAAAAGTGATTGTGCCATTGATGTGTTTATGGGTGGTGCAGTTTTGTGTGTTATTGTCTCTAGACTCGTGATTGGAGGTGGGAAGGAGAAAAGGAGAGGGGGAGAAAAGGAGGAAACAGATGGGGTGAGGAAGGGGGGGGGGAGTGGGGGAGTGAAGGGAGGGAAGAGCGAAGGAAAGAGTGGGAACTGGAAAGGGGGTGAAGGAGGGGGGGGGGGGGGAAAGGGGGGAGGGGGGGGGGAAGGGAGGGGGGGAGAGGGGAAAACCAATACATGGCATGCACATGTATAGGTGGACATAGGGATGCTGCAGCATCCACATGGGTAGGACAGGGAAAAGTGGGGTGGGACGGTGGAGGGACGAAGAGAGGTGTTGTGTGCAAGTGGGAGGGGGAAAGAAAGGGGGGGGAAAGGAAAAAGTGAAAAAGGGGGGGGGGGGGGAAGCAGGAAAAAACAGGGGAAGAAAGGAGGGGGGATGGTGGAGAAGGGGGGGAGGGGGGAAGGGAATGGGGGAAAGACTGTGAAGGGAGGAAAAAAGAGGGGAAAGAAAGAGTGAAAAAGTAAGTGGGATGAAGTGCCAAAGGAATGGAGGGGGTTTATTATGATGTCAGTCAAGCCGCTGATGCTTAGTTGGGCACTGTGCTAGTGATGCTGTGGGTCGCTGGAATGAAGGGGTCCTAGAGTGGGGGTGTGTGTGGGTGAAAGTGTGAAGTGGTGCCATTGAGTGTGGTGTGGGGAGCTGGGAATTGGGACCATGGGGGGATTGTGAGTATGTGAGTGTGGGACAGGGGAAAGCATAAACAGGAAAAAGGTATACCAGTATGTCAGATACCAACAAGCAATATAGAGTTACCTAATAGAGTTGGTGTATCTTGCTCAGGTTGCGAGGTGCATGTAGAGGCCCATATGTTGCAAACCAGAGTGTGCTGTATTGATTGCGAGTTCCAAGGGTGGAATGCCCAGTCTGGGGATGGAAACAGGGTCATATACTGTGTCTAAGGTTGGTCCCAGAACGGAAGAGCATGGAACTAGGAGAGGTTCTACTCACTGTGTTTGTATGGCATGGTTCTTGGATCATCACATGGAGATAGGTTTGCTTAACCTCCCCATGTGATATTTATGGGTGTGTACCTAATTAGAATCAGGTGTGCATATTAGAACACCATATGGTGTCAATTCAGGGCATCCCTGGGGAGGGGAGGGAAAGGGGGTGGAGAAGGGGAAGGGGCGGAGAGAACAGGGAAAGAGGGAAAAGATGGGTGGGAAGGGGGAAAGGAGGAAAAGGGCAGGGAACATGAAAGGGAATCACCTTCCATCTACCATTCCTGTACCCGCAAGGTCCACCCGTCCGTGGGAGCCATGATGGCAACATATGCCATCTGGAGTGGCCTCCCCGGCGTCCGGGAGGTCCTTCCGGGGTCGCGTCTGCTACGTAATCGTCGCACCGGCGTGACATCCTGCATCACGTGCACGCACGAGGCCACGCGCATGCGCAGTGATCGGGAGAGGTCCGATTGCGTTCCAGGACGCCGCCAGCAAGGGGAGTGGTTCCCTGTCAGGGAGCCCGGGCCCGCCCAGGCCACCTTGAGGGAACGTGATTGGAGGAGCTTGGATGGTAGGCGCTCCTCCTTACCCTTGCTGTGAGGTAAGGACCCCTCGTAGGTCCCGTTGTTGGGTCGCCTCATCTGCCGCGCGCCCGCTGGGGGGCGCTATAGCGGGACGTTGTCTAGGACCTGGAGCACACCGACCTAGAGGGAACCCCGTCACATATAAGGAGCAATCTATAGAAATTTACACACTAGGTAAATATTTCACAGTACAATGTGATATTATGCTATGTGATGCGAAAGGTCAATTGGAGACAAATATATGCAAATGAAATATTGCTACAATATATTGTTCTTATCCTTTCTCTCTTCAAACAGACAAAACCACCTTTGAGGAAGACCCTCACTAAAACGGGTCGAAACGCGTCAGGTTCACTTTTACCCTGTTGGATTCAATATGAACTCATGTAATATCACATTCCCAATATCTTTGAGGACAGAAGGCATTCCCTGGATTGGAATGTAGCCAGGCTGGAAAACACACCAAAAGCTTTGTAGCCCACCTGCTGTGACATGTGTAATTAGACGGTTACTATAAGGTCGCTATGGATACCTGAAAGGCAAAGGGGGGGTGACTTTGAGTGGGTGTGGGAGTTTGAATGAGTGAGCTTGGTAAAAGGAATTCGCAGAGAGCTCCTCTTCCTGTTTTGCTGGGAATGGGGTCATGAGAGGATGTCTCTAGTCACCTCATGGTCTGGCGGCCATCTTTCGAGACTACAAGGAGGGCCCTGTGATAAGTATCTTTGATATTCTTATATTATATGATTTGATTGTAAGCTTTGTGATATTGTAATGTCTTTTAATACTTTATGTTAGCGTTCTTGATTATTGGGAAATAAATAATATTTGATTATTCCTAGCCGTGTGTTTGGCTTCATAGCTAACCTCGTATTATTGTGATATTAACAGTAGCATGCGCTCATAGGTTTAACAGACTAATAACATTATAGGGACTAGACAAATTAATACATAGATATAAGTATTGTAGCGCGTACTTCATTTGGCACCCCACAAGGCGTGTAGAATGTATTTTTACACAGAATCCACAAACTAATGTATTTTTGTTTTGAGTCCTGGTAATCAAAGACACCCAGAACTGAAAATCGTCTCTCGTGTGGACAAGATTGGCGCTGGCTCGCGAATTCTGAAACCACGCTTGGATGATCATAAAAATTTTGTGAAATATTTCATCGGATAGCGGACGCGCGACAAATCTGGTGAGACCTTTTTTTTTTTTTTATTATCCGAGATATATATATATGTATATATATGTTAAATGTTGTATTGCTAATGCAAAGTGTTAGAATACTTGTAGCTGGTCAAGAGGGCTGATCACCCTTGGTTAAAGATTGACAGGAATTACCATGCATCTTTGACGAAAAGTGGGAGAAATAGATTGTTATTTTCAAGTTTTTTTTACGTTTTTATTTTTTTGCATTTTTACCCATGTGGCAGGAAGGCCTAACAGGATTTTTACCCTAACAGGAAGGCATTGTGTCTTAGAATGTGCCTTGTGTCTTGTTGTAAAACTACAAGTAACAAATTTGTGTTTAAACGGATGTGTATCTGTTTTTTTTTTCTGTTGGTTGTCTATCTGTATTGCATTGTGTAAGCAACTGGTTGAGCAACTTCAATGTGGGTAGGCTAATTAGCATATCAATGGAAGTCATTGAAAGTTTCGTTAACAAACATCAGCTGATAATGCCACAGTAAATGTGGTTAGTCTTTTCAATGGATAGGCAAAAGTTGTATTATTTAGAATGATATCAAGTAAAAGTGATAATGAATGAAGAATCTGGAATGCTATGGGAGCGATTATTTTTTTTATTTTTATTTGTTTCCCGTGAGTTGTAAGAGCTAACGATAATTGGGTTTGGTTTAGTACTCAGTGCAGTGTTGGAACGTTAGTACAAATAGAAGTGTGGATTGTGTGCTTGTGAGAATGGAACTTGTGTATACATATGTTAAGAAGTACGCCTCTGCCAGTTATCATTCATGTGCAGATGAACCTCTTAAAAGCCAGTGTAATGTACTAGTGTCTCAGTGTCAGCAACAGAATAGCAGATTACTGGGTAAGCAGCTAAAAAAGAAAGCGAAAAAGGAAAAATTGGCTAATGAGATTGCAGTGTTGCTCAGAATTAAAGTTATATCTGAGCACATGGGGGAGAAGTGGGAAGCAGAAAGGAGACATCTCGGCGAAGATATAGATGGAATCAGTGATAAACTTCTAAGGCTTGCAACAGCCTCCAGTAGTGAGATTGACAAATTGCAGGCAAAAGCCGGCGAGTTGTCAGGAAAAAATGGTGACCTACGAGAACAGCTTCAGAGGTGCAGCATGGACTGCGTCATGAAGAATAAACTTGTAGAGTCATTGCGAATAAAGTTATCAGAGATGGAAGAATTGGTTATGTCTTTAGAAAGGAAAGCAGCAAATGCACACTCCCAACTTCTTATTAAAGAACAGTGTATAATATCGCTCAATGAGCACAAAGCAACATGCCAATTGGCCGATATCTGCACAGTCAGTGAGGAAAAGAGCCGTGAGGAAACACAGTCTACTATTGCGCCTATAGCGTCAAAGCAGAATGACAGTTTGATTACAATCCAAGAGAGACTCACGTTATGCCAGATTCTGGGTGAATTTAATGCCCTGGAGTCGCCAGTGACGCTGTCCAATAAGTTTGAGGCTCTAATCAATAAATTCCAGTTGAAGAATGACGATGCATGCTCTCTTCTAAAAGCATGGCTACCAGGACCTTTGATAGGCCAGTTATCGGCACAGGTTAAGGATAATTTAGCAGATGCAGAGGGGCGGAGGAAAGAATTGCAGCGCCTTGTGGACAGTCGTGATAATGGTATGAGTGATTTGCAACGAATGAAATTTAGGAGAGGAGTTGACCCAATATTGTTCTGCAGTGAGTATCTTGCATTGTATACGAGAGTCTTCAACTGTCCTGACTTATTGGAGGATGATGCAAGTTTCATGTACTCGATGGCCAATAAGTGTTATGTAAGCTATCCCACTAGAATGGCTCTGAGGAATGCTAGGTCCTACCAAAATTTTGTCAATATCCTGCGAGATTTTTGTCAAGAGTCCGGTGATAGCGAATATGGGTCAAAGGCAGGTGTATCCGTATTAAGCAGAAATACAGGAAGGCGGATGATGGGAATCGATGTTGGAGACGTAAATACAAGCGTGGTATCTGCGCTTGAAATAGATTCAGGAATTGAAATAGAAACTTCTGATGACTCCTCAGACGATGGAAGTGTAAAGTCTGTTAATTCCAATCACAGTAATATTATCCAGCAATGTGAATTTCCAGCACAAGATGTTGAAAAAAGGGCCTATGCAGGGAAGCCAGAGCTAAAATGTTGTTTGTGTAAAAGGGGAGGTCACATCGCAAAGTATTGTTGGGCGAATAACGATATCAAAAAAAGATCATACCTGAAGACTACCCCAAGGCATTATGAATGTTATTCGGCCAGGTGGGGTAGCAATCCAAAGCATGGAGCCAATAGTAAGCAAACCCAATTCCCCGTTAAGACCCAATTACGGAGTCTACAAACTGAAAAGCAATATGTAGGACAGTTGCATAAAATCAAAATGGAAGTAGCCGAATGGTTATTCAAACATAGCACTGGGGGAAGCAATGCTAGCAGCACTTAGTCAGCTGCAAGTATGTTAAAAATACTCTGATCAAAGTTTCCTTCCTATGAATAAGGTTTTAAGTATTTTTGTAATTTTTTTATAAGGTTTAATGTTTTATTTAATGAATTTTTATTAGGTTTTTTTTTAATTTTCTTTATTATTAATTTTTTTTTTTTTCCATAAATTTTTTTCAATTTTTTTTTATTATTAATTTTTAATGTTTTTTTTTTATTATGAATTTATTTTTTTCATATTTTCTTTTTTTATTTAATTTTTTTTCAATTTTTCATTTTTCAATTTTTTTTTTTATTAATTTCTGTTTTAGTTTTAATGTTTGTAATTTTTATTTTTTTAGTTTAGTTGTTTATACTACAACTCGGTGTTCCCCTAGCAGTACAATTAATGAGAAGAGACTTGGGGCACTTAAAGTCAATTGTCATGATAATCGTGTTTAATCATTGTCTTTGTGTTCCTTTTCCAGAGACCAGGGAGAGAACAGGTTTGGGATACTAAACATTTGTGTTTTGTTTGCAGGTCCGTCAAAGTGAGACCAACACGGGGGTTAGGTTATTGTAAATGCATAATCGATTATCACATGGTACCATGAGCTCATTAATTAGTAATTGTTTGCAAACAATGAAAATATTTAAACAATAATCTGACAAAACTAAAGAGTTACAAATGAGGTAGCAAATGTTGTGATGAAGTTACAAATGTTTTGTTTGTTTTGTTTGTGTTGTTTTTCCCATTAACTTATTGTCTTTCAGATAAAAAAAGAAACGTGTACTCTTCTCAGGAGAAAATCCATGGATGTCTTTAAAAGTTGAGTGTTTGTCATTGTTGTATGGTGGTTGTCTTGTCATGTTGTTCTTGGGTGATAATGGCCAGACTTTTAATGTTTATTCTTTTTTAAATTTTTGTTTTTTTTGGAAAAAAAAAAAAAAAAAAATATTTTTTGTTTTTGTTTTTGGGTATTGGCTTAGTCAGCTATTTTATTGTTGTTTTGTTCAGGTGTAAAAAGCTCCAAAAGGTTTAGGCTTTATACACCTGAAAGGGGAATTAGTGCATAGATCGTAAGATAAAGTTAGTGCATAGATCGTAAGATAAAAATAAATGCATTGGTTGTTTTTCTTTTGCGTTTTTAAATTGAGAATTTTTGAGAAACAACAGTGACGTTCGTTTTTTTAATTTTTGATCATACCATGCGGATTCATTTTAGAGTGGAGTCTGCCTAAAGAGGTCAGGGTTGTTTTGA
The DNA here is from genome assembly GCA_028564925.1 of Lithobates sylvaticus. Lineage (NCBI taxonomy): Eukaryota > Metazoa > Chordata > Amphibia > Anura > Ranidae > Lithobates > Lithobates sylvaticus. The sequence goes on from CM053032.1 coordinate 91,948,203, forward strand.
TAGTTTGATCAAGTTGCAGAAGCCAGGAATACTAAGTAAATAGGAAATAGGAGTAAATATAATAAGCAAGCAGATATTATGGATAAGAATTTGATTCTGCTCTTGTTGTTCAATTCCAGAATCCTGGTGGAGCGAGATTGGAAAGGTTCTGGAAAAATGGATGACAGATGATCATCTGGTTGGCAGTTTGTCTGTGCCATACCACGCCCCAAATTTATTCCACTAAATATCAGGAGAGACGGGACAAACAAAAAGATTCACTTTAACACTTTTCTTTTCCTATGGACGATCTGGTGCTGAATCTGAAAGACTGTGCCTATCAATAAGACTTGAAACATTTTTTTTGCTGGACTCTCTCCTGATGAATGCAAACGTGTTATTAATATACGTACAATGGGTTGGAGGTTGGGAAAGGAATATAACACATCCAATCCATCAGAACATGGAAATGTAAAATATATATGTTTTTTTTTGTTGGAGGGAGGAGTTGAAATAAGGAAAGTTGTGTAATGTATGACATGTATTGACGTAACGGAGTTTATATGGTGCAGGTACCCAGGAGGCGAGCACTTATACATAATAAGGTGTCTGTTGGCCGGACTAGAGGGTGTCAGGTGACACATCAATGGGGTGAACATTTCCTTGTCTGGGGGAGATGCGCCTGGTTGAGGTCTCACCTGAGAAGTTGAAACCCTGCACAGGGAATGCCAGTGTATACACACAGGAGCATGCTCCGATAGATAAAGGGAGCAAACGCTGACTGCCAGAGCACAATATGCCTTCACCACATGGTGCTGCGACATCTCACAGTGGTGTTATTACCCTATATTTGCTGAGTATACGCTGAATCAAGTGCTGTCATCGTACCAGTGACTTACTCCCAGAGATGTGCGGACACGGAATAAGGTGCATGCAGGATGCTTATCTCTGAGGAGTAACCACAAGAGGAGGCATGTATTCAGCACTATATTGGGGGAATAGGAGCTGGGATGGGTGTTGGTAATGGAGTAGACATCGGTATCCTGAGGAACAAACTCTCAGCCATAGCTTGAGCGGGACTTTGTCACTCAGAGAGATTGGTGGCATCCTTAATAACATTCACAAAATACCCAGGGTAAATTAGCTCCAGATTTGGTGAACCATATTGAGAGGTTGGTGGAGGGTGTGAGGGTACAGGATAGAAATCGGTTATGGGCTCTAGCGTACACGCAGTGACGGGCGGAAGTGTCAACCAGCATCAAGCTGATTGGGCAATCTCTGTTTAAAGGGCAGTGGCCTGATGAGTTAACATCACCGCTCAGTAAGACTCTGCCACAACACGTCGCTTACACTAATCCAAAATGGTGGTCGAATGCCTGGATGGGCTGTACCAGTTTGGATGGTGAAAGGTGTTAGGCTGTATGATCCCATATACAGAAGTGCGGACTTGGTCTGTATATTTGGTGGCATCAATGGGCTTACTGATTGGGGATTCTATCTTGTCGCATTTGAGGCTAAATCACCCACATGTGATCAGAGGAGATGGAAGCAGGTTGATACTTCCCTCGGTCGGAAGCCTGACCATGATGTCCTTTGTATGCCGGGTCAATACATCATGGTGGTGAACATAAAAATGTTGGGAAGTTATTTCAGGGATCATTGCTGGGGAGGAAGCACCTGGGTGTCGTTTGGGACATAGACGAGTTTATTTCTTTGTCCTAAAGAATACCGATGTAACGCTAGTCATAAAACTGGAAGGTTCCTTGAACCTAACCATAGGTAGAGGTGCATGGTATACCCTGGGCATGGTCTCTGAAATCCAGGCACAGGGATGGAAGTGTGTTTTTTTTTTTTGTTTAATCATTTTTGCAGATTTATATGTGTGATATTAGACTCGGTATTTATATAGAAGGACCTCCCATTTGTCTATGCAAGTTGAGGGACGAATTGACGGTAGGGTCTCTGTGTTCAAATTAGAGACCTTGCTGCCAAGTCAGAGCCCTGCAATACCGCTGTGAGCAAGCCTGCCTAATCCCGACCCATATGTACAGTAAAGGGTTATAGGATTGGGAGCGGGGTGCATAAAGGGATGGGATACAGATATATGTATATAGTGTGATAAGAAGTTGATTTATATTATGGTATAATGTGACCTATGCGTATTGTAGGTTAATAATATGGGTGAATAAGGCCCTCCTCAAGACTTATCTAGATAATAGATCAGTGTTTGAGAGCTGTTTGATATGTTGCTCTGAATGTATACTGGTGAATGGTGAATGAATGGACACCCCTTGCCTGTACTGCATCCGTCCTGAAGACACCGGAAAGGAGAAGATACCAAAGATACATACTGGTGACATGGAAGCTGTCGCTGAAGAAGGATGTGTTACTCAGTGGCAAAGCGGCACGTGTTGGGAAGCATAACATGGTAAGACCACAATGGACTGTTCCATAGGAGCTGTTTCTGCACACGTTGTAAAAATACAACACGTTAAGACATTTAAAGGACTGTTCTATGGATACTGGTTTGGAAACGCATGTCAGGGACACGTTGTAAAAATACAACACGTTAAGACGTTTAAAGGACTGTTCTATGGATACTGGTTTGGAAACGCATGTCAGGGACAAAACAGTTATGGACTGTTCAATAGGAACCGTGTCTGAAGAAGGGTTTTTATGCGATTTTCAGTCGCAAAGCGGCATATGTTGGATTCAATATGAACTCATGTAATATCACATTCCCAATATCTTTGAGGACAGAAGGCATTCCCTGGATTGGAATGTAGCCAGGCTGGAAAACACACCAAAAGCTTTGTAGCCCACCTGCTGTGACATGTGTAATTAGACGGTTACTATAAGGTCGCTATGGATACCTGAAAGGCAAAGGGGGGGTGACTTTGAGTGGGTGTGGGAGTTTGAATGAGTGAGCTTGGTAAAAGGAATTCGCAGAGAGCTCCTCTTCCTGTTTTGCTGGGAATGGGGTCATGAGAGGATGTCTCTAGTCACCTCATGGTCTGGCGGCCATCTTTCGAGACTACAAGGAGGGCCCTGTGATAAGTATCTTTGATATTCTTATATTATATGATTTGATTGTAAGCTTTGTGATATTGTAATGTCTTTTAATACTTTATGTTAGCGTTCTTGATTATTGGGAAATAAATAATATTTGATTATTCCTAGCCGTGTGTTTGGCTTCATAGCTAACCTCGTATTATTGTGATATTAACAGTAGCATGCGCTCATAGGTTTAACAGACTAATAACATTATAGGGACTAGACAAATTAATACATAGATATAAGTATTGTAGCGCGTACTTCATACCCCCAACATTTGGTTATGTAAACTATATTGTTGTAAAAGCTTTTTGTCTGTTAGTGTAAATCTGTTTTAAAATTTCTGTATTGTTTTATCTATTTGGGACCCATGTCTCCTATTTTTATCTTCATTTATATGTCACATGCGACATCTTTAATCTAATAAAGATTCATATTTTGAATATAACAATATCTTTCAGAGAATTTTCTAAACGCTGCCTAAAAACCCCACCAATCCCTCTTGGGGGGACTTTTTCTTTTTTGTTTTCACATCCCAGGGGTGAGCAGCAAAACATCATCTCCAGTTAGTGTCTTTTTCCCCTTCTTAGTTTATATTCGGGTGGTTAAACACCCTTCCCCCCGTGACACTTTGGGGCTGAGACATGGGCCTCCAAATGTAAATCTCTTTTTTCAGTGTTTATCCACAGTCCATTGAATGTTTTTCCATTTTTTGATTACTGTATGCATATTTATACACTGTAACCAATATGAGCAATTTTCAGCTATATGCACACCGCTACATGGCCATATACATACTGTGTACTACTAAGACACAGGGCTGTAGCGTGTTCACCAATATGAGCAATTTTCAGCTATATGCACACCGCTACATGGCCATATACATACTGTGTACTACTAAGACACAGGGCTGTAGCGTGTTCATATGACAAATTTTGAGCCAAATATGAACAACACTAACAATGTATCATTTGAAACTACCTATAACGTAATCATATATAAATTGTGGATAATGTCATCTGAAGAGATCTCATGTCTTCTGTTCTCTCAACATGTTCTATATGTTCTTTCTGTATTCCAATATGTCTACAATTTCAAGTTATGACCCATACAACCAATGGGAATGTGACAATAATAGAGATAACCATGGTCTCCCATCTGCCATATTATATAGGCAGTGAACCTATGTTAAAACTTCGCATTCTCTTTTTTATTTCAGGGTTCCCCCTGTGGTTTGAGTGGGCTCCGGACTCCATGGATGGCGCCCTTGTTTTTTGCCCCATCCCGGTGGGTACGTGCGGCGGCGGGGCGTTCCACATACGTGACCTCACAGCAAGGGTAAGGAGGAGCGCCTACCATCCAAGCTCCTCCAATCACGTTCCCTCAAGGTGGCCTGGGCGGGCCCGGGCTCCCTGACAGGGAACCACTCCCCTTGCTGGCGGCGTCCTGGAACGCAATCGGACCTCTCCCGATCACTGCGCATGCGCGTGGCCTCGTGCGTGCACGTGATGCAGGATGTCACGCCGGTGCGACGATTACGTAGCAGACGCGACCCCGGAAGGACCTCCCGGACGCCGGGGAGGCCACTCCAGATGGCATATGTTGCCATCATGGCTCCCACGGACGGGTGGACCTTGCGGGTACAGGAATGGTAGATGGAAGGTGATTCCCTTTCATGTTCCCTGCCCTTTTCCTCCTTTCCCCCTTCCCACCCATCTTTTCCCTCTTTCCCTGTTCTCTCCGCCCCTTCCCCTTCTCCACCCCCTTTCCCTCCCCTCCCCAGGGATGCCCTGAATTGACACCATATGGTGTTCTAATATGCACACCTGATTCTAATTAGGTACACACCCATAAATATCACATGGGGAGGTTAAGCAAACCTATCTCCATGTGATGATCCAAGAACCATGCCATACAAACACAGTGAGTAGAACCTCTCCTAGTTCCATGCTCTTCCGTTCTGGGACCAACCTTAGACACAGTATATGACCCTGTTTCCATCCCCAGACTGGGCATTCCACCCTTGGAACTCGCAATCAATACAGCACACTCTGGTTTGCAACATATGGGCCTCTACATGCACCTCGCAACCTGAGCAAGATACACCAACTCTATTAGGTAACTCTATATTGCTTGTTGGTATCTGACATACTGGTATACCTTTTTCCTGTTTATGCTTTCCCCTGTCCCACACTCACATACTCACAATCCCCCCATGGTCCCAATTCCCAGCTCCCCACACCACACTCAATGGCACCACTTCACACTTTCACCCACACACACCCCCACTCTAGGACCCCTTCATTCCAGCGACCCACAGCATCACTAGCACAGTGCCCAACTAAGCATCAGCGGCTTGACTGACATCATAATAAACCCCCTCCATTCCTTTGGCACTTCATCCCACTTACTTTTTCACTCTTTCTTTCCCCTCTTTTTTCCTCCCTTCACAGTCTTTCCCCCATTCCCTTCCCCCCTCCCCCTTCTCCACCATCCCCCCTCCTTTCTTCCCCTGTTTTTTCCTGCTTCCCCCCCCCCTTTTTCACTTTTTCCTTTCCCCCCCCCTTTCTTTCCCCCTCCCACTTGCACACAACACCTCTCTTCGTCCCTCCACCGTCCCACCCCACTTTTCCCTGTCCTACCCATGTGGATGCTGCAGCATCCCTATGTCCACCTATACATGTGCATGCCATGTATTGGTTTTCCCCTCTCCCCCCTCCCTTCCCCCCCTCCCCCCTTTCCCCTCCCCCCCCCTCCTTCACCCCCTTTCCAGTTCCCACTCTTTCCTTCGCTCTTCCCTCCCTTCACTCCCCCACTCCCCCCCCCTTCCTCACCCCATCTGTTTCCTCCTTTTCTCCCCCTCTCCTTTTCTCCTTCCCACCTCCAATCACGAGTCTAGAGACAATAACACACAAAACTGCACCACCCATAAACACATCAATGGCACAATCACTTTTACTTCAAAAATCCTATTCCTCTCTACTACTGTTTCAAGTGTACCAGACATTGTCCAATTGTTATGGCAATCTCTTATGATATACATCTAAGTATATGATCTTGGATCCCATGACAGATGTGCAGAACAGGGGACCTCAAGGAACCCCATTTTCAACCCTTCCTCCCCTTTCCCTTCCCTCCCCTTCCACCTTCCTTCCCCTGCCCGTTTGGCCCATGTACGGATCCGTGGGTAGCCTATTCATTGGATGTGACCCCTCGTAGGTCCCGTTGTTGGGTCGCCTCATCTGCCGCGCGCCCGCTGGGGGGCGCTATAGCGGGACGTTGTCTAGGACCTGGAGCACACCGACCTAGAGGGAACCCCGTCACATATAAGGAGCAATCTATAGAAATTTACACACTAGGTAAATATTTCACAGTACAATGTGATATTATGCTATGTGATGCGAAAGGTCAATTGGAGACAAATATATGCAAATGAAATATTGCTACAATATATTGTTCTTATCCTTTCTCTCTTCAAACAGACAAAACCACCTTTGAGGAAGACCCTCACTAAAACGGGTCGAAACGCGTCAGGTTCACTTTTACCCCAACATTTGGTTATGTAAACTATATTGTTGTAAAAGCTTTTTGTCTGTTAGTGTAAATCTGTTTTAAAATTTCTGTATTGTTTTATCTATTTGGGACCCATGTCTCCTATTTTTATCTTCATTTATATGTCACATGCGACATCTTTAATCTAATAAAGATTCATATTTTGAATATAACAATATCTTTCAGAGAATTTTCTAAACGCTGCCTAAAAACCCCACCAATCCCTCTTGGGGGGACTTTTTCTTTTTTGTTGTTCGACTTATGTGCCTCTTCTTCCTGCCTGTCTGTGTCAACGGTGCGTTTCTTTCTTTCTTGTTGGGGAGAACCTTTATTGTTGCGATTTCGTTTATATTTTCCTCTACCCTTTTGGACTGTATTGAAGTTTTTACTGGGATCTGGGATGTTGTTAGTTTTGGGTGCATTAATGGAGTTGAGGGATTGTGGTCTTATCGTATGGTTCCTATTGTTTTGTATATTTGTGTGCCATTTATATGCTCGCCCTTCTGCAAAGGCCATTTTATCCCTCCAGAATTTTTGTTCTTTTTTATGCAAAATGTTTCTATTATAGGTGGAAAGGTCATCTTTTATTTTAACTTGTAGATCTAGATATTGTTTATGCTGCTCAAAGAGTTTCATATTGGTTTCAATAGTGGCAATTTCAATGTCCAACAGGGCAATTTGTCTGTTGTATTCCTTAGTAAGTATGGTCATCATTTCTTGGGAACATAGATTTAAATTGGCCTCCCATTCTTGTTTGCAGTCACTGCTTATTTTCTCCAGATTGGGAAAAATCTGGATTCTGAGCCCTAATGGGTTTATTTTGTCTTTTTTATATCTCTCAAATGACTTGATATGCCAAAAGAGGGACGACTTTTTTTCTAGGATTTTACTCAAGTTGTTTGTGAAGGACAGTATCTGAGTTTCAACCTGTTCCTTCTTTTCAAAGTCCGTTTCGTATGTGGACATAAGGCTAGCCCATTGATCACCCTGAAAGTTGCTCATATTAAGTGCAGTGTACAAATATGTATACAGTAATCAAAAAACATTCAATAAAATTGTGGATAAGCACTGAAAAAAGATTTACATTTAGAGGCCCATGTCTCAGCTCCAAGGTGTCACCCAAATATAAACTAAAAAGGAAAAAGACACTAGCTGAAGATGATGTTTGCTGCTCACCCCTGGGTTGTAAAAACAAAAAAGGAGGAGTTCCCCCAAGAGGAATTGGTGGGGTTTTTAGGCAGCGTTTTGGAAATAAGTTCTCTGAGAGGTAATATTGTATTCTAAATATGAATCTTTATTGGATTAAAGATGTCGCATATGTGACATATGAATAAAAATAGGACACATGGGTCCCAAATGAGTAAAACAATACAGAATTTTTAAAAAAAAAAAGATATACACTGACAGACAAAAAACTTTTACAGCAGTATAATTTACATAACCAAATGTTGGAGGTAAAAGTGTACCTGACGCGTTTCGACCCGTTTTGGTGAGGGTCTTCCTCAAAGGTAATTTTGTCTGTTTGAAAGAGAAAGGGTAAGGACAACATATTGTAACAATACTTAATTTACATATATTTGTCTCCGATTGGCCTTTCACATCAGGGAGTATGGCATATTATCACATTGTACTATGAAATATTTACCCAGTGTATGAGTTTCTTGTAGATTACTCCTTGTGTGTGATGAGGCTCCCTCTGAGTCGGTGTGCTCCGGGTCCTAGATGGCGTCCCGCTACAGCGCCCCCCAGCGGGCGCGCGGCAGGCAAGGCGATCCGATAACGAGACCTACGAGGGGTCACGTCCAGTAGGTAGGCTTCCCACGGGTCCGTGTGTGGGCCAAGCAGGCAGGGGAGGGAGAGGGAGGGGAAGGGGGAGAGAGAAATGGGGAGAAAGAGATAGGAATGGGGTTCCTTGAGTTCCCCTGTTCTGCACACCTGTCATGAAATCCAAGATCATATACTTAGATGTGTGTCATAAGGGATTGCCATTACGAACAAAAAATGTCTATTGTTTGATACATTTGAATCAGTGGTAAGGGGAAATGAAATTTGAGAATAAAGAGTAGTTATGCCATTTCCATGTGTTTCCAAAGGTGGGGGGGGGAAAGGGGGGGGGGTAGGGGCAAAGGGAGGGAGGGGGGGGGGGGAGGGGAGGGGGGTGTATGTTAATGTAAGGGGGGGGGTGGGGAAAGAAGAAGGGTGAGAAGGTAGGGGGGGAAGGGGGAAAGGGGGGTGGGGGGGGGAAAGGGTAAAGGAAGGAGTGGAGGAGGTCGAAGGGAGGGAAGAGGGAGATCTGAGCCCATGGCTGGAGGAGAGAAAGTGAGAAACCGAAAAGGGAAAGGGGGGGGGGAAGAGGGGGGAAGGAGGGAGAGAGGGGAGAGGGGGAGGGGATGGGGGAGGGATGTGTACACAAGGAAGAGGGGGGTAGAGTGTGGAGGGGGGGGGGGAAGAGACGAGAAGAAGAGGAAAAAGAAAGGGGGAGAGGAGGGAAGTAAGAAAGATGAGAAGGGAGGGAAGAGGGGGGAAAGAAGAGGGGAAAAGAGGGAGAGAAAGGGAGAGAAGAGAAAGCGACAAGGTCGGGAGTGCGAGAACGGAGTGGGAGAGAGGGGAAGAAGAGAAGGAGGGGGGAGGAAGGGTAAGAGGAAGGATGAGAAGAAGAGAGGGGGGCCCCCGGGAAGAAGAGAAGAGGGGGAGGGGAGGAAGAATAGGGGAAAGGAGGGGGAGAAGAGAAGAAGGGAAGAAGAGAGGAAAAGGGGAAAGGAAGAGAGGGGAAAGGGAAAGGGAGAAGGAGGGAAGAGGGGAGAGAAAGAGGAGAAGGGAAGGGAGAGGGGGAACGAAGAAGGGGGGAGGAGGGAGGAAGAAGAGAAGGGAGAAGAGAAGAGGGGAGGGGAGAGAGGAGAAGGAGAAGAAGAGAGGGAGGGGAGGAGGAGGAGGCAGAAGGGGGAAGGGGGAGAGATGATGAGGGGGGAAGGAGAGAACGAAGGAAGAAGAGGGGAAAAAGGAAGAGGAAGAGACACAAAGTAGGGGAGGAGAAGAAGAGGGAAGGGAAGAGGAAGACAAGGGGGGATGAATGAAGGGGGGGCGAGAAAAAGGGGGGAAAGAAGGGAACAGGAAAAGAGGGGAGGGCCGATTTGTATGTTAATGTATCTGAGCCCATGGCTGGAGGAGAGAAAGTGAGAAACCGAAAAGGGGAAAGGGGGGGGGGAAGAGGGGGGAAGGGAGAGAGGGGAGAGGGGGAGAGGGATGTGTACCAAGGAAGGGGGGGTAGAGTGTGGAGGGGGGGGGAAGAGACACAAGGTCGGAGTGCGAGAACGGAGTGGAAATGAGATGAAGGGGGGGGCGAGAAAAAGGGGGGAAAGAAGGGAACAGGAAAAGAGGGGAGGGGAAACGAGGGGAGTGAGGGAAGAAAGAGGGGGGGGAGGGCAGAAGGGCAAGGGGGAGGGGGGGGAAAGTAGGGGAGGCAATACATGGCATGCACATGTATGGATAGACATTGGGATGCTGCAGCATCCACATGGGTAGAAATGAGGAAGGGAGGGTGGGATGTGACAGGGTGGGACGGTGGGAGGGGGAAAGGGAAAAAGAAATGTTAAAGAGAAAGTGAGAAAAAGGGGAGAAAAAATGAGGAGAGAAAGGAAGGGGAAGGGGGGGGGGGGATAGTGAGGGGGGGGGGGGAAGGGGGAGAAATGGAAAGAGGGGAGGGGAGGGGGTGAGAGGATAGGTACAGTGAAATGCCAGAATGGCTTGTTATGGTGTCAGTCAAAGAGCTGGTGCTCAATTTGGTGCTATGCTAGTGATACTATAAGTCACTAGGACAAGGGGACCAATTTGGGGGAAGTGGAGGGGGTGCCAAATGATGAAAAGGTGTGGATGGGTAGGAGTATGTGATGGGTGCCATTAGGTGTCAAGGGGGGAGAGAGAGGAGAGATGTGAGTGGGGACCATGTGAGGGTGTGGGTATATGTGAGTGCGAAGCAGGTGAGGACATAAACAGAAGAAAGCCATGCAAATGTGTCAGATACCATATAGTAGTATAAGATTACCTAATGGGGTTGGAGTATCTTGCTCAGGCTACGAAGTGCGTTTAAAGGCCCATATGTTGCAAGCCAGAGTACGCTGTGTGGGTTGCGAGTTCCAAAAGCGCGATACACGGTCTGGGGATGGAAACAAGGTCATACACTATGTTTGGGGTTGGTTGTCCCTGAAGGAAGGTGTAGAGCTAGAGGGGGTTATACTCACTGTGTTTGTATGACGTGGTTCTTGGATCATCACATGGAGATAGGTTTGCTGAACCTCTCCATGTGGTATTTAAGGGTTGTACCGAATTAGGGACAGGTGTGCATATTAGGACACCATTTGGTGTCAATTAGGGCCCTCTCATGGCGTCCCTGGGGGGGGAAGGGGGGGAGAGAAGCGGGGCGGATGAATGGGAGGAGGGAAAAGAGGGAGGGAAGGGGAGGGAACATGGAGGGGCATCCCCTCCCATTTGGCAGTCCCATACCTGCATGGCCCACCCGTCCGTGGGGGCCATAACGGCATCGAACGCCGTCTGGAGTGGCCTCCCCGGCGTCCGGGAGGTCCTTCCGGGGTCGCGTCAGCTACGCAATCGTCGCACCGGCGTGACGTCCCGCATCACGTGCATGCACGTGGCCACACGCATGCGCAGTGATCGGGAGAGGTCCGATTGCATTCCAGGACGCCGCCAGCAAGGGGAGTGGTTCCCTGTCAGGGGGCTCGGGCCCGCCCAGGCCGCCCTGAGGGAACAGGATTGGAGGAGCATGGATGGTGGACGCTCCTCCTTACCCTTGCTGTGAAGTCACGTATAGGGGAACACCCCGCTACCGCACGTATCCACCGGGGTGGGAGAGGAGCAGGGGCGCCATCCAGGGATCCAGAAGCCCACTCGTGCTACAGGGGGAACCTGAAACAAGGGAAAAAGGACAAGATTTGTCATAGAGTTCCCTTATACTTAATGCCTATGTGATATGGCAGATGGGAGAACATGTCTCCATGGTTACTTTTATTATCACATTCCCACTAAATATGTGGGTCATAGCTTGTAATTGTAAACATATTGATATACAAAAAGAACATATTGAGAGAACAGGGGACATGGAATCTCTTCAGATAACAGTATCCACAATTAATATGTGATTACATTGTAAATTATTTCAGATGATACATTGTTAATACTATTCATGTTTAACTCGGGAAGTATTATATGGACACGCTACAGCCCTGTGTCTTGGTAGTACACAGTATATATATGGCCATATAGCCTTGTGCATATAAAGAGGGAGCAGAGAAAACAAAATTAAAGGAAAAACATACACAAAGGGCAAAAGCCCACATATGAGCATAGGTGTCGGGTGGCCTAAACGGATCAGTCCCCAAGCCACACACAACAGGATGAACGATGACATAGAGAATAATAACACAATATAGATTCTATTGGTTGTATATAGAAGGAGAGCACAGTATATCATATATAGCATATATTGAGAGATCCAGAGCAAAGGGTGGGATAGAGCACAGATGCTGGCTGGGGCATAGAAGCAGGAGTTCACCAGGGAACGTCCAAGCACGTCCACTCAGATGCAAGGGACAAGAAAACCGAAAATGTCATATTACTGAGTTTTCCCGGACGCGAAGACCTTTAGAAAAGGGGCAAAGGAAATGGACTCATTGAGTCCGGGAGGGGAAGTGGCTTGTAATCTGTAGATCCACTTCTGTTCACATTGTAGCAAAATTTTGTTCCAATCCCCTCCTCTGTCAGGGATATGAGTTCTATCCAAGGCCGTGAATGTAATTTTGGGCATTTTATAGTCATGTATCAAGACAACATGACGGCCCAAGGGTAAGTAATGGTTTCCGATTTGCATGGAGTAGACGTGCTTGGACATCCGACGGTGAAACTCCTGCTTCGTTTTGCCAATATAAAATGCCCCGCATCCGCAGGACATTATATATCCAACGCCCTTTGTCTGGCAATTGACAAAGTGGGCAGGCTTGTGAAGTAGCCCATTGGGAAGAAGGAAATTCCTTTGGCTTTGAACATATTGGCAGCAACTGCAGTGGCCACAGGGGAATGACCCCCGGGCTGAGCAATGTTTTAGGCGTCTGTGCTCGTCCCTAAATTCACTTTGAACAAGATGATCTCTTAATGATGTAGCTCTTCTATATGTGATAGAGGGGTGGCTAGAAATAAATCGGTTTATTTTGGGATCGTCTGTGAGTATGTTCCAATGTTTTTGAATTATATCGCAAATTTTCCCGTGCTGTTGACTGAAACGCAGAACAATTCGCGATACATTATCTTTTTGGTCGTCGGGTGCCTTTTTCTTGGACAACAGGTCCAAGCGTGAACGTGCTGTTACTCTGTTGTAGGCCTTTCGAAGACATGAGCGACTATATCCTCGATCAAGTAGTCGATTTTGAAGGTTTTTTGCTTCCATTTTAAAGAGGGACTCGTCCGAGCAGTTTCTACGTATTCTGAGATATTGCCCGTAAGGAATAGAATCTTTAAGAAACTGGGGATGTGCACTATGGGCATGGAGTGTTGTATTGCCCGCAGTACTTTTGCGGTATAGTGTGGTAGAGATTTTATTCTCAGGGTTCCGCTTAAGTTCGACATCGAGGAAGGTGATACTTTCTTTGTCAGATGTCAGAGTGAACTTAAGGTTCCAAGTGTTGATGTTGATGCGATCATGGAACTCTTGCAAGAGTTCTGCCGATCCCTCCCAGACGACGAGGACGTCATCTATGTATCGTAGCCACGTTTTGATGTGGCTAGTATACATACGGAGGTCCTCGTCGTCTAGGAGCGACTTTTCCCACTCCCCCAGGTACAGATTGGCGTAGGCCGGGGCACAACATGTGCCCATGGCCACGCCCTGCACCTGGAGGTAGTGGGAATTGTCGAAGGAAAAGAAATTGTTATTTAGGATGTATTCTAATCCATCCGTAATGAAATTGTTCAGGGCGCCATCATATCTACAGCTTGTCCACAGTATATTGCATATAGCCGCAATCCCCTGGCGTTCGATGCCGTTATGGCCCCCACGGACGGGTGGGCCATGCAGGTACGGGACTGCCAAATGGGAGGGGATGCCCCTCCATGTTCCCTCCCCTTCCCTCCCTCTTTTCCCTCCTCCCATTCATCCGCCCCCGCTTCTCTCCCCCCCTTCCCCCCCCCCCCCCCCCCGGGGACGCCATGAGAGGGCCCTAATTGACACCAAATGGTGTCCTAATATGCACACCTGTCCCTAATTCGGTACAACCCATAAATACCACATGGAGAGGTTCAGCAAACCTATCTCCATGTGATGATCCAAGAACCACGCCATACAAACACAGTGAGTATAACCCCCTCTAGCTCTACACCTTCCTTCAGGGACAACCAACCCCAAACATAGTGTATGACCTTGTTTCCATCCCCAGACCGTGTATCGCGCTTTTGGAACTCGCAACCCACACAGCGTACTCTGGCTTGCAACATATGGGCCTTTAAACGCACTTCGCAGCCTGAGCAAGATACTCCAACCCCATTAGGTAATCTTATACTGCTATATGGTATCTGACACATTTGCATGGCTTTCTTCTGTTTATGTCCTCACCTGCTTCGCACTCACATATACCCACACCCTCACATGGTCCCCACTCACATCTCTCCTCTCTCTCCCCCCTTGACACCTAATGGCACCCATCACATACTCCTACCCATCCACACCTTTTCATCATTTGGCACCCCCTCCACTTCCCTCAAATTGGTCCCCTTGTCCTAGTGACTTATAGTATCACTAGCATAGCATCAAATTGAGCACCAGCTCTTTGACTGACACCATAACAAGCCATTCTGGCATTTCACTGTACCTATCCTCTCACCCCCTCCCCTCTTTCCATTTCTCCCCCTTCCCCCCCCCCCCCCCCCTCACTATCCCCTCTCCCCCCCTTCCCCTTCCCTTCTCTCCTCATTTTTTCTCCCCTTTTTCTCACTTTCTCTTTAACATTTCTTTTTCCCTTTCCCCCTCCCACCGTCCCACCCTGTCACATCCCACCCTCCCTTCCTCATTTCTACCCATGTGGATGCTGCGGCATCCCAATGTCTATCCATACATGTGCATGCCATGTATTGCCTCCCCTACTTTCCCCCCCCCTCCCCCTTGCCCTTCTCCCCTCCCCCCCTCTTTCTTCCCTCACTCCCCTCGTTTCCCCTCCCCTCTTTTCCTGTTCCCTTCTTTCCCCCCTTTTTCTCGCCCCCCCCCTTCATCTCATTTCCACTCCGTTCTCGCACTCCGACCTTGTGTCTCTTCCCCCCCCCCTCCACACTCTACCCCCCCCTTCCTTGGTACACACCCCTCTCCCCTCTCTCCCTTCCCCCCTCTTTCCCCCCCCCTTTCCCCTTTTCGGTTTCTCACTTTCTCTCCTCCAGCCATGGGCTCAGATACATTAACATACAAATCGGCACCATTGGAAACACATGGAAATGGCATAACTACTCTTTATTCTCAAATTTCATTTCCCCTTACCACTGATTCAAATGTATCAAACAATAGACATTGTTTGTTCGTAATGGCAATCCCTTATGACACACATCTAAGTATATGATCTTGGATTTCATGACAGGTGTGCAGAACAGGGGAACTCAAGGAACCCCATTCCTATCTCTTTCTCCCCATTTCTCTCTCCCCCTTCCCCTCCCATCCCCTCCCCTGCCTGCTTGGCCCACACACGGACCCGTGGGAAGCCTACCTACTGGACGTGACCCCTCGTAGGTCTCGTTATCGGATCACCTTGCCTGCCGCGCGCCCGCTGGGGGGCGCTGTAGCGGGACGCCATCTAGGACCCGGAGCACACCGACTCAGAGGGAGCCTCATCATACACAGGTCGAAACGCGTCAGGTTCACTTTTACCCCCAACATTTGGTTATGTAAATTACACTGTTGTAAAAGTTTTTTGTCTGTCAGTGTATATCTTTTTTTTAAAAAAAAATTCTGTATTGTTTTACTCATTTGGGACCCATGTCTCCTATTTTTATTCATATGTCATATATGCGACATCTTTAATCCAATAAAGATTCATATTTAGAATACAATATTACCTCTCAGAGAACTTATTTCCAAAACGCTGCCTAAAAACCCCACCAATCCCTCTTGGGGGAACTCCTCCTTTTTTGTTTTTACAACCCAGGGGTGAGCAGCAAACATCATCTTCAGCTAGTGTCTTTTTCCTTTTTAGTTTATATTTGGGTGGTCAAACACCCTTCCCCCTGTGGCACCTTGGAGCTGAGACATGGGCCTCTAAATGTAAATCTTTTTTCAGTGCTTATCCACAATTTTATTGAATGTTTTTTGATTACTGTATACATATTTGTACACTGCACTTAATATGAGCAACTTTCAGGGTGATCAATGGGCTAGCCTTATGTCCACATACGAAACGGACTTTGAAAAGAAGGAACAGGTTGAAACTCAGATACTGTCCTTCACAAACAACTTGAGTAAAATCCTAGAAAAAAAGTCGGCCCTCTTTTGGCATATGAGGTCATTTGAGAGATATAAAAAAGACAAAATAAACCCATTAGGGCTCAGAATCCAGATTTTTCCCAATCTGGAGAAAATAAGCAGTGACTGCAAACAAGAATGGGAGGCCAATTTAAATCTATGTTCCCAAGAAATGATGACCATACTTACTAAGGAATACAACAGACAAATTGCCCTGTTGGACATTGAAATTGCCACTATTGAAACCAATATGAAACTCTTTGAGCAGCATAAACAATATCTAGATCTACAAGTTAAAATAAAAGATGACCTTTCCACCTATAATAGAAACATTTTGCATAAAAAAGAACAAAAATTCTGGAGGGATAAAATGGCCTTTGCAGAAGGGCGAGCATATAAATGGCACACAAATATACAAAACAATAGGAACCATACGATAAGACCACAATCCCTCAACTCCATTAATGCACCCAAAACTAACAACATCCCAGATCCCAGTAAAAACTTCAATACAGTCCAAAAGGGTAGAGGAAAATATAAACGAAATCGCAACAATAAAGGTTCTCCCCAACAAGAAAGAAAGAAACGCACCGTTGACACAGACAGGCAGGAAGAAGAGGCACATAAGTCGAACAACATGTCACGGGACTCTCAAGTAGAGCCCCATGATATGAATGTGGAGAATGGTGACCCCACATCGACACATACCTCAACCAATGTGACGCATACAAATCACACAGTAGAACGACTAAAACAAACTATCAAGAGTCCTTTAAACCTCATACGGGGACCCTCCCCTCCCCAAACAAACAGGGGAGTGGGAAACCTAGACACCTTTGTGACAAGGATCCCATCAAATCCCTAAGTGTCATCAACCTGTCATCACACTCCCTGTCAACGGCCGAGGAAAGTGTCCTTGCCCGGGGACTAACCTTCTGCCCAGAAGAAAACTTTGACACCTTTGAGGTGGTGACCGATCTGCAGCTCTTTGCACGCAGGCTCCTATTGACGATCGATAATCGATACCACAGACTGGTCTACTTTTAGTATGAGGGAATACAAAGCATTACGGGACCTAACACTCCTCTACCAGGAGAACAACACAGTGGATCTAATAGATCAAATTGATCTTGAAACCCTATTAGAAAACGCAGGAAAATCATCACAGCCCTCTGCGGCGCATTTTAAAAAACCATCGGCCAGATTCCCTCCCCTAAACCTTAATCCTAGTATTGATATTTTTATCAAACAAACCAGTAGAGATCTACTCAAACTGCCCAAAAAGAAGACACCTCCAACTAATTTAACCTTCAAAGAGATCCAGGCTATAAACTCCCTACGCAGCAATGCCAACATCACTGTAAAACCGTCTGACAAGGGGGGGAACATAGTCCTGATGGACAATCAGGACTATGTCTCTATGTGTATGGATATACTTAATAACAAAACATGGTACCGTAAGGTTACCACAAAGACAATACAAGCCTCTTATGCCAAATTCGAGGACCTAATTGATTCAGCACTTTTGGAAGGCACCATAACTAAGAACCAATACGAGTACATCAGGGTCAAATATCCACGCCTCGCCACTTTCTACAGCCTGCCCAAGATCCACAAGAGCCTCAGCAGACCCCCCGGACGACCTATCGTCTCGGGTAACGGAAACATATCCGAAAATCTAAGTAAAATCATCGACGCCTTTCTACAACCCTTTGTTTTGGAATTACCTTCTTTTCTAAAAGATACGATACACCTACTCCAAACAATTGAAAACATGTCGCTGACCGCCAACTCACTATTGGTGGCCATCGACGTAGAGGCACTATATAGCTCGATCCCCCATAACCAGGGGATCGTGGCTATATGCAATATACTGTGGACAAGCTGTAGATATGATGGCGCCCTGAACAATTTCATTACGGATGGATTAGAATACATCCTAAATAACAATTTATTTTCCTTCGACAATTCCCACTACCTCCAGGTGCAGGGCGTGGCCATGGGCACATGTTGTGCCCCGGCCTACGCCAATCTGTACCTGGGGGAGTGGGAAAAGTCACTCCTAGATGACGAGGACCTCCGTATGTATACTAGCCACATCAAAACGTGGCTACGATACATAGATGACGTCCTCGTCGTCTGGGAGGGATCGGCAGAACTCTTGCAAGAGTTCCATGATCGCATCAACATCAACACTTGGAACCTTAAGTTCACTCTGACATCTGACAAAGAAAGTATCACCTTCCTCGATGTCGAACTTAAGCGGAACCCTGAGAATAAAATCTCTACCACACTATACCGCAAAAGTACTGCGGGCAATACAACACTCCATGCCCATAGTGCACATCCCCAGTTCCTTAAAGATTCTATTCCTTACGGGCAATATCTCAGAATACGTAGAAACTGCTCGGACGAGTCCCTCTTTAAAATGGAAGCAAAAAACCTTCAAAATCGACTACTTGATCGAGGATATAGTCGCTCATGTCTTCGAAAGGCCTACAACAGAGTAACAGCACGTTCACGCTTGGACCTGTTGTCCAAGAAAAAGGCACCCGACGACCAAAAAGATAATGTATCGCGAATTGTTCTGCGTTTCAGTCGACAGCACAGGAAAATTTGCGATATAATTCAAAAACATTGGAACATACTCACAGACGATCCCAAAATAAACCGATTTATTTCTAGCCACCCCTCTATCACATATAGAAGAGCTACATCATTAAGAGATCATCTTGTTCAAAGTGAATTTAGGGACGAGCACAGACGCCTAAAACATTGCTCAGCCCGGGGGTCATTCCCCTGTGGCCACTGCAGTTGCTGCCAATATGTTCAACGCCAAAGGAATTTCCTTCTTCCCAATGGGCTACTTCACAAGCCTGCCCACTTTGTCAATTGCCAGACAAAGGGCGTTGTATACATAATGTCCTGCGAATGCGGGGCATTTTATATTGGCAAAACGAAGCAGGAGTTTCACCGTCGGATGTCCAAGCACGTCTACTCCATGCAAATCGGAAACCATTACTTACCCTTGGGCCGTCATGTTGTCTTGATACATGACTATAAAATGCCCAAAATTACATTCACGGCCTTGGATAGAACTCATATCCCTGACAGAGGAGGGGATTGGAACAAAATTTTGCTACAATGTGAACAGAAGTGGATCTACAGATTACAAGCCACTTCCCCTCCCGGACTCAATGAGTCCATTTCCTTTGCCCCTTTTCTAAAGGGCTTCGCGTCCGGGAAAAACGCAGTAATATGACATTTTCGGTTTTCTTGTCCCTTGCATCTGAGTGGACGTGCTTGGACGTTCCCTGGTGAGCTCCTGCTTCTATGCCCCAGCCCCCCCCCCCCCCCCCCATCTGTGCTCTATCCCACCCTTTGCTCTGGATCTCTCAATATATGCTATATATGATATACTGTGCTCTCCTTCTATATACAACCAATAGAATCTATATTGTGTTATTATTCTCTATGTCATCGTTCATCCTGTTGTGTGTGGCTTGGGGACTGATCCGTTTAGGCCACCCGACACCTATGCTCATATGTGGGCTTTTGCCCTTTGTGTATGTTTTTCCTTTAATTTTGTTTTCTCTGCTCCCTCTTTATATGCACACGGCTATATGGCCATATATATACTGTGTACTACCAAGACACAGGGCTGTAGCGTGTCCATATAACAATTTCTGAGTTAAACATGAATACTATTAACAATGTATCATCTGAAATAATTTACAATGTAATCACATATTAATTGTGGATACTGTTATCTGAAGAGATTCCATGTCCCCTGTTCTCTCAATATGTTCTTTTTGTATATCAATATGTTTACAATTACAAGCTATGACCCACATATTTAGTGGGAATGTGATAATAAAAGTAACCATGGAGACATGTTCTCCCATCTGCCATATCACATCGGCATTAAGTATAAGGGAACTCTATGACAAATCTTGTCCTTTTTCCCTTGTTTCAGGTTCCCCCTGTAGCACGAGTGGGCTTTTGGATCCCTGGATGGCGCCCCTGCTCCTCTCCCACCCCGGTGGATACGTGCGGTAGCGGGGTGTTCCCCTATACGTGACTTCACAGCAAGGGTAAGGAGGAGCGTCCACCATCCATGCTCCTCCAATCCTGTTCCCTCAAGGCGGCCTGGGCGGGCCCGAGCCCCCTGACAGGGAACCACTCCCCTTGCTGGCGGCGTCCCGGAACGCAATCGGACCTCTCCCGATCACTGCGCATTCGCGTGGCCACGTGCATGCGCGTGATGCGGGACGTCACGCCGGTGCGACGATTGCGTAGCTGACGCGACCCCGGAAGGACCTCCCGGACGCCGGGGAGGCCACTCCAGACGGCGTTCGATGCCGTTATGGCCCCCACAGACGGGTGGGCCATGCAGGTACGGGACTGCCAAATGGGAGGGGATGCCCCACCATGTCCCTCCCCTTCCCTCCCTCTTTTCCCTCCTCCCATTCATCCGCCCCCGCTTCTCTCCCCCTCTTCCCCCCCCGGGGACGCCATGAGAGGGCCCTAATTGACACCAAATGGTGTCCTAATATGCACACCTGTCCCTAATTCGGTACAACCCATAAATACCACATGGAGAGGTTCAGCAAACCTATCTCCATGTGATGATCCAAGAACCACGCCATATAAACACAGTGAGTATAACCCCCCCTAGCTCTACACCTTCCTTCAGGGACAACCAACCCCAAACATAGTGTATGACCTTGTTTCCATCCCCAGACCGTGTATCGCGCTTTTGGAACTCGCAACCCACACAGCGTACTCTGGCTTGCAACATATGGGCCTTTAAACGCACTTCGCAGCCTGAGCAAGATACTCCAACCACATTAGGTAATCTTATACTGCTATATGGTTACTGACACATTTGCATGGCTTTCTTCTGTTTATGTCCTCACCTGCTTCGCACTTACATATACCCACACCCTCACATGGTCCCCACTCACATCTCTCCTCTCTCTCCCCCCTTGACACCTAATGGCACCCATCACATACTCCTACCCATCCACACCTTTTCATCATTTGGCACCCCCTCCACTTCCCCCAAATTGGTCCCCTTGTCCTAGTGGCTTATAGTATCACTAGCATAGCACCAAATTGAGCACCAGCTCTTTGACTGACACCATAACAAGCCATTCTGGCATTTCACTGTACCTATCCTCTCACCCCCTCCCCTCCCCTCTTTCCATTTCTCCCCCTTCCCCCCCCCCCCCCCTCCCTCTCCCCTTCCCCCTTCCCTTCTCTCCTCATTTTTTCTCCCCTTTTTCTCACTTTCTCTTTAACATTTCTTTTTCTTTCCCTCTTTCATTGTTCCATCCTGCCATGTCCCACCTTCTCCCTTCCTTTCTCTACCCATGTGGATGCTGCAGCATCCCAATGTCTATCCATACATGTGCATGCCATGTATTGCCTCCCCTACTTTCCCCCCCCCTCCCCCTTGCCCTTCTGCCCTTTCCCCCCCTCTTTCTTCCCTCACTCCCCTCGTTTCCCCTCCCCTCTTTTCCTGTTCCCTTCTTTTCCCCCCTTTTTCTCGCCCCCCCCCCCTTCATCTCATTTCGACTCCGTTCTCGCACTCCGACCTTGTGTCTCTTCCCCCCCCCCCTTCCACATTCTACCCCCCCTTCCTTGGTACACATCCCTCTCCCCCTCTCCCCTCTTTCCCTTCCCCCCTCTTCCCCACCCCCCCTTTCCCCTTTTCGGTTTCTCACTTTCTCTCCTCCAGCCATGGGCTCAGATACATTAACATACAAATCGGCACCATTGGAAACACATGGAAATGGCATAACTACTCTTTATTCTCAAATTTCATTTCCCCTTACCACTGATTCAAATGTATCAAACAATAGACATTGTTTGTTCGTAATGGCAATCCCTTATGACACACATCTAAGTATATGATCTTGGATTTCATGACAGGTGTGCAGAACAGGGGAACTCAAGGAACCCCATTCCTATCTCTTTCTCCCCATTTCTCTCTCCCCCTTCCCCTCCCATCCCCTCCCCTGCCTGCTTGGCCCACACACGGACCCGTGGGAAGCCTACCTACTGGACGTGACCCCTCGTAGGTCTCGTTATCGGATTGCCTTGCCTGCCGCGCGCCCGCTGGGGGGCGCTGTAGCGGGACGCCATCTAGGACCCGGAGCACACCGACTCAGAGGGAGCCTCATCACACACAAGGAGTAATCTACAAGAAACTCATACACTGGGTAAATATTTCATAGTACAATGTGATAATATGCCATACTCCCCGATGTGAAAGGCCAATCGGAGACAAATATATGTAAATTAAGTATTGTTACAATATGTTGTCCTTACCCTTTCTCTTTCAAACAGACAAAATTACCTTTGAGGAAGACCCTCACCAAAACGGGTCGAAACGTGTCAGGTCCACTTTTACCTCCAACATTTGGTTATGTAAATTATACTGCTGTAAAAGTTTTTTGTCTGTCAGTGTATATCTTTTTTTAATAAAAAACTATTTCTGTATTGTTTTACTCATTTAGGACCCATGTCTCCTATTTTTATTCATATGTCACATATGCGACATCTTTAATCCAATAAAGATTCATATTTAGAATACAATATTACCTCTCAGAGAACTTATTTCCAAAACGCTGCCTAAAAACCCCACCAATTCCTCTTGGGGGAACTCCTCCTTTTTTATAGAGCAGATGGAGGACTTGACCTCGGTACTGCGAGATAAGACAGAGGAACACCAGACCAGATGGTTTTATTGGGTCCAATACCGCTTCACCGATGAATATCAAGATTTTTGCCAGTAAACCCTAATGCCTGACAGGCTTTGATAAACCTAGCTCCCGGGGGATGACACACCCCCATCCCACTGCTCCACTCCCCCTTTTCCTTTTTTCCCTTTCTCTCCTTTATCTCCCCCCCACTCTCTCTCCATCCCTTTCTTGTACTCTTCTTCTCACCTAAGTCTATCCCTGATTTCTACCTGACTTCAGGTATTTAAATAAAAAAATGAACGGGACCCCCAGATCCCGCCCCCCCCATGTGTGAAATGGTAAGGGGGTACAAAAGTACCCCTACCATTTCACCAAAAAAGTGACAACAATGGTAAAAATGACAGGAGACGGTCTTTGACAATTCCTTTATTAAAATCTTCTTTCTTCTGGTCTTCCTTCTTCCTTTCTTCATCCTTCGGTTTCTTCATCTTATCCTTCCGGCATCTTCTTCCATCTTCTTCTTCCTCCGATCCGCTTCTTCTTGCTCTGGTCTTCTCGTCCTTCTCGTCCGGCATCTTCTTCCATGGCATCGGCGTCTGTTCTTCTGTGTCGGGCTGCTCCTCGCAATGGGAGGCTCCCGCTGTGTGAGGCTTCGCTGCGTCTGACAGGTCTTTTATAACGGAGGGCACCTGGAGACCCCGCCCCCCCTCTGACGTCATGGGGAAAGCCATAGGGAAGTCCCCACGACGTCCCTGTGCATCAGAGGGGGGCGGGGTCACCAGGTGCCCTCCGTTATAAAAGTCCTGTCAGACGCAGCGAAGCCTCACACAGCGGGAGCCTCCCATTGCGAGGAGCAGCCCAAGAAGAGACACCGACGCCATGGAAGAAGATGCCGGACGAGAAGACCAGAGCAAGAAGAAGTGGATCGGAGGAAGAAGAAGATGGAAGAAGAAGATGAAAGAAGATGCCGGAAGGAGAAGATGAAGAAACCGAAGGATGAATAAAGGAAGAAGGAAGACCAGAAATAAGAAGATTTTAATAAAGGAATTGTCAAAGACCGTCTCCTGTAATTTTTACCATTGTTGTCACT
Source organism: Lithobates sylvaticus (assembly GCA_028564925.1). Classification (NCBI taxonomy): domain Eukaryota; kingdom Metazoa; phylum Chordata; class Amphibia; order Anura; family Ranidae; genus Lithobates; species Lithobates sylvaticus. Next base: position 91,972,090 of record CM053032.1, read on the forward strand.
TTTTTGGTGAAATGGTAGGGGTACTTTTGTACCCCCTTACCATTTCACACCACACAGGGGGGGGCAGGATCTGGGGGTCCCCTTGTTAAAGGGGGCTTCCAGATTCCAATAAGCCCCCCGCCCGCAGACCCCCACAACCAATGGCCAGGGTTGTGGGGATGAGGCCCTAGTCCAAGATGCTTTGAGGGGGGGACCCCAAATCACCCTCCCAATGTTGAGGGTATGTGGCCTGGTTTGGTTCAGGAGGGGGGGCGCTCTTGTCCCCCCTCTTTTCCTGCGGCCTGCCAGGTTGCGTGCTCGGATAAAGGGTCTGGTATGGATTTTGAGGGGACCCTGCGCCATTTTTTTTTTGTCGGGGTTCCCCTTAAAATCCATCCCAGACCTGAAGGGTCTGGTATGGTTATTTAGGGGGGACCCCACGTCATTTTTTTTTTTTTTAAATTTGAAGTGGGGTTCCCCTTAATATCCATAGCAGACCTGAAGGGCCTGGTTCTGGAATTTGGGGGGACCCCCACGCTTTTTTTTTTTTTATCAATGACTTTCAATGAATGACTGTTCTCTGTGTTATGGAGCCGACAATTCATTAGCAGCGAGTGATTTTTTAATAGCTTTTTTTCCTGTAAAAATGACACTTTGTGCAGGGACAGTTCTCTATATTAGATATACTGAATCTCGAATTCATTCGAATCATCCGAATCATTCGTTATATCTGCTATAATAATTTATTTCGTATTAGTTGAAATTCGATATTTGGTAGTTGGATTTTACGAGAGTTTTACGAGAACCAGCAAATCATTAGCCGCGAGTGTTTAGTAATGATTCGTAACGATTCGAAACGATTCAAAATTTTTTTTTTTTTTACACGAATTACGATTTTTTTTAAAAAAACGGAACAAAACAAATTTTTGAGCAGTTCCTATGTCTATTGTTTACGTCATTGTTAAGGTGCCACAGAAACCTGAGGAAGTTCCTATTGTCTTATCATACAGTAAAGCAATTAAACATATGTTTGATTTCTTTATTGGTGCACCTTGATACTTGGTTCTGGAGTCAAATACAACCCTTATTTGTTTCAGCTTAGGTGGGTGATACACTCTGAAGAAAGGGAGATACCAGCATTCGTCATGTTCTTGTAATGGTGGAGCTGCCTCAGCATGACCATTAGTGCTGGGACAAGATCGTCCAGTGCCCAGGGCAAAGATGGCAAATTGCATCCCCCCTTCATTATGTGCAAGCTTATGAGGAGGAGGAGAGAGATCACAGTCCACCTCCCAGCTCTCTCCTTGCTGCTTCCAGCCCTGGGCTGACAGAAGTGATATAGTGATGCTGCTGTCACTACTCCTGTCAGCCTTATAGTAGAAGGAACTTGCGGCACCCCCATTCCTACAATACACGTTGCGCCCAGGGCAGCCATCCCTTCTGCCCACCCTTTGCCCTGGCCCCGATGACCATCATCGAATATCTTTTTCATTAAGGCAGAAAAATAGTCTCTCATTTCAGGCTTGTTCTTTATTGTTCGCAGTGAGACAAATCTGGCGAAGGCCTGATCACAATTGTATGGAAGCTTGGCTCTTATGGCATAAAGCGGTACAGGTGCAACCAAGCTGTCAGTCATCCCTGAATAATTCATTGTCCATTACTTGATGAATTCTCTGTCATTAACTTACAGGGCTATTTTATTGTCGTCAGATGTAGTACAAAACACTGTACTCCCTGAGGTTGCCATCAGAGCAGGGGCGTACCTAGAGCGTTTGGGACCCGGGGGTGGATCCTATATCTGACCCCCCCCCCCCCCAACTTTAACCTGGGTGGTGAACACAGCAACATCACCCCCCCCCCCCCCCCCCCCCCCCATTATCAGGTAAGTTTACAGCTCAGCTACTATAGGTGAGTGGTGGACACACAGCAATATACAGCATGTGCCTGGATTCTGTACCCTGTATGTAGCACACGTCTGGATTCTGCACACTGTAAATAGCTCATGTCTGGATTCTGCACACTGTAAATAGCTCATGTCTGGATTCTGCACACTGTAAATAGCACATGTCTGGATTCTGCACACTGTAAATAGCACATGTCTGGATTCTGCACACTGTATCCCATTGGGTAATAAATTTAAAAGTGCAAACAAAAGTCCTGGATGGCTTAAATCCAATGTAGAAATGCATATAAAAGCAAAAGGAGAAGGCCTTCAAAAAATACAAGGTTGAGGGATCATCATCAGCATTCATACTTTTTAAAGAATGCAACAAGAAATGTAAGGGTGCAATTAGGATGGCTAAGATATAACATGAAAGACATATAGCGTAGGAGAGCAAAAGAAAATCCCAAGAAATTCTTGAAGTAAAAAATGGGAGGACAGACCTTATTGACCACATAAAGAATGAGGAAGGACATTTGGTTAACCAATTGACCACTGGGCAGTTAAACCCCCTTCCTAACCAGACCAATTTTCAGCTTTCGGTGCTCTCACACTTTGAATGACAATTACTCCGTCATGCAACACTGTACCCAAATTAATTTTGTTTTCTTTTTTTTCACACAAATACAGCTTTCTTTTGGTGGTATTTAATCACCGCTGGGTTTTTTATTTTTTGCGCTATAAATCAAAAAATACTGAAAATTCGGTATTGCACAGTGGTGGCAGAGTATTGCACAGTGGTGGCAGAGTATTGCACAGTGGTGGCAGAGTATTGCACAGTGGTTGCAGAGCATTGCACAGTGGTGGCAGTGTATTGACCAGCGCTGTGGGCACTACACATCCAGCCCACAGCGCTGGTCCCGTCTCTCCCCCTCTCCGCTTCTCCCCTCTCTGTACCGATCGGTACAGAGAGGGGAGGAACCGGCGTCATGACGTGACGCCGGTTTGTGTACATGTGATCGCTCCGTCATTTGACGGAGCGATCACGTGGTAAACGGCCGTTATCAGCGGTATCAGCGGCCGTTTACCGTGATCCGTGATGCGCCGGGTCCTCGGGACCCGGCGGTCACGAATGTTCCCAAGTGCACGCCCCAGGGGGGCGCGTGGGAGCAAGTTTTTGGGAGGACGTCCGTAGGACGTCCACTTAGAACTAGCCGACCGCGCTGTAGACGTCTTTCGACTATAGCGCGGTCGGCATGTGGTTAAATAGGATGGGGAGATGGCGAAGGTATTGAATTTATTCTTCTCCACAGTCTTAACGAGGGAATCGGGGGGCTTCAGTAACCAAAACTGCAGTGTTTATCCTTATGACTAGGGTTGAGTGAACCCGAACTGTAAAGTTCGGGTCCGTACCGGACTTTTGGGTGTTCGGGACCCGGACCTGAACCCGAACTATTGGCTGTAAGTTCGGGTTCGGGTCCGGTGTTCGGCGCTGTAGTGGCGCCTTTTTAACAGCTGCAGGGCAGCCAATCGACAATCGTTTCACTAGTGTGCCCTTAGAAGCCATCACAGCCATGCTTACTAATGGCATGGCTGTGATTGGGCAGTGCAGCATGTGACCCAGCCTCTATATATAGTCCACACACACAGCACACAGCGTCATTCTGCTATAGACAGGTTCCTGTGCTTCTGAGAGGATTTTAGGAGTTAGTGTGATTCAGTCAGTCAGGCAGTCAGCATTCCTTAACTTTGCTTCTAATTAGTTAGACCAGTGAGTGATCTACATAGCTAGAGTAGAGTAGGGAGTTTCTTTATTAAGCAAAAGAAAAAGGCAGAGAGAATTATTGAAGAGATTCCTAAATCAATTGTACCCTGGCTGGGGTGCAGTGCACAGTCTTTTAACAGTGCCATGAGGCCAGTGCCAGACAAAATATAAAAGTTTTACCTGCAAGCTCAGTGCACCATTAGGACCAACACTGCATATACTTAAGCCCCATACACACGGTCAGATTTTTCGATGGATTCTGTCCTATCGGACAATGTTGTCGGAAATTCCGACCGTGTGTAGGCACCATCGGACATTTTCCAACGGATTGTCCGACGGACAAAGTTGTATCTCCTGCTCTATAAATTTTCCGACAACAAAGTCCGATCACACCAATTCCGATCGTGTGTAGCGTAGTCCGACGGACAAAGTGCTACGCATGCTCAGAAGAAATTCTGTGACGGAAGCGCTCGGTCAGGTAAAACTACCGTTCCTAATCGATACAGCACATTCGTCACGCTGCAATGTTAAAATGTCTTTAATGCAGCGCATTCTCTTTTTCTTTACAATGCAAGAAGAATGACGTGTTTTAGCTGCTCCTATTCACACTCACTTCTCACAAACGTATTGATTTATTCTTTTTCAGAATTTCTTGGCTAGATATTTATTTTTCGTCAGATCGTAAAAGAATGTTTGTTATATTTTTGGGATGATTTGTCATTTTTTATTTTTGGTTTGTAATACATATTTTCAGGATAATTTATTTAGATTTTTGAGGGGGGTTGTGTGTCTCAACTTAGCAAAACAACATTCTTATCATTTGTATTTGTTGCTTAAATTTACTAGGAGTTTGTTTGTTGTTGGTGCCCCTTGTTAATTGGACTTTATGATTTGTGAAATGTACCTGCCTACTCACAAATAAACTGTCATTGTAGAAAAGTAAAACACATAGGCAATGATTTTTTGAACTCAAAAATACCTTTATTTAGGTCTCAGCAACAAACCAAAGAGGAACGCAGCGATGGAGAAACTTGGGGAATTTGCAAAGCCTTGGACACCCATGGCAAACATAATTTTTTAAGCTTCAAAAATTGGTGGCCTGAGGAGTACGTATCTTAATAATAAGGGAGTGCTATCTGGTCCTGAAGTCCAAAAGATCCGGAACTGCAGCAGATGCTATCTAGGTCCCCAGGCTCTGGTACTACAAGAGGCTCCATCTTCTCTCAGACCAGACTGAATCCAGGTCGTCACTCTCAGGTCTTCCTTCCACGCTTCCTTGCACGCTGTGGCTGTGGTGCTGGTGGGGTGGCAGAAGGAGGAGGAGGAGGCGGAGCATGGTCACTATCGCAAACATGTGTGAGTGTGGTCATCCCCCCAGCCATCCCCTTATTTAGGACCTTGAGGATGACATCCTCACACATGCTGCGTTGCCCCGCCTCCATATCCTTCATTTTAGTGGCAACCACGGAGCCAAAGGCCTCCTCGTAGGTGGGTGTGGCATGTAGGGAGGCTGAAGCCTCTCTGATCAGCCGGAGCGCTGACTCTCCCACCTCACCCCCCCCTTCTCGCCCTTTTGTAGGGAAGGCGGAGGGGAGGGACTTGGGAGACAGTCAGGCTCCTAGGCCTACCCCCCTCTTGGCTGCCACTACCCACCTCTTGGCTGCCACTAACCCCTTCCTCCTCCTGACTGCCACATTTCACAGCCACCTCCTGGCTGAGGTCTTCCTGTGTATGAAAAAGGGACATAGTTTGAGTTATTTGTTTATCATTTGTTTTACACAATTCTCATCTATTGACTGTTGCAAAATGTCTACAAATAGAAAACCATACAATTCTCAGCCCTGCAGTTTAGATTCTTGCCCCGAATGTCTCCAACACTACTGTCTGTTGATATGTCAAACACGTTAGGAACTAAGCAATTGTGGATCCTGAATTAATAAGTGAACATCATTCATTTTTTACAAAAAAGGTTCCAAAACTACTATACCTGGCTCAAGCTGGGCTCCTCCACCTCTTCCAGACTGGAAGGCCCATGTTGCTCCTCAGAAGCCTCATCAGGGGTGGCCTGCGTGGAAGGAAGCGTGGAAGGAGGAGTCGAGAGTGACTCCCTGACATTAGCCTGGTCTTTGAGAAAATGGAGCCTGTCATAGTACCAGAGCTTGGGGACATGGACCTGATCTGCTGCAGCTCCAGATGCTTGGTACTTCAGGACCTTATTGCGCACCCTGAAATACGCACTCCTCAGGCTGACAATTTTGAGTCTTAACTTCTGAACGGTTGCCGTGGGCATTCTTGGCTTTACAAATTCCACAAGTTTCTGCATGGCCGCGTACCTCTTTGGTTTGTTGCCGTAATTGGGGTGTTTAGCCTGCCATAATAGGGTCATTTCCCTATACTTATCAATGAAGAGGGGGAGAAAACTCACATCGTTGAAGCCCTCCATAATCTCTGCAAGACACAACACCACACAAAACACTATAAGTAATGTCAGGCTAAACTCTCCTAATCTTCTCCATAAAGAAGCGTCAAGGTCTAATCAGTCTAGGCTAGTTATGTACCAAGTTCAAATTTTACCTTCGTTCTAGCGTTCGTCTCGTGCGTGAGCTTTCTCTCCCCTCGTCTCACAGATCGTCGCTACAACACATGCGTGTGACGTTTTATATACAGTGCGCATGCGTGAAACTCCGCCCGCCCCTGACGATCTTTCTCGTCTATTCCCTACCCCTTCTCCTTACGGCGCAGTGTGGAGAGCACATGGCGGGGACACAGCAGGTGCGCCCCAAATATTGCAGCAACGAGGACGAGGAAAGGCCGGAGGCAGAAACGTGCCGATCCCGGAGGCTGAAATTCAAGGCCTCCAATATGTCATTTGGAGAAATGTTGGAGATGGTGGACATATTGAAGAGGAGTGACTATGATGGGAAGTATGGGCCTTACCTCAACCCAAATGTCAGAAAGGCCAAGATCATGTCTAAAGTTGTGAGGAGGCTGTACAATAATTTTGGGGTACAACGATCCAAGGAGCAACTGAGGAAACACTGGTCAGACCTGAAACTGAGGGAGCCCGATCAGTACAGAAAGATCAAGCGATTCAAAAAAGTAAGTAGTTGTGTTTTGTGTATTATTTCTTGCTTGCATACTGCTCCATGTGTTTTGTTTTTTTCAATGTTGTACCTTTGAAAATGGCCACTTTCATGTTCGTCTGTCCATTCGATCGTACTCAACCTCGATCGTTCGGCCACTTATAATACGAGGTTTGATGAAGTTTTTAGTGAAAGGAAGTTTGTTCTCAATAGAGATGTCATCAAGAATGTAAAGCAAATTTATTCAATGTAAAGGAGAGGTCACTCCGTAGCTGTTTACCCATCTGGACTCTAGAGCACTAGTGCTGGGACACCCAAACGTCCTTTTTTTTATGCTGTTCAACACATGTGCTCCAGTGGATACTAGAGGGGTGTACCAAAAAGGTAGTAAGTTTAGCACCTTTACAAAGTGACTACATTCATGTTGTTGTCATTTGAAACTGGCCAACCAAAAATATTGTCCCTCACTTTCAAGCAATGTTTGACATTTCCAATTTCTGCCCTCAATAGATTGTTGTGCTAAATCTTCCTTTTGTACATTCTCATAGGGGAGCGAAGACTCGGGACGTCTGAGGAAACCAGAAAACCCACACCTCCCAAAGAAGGGGAAAGACCAGAAGCAGAGGAGGAGGAGGAGGAAGGAGAGATCATCGAACTTGGAGAACTTGTCACCACAACAGGTGAGTGTGGGAGAACACAGCTACTGGTAAGCTAATCAATGTATGCGTGCCTCATTTCCAAGAGACATTTTTTGTTTTTTTTGTGTTTTTAGGTGACGTGGAAGAAGAAACGCACTTTACCACTGAAAGTGCACACGTACTCATCGGGGAGATAATGGTGTGCAATCGAGATCTAGATGAGATAAAGAAAAACATCAATGATGTTCAACAAAAATTGAAGAACATCATTGATGTTTTAGGTAAAATCTGAAAACGCACCAAGTAATTAACACACATTTGTGGCTGTTTGTGACAACATTTGAAACTTAAGAACTGTGGCAAATTTGGAAGATGCACACATTGTGTCCACATGTGCTAGCTCCCATCATAGTGGATGAATGACAACGTTTTGGGGGTGCAACCACTTTACTAACTACTAAAGTGGGTGTGGTGAAGGGGTTGCACCCCCAAAACACGTCCATTGATCCCTATGATGGGAAATTGAACTTTTGAACATTCTAGGCATGTGTTTTACCATCTAATGTCCATTTTGAGACCCAAATTGTGTGCATGTTCTAAATTTCCTTTTTCAAGGGGTGCCCCCCCATGTGATGAAGGCAAGATCAAACACACTTTCAACATATAGTCATGTCTGATCTTGTCTTCACTTCAGAAAGTTGAACTTTGCAAGTTCCTATGTTCAGTCTGTTCTGTTTTGCTCCATGCCTGGTTTTAACAAATGCGTAATGTTAGTAAACAATGTTCAAAAGAACCAAGATCTTGTCAGTTTTGCCAAGAAGTTTAGAAAGGCACTTGTGAATGTGTTGTAAGTAAACTTTTTTAATATAAAAAATGTGTGGCTTCCTTCTTGAAAAACACCAAAGCATTATTTATGTCAAAAGTAAATGATTTGGGGGGCAATGGGTGTTATTTACTAAAGGCTTTTCCAGTTTGCACTGCAAGTGTATTTTCCAGGGCACTTTTGCAGTGCACTTGTAGTGCATAGTGGATTTGGCTTATGTAAATGACACCCACAGTGGTTTGTACGAAAACATGTAGCACAGCATTTTTGTGAATACACACATTTCTGTCATGGTGATGAAAAGGAGTATTTTGGGTGTCAGTTATGCACTACAAACCTTCTCTAGACAAAAGATTAGGTATCATACACACAACATGAGAAGATTATTTTTGGGAAGAAGAGACTGTTACCTCCTTTTGCCCAGAAAGTGCATTCCCACTGTTGAAGCTAAAGGGCAAAAATTTCCATCACAAATAAGCTAGAATACACCGGCAAAAAACACAGGCAGGAAATGACAAGAAATCATAGGTTTGTTTAAAAAATATATTTATTAAAAAAGGCCTCTCACACATCGTCAGGCAGAGCAATGGCCCCCCTACCCACAAAGTAGTCCATATATTGCTCGCGGACCTCGCGGGCATTTAGAGGGGGCAAGCCTGGACGTGCCGCTTGAAGGGCTGTGAGGTCGGCGATGGAAGGGCCGTCCACATCTGGGCCAACGGGCACCACAAAGTTGCTGTTGTGTCTTTTCAAAAAGTTGTGCAATATGCAGCAGGCAAGAACTATGTGGTTGTGTTTGTATTCCGCCAAGTTAATAGCCATCAAAAACAGGCGGAAGTGGCTGGCCAGGATCCCAAAGGTGTACTCCACCACTCTGCGGGCTCTCGACAGCCTGTAATTGAAGACCCTCTGGTCTGGGGTGAGGGTCCTCATCGGGAAGGGCCTCATCAGATGGGGAGTCAGCGCAAACGCTTCATCTGCGACAAAGACGAAGGGGAGTCCTTCAGCATTCTCCTCTGGAGGTGGCAAGCACAGACTGCCACTCTGGAGACGCCAATAGAACTCTGTGTGCGCAATGGCACCACCATCCGAGATCCGGCCGTTCATCCCCATGTCCACATACAAAAACTCGTATGTCGCCGACACCACCGCCAACATCACTACACTATTAAACCCCTTGTAATTATAATAGTAGGACCCTGAGTTGGGGGGTGGGACGATGCGGACGTGTTTCCCATCAATTGCACCTCCGCAGTTAGGAAAGTCCCAACGGCTGGCAAAGTGGGAGGCCACAGTCTGCCATTCCTGTGGCGTGGAAGGGAACTGTGGAGTGAAACAAGAAAAAAAAATTTGTCACTTTGCACATAAACATTGCAAGCAGATTAGACACTAACATCTTGGAACAAGATCAGACTTTTAAATTGTAAGCTGGAAAGTATTTGCACCCAAAAGTAGAGGGTCCCCCTAGCAGATTACTCACCCCCCATCAATCCCCCCACTTCTGATGGGCCATTGACAATAACTAGGGGTTGGGGGGGGGGCTTTGGACAGGTAACCCTCTGCACTTCATTGATTGCCAAATGGCTCAATAATGTGTGCTAGTTTGGCCAGACCCTCCTTAACTTAACACTATTGGCAGCCCACAGGAAATACCACCCCCCACCCCAAAAAAATATGGAAGCACATTTTGACATTCTGCAATTACCTAGCAAGCTAATAGGAGGGAAAGAACACACAAAAATAGGAAATGGAAAGTAGGGAGCCAGCCCTTGCACTACATGCTTTGCTGAATTCATCCCTAAAGATGCCCACTATAAAGAGGTAGGTATATAGTGTGTATTGACCTTGGGGAAAGCCAGCACATAGAGGATTGGTAGCATCTGACAGAGCAGTAGGGGGAGGGGGTTCCTAATGAGTTTGGCACCCCCCCCCCCCCCAAAAAAGGGAAACAAAAGGGGCTCTGCATGAAGTAAAACACACAGCAAACATTTATGCATATTTTAGGGGGTGTTTGGGGGAAAACAATACTATGCAGCAGACAAAATACATTGCTTAAGGGACTAGGCCATAGGTGTCTATTGGGCCAGAAGAGCATGCTGGGGAGGTAAGTGAAGGGAAAAATGCATGAAGGAGAAAAGGGGCACAGCATATTAGAGCATATTGCAATCATGGTAATTAGGGAAGGAGGTCAAAAATACAAGACATTAGCAAACAGAGCATACATAGAAGGGAATAGTAAAGGAGAAATGTTACCTTAATATAGTCCTCCTGCAGGACCTGGATGATGGCAGAACAGGTCTCTGGAATAATGATTCCCAGAGCCTGGGGAGAGATACCTGAGGAGAACTTCAGATCCTGAAGGCTTCTACCTGTCGCCAAGTACCTCAACGTGGCAACAAGCCTCTGCTCCGGAGTGATGGCTTGTCTCATGCAGGTATCCTGCCGGCTGATAAAAGGGGTCAGCAAAGCCAAAAGACGGTGAAAAATGGGGTCCGTCATCCGGAGAAAGTTCCTGAAATCATCAGGATTATTCTCCCGGATCTCACGAAGCAAAGGCATGTGCGAGAACTGATCACGCTGAAGCAACCAATTCTTGGTCCACATACTCCTCGTCACTCTGTTCATGGACGGGTCTTGGCTCAAAGCTAAAAGCCCGACACCAATTCCGCGTACAGCACGAACTCGGCGACGAGTACGTACGGGAAACATCGCTCACAAACGGTCGGCTGGTCAGAACGGACAAACAGAAAGCACCGATAAACAGCAAGGCCTGAAAGAACGAAATAATTACCAGAAACGAGCAGACAATAAGCAGTGAGGATCAAAGCGTCCTATATCAAGAAATAGGCCGCAATGACCAACAAATGCGAACTGACTACACGCACTAATAAACAGATACGCACGACAAGCACAAACTGAAGAGCAGTAACGATCTGAGTCACAAAACTGAGAAGCGCGAATCGTAAGTCCCCAATCTTCAACTAACTCGCGATAAACACGGAATCAGCAGAAGGAGCCCAACGGGTGCGGGACGTGGTGCTGAACTTCCCTTTTCTAGTCTCGTGGAAGACGACTTACGTCACGACGTTCTTGAAGACCGGAAATTCCGACAATGTTGTCCGACCGTGTGTACGCATCACCAACATCGGACAAACTCTGACGGAAATGATCCGACGGAACTGGTCATCGGAAAATCCGACCATGTGTATGGGGCTTAAGAGATACACCATAGTCTGTGTGTATTCTGCTATTGGAAAAACATTGCATAAAAATTTAATTTTGCTTTTTTTTTTTTTTTTCCCAATAGCATTTTCTGCGTGTTCATACATACATCATACATCCACGCTGTAGACACTATCTGTGTATTCTGATATTGCAAAAACATTGCAAAAAACTTTAATTTTGCTGTGTTTTTTTTTTTCCCCAATAGCATTTTCTGCGTGTTCATACATACACGCTGTAGACACTATCCGTGTATTCTGATATTGCAAAAACATTGCAAAAAAATTTAATTTTGCAGGTTTTTTTTTTCCCCCAATAGCATTTCCTGTGTTTTCATAAGCGTTTATGAAAACGCAGAAAATGCTATTGGGGAAAAAAAATAAATTGGGGAAATTAAATTTTTTTGCAATGTTTTTCCAATATCAGAATACACAGACAGTATGTCCGTGTATTCTGATATTGGAAAAAACATTGCAAAAAAATTTAATTTTGCAGTGTTTTTTTTCTTCCCAATAGCATTTTCTGCGTTTTCATAAACGCTTTAGACACTATCCTTTTATTCTGATATTGGAAAAACATTGCAAAAAAATAAAATTTTGCTGTGTTTTTTTTTTTCCCAATAGCATTTTCTGCGTTTTCATAAACGCTTTAGACACTATCCGTTTATTCTGATATTGGAAAAACATTGCAAATAAATGTAATTTTGCAGTGTTTTTTTTTTCCCAATAGCATTTTCTGCGTGTTCATAAACGCTTTAGACACTGTACGTGTATTCTGCTATATACAAAAACACCCATTTAGGGCGAGATCATAAATTTTGAAAATATGAGGAGATCATCAAAAAGGGGACGTGGCCCGGGTCGTGGTGCTGCTGGTGGCGCTCCTGTTGCAGGGAGAGGACGTGGTCGATCTGTGCCAGCTACACGCACTAGTGAAACACCTTCCTCAGGTGCGAGTAGGCGACAGAGCCTGCAGCAGTATTTTGGTGCGCCTAATGAGGCTGTACGAATGTTGAGGCCAGGACAAGTACAGGCGATAGTAGATTGGGTTGCTGCTGACAGTGCCTCCGGTTCCTTCACATTGTCTCCCACCCAGTCTCCTGATGAAAGTTCAGAGTTGGCACCTGCAGCCGATGTCCATCAGTCTTTCACCTCACCCCCTTGCAAATCAGCCAATCAGTCTGAGCCCCAAATCATGCAGCAGTCTCTTCTGCTTTTTGATGACTCTGTTAGCAGGGTTTCCCAGGGCCATCCACCTAGCCCTGCCCCAGAAGTGGAAGAGATTGTGTGCGCCGATGCCCAACCACTTATGTTTCATGATGAGTACATGGGAGGACCATCGCAGCACGTCTCGGATGATGACGAAACACAGGTGCCAACTGCTGCTGCTTTCGCCATTGTGCAGACCGACAAGGAGGGCAGGGGTGAATTTTGGGTGGAAGATGATGTGGAGGACGATGAGGTCCTTGACCCCACATGGAATCAACGTCATGCAGGTGACCAGTGTAGTTCAGAGGAAGAGGTGGTGGTCGCACAGAGCCACCAGCACAGCAGAAGAGGGAGCAGGGTGCAAAAGCGGAGCGTCCGTCCCCTAGACAGTACGCCTGCTACTGCCCAACGCAGCAAGGGACCGAGCACACCAAAGCCAGGTGCAAGGAGTTCCCTAGCGTGGCAGTTCTTCAGACAATGTCCTGATGACAAGACACGAGTGGTTTGCACGATGTGAAATCAGAGCTTGAAGCGAGGCATAAACGTTCTCAACCTGAGCACAACCTGCATGACCAGGCATCTAAGTGCAAAGCACGAGATGCAGTGGAGTAGACACCTCAAAAACCAAGAAAGGTCTCTGGCTCCTCCTGCTTCCTCTTCTGCTGCAGTCTCGGGCCTCTTCATCCACCTCTGTAGTGACAGTGACACCTGCCAACCCGCAAACAGAGGATCTGCCAGCAACACTACCACCTGGGTCACCAACCATCTCCACAATGTCCCATGGAAGCGTTCAGCTCTCTATTTCCCAAACACTGGAGCGGAAGAGGAAGTACCCCCCTAGCCACCCGCGATCCCTGGCCCTGAATGCCAGCATTTCAAAATTCCTCGCCTTTGAAATGCTGTCATTCTGTCTGGTGGAGACGCAGAGTTTTAAAAGGCTGATGTCATTGGCTGTCCCACAGTACGTCGTGCCCAGCCGCCACTACTTTTCCAGACGAGCTATCCCTTCCCTGCACAACCAAGTGGGGGACAAAATCAGGTGTGCACTGTGCAACGCCATCTGTGGCAAGGTCCACCTAACTACGGATGCGTGGACCAGTAAGCACGGTCAGAGACGTTATATCTCCCTAACAGCACACTGGGTAAATGTAGTGGTGGCTGGGCCTGAGGTGGATAGCAGTTTGGCGCATGTCCTTCCACCACCGAGGATTGCAGGGCACTTCAGTTTGCCTCCTGTTGCTAACTCCTCCTACTCCGCCTCCTCAGCTTCTACCGCCTCCTCATCCGGTCAGCGTAACACCTTCACCACCAACTTCAGCACAGCCAGGGCTAAACGACAGCAGGCAGTTTTAAAACTTTCCTGTTTGGGGGAAAAACCCCACACCGCGCAGGAGTTGTGGAGGGACATGGAACAACAGACCGATGAGTGGTTGGTGGCAGTGAGCCTCAAGCCCGGCCTGGTGGTGTGCGATAATGGGCGAATTCTCGTAGCAGCTCTGGGCCTTGCCGGTTTGACGCACATCCCTTGCCTGGTGCATGTGCTGAACTTGGTGGTCCAGAGGTTCCTTAAGAATTACCCCGATATGCCAGAGCTGCTGCAGAAAGTGCGGGCCGTCTGTGCGCACTTTCGGCGTTCTCACCCTGCTGCTGCTCGCCTGTCAGCGATGCAGCGTAACTTCGGCCTTCCCGCTCACTGTCTCATATGTGACGTGCCCACAAGGTGGAACTCCACCTTGCACATGCTTGCCAGGCTGTGCGAGCAGCAGCAGGCGATAGTGGAGTTTCAGCTGCAGCACGCACGCGTGAGTCGCTCTGCGAAACAGCACCACTTCACCGCCAATAACTGGGCCTCCATGCGAGACCTGTGTGCCTTGTTGCGCTGTTTCGAGTACTCCACCAACATGGCCAGTGCCGATGACGCCGTTCTCAGCGTTACTATCCCAGTTCTATGCATCCTTGAAAAAACTCTTCAGGCGATGATGGAAGAGGATGTGGCACAGGATGAGGAGGAGGAGGAGGAAGAGGGTTCATTTCCAAGGCTTTCAGGGCAGTCATTTACAAGTGGCTACAAGGGTGGGTTCCTGCACCAACAAGCGCCAGGTACACAATTGTCCGGCAGCAAGGGCACAGTTCTGGAGGATGACGAGGTGGAGGATGAGGAGGAGATGGAGGAGGAGGAGGAACCATTTTCACAGCAGGGTGGCACCCAGACCAGCTCATGTCCATCACTGGTGCGTGGCTGGGGGGATACAGAGGACACAGACGATACACCTCCCACAGAGGACAGGTTTTCCTTGCCTCTGGGCAGCCTGGCACACATGAGCGATTACATGCTGCAGTGTCTCCGCAACGACCGCCGAGTTGCCCACATTTTAACTGGTGCTGATTATTGGGTGGCCACCCTGCTGGATCCCCGTTACAAGGACAACGTGCCGTCCTTAATTACCTCACTGGAGCGTGATCGTAAGATGCGTGAGTACAAGCGCATGCTGGTAGACGCGCTGCTGGTGGCATTCCCACTTGGAAGCAGGAGTACGGTCGAAGCACAAGGCGAAGGCAGAGGAGGAGGAAGAGGTCGCCAACGCAGCCGGGGCACCGCCAGCACCTCGGAAGGCAGGGTTAGCATAGCCGGAATGTGGAAAAGCTTTATCAGCACGCCACAACAACCAGCACCACCAGCTGAGATGGAACGTCTTAGCAGGAGGCAGCATTTCACCAACATGGTGGAGCAGTATGTGTGCACACGCCTACACGTACTGCATGACAGGTCTGCCCCCTTCAACTTCTGGGTCTCCAAATTGGGCACATGGCCTGAGCTTGCCCTTTACGCCTTGGAGGTGCTGACCTGCCCTGCCGCCAGTGTATTATCTGAACGTGTATTTAGCACGGCAGGGGGCGTTATCACAGACAAGTGCAGCCGCCTGTCCAGAGCCAATGTGGACAAGCTCACGTTCATTAAAATGAACCAGGCATGGATCCCACAGGACTTGGCCGTACCTTGTGCAGAATAGACACATATACCGGTGTTCTGACGAAAACTGTCTTGCTATCGGATAGTGTCCGGCCACTTACTGCGCAGGTGCAGTGCTTGCGCAGTACGGAGGACAAGGAGATTCACAAAATCTCCAAAGATGAACGTCGCCTGCGCAGTGAGTGCAGGTTCAAGCCCGACCATCCAAGTGGACATACGATAGCACATAGTAACAGGGCCCCTCACGGGCTCGCTTGGCTAGGCTTCAACCTCGGATGATGTGGCTTGAACCTGGAGCCACCGTGCATCGTCTTCGGAGAGTTTCAAAATCCCCTTGTCCTACGTACTGAGCAAGCGCAGTACAGGGCGGACACTATGCGACGGGGGACAGAATTCGACACATCATTCACCACTAGCCTTACCCAGCCATTGTTGTATTTTTGAACCAGTGTTGGCTACCTCGTCCTCCTCAACCGCCGCTTCCACCTACACCGCCACCTCAACCTCCTACTCCATTTGAATTTCGTCCTCCTAGGTCAAGATTATAATTTTTTCATTTTTTTTTAATTTCCAAGTATTTTATTTTCCCACTATCTTATCCATTAAATTGAATAATTTTTTCCAGAAAGTGCGTATTCGAGGGTATTCCCACCATATGTGCGGCATCGTGCCGTTGAGTTTCTGAGGTTCTTAATGACTTCCTGTACCTCTTCTGCTGAGAAGGGGGCCTCCAGCATTTTATTTTTTATTTTTTTATGTTATTTTAAGTTATTTCCCTATCCACATTTGTTTGCAGATCACTTGCCATGCTCTTAACAAAATTTTGTTGCCATTTGCAGCCCTCTAGCCCTTTCCATGACTTTTTTACAGCCATTTTAGTGTTCAAAAGTCCGGGTCCCATTGACTTCAATGGGGTTTGGAGTTCAGGGTCAAGTTGGGTCAAGTTCGGTCCCGAACCTGGACTTTTTTCCGAAGTTCGGCCGAACCCGAACATCCAGGTGTCCGCCCAACTCTACTTATGACACATCACAGGGAGCACCTCCATGGTTAACAGAGGACAGAATAAAAATATTGGCTTGCATCCAAGGGTACTTAGGGAACTCAGTCAAGTACTTGCCAGACCATTGTTCCTAATTTTTACTGACAATCTACTGACTGGAATGGTACCAGGTGACTGGAGAAAAGCCAATGAAGCACCAATATTTAAAAAGGGCCCAAAATACATCCCTGGGAATTACAGACTAGTTAGCCTAACATCAATAGTATGCAAGCTCTTGGAGGGGATGATAAGGGACTATATACAAGATTTTAGTAAAGAGAACGGTATCATTAGCAGTAATCAGCATGGATTCATGAAGAATCGTTCTTGCTAAACCAATCTATTAACCTTCTATGAGGAGGTGAGTTGCCATCTAGATAAAGGAAGGCCTGTAAACGTGGTGTATCTGGATTTTGCAAAAGCACTTGACACAGTTCCCCATAAACGTTTACTGTGCAAAATAAGGTCTGTTGACATGGACCATTGGGTGAGTACATGGATTGAAAACTGGCTACAAGGGCGAGTTCAGAGGGTGTTGATAAATGGGGAGTACTCAGAATGGTCAGAGGTGGGTAGTGGGGTCCCCCAGGGTTCTGTGCTGAGACCAATCCTATTTATTTTGTTCATAAACGACCTGGAGGATGGGATAAACAGTTCAATCTCTGTATTTGTGAACAATACGAAGCTAAGCAGGGCAATAACTTCTCTGCAGGATGTGGAAACCTTGCAAAAAAGATCTGAACAAATTAATGGGGTAGGCAACTACACAGCAAATGAGGTTTAACCTCTTTGCACCCGGGCTATAGCAGAAAGACGGCTACAGCGCGGGCGCTCCCTCCTGTTTACTCCGCATGGGAGACGTTCTGTGTTGGCCGTGTCCCTCGGACACAGCCAGTCTCAAACCCTTTACAGCGCGATCGGCGTATCCAATGGGAGATGATCTCATATGTAA
Source organism: Lithobates sylvaticus (assembly GCA_028564925.1). Taxonomy (NCBI): domain Eukaryota; kingdom Metazoa; phylum Chordata; class Amphibia; order Anura; family Ranidae; genus Lithobates; species Lithobates sylvaticus. Next base: position 91,989,652 of record CM053032.1, read on the forward strand.
ACATATGAGATCATCTCTCAGCGCCGCTCTCCCTCCTCACACAGAGACAGCGTGTGAGGAGGGAGAGATGAACGGCTGCAGCGGCGCCGTGAGTACAAAAAAAAAAAACGAAAAAAAATGTGCCATTTGTCCCCGCTGCCACCTGTCCCCGCTGCCACCTGTCCCCAGTGCCACCTGTCCCCAGTGCCATCTGTCCCCAGTGCCATCTGTCAGTGCCACTTGTCCCCAGTGCCACCTGTCAGTGCCACCTGTCCCCAGTGCCACCTGTCAGTGCCACCTGTCCCCAGTGCCACCTGTCCCCAATGCCATCTGTCAGTGCCACTTGTCCCCAGTGCCATCTGTCAGTGCCACTTGTCCCCAGTGCCACTTGTCCCCAGTGTCATTTGTCCCCAGTGCCACCTGTCCCCAGTGCCATGTATAAGTGCCATCTGTCATCAGTGCCACGTCAGTGCCACGTGTCATCAGTGCCACATAGTGCCATCTGTCATCAGTGCCATATCAGTGTCACGTGTCATCAGTGCCACATATTAGTGCCATCTGTCATCAGTGCCACATATTAGTGCCATCTGTCATTAGTGCCACCTGTCAGTGTCACGTGCCATCTGTTATCAGTGTCATCAATGCCACGTATCAGTGCCATCTGTCATCAGTGTCACATGTCATCAGTGCCACATATTAGTGCCATCTGTAATCAATGCCACGTATTAGTGCCATCTCTCATCAGTGCCACGTATTAGTGCCACATGATATCAGTGCCACGTATAAGTGCCATCTGTCATCAGTGCCACATATTAGTGCCATCTGTCATCAGTGTCACGTGTCATCAGTGCCCCGTATTAGTGGCATCTGTCATCAGTGCCACATCAGTGTCACGTGTCATCAGTAACACGTATCAGTGCCATCTGTCATCAGTGGCATGTCAGTGTCACCTGCCATTGTCCTGGTGCTCTAGGGCCTTCAAAAGTGTAATAAGTAGTCAACAAGTTAGATGTGTAATTTATGCTCCTAGAACACGTGATGGTGCTCCCTGCATGTTGGGCCTCTCTAAGTGGCCAGGCTGTGGAAAAGTCCCACACATGTGGTTTTGTAATACTTAGGAGTAGGGATGAGCCGAACACCCCCCCGTTCGGCTCGCACCAGAACCCGCGAACGGACCTAAAGTCCGTGCGAGCTTTAGAACCCTATTAGTTATAATGGATGCGAACGTTCGAAATTAAAAGTGCTCATTTTAAAGGCTAATATGCATGTTAATGTCATAAAAAGTGTTTGGGGACCTGGGTCCTGCCCCAGGGGACATGTATCAATGCAAACATTTTTTTTAAAAAACGGCCGTTTTTTCAGGAGCAGTGATTTTAATAATGCTTAAATTGAAACAATAAAAGTGTAATATTCCTTTAAATTTCGTACCTGGGGGGTGTCTATAGTATGCCTGTAAAGGGGCGCATGTTTCCCGTGTTTAGAACTGTCTCTGCGCAAAGTGTCATTTTTGAAAGTAAAAAAGCTATTTAAAATCACTCGCGGCTAATGTTAATTCACGGCTCCCGTAACACAGAGAACAGTGATTCATTGAAACTCATTCATAAAAAAAAGTCATTGATAAAAAAAAAAAAAAAATGAAAAAAAAAAAAAGCGTAGGGGTCCCCCCAAATTCAATAACCAGGCCCTTCAGGTCTGGGATGGATATTAAGGGGGATCCCAGCCAAAAAAAAAAAAAAAAAAATGGCGTAGGGTCCCCCTCAAAATCCATACCAGACCCTTGAGGTCTGGTATGGATTTTAAGGGGAACCCTAGCCAAAAAAAATGGCGTGGGGTCCCCCTCAAAATCCATACCAGACCCTTATCCGAGCACGCAACCTGGCAGGCCGCAGGAAAAGAGGGGGGGACGAGAGCGGCCCCCCCTCTCGCCTGAACCGTACCAGGCCACATGCCCTCAACATTGGGAGGATGCTTTGGGGGTCTAAGACCCCTAAAGCACCTTGTCCCCATGTTGATTAGGACAAGGGCCTCTTCCCCACAACCCTGGCCGGTGGTTGTGGGGGTCTGCGGGCGGGGGGCTTATCGGAATCTGGAAGCCCCCTTTAACAAGGGGACCCCCAGATCCCGGCCCCCCCCTGTGTGAAATGGTAAGGGGGTACAAAAGTACCCCTACCATTTCACCAAAAAAGTGGCAAAAATGGTAAAAATGACAGGAGACAGTCTTTGACAATTCCTTTATTAAAATCTTCTTTCTTCTTTCTTCATCCTTCGGATTCTTCATCTTCTCCTTCCTTCATCTTCTTCCATCTTCTTCTTCCATTTTCTTCTTCCTCCGATCCGCTTCTTCTTGCGCTGGTCTTCTCGTCCTTCTCGTCCGGCATCTTCTTCCGTCGGCGTCGGTGTCGGTGTCTTCTTGGGCCGCTCCGCGCAATGGGAGGCTCCCGCTGTGTGAGGCTCCGCTCCATCTGACAGGTCTTTTAAAACGGAGGGCACCTGGTGACCCCGCCCCCCTCTGACGTCATGGGGAAAGCCATCATGGAATTCCCCATGACGTCCCTGTGCGTCAGAGGGGGCGGGGTCACCAGGTGCCCTCCATTATAAAAGACCTGTCAGACGGAGCGGAGCCTCACACAGCGGGAGCCTCCCATTGCGCGGAGCGGCCCAAGAAGAGACAGAGACACCGACGCCGACGCCGACGGAAGAAGATGCCGGACGAGAAGGACGAGAAGACCAGCGCAAGAAGAAGCGGATCGGAGGAAGAAGAAAATGGAAGAAGAAGATGGAAGAAGATGAAGGAAGGAGAAGATGAAGAATCCGAAGGATGAAGAAAGAAGAAAGAAGATTTTAATAAAGGAATTGTCAAAGACTGTCTCCTGTCATTTTTACCATTTTTGCCACTTTTTTGGTGAAATGGTAGGGGTACTTTTGTACCCCCTTACCATTTCACACAGGGGGGGGGCCGGGATCTGGGGGTCCCCTTGTTAAAGGGGGCTTCCAGATTCCGATAAGCCCCCCGCCCGCAGACCCCCACAACCACCGGCCAGGGTTGTGGGGAAGAGGCCCTTGTCCTAATCAACATGGGGACAAGGTGCTTTAGGGGTCTTAGACCCCCAAAGCATCCTCCCAATGTTGAGGGCATGTGGCCTGGTACGGTTCAGGCGAGAGGGGGGGCCGCTCTCGTCCCCCCCTCTTTTCCTGCGGCCTGCCAGGTTGCGTGCTCGGATAAGGGTCTGGTATGGATTTTGAGGGGGACCCCACGCCATTTTTTTTGGCTAGGGTTCCCCTTAAAATCCATACCAGACCTCAAGGGTCTGGTATGGATTTTGAGGGGGACCCTACGCCATTTTTTTTTTTTTTTTTTGGCTTGGATCCCCCTTAATATCCATCCCAGACCTGAAGGGCCTGGTTATTGAATTTGGGGGGACCCCTACGCTTTTTTTTTTGTTTTTTATTAATGAATGACAGCTCTCTGTGTTACAGGAGCCATCAATTCATTAGCCGCGAGTGATTTAAATAGCTTTCTTCCTGCAAAAATGACACTTTTTTGCAGGGAAAGTTCTAAGCACAGGAAACCTGCCCTCCTTCACAGGCTACCTATAGACACCCCCCAGATGTGATACTGCAATGCTGTTCTAACAGCATGCACACACATATCCCCAGAAATAAAGCACATATTGTTGTCAGCAGTCAGCAGCACACTGACACGCTGACACTGTGAGTGAAACATAATATGCGAGGCCGCCGCCGCGGCGGCCTCTTATACCGTGGGGCGTGTATTAAAGCCCCTGAGCTATAATTGGCTACAGGCATCCTGCCTGTAGCCAATTATGGCTCTCCTCGCTGCCGGCGCTGTGATTGGCCAAGCATGCGGGGTCACAGTGCATGCTTGGCCAATCATCAGCCAGCATTGCACTGCGCGGGCCGCAATGCATTGCGGGGCCGCTCGCATCACACGAATTTGATGCGAGCGGCCCCAATAGTTCTGGGCTCGCCGAGCGAGCGAACACCCGGTGCTCGATTCGAACATGGGTTCGAATCGAACACCGGGCTCATCCTTACTTAGGAGGAGTAGCAGAATTTATTTTGGGGTGTAATTTGTGGTATACACATGCCATGTGAGAGAAATAATCTATTACAATGACAATTTTGTTGGGGAAAAAAAAATTAATTTTGCAAAGAATTGTGGGAAAAAATGACAACAGCAAAAACCTCACCATGCCTCTTACTAAATACCTTGGAATGGTTGTTCAGGTCACAAGAAATGAGATAGGCCACCAGTACATCAGATGTGATCAATTTTGTATAATTTGCACCACAGCTTGTAGACTCTCTAACTTTCACAAAGACCAAATAATATCCAATAATTTGGGTTATTTTTTTACCAAAGATATGTAGCAGTATAAATTGTGGCCAAAATTTATGAAGAAAAATTAATAATTTGCTAAATTTTATCACAAAAACAAAGAAAAATTTGTTTTTTACAATGCTAAAACATTTAATGTAAAGAGCTTAACCACTTGCCGCCCGCCCATTGTGAATAGACGTCGGCAAAGTGGTTGTCAAATCCTGACCGGACTTCATATGACATCCTCAGGATTTTGAGCCGCTGCGCGCCCCCGGGGGCGCGCATCGCGGCGATCGTTGTTGCGGGGTGTCAGTCTGACACCCTGCAACTATGATCTTGGTAAAGAGTCTCCGACGGAGACTCTTTACCACGTGATCAGCCGTGTCCAATCATGGCTGATCACAGTGTAAATAGGAAGAGCCGGTAATCAGCTTTTCCTCACTCGCGTCTGTCAGACGCGACTAGAGGAGAGCCGATCGGCTGCTCCTCTGACAGGGGGGGTCTGTGCTGATCAATTATCAGTGCAGCCCCCCCGAGGATGCCCACACTGGACCACCAGGGACGCCACCAGACCACCAGGGATGCCCAGCACAAGGTATGCCACCCTAGACCACCAGGGATGACACAATGGATGCCAATCAGTGCCCACAATGGATTCCAATCACTGATTGGCATGCATTATTGTTTGGCACTGATTGGCATCCATCAATACAAAACAATGCTGCCTATCAGTTCCTATCCGTGCCACCTACCAGTGTCCATCCATGCCACCTATCAGTGTCCATCCATGCCCATCTGTGCCGCATATCCATGTCCATGTGTGCCGCCTATCCATGCCCATCTGTGCCGCCTATCCATGCCCATCCGTGCCGCCTATCCATGCCCATCCATGCCAGCTATCAGTGCCAATTTGTGCCATTCAGTGCCTATCCGTGTCGCCCATCAGTGTCGCCCATCAATGCCACCTATCAGTGCCGCCTATCAGTGCCCATCAATGCCACCTCAGTGCCACCTCATCGGTGCCCATCAGTGCCGCCTTATCAGTTCCCATCAGTGCAGCCCCATCAGTGCCCATCAGTGAAGTAAAAAAATTACTTATTTACAAAGTTTTGAAACTGAAACAAAAAAAACATTTTTTTTCAAAATTTTCGGTCTTTTTTTATTTTGTTTAGCAAAAAATAAAAACCGCAGAGGTGATCAAATACCACCAAAAGAAAGCTCTATTTGTGGGGAAAAAATGATAAAAATTTTATTTGGGTACAGTGTAGCATGACCGCGCAATTGTCATTCAAAGTGTGACAGCTCTGAAAGCTGAAAATTGGTCTGGGCAGGAAGGTGTTTAAGTGCCCTGTATTGAAGTGGTTAAAGTACCATAATGTGCCTAAACCTCAATCAATGCGCTGAAACTTTGCACAGCCTAAGATCTCAACTTCCCAAACCTATCCTATAAGTTTCAAGCAATTTGGTGTTCCACAAGGCAAACAAGGGACATTAAGCTTATTTTTTAGGGAGCTTAATGTGGCTTAACATACAAAAAAGACCCTATTCTGCAATGCCAGTGTCATATGCGAGGATATGAATAAAGCCAGATAGCTTAACTTGCCTTCCTATCAAAGCACAACAAAGCCCTTTAACTTTCTTAACTTTATTTGTGAAATAACAGCAGAGAGTTTGTAGATGAGTTTGTAGATGTTGCAGGGTGTTAAGAGAGAGCTTATCCAGGGAAGGAGATAAAAAAACAGAATGCTTATTGCTAGGTTTGCCGGTGTTCTGCCGAGATGGTTCCCCTCGGCGGATGAGTGCAGATTTGTACTGCGCATGCGCAGCGTAATATCCGAACATTGCCGAAGCTAAACAGCTTGGAGTGAAGTGTACACCGCGCACGCGCAGTCGGTGTACAAGACGATGCCGCACGCTACCAATGCTGGCGCTACTCTGCAAGGGGAGTCTCAGTCTAAGGGGCGGGTCTATTACTGTAAGCAAGGGGCAAAGGCAAAATAAAAATAAATCGTTTAGCTCTGGATATAGAAGAGAGTAATAGAAAACGTGTTTTTAGAGTGCTATCTGTGGGGTTTTCCCTTTCGATTAGGAGTGTATTTTTTTAAACTTTTTTTTTTTTTTAACAAACAAAATCAGCTGTGCGGTGTACACTTCACTGGCATCTGTTTCGGTTTGACAATTTCCGGAAGATGCCTAGCCATTCGTACTGCGCATGCGCAGTACAGAGAGGAACCAATCCGCCAGGGGAACCAACTCGGCAAGACACTGGCTTGTACTTACAGAGCCTTCCATGAGTGAAAAAGAACAGGACTGGCTAAACAGGAAAAGGAACAGGGAGAAACTAACTGATGAATTTAGACAGGGAGAGTGGGCTAATCCATTCTCTCTACCAGAGAATTGAAATGTTACTATGGCAACCAGACTGGTAGTAGATCAGAAAAGTGAACACTGCAAAAAGACAGAGACAGGGCAAACAAACTAGGGACTCTTGTTCCATGATACTCCCCGTATGGTATCTGGAGATACCACTATTACTAACTATGTGGTACATATGTGAAAACAAAACAGTGCATAACATCATGTACAAATAATAATGCAATATCAAGTCTCCAAAGTCTCTTCCAGCAATTGAGGCCAGTGGGATGCACTGTTCAGGATGCTTGAGTGCGCCACAATGCCTTTGAAGATTCCCAGAATGGGTATTCAGGCCTTTTCTTTGTTATAGTTCGCTTTGGCCATTAAAAGGATGGTTTCTGTAATGGGCCTTGTAAAGATTTTCACAGTCCCTTGTCTGACAATTTTTACTTCGACTTTGCGGACCTTCCCATCTGTGCTAGGGATGGATTTAATGATGAGACCTATAGGCCTTCATTTTTGTCTCCATATCTATGAACATGTATTCATTGTAAATATTCCATGTTGGTTTATGTCATAGCCACCTATTTTATATTTTTCTAAATAAATATACATTTTTAGAAACATCATTCTCTTCCACTTCTATACTATTACCTATTTGCAGTAGCTCTATTTAAATTCCCATTAGAGGATACACACTCTTTTTGAGTGACCAATTTTTCTATTATATTAGGAATGTGGGCTCACTGACAACTCAGTTTCATACAGGGGTGACACCACTCTTCCACGTTCCTAGCATACGGACTGTGTGAAGCGGAAGCTTTCTGTGCTGTTTTTCAAAGTACAGCAATCTGTTTTTTTACTATTCTGCAACCCCATTGTCATATGCGAGGATATGAATAAGGCCAGATAGCTTAACTCGCCTTCCTATCAAAGCACAACAAAGTCCTTTAACTTTCTTAATTTTACTATATTTGTGAAATAACAGCAGAGAGTTTGTAGACAAGTTTGTCAGGGTATTGCAGAGTATTGGCAGGGTATTGCAGGGTATTGGCAGGGTATTGCAGGGTATTGGCAGGTTATTGCAGAGTATTGGCAGGGTATTGCAGAGTATTGGCAGAGTATTGCAGAGTATTGGCAGGGTATTGCAGAGTATTGTCAGGGTATCGCGGGATGGCTGTGACTGCAATTGTCACAGAGCAGCATCTGTAGTGCCCACAGCGCTGTTGCCATCCGATCTCTCCCCTCCACTGTACAGATCTGTCCACAGAGGGGAGAGAGGAATCGGCGTCATCTTGACGCCGGTTTGTTTACAAGTGATCGCTCCGTCATTTGACGGAGCAATCACATTGTAAATGGCTGACGGGTGCACCAAGATGGCCGCCGCTCCGGAGCTAGGCTGAAGCCGCGGCCTTTCCTAAGGCTGAGGCTGCGGAGCGCTCCGCGGCAGGTAATTGCGGTAACGCCGCCAAAGTAATGGGAACGGCGTTACCATGAGGGGAACAGTAATCAGTTAGATTACTCTTTACCCTCTAAAGTAACGGCGTTAAGTAACGCTGTTTACTTTAATTCAGTTAGTTATATCAGTGCTTATAGCAAGGTTTGCCAGCTTGTACTTACAGAGCCTTCCATGAGTAAAAAAGAACAGAGGACCGGCTAAACAGGAAAAGGAACAGGGAGAAACTAACTAATGAATTTAGACAGGGAGAGTGGGCTAATCCATTCTTTCTACCAGAGAATTGAAAGGTTACTGTCACATACTTTACAGCGGAGTCCGAAATGCTGAGGGTGGCCTCTTGCACAGTTCCGGTCCCAACACCCCTGGTAGTGGGGACAGGGAGTGCTGGGGCAACAAAAGGGTGCAGGTGCCTGCAGGCAGAAGGCTGGAGCTTGGAGATATAGGAACCTCTCAGAAGAAGGCATTGCGACTGATCACCAGAACTGTTCAGCAGAAGCCAGGCAGGTAAGTATGGACTCAGGAACAACTGCAGCGTCAGGAACAGGCAAAGGTTGGCAACAAGGTACATAAACGGAATGCAGGATCGTAGTCAAGGACAGGCAGAGGTTGGCACCGGGCAGGCAGCGAGGTACAGAATCAGGAAGCAGAGCCGTGGTAGTGAATCCAAGCCAAGGTCTGTATTATCAGTAGAGGTAGATAACAAGCAGGGGTGATCCAGGATAGTAGTCAAGGAACCCGGGTTTGTCAGGAGCAAGGTAACAGGTCAGAACAGCAATCAGGAACACAGGGACAAGCTGAAGATGATCCAGTACTGGTATCAGGCAGAGTCTCTGTTTATATAGGGCGAAATGTGCCGGGATTGGCGGACGCGAATGTGCGTGCGCGCTAATGGTGCGCCAGTGCACATGGTTGTTTCGGAACTCGCTCGTCTCTGTCGGGGACACTGCGCATGTCCATTAGCATTAGCGGGAACGGGAATTAGCCATTGCTGCACGGAGACGGGCATTAGCAATGTGAGTTCTCTGACAGTTACTATGGCAACCAAACTGAAGTAGATCAGAAAAGTAAACACTGCAAAAAGAGAGACAGGGCAAAAAACTAGGGACTCTTGTTCCATGATAGACCTTAAATATTAACCAATTTCCCCCAAACGTCACACAATAGAAGACTATCTATGCCAACATATTCTGAAAATTTCAGCTCATTTGGTTAATCACACCAAAAGTTATTTACATTAAGCTATATTTTACAATGCTAAAACATTTAATGTGAACAGCTTAATGTAAAGAGAGCTTAATGTACCATAATGTGCCTAAACCTCAATCAATTGTCTTGAAACTTGCACAGCCTACGTTCCCAACTTCCCAAACCTATCCAAGAAGTTTAATGGGTTTTAGTCTGCTACAAGGCAAACTAGGGACATTAAGCTTGTTTTTTGGGGAGCTTAATGTAGCTTAACGTACAAAAAAGAGCTTAGATGTTAACCAATTTCCCCCAAACTTCACACAAAAGAAGACTATCTGTGCCAACATCAACATCTCTAATTAGGCAAATTAGGCGATGGCCTAAGGCCTTGCCCGCTTAGGGGCCTCCCACGGCCAGCTAGTTTACCTAATTAGAGATCTGCCTCTTCTAGCAGCATAGTCCTGTGTCCTCTCACTGCTACAGGGAGAGACAGGCTGTGAGTGAAAGTTACCTTGTGATCGGAGCTCACAAACAGCTCCGGATCACAGACAGGGAGAGCCGCTCAGCAGAGCCTGCTCTGACAGATCTCCCCCTGCTGCCCGCACAGCCAGACAGGAGAGGAGAGAGCTGATTCTGCTCCTCCTCCTCCCGCCCTCTCCTCCTGTGTCTGCCCCGCCCACTCTTTGGCAGTGTTCTCTGTTCTGTCTCAGAGAAGGGGATGTGGGCGGGAAGATTCATGCTGAAGCCCAGCAAACAGAAGAGGAAAAGGGCAGTCTGATCCATCCATCCATCCAGCCCCTCCTGCCTCCCAGTGAGTACACTGATGTAGGGGATGCCCTTCCTTCCCTTCTTCCTCCATCCCCCCTTGCTTTCTATCTTTCCTTCCTTCTTTCTTTCCTTCCATCTTTTCTTTCTTTCTGTCCTTCTCTCTTTCCTTTCTTTCTTTCCTTCCACCTTTCCTTCCTTTTTCTTTCTTTTTCTTTATTTTCTTTCTTTCTTTCTTCTTTCTTTCTCTTTCTTTCTTTCCTTCTATCTTTTCTTTCTTTGTTTCCTTCTCTCTTTCTTTCCTGACATCGTTCCTTCCTTTCCATTTTTTTTCTTTCTTTCTTTCTTTTTTTCTTTCTTTCTCTCCTTCCATCTATTCTTTCTTTCTTTCCTTCTCTCTTTCTCTCTTTCCTTTCTTTCCTTCCACCTTTGCTTCCTTTCTCTTTCTTTTTCTTTCTTTCCTTCTTTCCTTTCTTTCTTTCTTTATTTCTTTTCTAGCATCTTTCCGTTCTTTCTTTCTTTCTTTCTTTCCATCTTTCCTTTCTTTCTTTCCTTCCACCTTTCCTTTCTCTCTTTCTTTCTCTTTCTTTCCGTCCACCTTTCCTTCCTTTCTCTTTCTTTCTTTCCTTCTTTCTCTTTCTTTCTTTCATATTTTTCTTTCTTTCTTTCCTTTCATATTTTCTTTCTTTCTTTCCTTCGACCTTTCCTTTCTTTCTCTTTATTTTTCTTTCTTTCCTTACACCTTTCCTTTCTTTCTTTCCTTCCATCTTTCCTTTCTATCTTTCTTTCTTTCCTTCCATCTTTTCTTTCTTTCCTTTTTTCTTCTTATTTCTTTCTTTCTTTCTTTCTTTCTTTCTTTCTTTCCTACCATCTTTCCTTCCTTTCTTTCTTTCTTTCTTTCTTTCTCTCTTTCTTTCCTTCCTTTCTCTTTCTTTCTTTCCTTCCATCTTTCTTTCTTTCTTTCCTTCTCTCTTTATTTCTTTCCTTCCACCTTTCCTTCCTCTCTTTCTCTTTCCTTCTCTTTCTTTCTTTCCTACCATCTTTCCTTTCTTTCTTTCCTTCCATCTTTCCTTTCTTTTTTTCTTTCCTTACTTCCACCTTTCCTTTCTTTCTTTCTTTCTTTCTTTTCTTTCTTTTTCTTTCTTTCTTTCTTTCTTTCTTTTTCTTCCTTTTTCTTTCTTTCTACCTTTCCATATTTTATTTCTTTCTTTCCTTCTCTCTTTCCTTCCATCTTTTCTTTCTTTCCATCTTTCCTTTATTTCTTTCTTTCCTTCCACCTTTCCTTCTTCTTTCTTTCTTTCCGTCCACCTTTCTTTCCATCTTTCTTTCTTTCTTTCTTTCTTTCTTTCTTTCTTTCTTTCTTTCTTTCCTTCCAGCTTTCCTTCTTTCTTTCCATCTTTCCTTTCCTTTCTCTTTCTTTCTTTCTTTCCTTCCATCTTGTCTTTCATTATTTCTCTTTCTTTCTTTCCTTCCATCTTTCCTTCTCTCTTTCTTTCTTTCCTTCCATCTTTTCTTTCTTTCCTTCCATCTTTCCTACCATCTTTCCTTCCATCTTTCCTTTCTTCCTTCCTTCCTTCCTTCCTTCCTTCCTTCCGTCTTTTTTTCTTTCTTTCCTTCCTTCTCTTTCTGTGACAGCCTGCCCCCTGTACTGTACTGTGTCCAATTACCTGCCCCCTGTACTGTTCCCTCCTGCGCCCTGTACTGTCCACTCCCCTATACTGTACCCTCCTAATACAGTTAATTTAAGTTCCTTGAATTATTTTTCCCATTATGGGAGTGAGTGGGGCCTCATGTCTAAGTTTTGCCTAAGGCCTCACAAAGTCTAGAGCCGCCTCTGGTCAACATATTCTGAAAATCTTAGATCATTTGATAAATCACCCCAAAAGTTATTCACATTTAAAAAAAAATTTACAATCCTTAATCAGTTGCAGACTTTGGGCGTACTAGACACACCCCAAAAACATGTCATCAGTGTACACAGGGTGTGTCTAGTACACCCAGTCCTTCTGCTCTGCTGCTGGGACCCTTCCCTGTCTCAGTACCCAACAATTTAGCAGGAGCTGTCAAAAAAAAGAAGCAGGCTGGCAATGTTTATCAACAACCACATCACAGAAAGTTACATTGAAACATTGGGGTTGATTTACTAAAGGCAAATCCACTCTGCACTACAAGTGCGCTTGAAATGGCAGAGGAAGATCTGAAATGAGGGGAAGCTCTGCTGATTTTATCATCCAATCATGTACAAGCAAAAATGCTGTTTTTTATTTTCCTTGCATGCCCCCCCCCCCCCCCCCCCCCCCCCCCTCGGATCTACAGCAACTGTACTTCCAAGTGCACTTTCAGTGCAAAGTGGATTTGCTTTTAGTAAATAAACCCCATTGCATCAATTGTAACTCAAAGGGATGAACTTAATTTTGCAGGTGAAGAGAGTTAGGCCCCTTTCACACTGAATCGTTTTTCAGGCGCTACAGCGCTAAAAATAGCACCTGTATAGCGCCTGAAAAAAGCGCGTCCTTTCACTCCAGTGTGAAAGCCGGAGGGCTTTCACACTGGAGCGGTGCGCTAGCAGGACGGTTTAAAAAAGTCCTGCTAGCAGCATCTTTGGAGCGGTGAAGGAGCAGTGTATTTACCGCTCCTAAACTGCTCCTACCCATTGAAATCAATGGGGCAGCGCGGCTATACTGCCGGCAAATCAGCGCTGCAGTGGCTCTTTGCGGGCGGTTTTAACCCTTTTTCGCCCGCTAGCGGGGTTAAAACCTCACTGCTAGCAGCCGAATACCACTGCTAAAACAACGGTAAAGCAGCGCTGCTTTACCGCCGACGCCCGCACCGCCCGGTGTGAAAGGTGCCTTAAATCAACCTTGACAAGTAAAAAAATAAATTAAAAAATTCTAATTAAATGTTCCTCTGTTGAACCCCTTATTAACCCTTTAGTTTTCTCTAATCAGCACTGATTAACTTTATATTCTTTCTCTATTCAATTGTAATTTTCCTGGTGATTTTTTCTTTTCTACTTTATTAACTAATAGATAAACTTTTTCTGTTTTTGTTTGGATGGGGATAGGAGGGTTATTGGGAGACATGGGGGCAGAGGTGACAGCTGGTAGAGGGAAGGAGGAATCAACAGGCAGAATTGACTGCAGGCATGGTACAGGAGACAGTCAGGAACTGCAGGCATGGTACAGGAGACAGTAGGCACTGTCCAGAGGGGAGGAGGAGGCGGACTGCTCCCAAGTGACGCTACTTCCGGTAGCGGTTTCCGGTATCGGAGCATTTTCACGAGTACCGATACTCACGAAAATGGCTAGTATCAGCGCCTCCCTACTTTTTACATATATTTACTGCTGGGAAAAAAAAGGAAAAAATGCCTTTTGTTTAGTTTTATTACATTTAAATTGTCTAAGGATTGCAAAAAAAAATTATTGTTGCAGGACAATATTCCCAAAAAGAAAGCCTTGTTTGGCCTTAAAAAAAAATGCATGTATTACGTTGTTATCTTAAGTCAGGGGTAGGCAAGCTTGGCACTCCAGCTGTGGTGAAACTACAAATACCATCATGCCTTTGCCTCTAGGAGTCATGTCTGTGATTGTCAGGGTATTGCAATGTCATCGCTGGATCTAGATGGGACTCAGGGTAGTGTTAGGGGGGCTGAGGGGGGCTGCTGCACACAGAAGGCTTTTTATCTTAATGCATAGAATGCATTAAGATAAAAAAACTTTCTGACTTTACAATCCCTGACTTAACCACTTAAGGACCGCCTCACGCCGATATACGTTGGCAGAATGGCACGGCTGGGCACAACCACGTACCTGTACGTGGCCCTTTAAGAGTCCAGCCTTGGGTCGCGCGTGCGCTGCCGGCGTTGCCCTCGTGACCCGGGCCTGAGCTCCGTGACCGCGGCCGCGGGACCAGCGGACCCGATCGCCGCTGGTGTCCCGCGATCGGGTCACAGAGCTGAAGAACCTTCATGCTTTATTGGAGAACTCATTAACTGACAGAGACATAGGGCTGAGAACATCCATGGCAAAACTAAATTAGAACAGAACTCCAGACTCAACAGTCCCTTTCAGTATTTCAAAGTGCAGAATCAATAGGAGCATAGGCTGGCACTGGGTATTATAGCAACAGCTGAATCGGTATAGACATAAGATCTTCAGTAGAAGAGACACCAGACTTGCTCCTTAGGTCTTTTCCAGTAACAGGTACCTCCAGTAGCCACCCAGCGTCTCTGGTTCTCCTCCTCAATCAGCATATGAGGCCTCTTCTAGGCTTGAGGCCTAGTCAAACCTTTCCCACACATGAGCATTCCCATCACCAGGACAAGCCTGGATGTAGGCTGTACAAAGACTGAGCACATGGCAATTCTCCTAAGTATATATGCACCTGCACCACTGACCAAGAAACCCCCCCACACACACACATGCATAATATTCCATCATTGGCTGTCCCACACTACGGCCACTACACAAAAGGTGGTAGGGGCTACACAAGCTTGATGTCACAACAAAAATCCATGAAACATCTAGGATAGGTTTGGGGAAGCTGAAAGCTTGGGTTGTGCAAAGTTTCAAGGCAATTGATTAAGGTTTAGGCACTTTATTGTAAGTTAAGCCCCATTAAGCTCCCCAAAAAAACAAGCTTAACAACCTAATTTTCTTTGTGGGAGACCAAAATCCATGACTCTTCTAGGATAGGTTTGGGAAGTTGAAAACTTAGGTTGTGCAAAGTTTCAAGACAATTTATTAAAGTTTAGGCACATTATGGTACATTAGGCTCCTTTTACACTAAGTCACATGTATTGGGATTGTAAAATATAGCTTAATGTGAAAAACATTTGGTGTGATTTACTAAATGTTCTGAAACTTTCAGAATATGTTGACATAGACAGAGTCTTCTCTTGTGTGAAGATTGGTGGAAATTGGATAACATTTAAGGTCTTTTTTTGTACGTTAAGCCACATTAAGCTCCCCAAAAAACAAGCTTAATGTCCCTAGTTTGCCTTGTGGAACACCGAATCGCATGGAACTTATAGGATAGGTTTGGGAAGTTGAGATCTTAGGGTGTGCAAAGTTTCAGTGCAATTGATTGAGGTTTAGGTACATTATGGTATGTTAAGCTCTTTTTACATTAAGCTGTTCAATGTTTTAGCATTGTAAAATAAAGCTTAACGTGAATAACTTTTGTTGCGATTAACAAAATGAGCTGAAATTTTCAGAATGTTGGCATGGATAGAGTCTTCTATTGTGTGTAGTTTGGGGGAAATTGGTGTTTTTTGTATGTTAAGCCACATTAAGCTCCCTAAAAAACAAGATTAATGTCCCTAGTTTGCCTTGTGGAACATCGAAATGCAAAAAAATTATAGGGTAGGTTTGGAAGGGTAAAAACTTAGGCTGTGCAAAGTTTCAGGTCAATTGACTGAGGTTTAGGCACTTTATTACACACTAAGCTTCATTAAGCCATTTTCACATTAAATGTTTTAATATGTCCCGTTATGAGGAAAGGTTGCGAGCACTGAACTTATTCTCTCTGGAGAAAAGATACTTGAGAAGGGATATGATTTCAATTTACAAATACTCTACTGGTGACCCCACAATAGGGATAAAACTTTTTTGCGGAAGGGAGTTTAACAAGACACGTGGCCACGTGGGTGTGGTCAAATGTCACTAAAAGTGGGAGGGTCTTAAAGGAGTGCACTATATACAGAGTGCAGAGTTCGGGAAGGGGGGGTTACAAACAGAGTGCAGTGTTCAGGGTGTGCTGCATGCAGAGTGCAGAGTTTAGCCTTTTTCCACAGTTGCTTACCTCTGAATACCCTATCCACATCTAACTTTCCCCCCTTTTCAGCTCTGACCTCTGCATGCAATATCCCCCACTTCTCTGCCCCCCCCCCCCCCCCCATCTCCTTAAAAGCTCCACCATCTTCCTTGTCTTACTTTTGTTTCTGTCTTAGGCTGAAGCACCCAGTCGGCTTTAGTACCTCACCACACACTATAGTTGGCTCCACCTCTCTCACTTGCGGAGTGTCATGAAGATCCTGCCAGAAACTTAAACCCGGGCCGTCCCGGCCCTCAGATTCCACTGCGCATGCGCATGCGCGCCCGGGCGCGTGCACGTGTGCAGCCGTGCACAGGGAGACGGGCGCGCGCTCTAGTTAGCGCCAGTCAGCCTATTTAAACTTGACCTGAGCAGACGGTCTTTGCTGTCTGCTCTACAGCGTTGTGGTGTGTGTAATCTGATCCTGATTTATCTGTCCTATTGACCCGGCTTACCAGTGACTACCCAGCTATCTGCCTGTACCCGACCCCGGCTTGTTGTGACCATCCTTCTGCCTCATCCCTTGTACCTTAATACCAGTTTGATTCCTGACCTGACTTCCTTGATGAACTCTGATTACCTGCATTGTCCCTGTCCGGTCTGCAGTCTGATCCCTGTAATGAACCTGATCATTTGCACTGCTCCAATCCGTTCAGAGGTTCTGTTTTCTGCTCCAAGTCTGATCACCTGCACTGATCCAGCCTGTGCCAAAGTCCTGCTTCCTGTTCTGCTGTTCAGTCTGCTAAACTGTCCATCCAGACCCATCCGGCTCCGTTGTCCAGTCTGCTAAGCTGTTTGTCCAGATCCAGCCAGCTCTGCTATCCTGTGTGCCTGTTGAACCTGCTTACCTGTTCAGTTCCGGCCTACTCTGCTGACCAGTCTGCTAAGCTGTCCATACAGATCCATCCTGCTCTGCTGTCCAGTCTGCTAAGCTGTTTGTCCAGATCCAGCCAGCTCTGCTATCCTGTGTGCCTGTTGAACCTGCTTACCTGTTCAGTTCCGGCCTACTCTGCTGACCAGTCTGCTAAGCTGTCCATCCAGATCCATCCTGCTCTGCTGTCCAGTCTGCTAAGCTGTTTGTCCAGATCCAGCCAGCTCTGCTATCCTGTGTGCCTGTTGAACCTGCTTACCTGTTCAGTTCCGGCCTACTCTGCTGACCAGTCTGCTAAGCTGTCCATCCAGATCCATCCTGCTCTGCTGTCCAGTCTGCTAAGCTGTTTGTCCAGATCCAGCCAGCTCTGCTATCCTGTGTGCCTGTTGAACCTGCTTACCTGTTTAGTTCCGGCCTACTCTGCTGACCAGTCTGCTAAGCTGTCCATCCAGATCCATCCTGCTCTGCTGTCCAGTCTGCTAAGCTGTTTGTCCAGATCCAGCCAGCTCTGCTATCCTGTGTGCCTGTTGAACCTGCTTACCTGTTCAGTTCCGGCCTGCTCTGCTGACCAGTCTGCTAAGCTGTCCATCCAGATCCATCCTGCTCTGCTGTCCAGTCCGCTAAGCTGTTTGTCCAGATCCAGCCAGCTCTGCTATCCTGTGTGCCTGTTTAACCTGCTTACCTGTTCAGTCTCGGCCTGCTCTGCTGACCAGTCTGCTAAGCTGTCCACCCAGATCCATCCTGCTCTGCTGTCCAGTCTGCTAAGCTGTTTATCCAGATCCAGCCAGCTCTGCTATCCTGTTTACCTGTGGTCCAGCTCATTCGTCTGTATCCAGTCTTCTCTGCTATCCAGGCCTCCACCTTGTCCGCTGAGTTGACTTGGTCACTCCACCGGTCTGTTGATCCTGCCAGGCACCCGTGCTCCTCCTCACTCCTGGGTCTCCTGTCCCCACACCAGGGAACCAGGAGTGGGAGACGCAAGGGAGGTCTCTCTCTGCAATATCGGGCTCGCACCACCAGGTTCGTGACAGTAGCAGACAGCCATGTCTGAGCCCGAGCAGGGAACCCCCGCCATGGAGGGGTTATGCCAACACCTGGCAGGTCTGACCGAGGCGGTGAAGAATCTCCAACAAGGGTACACCCGGCTGGAGGAACGGGTACTGGCCTTGTCCGGTCCTACTAGTACCCAAGGAACTTCACACCCGGCAACACCCCCAACGGGGCCTGCACCTGCCCAAACTATAGTGATGCTACCACCTGAGCCTAAGGTCCCCACTCCGGAGAAGTTCTCAGGTGCCCGTGGTAGTTTCAGGACTTTTCGCAATTCTTGCCTAGAACCTTCTCCTTAGAGACCACTAAGGTAGGCTTTGTGGTAGCCCTACTGACTGGGGATCCCCAAATCTGGGCCCACCGTCTCGTGGAACAGAAGGATGCAGCATTGACCAGTCTCACCACTTTTTTTGACGCCATGGCGCAGTTATATGAGGACCCCCAACTCTCAACCACTGCGGAAGCCGCCCTACGTTCTCTCCAACAGGGTCGGCGACCAGCAGAGGACTATGTGGCTGAGTTCAGGCGATGGGGTGCCGACACTGACTGGAACGACGCTGCTCTTCGCCACCAATTCCGCATGGGCCTCTCAGACGCGCTCAAGGACGAGCTCGCCAGAGAAGGGGTTCCTCAGACCCTGAACTCTCTCATAGACTTAAGTATCCAAATCGATCGGCGCCTACGGGAGCGTAGGGCCGAACGAACCTTGGGGTCCCCAAGACCCACCTGGATGCTCCCCAGGGCCCCAAGCCATTTCCGCTCTGCTTCCTCTGCCAGGCCTGTTCATACCCCCACGGCATCGGAACCCATGCAGTTAGGACTCCTGCGGCCTTCTCTCACCCCAGCAGAACGTCAGACGCCGCAACAACAATTTGTGCCTGTATTGCGGAGAGCCAGGTCACTATGTCCGAAATTGCCCGGCTAAACTCCGTAAGTTTCCCACTAATCTTTCCAGTTATGTTGATCCAGTGACCGGGGTTTCGGCTCATCTTGCCCTCTCTGTTTCCTTCCAGCTCCCAGGAAGGACCCTGCGGACCACCGTCATCATTGACTCTGGGGCCTGTAGTTGCTTCATGGACTCTGTTTTTGCTGCCCGGCATCGGATTCCCCTTCTTCCGAGGGAACAGGGACTGTCCGTCCATCTGGCAGATGGATCCACCATTAAATCCGGCCCGGTGACCCAGGAGACTGCCCCATTGCACACGGTGATCTCTGAATCACATCAGGAACTCTTACGGCTGGACATAATTTCTTCTCCCCTGTTTCCGGTCATTTTGGGCATTCCCTGGCTGCAAGCACATAATCCAGTCATCAACTGGGCCACAGGAGAAGTGGCCTTTTCCTCTCCCTACTGCCGAAGGTCCTGCGGCTCCACGGTTTCCGCAGGACCCTCTGCTCTGCTCTGCCTGGAGACTGAGGCAGGCCTACGTCAGTCCATCCCGAAGCCTATCATGCCTACCTGGATGTGTTCAGCAAACAAAAAGCAGATGTGTTGCCACCCCACAGGCCTTATGACTGTCCCATTGAACTTCTCCCCAGGGCCAAGATTCCCTTCGGCAGGGTTTTTCCCCTAACAGAGGTGGAGCAGGGGAAACTGAAAGACTACATTGACGATAACTTGAAAAAAGGTTTTATCCGTCCGTCCACATCTCCTGCAGGTGCAGGAATATTTTTTGTGGAAAAAAGGACCATTCCCTTAGACCCTGCGTGGACTATCGTGCCCTAAACGAGGTCACCGTCAAAAACCGCCATCCTCTTCCCTTGGTTCCAGAACTGTTCCAGAGGCTCGGCACTGCCTCCATTTTTTCCAAGTTGGACCTCAGAGGGGCGTACAATTTAGTTTGCATAAAGGATGGGGATGAATGGAAGACGGCATTTCGGTCCCGATTTGGGCACTTTGAGTACCTGGTGATGCCCTTCGGACTCTGTAACGCCCCTGCTACTTTCCAGTCCTTCATTAATGATGTGCTTCGGGACTTTCTTGATGTTTTTGCTGTTGTTTATCTTGATGACATACTAATTTTCTCTTCCTCCCTAGAGTTGCACCGTGGACATGTCAAAAGTGTTCTGGGCCGCCTCCGGCAACATGGCCTCTATGCCAAGGCCGAAAAATGCCTCTTCGAAGTGGAAAGCATACCCTTCTTAGGCTTGATCATCTCCAGTAGGGGCATTCGGATGGACCCCCAGAAGATCACAGCCATCCTGGACTAGCCTATTCCCGCAGATAAGAAGGGTATCCAGCGATTTATTGGTTTCGCCAATTTTTATCGCAAGTTCATTAGAGGATTCTCGGCCATAGTGGCACCCATTACACAGCTCACCAAACAAGGTACTCACTTCCATTGGTCTCCCGAAGCCCAAGGGGCCTTTGAGGCCCTCAAAGGGCTCTTTACCTCAGCTCCTATCCTGAAGCACCCGGACCCTTCACTACCCTTCGTCTTGGAAGTGGACGCCTCTGAGATAGCCGTAGGAGCAATTCTGTCCCAGAGACAGGGCATCAAGGCCCTGCTTCACCCCGTGGCATTCTTCTCACGAAAACTATCCCCAGCCGCGAAGAACTACGATGTGGGAGATCGGGAGTTGTTGGCGATAAAAAACGCCCTCGAGGAGTGGCGCTACCTGCTGGAGGGGGCTACTCATCCAATCTTGATCTTCACGGATCACAAGAACCTAGAGTACCTGAAGACTGCCAAAAGGTTGAAACCTAGACAGGCCCGATGGGCCTTATTTTTCTCTCGTTTTACTTTTCACGTGACCTATCGTCCGGGTTCCAAGAACGCGAAGCCGGACGCTTTGTCACGTATGTACCACAAATCCCAGGATGGTTCCCCTCCAGACACTATCCTTGCCCCTGGAAATTTCCTTCTGCTACAGGAAGACTTGCTGTCCCAGCTCAGGCGGGCTTCCAGTGGCCTCATACCCACTCCTGGACCTGGGTTGCTAGCCAAGGATGGTCTACTGTGGCATGAGGATAACATTTTCATTCCCGAGGGTCTGCGGGTAACCGTTCTGGAATTGTGCCATGATCATAAACTTGCCGGACACTTTGGTGTCACCAAAACTACTGAATTGGTACAACGTACCTTCTGGTGGCCTCAGCTAAGAGAAGACTGCAGGAAGTTCGTAGAGACGTGCACTGTATGTATACGGAGCAAGAGTTACAGGACCAAAGCCTGGGGTCTACTCAAGCCGTTGCCAGTCCCAGACCGTCCCTGGAAGATGTTGTCCATTGACTTCATCGTGGAACTACCCCCAGCAGAGGACCACACTACGATCTTTGTAATAGTCGATCGCCTGTCAAAGATGGCACACTTTGTTCCTATGAAGGGCACCCCTTCTGCTTCAGAAACCGCACAGGTGTTCATCCGAGAAGTCATCAGACTCCATGGGGTACCGGCCAACATAGTGTCCGACCGAGGGGTACAATTTACCTCTCGGTTCTGGAAATCGCTCTGTAAGGCCCTCAATATTGAACTATCATTTTCATCCACCTATCACCCTCAAACCAATGGGCAAACCGAGAGGACCAACCAGACCTTGGAACAATATTTACGGTGCTTCTCCTCCTTCACCCAGGACGATTGGATCTCCCTGTTACCAGTTGCCGAATTTGCATATAACAATGACATCCACTCTGCTACCCAACAGACGCCCTTCTTCGCCAATTATGGCTTCCACCCTTCGTTCTTGCCCAATTCCCTGAATGTACTGTGCCCGCAGGTCAGAAAAAGATTGACTTCTTTGCTTCCAATAACCAACTCTTACAGGATACCATGGCCCGTACCCAGGAACATAATAAAACAGTTTTTGACAGAAGGAGGCGTGGAGAGTTGGTACTGGCACCAGGTGACACAGTATGGCTTTCTACCTTAAATCTAAGGATGGCTTGTCCCTCGAAGAAACTGGGCCCTAAGTTCTTGGGTCCCTTTCCAGTCAAACGGAAAATAAATGAAGTAGCCTATGAATTGGAACTCCCAGACTCCCTCAAGGTCCACCCGGTATTCCATGTTTCCCTGTTGAAACCCTCCACTCCCAACCCTTTTCCCAACAGGAGAACAGTACCCCCGGATCCAGTTCTGATAGATGGCGAGGAGGAATATGAAGTGGAGGCCATCCTAAATGTTAGGAGAAGGAGAAATCAGAATCAGTTCCTGATTAAGTGGAAGGGCTATGGTCCTGAAGAAAATTCCTGGGAGCCCGAGTGCATTATCCACGCTAAGAGTCTAGTTCAAGCCTTTAAGAGAGCCCATCCTGAGAGATTTGCCCAGAGGGGCACCCGGAGGTTGCTCCTAGGAGGAGGGCAGTGTCATGAAGATCCTGCCAGAAACTTAAACCCGGGCCGTCCCGGCCCTCAGATTCCACTGCGCATGCGCGCCCGGGCATGCACATGCGCGCCCGGGCGCGTGCACGTGTGCAGCCGTGCACAGGGAGACGGGCGCGCGCTCTAGTTAGCGCCAGTCAGCCTTTTTAAACTTTACCTGAGCAGACGGTCTTTGCTTTCTGCTCTACAGCGTTGTGGTGTGTGTAATCTGATCCTGATTTATCGCCTTCCCGCGGGAAAGTCAGCTCGTGTGTACGCGGCCTTAGCCCAGCCACCCGGACAGCTGCTGCAACAATTGGTTTCCATAACCAAAGAATTTCTGCACAAACTCTCAGAAACAGGGAAGTTCATCTACATGGTCATCGTCCTCATCGGGGTCTGGACCTGACTGTAGTTCATCATCGTAACCGACTTCAGTGGGCAGATGCTCACATTCGATGGCATCTGGCACTTTTTAGAGGTGTTCTCTTCACGGATGAATCCTGGTTTTCACTGTACAGGGCAGATGGCAGACAGTGTGTATGGCGTTGTGTGGGTGAGGGGTTTGCTGATGTCAACGTTGTGGATCGAGTGGCCCATGGTGGCAGTGGGGTTATGGTATGGGCAGGCGTATGCTATGGACAACGAACACAGGTGCATTTTATTGATGGCATTTTGCATGCACAGAGATACCGTGACAATATCCTGAGGCCCATTGCTGTTCATCCACGACCATCACCTCATGTTGCAGCATGATAATGCATGGCCACATGTTGCAAGGATCTGTACACAATTCCTGGAATCTGAAAACATCCCAGTTCTTGCATGACCAGCATACTCACCGGACATGTTACCCCATTGACCATGTTTGGGATGCTCTGGATCGGCGTATACAACAGCGTATTCCAGTTCCTACCAATATCCAGCACCTTCACACAGCCATTGAAGAGGAACGGACCAACATTCCACAGGCCACAATCAACAACCTGATCAACTCAATGCGAAGGAGATGTGCTGCACTGCGTGAGGCAAATGGTGGTCACACCAGACACTGACTGGTTTTCGGACCCCCCGACCACCCCAATAGAGTAAAAATGCACATTTTAAAGTGGCCTTTTATCGTGGCCTGCCTAAGGCACACCTGTGCAATAATCATGCTGTCTAATCAGCATCTTGATTTGCCACACCTGTGAGGTGGATGGATCATCTCGGCAAAGGAGAAGTGCTCACTAACACAGATTTAGACAGATTTGTGAACAATATTTGAGAGAAATAGGCCTTTGTGTACATAGAAAAAGTCGTAGATCTTTGCATTCAGCTCATGATAAAGTGTGTATATTAAGGAAAATTGTTGCCCATACTTACCGTAATTTTTCTTTTCTGAATCCTCCCCATGTCAGCCTACTATGGGTCAGCTCTGCCCCCTCTGACCCCTCCAGGACCACCTTTTTTCTAGCCCATAAAGGGCGGCTGTCTGCCCACACCAGTGTTCAAAAAATACCCGCCTCGCGACAGATAAACTGGGTGGGTATCCTCCGGCTGACATGGGGAGGATCCAGGAAAGGAAAATTACGGTAAGTATGGGCAACAATTTTCCTTATTCCTGGACCTCCCCATGTCAGCCTACTATGGGATGTACCAAGCAACATTAAAAAGGGAGGGAAGACAAAAAATCAGCCAAACCCTCAATGCAATGCTACTCAATTTTTTAATGGGCAACAGCCGCCGTAATAACCATGGAGCCAAATGTTTCCTCAGGTGGACAAGTCAAATTAAGCCTGCAATGCCTAATAAAAGGTGTTAGCCGTGCTCCAGCTTGCTGCTCTGCAAACTACCTCAGGGGCGACCCTTACGTATGCTGCCCAGGATGCTGCCATACCCCTCATTGAATGTGCTTTGATCTCTGAAGGAGGAGGAAGGCCCAGCGTTTTGTATGCAATATGTATGGTCTTTGACAAATCCGGAAGACAAAATTCTGGATGTTGCCTGTATACCCTTTTAGGGTCCATTGGGAAAAACTACAGCTGATCTGCTTTTAGTCCATTCCAGGTAGGTTGAAACCGCAGAGGCCAGGTCTAACCTACTCCACTCATCAGCTGTATCCGCCGGAAAGGCTGGGAGAATGACCTCCCAGTTCCTACGAAATAATATGGCAACCTTAGGTAGTAAGCTTGGTATCGGCCTAAGGACTGTCTTGTCTGGGAGCACCAAACAATATAGTTCTTTAGATGAAAAGGTGCACAACTCAGAGACTCTTCTGGCCGAGGCAATGGCTAGTAAAAAAAAACAAATAAACTGTTAAAAGTAATAACGAACAAGAGAAAGCTTGATCAAACGGAGGAACCAGCGATGTTCCCAAGACTAGTGTTAAGTCCTCTTTTGGAAAAAGCGATTTCAATGGATGTCTAATTTCTATGGCTGCCCCTAAAAATTGGATCACCAACTGATGTAGAGCATATCTTGTACATGACATAGCCGACAAAGCGGGAATTTGACCCTTCAGGGAATTATAAGCTAACCCTAATGCCCCATACACATGGTCGGATTTTCCGACGGAAAATGTCCTATCGGACCATGTTGTCGGAAATTCTGACCGTGTGTGGGCTCCATCGGACTTTTTCCGTCGGATTTTCTGATGGAAAAAGTTTGATCTCCTGCTCTCAAATTTTCCAAACAAAGTCTGATCACGCAAATTCCGATCGTGTGTAGCCTAGTCCGACGGACAAAGTGCCACGCATGCTCAGAAATTCTGTGACGGAAGCGCTCGGTCAGGTAAAACTACCGTTCCTAATCGACACAGCACATTTGTCACGCTGAAATGTTAAAATGTGTTTAAAGCAGCGCATTCTCTTTTTCTTTACAATGCAAGAAGAATGACGTTTTTTAGCTGCTCATATTCACACTGACTTCTCCCAAACTTCTTTCTTTATTCTTTTTCCTGATTTATTGGCTGGAATTTTTTTATTCGTCAGATCTTAAGAATGTTTATTTCTTTATTTTTGGATTTGTCATTTATAGTGGTTTGTTTTTTAATCGAGATTTCCTTTATTTCTTTTTTTTTTTTTTGTGTAGGGGGGGGGGGGGGTTGTGTGTCTCAACTTATCCCAACACCATTATTATCATTTGTTTTTTTGCCTAAATTCACTAGGAGATTGTTTGGTGTTGGTGCCCCTTGTTAATTTGACTTTCTGAAATGTGAAATGTACCTGCCTACTCACAAATAAAATGTCCTTTTTGAAGTAAAACACATAGGCAAGGATTTCTTCAAACCAAAAAAAACCTTTATTCGGTGTCATAAACAAAATAAACAGGAAAGAGAAACTGGTCCATTTCGCAAAGCCTTTTGGTCCCCACGGCAGACATCAAATATGTAATAGCAAAATGAGGCCTGAGGAGTACATATCTGAGGGAGTTCAATCTGGTCCAGAAGTCCAAGCGATCAGGAAAGTCAGATGCCATCTATGTCCCCAGGATGTTGTCAGACAAGAGGCTGCATCTTCTGACAGACCAGACGAAACCCAGGCCATCACTATCTGGTCTTCCTAAGGCACTTCCCTCCAGGCTTCCTTCCAGGCTGTGGCTCAGATCTTTGAGTTGTGGCAGCAGGTGGAGGAGGAGGAGGGCAAGGGGCAACCTCCTGGCTAATAAATACTAGAGTATAAATAGTGCGCAATATCAACCTTAGTCTATTTAGATCAGAGCAGGTGAGGTTAAAAGACAAATGTCATGGTATAATAAAATATATAAGTGCTTGCGTGACAATCCCAGGTGCACAAAAATATATATATAAACTTCAAGTTACAATGAGGTTGTAACCAATTTAATAAATAAATAAATACACAATGTGTTAAAAATAAATACAATGTGTTTTAAATAAATAAAGTGCTTCAAAATGTGAGTAAAACCAAGTATGTGTTATAATGTGTCAAAGAAAGGAAATATCCAGTTTATGCCAGTGATGCATATGGGGATATATAAATTCCAAAAGCCAATACAGGCTTGACCTGATGGATTAGCTAATTAATTGATGAATTAATGGGTAAACGGCCGCCAGTTAAATATTATATTAATCCCATAGCTGGGAGGAGGAGCCCAAGTGACAGTGCTAAGCACAGCACAGCACAGTGAGGAGGAAAGGGCTGACAGCCCCCTATCTGAGCCTGACCATTAGCAGGATTTGAACGCGCAAACACCTACTGGGTACATGTCAGTTGTATAGCTGTAGGCAACCACCTAAAAGGTGCCATAAATGCGTTAGCTACGCTCGGGGCGAATTTCGCTCCCATGGCGATTCCTATGGCTTGCTTATAAAACGACTGGTTATGCCAAAAGTAACTGCATTTCAAACTAAAATCCAAACATTTGATTAAAAACTTCCTGTGCTTGCATAATAAAGTGCTGTGTGCTCTAAGTAACCACTTCGTGGCTGTACAGGCTTCGTGGTGTGGGACTATGGTGTATAATGACGACACATCAGCTGTTGCCAAGATTGTGCGTCCTTCCAACACTGGTACAGTCTCTAGAAGCTGTAGCACATGCTTTGTATCTTTCAGATACGCTTTCGTTTGCTGCACTGCAGGTTGAATGAAGAAATCTATATATTCGCCCATTCGGGCAGTCAGTGAATCTATTCCGTTCACTATAGGTCTTCCTGGTGGAGTTTCTTTGTTTTTATGGATTTTCGGAATAGTGTATATCACCGGTATCCTACAGGTCTCAGGAATAAGATATTTAGATTCTTTCTTATTGAGTATATCTTTTTTAATGCCCAAATTGACTACAAGTTCCAATTCCTTTTTGTATTTTTGCGTTGGATTGCCAGACAATTTGATGTATGTCTCATGGTCTTGTAGTTGCCTCGCCAATTCTTGCGTATACTGTTCTTTTGACTGTACGACAACTGCTCCCCCTTTATCAGCTGGTCTGACTACTATGTCTTGGCGTTGCTGCAGGGACTTAATGCCTTTACGGATATGTATGGGATCTGATAGTTTCTTGATCTCCATTGTTTGTAAATCCTCCACTACTAGTCTTTTGAACACCTCTATGTGCTGGTTGTTCGAGACTTGGGGATTATATACTGAATTGTTCCGTAAAGTGCTATGTACTAAAAGTGATTCGTGCAGAGTATTCGTTTGTGTAGGTTTAAAAGGGTTACCCATAATGTATTTTTTAATGTTTAGTTTTCTCACATATTTCTGTATGCCTATATATGTATCAAATTTGCTCAGGTTTTTAATCGGAGCGTGTTTAAGGCCCTTGTCTAATACAGACAGTTCTTCAATGGATAATGGTTTGCCGCTCAGGTTGACCACCCCTTCCCCAATTAGAGTCTTTTTCTTTTGTAGTCTCTTTCCCGCTCTACATCCTCTCTGTCTTCGGGACTTTCCTCTATTCTTTGTTGTCCTGTTCTCGTGTTGGGTGAGCGGTGGAGTTCTCTCGGTGATCTCCTTGGGGAGTGGTCTCTCCGGTCTCTGTCTAAAAAAGAACCCTGGGCGGGGGGAATCCAGAGCTGGAACCTGCCATTGTTGGTTATCTAGATGCCCATATTGATCATGAGAGAGGTGAGAGGCTAGAGAGCACTATTGATGAGCAGGCCCTCACTACCCAGCACCCCTCACTTTTGGAGAAAGGAACAATCATTGCACATCTGGGTTGTAGAGACTATTATTATTATTTTACATATGGGTGTCACTTTTATCACACCACTATATGTATGAATTACCTTACGGACTATATACTCACCCACTTATTTATATATTTATTTATATATTTCTCCTGTGGTTTCTAGATTTTACTCGAGATCTAGTGTTTTTACCTTTATGGTTTTATAGGGTAAGAAATAGAACATACTATCATTCAGAGCCCAGCATTTTTCATTCCTGGCCCTATCCTCTTTGATCACTACTGTCTATTGATATGTCAACCACTTTGTTAAATCACAACTTAACAGATCAATAATAACATCTAGTTAACATCATTAAATGTACGTCAAGAAATATGTTCACCAATGCTATACCTGTCTCAAGATGGGCCCCTCCACATGTTGTTGCCTGGAAGGCCCAGGTTGGACATCGGAAGCCTCAGCGGGGGGGAAGGAAGCCTTGAAGGAAGATGGTAGGGTGATGGCATGGGTTCCCTCTGGTTTTCCAGAAAATGTAGCCTCTCGTAGAACTTCATCCTGGGAACATAAATGGCATTCGGATCTCCTGATCGCAAGGACTGCGGGTACCTCTGTTGCTCCCTCAGATAGGTGCTCCTCAGGGCACCAATTTTGGCCATCACATAGGTGATGTCTGCTTTGGGGACCATGATTTTGACGTAATGGAGTAGTTTCTCCAGCGCTGCCTTCCTTTTGGTTCTATTGCCAAAATCGGGGTGGAAATTCTGCCACAGGCAGGGCATCGCCCTGAGCTCATGAATGATCAAATCATAGAAAAAAGGAAACTTAAATGGGTCCATAGTATTTTCTGCAAGACAAACCATAATACTGTCAGGCTAAACTCTCCTAATCTTGTACCCAAATAAGCCTCAATGGAGACGCAGTCTAGGCTAGTGATGTAGCAAGTTCAAATTGTACCTTCGTTATAGCGATCGATCGTCTCGTGCGTCTGCTCTCTCCCCTCTGCTCACCGATCGTCGGTACGACTCACGCGTGTGACGTTTTATTTACAGTGCGCATGCGTGAAACTCCGCCCGCCCCTGACGATCTTTCTCGTCTATTCCCCACCCCTTCTCTTTACGGCGCAGTGGGGAGAGCACATGGCGGGGACACAGCAGGTGCGCCCTAACTATTCCAGCAAAGAGGAGGAGGACGAGGAAAGCCCGGAGTCGGAAACGTCCCGATCCCGGAGGCTAAAATTTAAGGTGTCAAATATGTCTTTTGGAGAAATGTTGGAGATGGTGGACATATTGAAGAGGAGCGACTATGATGGGAAGTATGGGCCTCAGTGGCGTCTCCAGCTTTCATATTTAGGGGGGGCACATGGGGGGACAGGGACAAAAGTAGGGGGGCAACTATAAAATGCAATTTTACTACGATCCCCAGGGTGGCAGAAAACAAGAGATATATGTCACCAGCATACCAAGAAAATATAAGGGTCCAAAGCAGTGGGATAACTATCAGGGTTGCAAAGGTTGTCTTGCCACCGGGCCTTGGTGTTCTGCCACTGTGGTGTTCCCCAGCCTCCTCTTGCTGTCCTGCCCCTGCTATTGACAGTGCTGGTCTGGCATCTGTCTCCTTGGTAGTGGCAGCAGTCTATTAGGACCTAGTGCTGGTGACATTATGGGTGCATGCAGGGGAAGGCTGGCACTATTGGTTGTAGAGAACCGAGCCCCCAGCTCGTCGCCTAGCAGAAGTAATGCTGTAAAACCTTCTCTGTTGAAATGCTGATTGGGATGTGATCCAGGTGATGCTCCCAGTCAGATCTAATAAACACAGTATTTATTAGCATCAACAGTACAACCACATCCACCGTATGTTCAGCAGCCATGTGGGCTCTATGCCTGTAAGGTGTGGGCTTTGATCAATAAAATCACTATGATATTTAACACTAGGATTTGACTAGGAGCATCACCTGGATTGCATCACGATCAGCATGTCAGAGAAGGCTGCACTGCTGCTAAGCAAACTGCAGGGAGGTCAACTGTCTACTCTACAACCATTAGAGATGGGCTCGGGTGTGTTTGAAATCCCACTTGCCCGATCCCACCAGGAAGCCGGCACTGCACATCGCTAATCACAGGCAGTGAGACATTCCTGATCTGTGCAGCTGCAGACCGGGAAATGTCTCACTGCTTGTGATTAGCGCTGTGCAGTGTGGGCTTCCTGGTAGGCTCGGGCATGTGGGATTTTGAACATGCCCTGCCCATCTCTAACAACAAATTGTGCTGGCTCTCCTGTACATTAGCCCCGTAAAGTAAAGTGTGAATAGCCGGGACAGGACAGCAACCCTGGTATTTCCACCACTGGTCCACACTGGGAGGATTCCCCCATCCACCTATAATGTGTAGGTGGGGGAATTGGATCATTTCTTTCTTTTTTCATGCAACCTACTAGTTAAATGAAAAAGGTGATCAATGTATGGGCTGCCTAAGTGCTAAGACCAGCCATAGGCAGTTTAAATCTCATCTGGTTCAGCAGGAACTGGCTGAGGTTTGAACCATTAATGAGCAGGCTGAATGTACCAAGTTGATCGATGAAATAGGGAACAACCAGCCTGCCAGATACTCTTATGATTATCACTAGTGGTTGCTATAGCCACTAGTGATAATGACTGTTTGTTGGGAGAATACAATTGCTGGGCAGGAAGGATATTCCTCTGTCACCACTGTCTGTGTTGGGGGAATCATGCAAGTTTCTTCCTGCACTCTGTGGATGCAGGAAAGAAATTTGCACAGTCTATTACCTGCCTAACTGAAAGTGAAAGTAAGTTGTGAAGGTCTTGAAAGAACAGGAGAGGGGGAGGGACAGATGGGGGAGAGAAGGGATGGAGATAATGCAGATCAGTGATTACAGTGTACTGCAGTGCACACACTTATCCACGCGTCCAGGCTAGAAGAATACTCCCCCGCTCAATAGAGACTGTGTTACTCCAGTGGTGGCCTGAGTAAGATGTGGTGCATCCGCTACGAATGCAAATAAAAAGACATTGCCTTTTTGGCACATGGTGGGGCACAGAATAATTATGGGGGGGACGCCATTGATGGGCCTTACCCCAACCCAAATGTCAGAAAGGCCAAGATCATGGCTAAAGTTGTGAAGAGGCTGCAAAATAATTTTGGGTTACAACTATCCAAGGATCAAGTGAGGAAACGCTGGTCAGACCTGAAACTGAGGGAGCACGATCAATACAGAAAGATCAAGGGAGTTCTTTAAAAAAGTAAGTAGTTGTCGTGTGTTCATCTTTTTTTTTCTTGCTTGCATACTGCTCCATGTGCTTTGTTTTTCAATGTTGGACATTTGAAAATGGCCACTTTCATGTTCGTGTGTCCATTCGATCGTACTCAACCTCGATCGTTCGGCCACTTATAATACGCTGTTTGGTGAAGTTGGAGTTGGAGTGTAAAAAATTACATTGTTTCCAGCCTGTTTTTAGTCATAAGGAAGTTTGTTGTCTATAGGGCTTTTTTCCAGAATGAAATGCAAACTTCTTCAGTGTAAAGGAGAGGTGACTCAGTAGATGTTTACACATATGGACTCTAGAGCACTAGTGCTGGGACACCCAAACACCCTTTTTATTAGGGTGACCCACACATGAGCTCTAGTGGATACTATAGGGGTGTCTCCATCTAACAAACTTGCACCAAACAGGTAATAAGTATTGCACCTTTACAAAGTGTCAAAATTAATGTTGTTGGCCTTTGAACCTGGCCACAAACCACTATTGTACGTCACTTCCAAGCAATGTTTCATATTTCCTATTTCTGCCCTCATAGATTGGTGTGCTAAGTATTCCTTTTGTACATTCTCATAGGGGAGAGAAGACTCGGGACGTCTGAGGACACCAGGAACCCCACACCTCCCAAAAAAGGGGAATTACCAACACCAGAAGCAGAGGAGGAGGAGGAAGGAGAGATTGTAGAAGTTGGAGAACTTGTCACCACAACAGGTGAGTGTCAGAGACCACAGCTACAGGTAAGCTAATGAATGTATGCCTGCATCTTAAAAATACCCTGTTTTTTTTTGTTTTTTTTTGTAGGTGATGTGGATGTTGTGGAAGAAGAATTGCATTTTACCAGTGAAAGTGCACACGTCCTCATCGGGGAGATAATGGTGTGCAATCGAGATCTAGATGATATCAAGAAAAACATCAATGATGTTCAACAAAAAATAAAGAACATCATTGATGTTTTAGGGAAAATATGAAACCACACAAACGACTTATCACACATTTGTGGGTATGTAACCCAAAAATGTTTACGTCAGAACTTTGCCAAATTTGGAAGATGCACACAGTGTGTCAACATGTGCTAGCTCCCATCATGGTGGATCAATGACAACGTTTTGTGGGTGCAACCACTTTACTAACTACTAAAGTGGCTGAGGTGAAGGGGTTGCACCCCCAAAACACGTACATTGATCCCCATGATGGGAGATTGCACATTTGGACATTCTAGGCATGTGTTCTTGCATCAAATGCCCATTTTGATCCCCAAATTGTGTGCATGTTCTAAATTTAGCTTTTCCAGGGGTGACACCCCATGTGATGAGGGTACGATCAAACACAGTTTGGACATGTCTGATCTTGTCTTCATTTTTCAAAGTTGAACTTTGTTCAGTATGTTTTGTTTTGCTTTGCTACATGCCTGGTTTACACAAATGCGCCAAGTTAGTAAAGAATGTTCTAAAGACCAAAGATCTTTTGAGTTTCCAAAACGGAAAATTGTATACTCACCTTTCCGTAATTTTCCTTTCCTGTTGCATCACATGGCAGCATACACATATGGGTTGTGGCTCCGCCTCCGCAACCTGATAGGACCGCGTAGCTATTAAACCTTGAGAGGCCCCCCACCCCAGTATTCTCAGTATCTAGATACCTCACCTCAGACGGGTGGGTATTTGTATGCTGCCATGTCATGCAACAGGAAAGGAAAATTACGGAAAGGTGAGTATACAATTTTCAGTTTTCCTGTCGCATCATGGCAGCATACACATATGGGGAATAACTCGCCAAACTGGGTGGGTCTGAGCAGAAAGATATTTTATTTACAAGGAATTGAGGTATTTGAGCGTATAGTTGCCCTCCCAAATTCTACCGTGGAAATCTGGCCAAGTCCACTTTGTAGTGCGAAATAAAGGTACTCTTGGAAGACCAGGTGGCTGCTTTGCAGATTGTTTCTGAAGAGACCTTGCAGAAAGCCGCCCAGGAGGTCACCATTGCCCTTGTGGAGTGTGCCCTCACGCCCTTGGGTACTTGAGCTTGACTAGACGCATAGGTTCTACTGATGGTCTTTACCAGCCACGCTGCAATAGTGCGGGAGGTTGCTGCTTGACCCTTCCTTGGGCCATATGGAATGACTAGGAGGTTCTCCGTTTTTCTTAGGTCACTGGTCATTGAGAGGTATGCCAGGATGTTGGTTTTGAGATCTAGTGGATGTGGGTTCCCCTGTTCCGTGGTTAGAGTGGGAAGGCATATTTCCTGATTGAAATGAAAGGAAGATGCCACTTTTGGGATGAAGCGATCCGACGGCTTCAGGACTATCTTGTCTGGGTAGATGGTCAAGTATGGTTCGCTTGCCATCAGAGCGTGCATCTCCGAGACTCTTTTAGCTGATGTAATCGCTATGAGGAAGGTGGTTTTTAGCGTTAGATTCCATAAGGATATTCCTTCAACTGCAAAGAACGGTTCACGGCACAGGGCATCCAGTACTACTGAAAGGTCCCAGTTCGGAAAGGAAGGTTTTCTGGGAGGCCTTAGTTTCAGGCAGGCCTTCTGGAACTGCGCGATGAGTGGCTCTCTTGCCCACCTCACGCCCGTCATGGCAGATAAAGATGACACATGCACCTTCAGGGTATTTGATCCAAGTCCCTTGTCGAGACCTAGCTGTAGAAATTGTAGGATCTGTGCCATTGTTGGAGATGATGGATCCCAGGACTTGTTGTGCGACCATGAGGAACTTTTCCCAATTTTCCTGTAGGTATTGTTGGTGGTGGCCTTTCTGGCTTGGAGGAGAGTGTTTATCACTTCCTGTGAGCAGCCCTGTGCTATGAACCTAGACCTTTCAATCTCCATGCTGTCAGGTGTAATCTTCCTGGGCATGGATGGAGGAGTTGACCTTGGGACAGTAGATCCGCTGACATGGGCAGCGGTAGCGGGTCCGCTGTATTCAGCTGGAGGAGGGTCGTGGACCATGGGCATCTCGGCCAGAAGGGAAGGACTGCTATTACGGTGGACCCTGAGTTCTTGAGTCTGAGTAGCAGCCTCGGAATAATTGGTATCGGTGGGAACACATAGCCTAGGCGGAAGTCCCAGCTGTGTTGTAAGCAATCCATACCTTCTGCTGTTGGGAAAGGTACCCTCGCCAGGAACCTTAGGCACTTCGTGTTGGATGGGGTTGCCGCCAGGTCTGTCTCCGGTACTCCCCAGGTTCTGGTTATCAGGGAGAAGGCTTGGTGACTTAAGGCCCATTCGTTGTTGGACACAAATTTTTGGCTCAAGGTGTCGGCTACTTGGTTCTGGGCTCCCGACACACGTACGCTGCCCGTAGTCCCAATAGGTTTTTCTGTGCCCACTCGAAGACTGGTCGGACTTCCTGTAACATTGAGCGACTTCTGGTGCCTCCTTGCCTGTTGATGTAGGCGACTGCTACTCGATTGTCCATTTTCAGTAGGACTTCTTTCACCCTCAGGAAGGGGCTGAAGGCTAGAAGGGCTTTGAACGCTGCTCTCATCTGTAATATGTTGGAAACTATATTGCGCGTCCTGAACGGCCAGCGCCCTTGGGCTGCGTGGTGCTGGTAGTGTGCTCCCCATCCTTCCCTGCTGGCATCCGAGGTGATTATTTCCTGAGAGAGGAGGACTATGTGTTTGCATCTTTTTAGGTTGTGCGATCTGGTCCACCACCAGAGTGATTGTTTAACTTCCTCTTGGATCACAATTGGTTGGGACATTGATACGCCGTTCCATTGTCTTAGAAAGTACACTTGGAGAGGCCTTGTGTGCCACTGGGCCCACTGGACCATCGGGATAGTCGCTAAGAATGACCCTAGTATACTGAGACACTCCCTGGCGGGAATCGAGCTGACCAAGAGTAGTCTCTTTGCCTTCTGGATCAGGGTGGGGATTTTTTCCCTTGGAAGTTCTATAGTATTGAGGAGGGTATCCAGTTCTGCCCCTAGAAAAATCATCCTCTGTGTGGGATTTAGGTTGCTCTTCCCCCAGTTGATCAGCCACCCGAATTTCTGCAGGGTGGAGATTAGGATCGCTCGATGTATAAGGAGGGATTCTTGGTTGTCTGCAAGTAGAAGAATATCGTCCAAATAATGGTGGACTCTTAGGCCTTGTTCTCTTAAGATGGCTATCACTGGCAGGAGGACCTTTGTGAATGTCCTTGGAGTGGTGGAGATCCCGAATGGGAGGCTTCGGAATTGGAAGTGTTGCTGGTCTACCGCAAAGCAGAGATACTTTTGAAATGAGGCGTGAATGGGGATATGTAAGTAGGCATCCTGTAAATCTATAGAGAGCATCCAGTCTCTGATGTTTATGGCCTGAAGGATCGACTGCAGGCTCTCCATCCTGAATGTTTCTACCTGGATTATCCGGTTTAGGTTTTTTAGGTCCAGGCCGGGGCGAAGATCCCCTGTTTTTTTCTTCACCAGGAATAAGGGTAAATAAACCCCTTTTCCCCTCTGGGATAGTGGAACTCTCACTATAGCTTGTTTCTGGTCTAGATCTCGAATATATTCGGTCAGTAGTAGTCTCTTCTCTTGAGATGTCAGTAGTTTTGTTATACAGAAACAGTCCCTTGGACGTTTCCGAAATCTCCATTTGTGGCCGAGTTGGACGGTAGCTACCGTCCATGGATCCGTTATTGTTTTCGCCCATTCCTGCTTGTATTTCGTGAGCCTGGCTCCTACTACAGCCGGTTGGGCGGGCGTGACTTCAAAAGGACTTCTGATCCCCTGTGCCAGGAGTCTTGGGTTTTTGGAGCTTGAGAAAAGAAGACTGGGGGGTTCCTCCAGTTCCTCCTGTATTCTCTGCCGGGTCTGTAAGATTTTGCCTCCCTATATTTGTCGGGTAGGTTCCTTCTGAAGGTGGGCGGCCTTTGCTGTTTAGGCCTTCTATCCGAAGGGATCAGGTCAGATTTTCCCCCGGTGACCTTCGATATGGCCGAGTCTAGTTTTTCACCAAAGAGGTTCCGCCCCATCAAAGGGAATTTTACACCAATTTGATTTTGAGGACGGATCCGCTGACCAGGGATTCAGCCAAAGTGCCCTTCTGGCCATTACTGAGCTCAGCATTGCCCTCGATGTAGATTTAATTATGTCTACAGATACTTCTGCGTCAAAATCGCCTGCGAGGGATAGCTCTTGGAGGGCAGAGATTACTCTCTCTTGCTCCACTCCTTCCGCTACTAGCTTCTCGGCATTGGAAGACCAGTTGGAAATAGCCCTTCCTATGGCTGCTAGTGCCACTGCTGTCCTGCATGCGCCCCCTGCGGATAGGTAGGTTTTCTTGAGATCGAGATCGATCTTTATATCCAACACGTCCTTGAAAGTAACTGCATCCTCAAAAGTGTTACGTGTGTCTGGCAAGTCTCATCAGTGAGGAGTCTACCACTGGCGGGGATACCAGTGGGTTGACGTTGGGCTCTTTCAAAGGGTAGAGCTTTGCTAGTCGATTGGCAAGACTGGCTTTTTTCTCCGGCTTTTGCCACTCCTCCTTGATTAAGTCCTCCAGCTCCTCAATGAACGGAAAAGTCTCAGTCTCAGTAGCAGTCGCCTACATCCTGAGGTTTGGGAAGTATTTCCTCACTTTATGAGGAGTTTCTTTTTCTTCCACCCAATCGATCAATTCCTTAACTGATTTGATGAAGGGTTCGACCAATGTGAAGTCGAAGCCAGTAGATGTCTCGATATCCTCACTGTCGGACAGAGGTTCTGTCACCTTTGATGTGGAAGGAGCAGAAGACGAGGTGTCTTGTATCGCTCTGCTTGTTTCGGGCCCTGCGATTTGTAGGGTCGATTCTCTAGCTGGTTGGCTTGATTCCATTTCTCTGTCTTTAGTTGCTTCGTTGAAGCATGTCCGACAGGCCAGCTTGTCTGGGAGCGCTATTGCGCCACAAATCCAGCAGGAGTTTGTGGATGGACGGAGACTCTGCGCATATGGGGAGTGCCTGCGCGTAGGAGTTCTCCTGTGGTAGGAGTGACCATGTCGGGAGTAGGATCTTGATCTGCTCCTTCTGTGACTTGATCCGCCTTGCCTGCGCCTTGAGCGGCTTCTGCCGCGATCTGAGCGGCTTTGCCTGCGACTTGAGCGACTCCTTCTCGAGCGCCTTGAGTGCGATGATCTGGACGACCTGGTGGGGCTGTTCAATTTAAACAGCGTTAGTGACGGGCTCTCTTTTTCCTCTTCTTACTTACCCGTCTTCCCCTCTTACCTATTAGGCTGGCGATGGTCTGCTGGGGCAGCGGCCTCCATGGAAGGTGAATCCTGTAACACAGGGAATGAGTGTGCAAGAAAGCAGGCAGAGAGATTTCAGCCAGAAGCATAGAATGGGTGAATGACTAACCTGATAGCAGAAACAAATTTAGCAGAGTGCGCAGCTGGTAACAGGTGGACAGCACAGGAGAATATGCAGAAGAGTTTTTTCTCAAAATAATTGCGTTTCTCTGTGCACATGCAGCCACAGAGAAACACAGGGAACTGCTTGAAATTTAAATCTGGCGCCGCCGCATCGATGACGTCACACTCGCGCATGCGCAGTAGCGTTCTGCGCGACCCGGCGCCATCTTGGAAGCGGGAAAACCAGCTAGAGGGCGAGAAGCTAGCCTTCTGCGCATGCGCCGCAGCGCTGAGACGCTCGGCCGACCTGACAGGGGAAGAAAGAAGGACTAGAGAGCCCAGCAAGCAGGTACCAGGGCCCTATATGAGACATGGGATAATGTATACTGTATAAACCTCTGCACAGACACACAAGACAATGGGCTGGTTTACAAACCCCAAGTCACCCAGTGCAAAAGGGCAAGGCTGGAGGCCGCTGCTAGTTAAACCTATTTAAGGTTTGTTTGTATGAGAGATGTTTTGCTTTACATACCCCTGAGACCATCAGAGTGGGGTTCCTCCGTTTAGCTTATTTAGAGGCTGTACAGGTAGGACTTCCACCCAGGAGAGGCTTGAACCTGGCTGGGGCGAGAGCGGTAAGAGGTGCTGTTTTTCGGTCTTGTCAGGTGAGGAAAAAAAGGAGAATACTGGGGCGGGGGCCCTCTCAAGGTTTAATAGCTACGCGGTCCTATCAGGTTGCGGAGGCGGAGCCACAACCCATATGTGTATGCTGCCATGATGTGACAGGAAAAGTTAGTAAAGAATGTTCTAAAGACCAAAGATCTTTTGAGTTTCCAAAAGCCTTTTTGAAAGGCACTTGTGAATGTGTTTGAAGTAAAATTTTACCATATGAACAATGTGTGGCTTCCTTATTCCAAACCCCAAAAGCATTATTTGCGTCAAAAGTAGATGAATTTGGTGACAATGGGTGTTATTTACTAAAGGCTATTCCACTTTGCACTCCAAGTGCAGTTTCCGGTGCACTTTTGCAGTGCACTTGTAGTGCATAGTGGATTTGTCTTTTGGAAATTACACCCACAGTGCTTTGTAATAAACCACCTATCACGCCATTTTCAGGAATACACACATTTCTGTCATGGTGATGAAAAGGAGTATTTTTGGGGTCAGTTATGCACTACATACCTTACCTAGAAAAACTATTATGTATCAGACCCACGACATGAGAAGATTCTTTTTAGGAGGAAGAGACTGTAACCTCCTCTCGCCAAGAAAGCTATGGCCCGGAGCTAAATTAGGGGAGGGCCAACATGACAAGGGGGGGACTGTGAGGCGGAGCGGCGTCAGCGTCGGTACCACGTGAGCGGCAGGTAGGGGGCGGAGCAACAGGCAGGAGCTTTTTCCCCATCGCTCCGCCTGTTAGCTGTATTCAGTCCCGCGCGGTTTTAAGGTACTATGGGGGATCTAGAGGCCCTATTTTCTAGGCTCCGGGAGGAGGCCGCGGCACGGGGGGACAGCTGGTTGCAGGCATCGGTAGCTAGCCTGCTCCAGGGCCCCAGCCAGGCCTCGTCCAGCGTGCCCGCCGCCCCCCCTCCCCCACCTCGTACACGTGCCAGGAGGTCTAAGCCTCCTGAGCGCTACAGCCCAGGGGCAGCCAGCGATAGGGATGGGGATAGGGGCCAGGATCAGGACCTTCTTGCCCCACCAGCCAAGCATCGGGGAAGCACAAAGGGTATATGGGGGTACCGCTTGGTTGCGCTACGATGAGCAATTCAGGCAAAGGAAGGCGGTCCGTCCGTCCTTGCGGTGAGATCATAAAGACATTAGTCTTTGGATGAAGTTAATGTCATCTCCGAGGAGTCCGTTATCTCCCTTTCAGGGGGGGGGCGGTGGTCCGGCATCTGCCGGTCAACCGATTCCGACATGAGTGTTCCTCGTGCGGGGGTTCCCACTCCCAATCTCGGTGCTTCAAGCAAGGACGCGGAAAAGGGGGAGACACTGGCAAAAGGGAGGACGCCGGTGAAGGTAGGAAGGATGGTTCCCTTCCTAAGACGGTATCCTGATCAGGAGGTTGCCAGGTTATTAGAGTTGGGGTGTACCGAGGGTTTCCGGCTGCACAGTCACCTTCAAGTGGTTCCGCCTATGGTGGATAATTTGAAGTCGGCTAGGGAGCATGCGGGCATTGTGACGGAGAAGTTGCTGAAGGAAGTCAGGCTGGGGCGTATGGCTGGCCCGTTCGATCGGCCCCCATTACCCGATTTAGTGGTATCCCCTTTGGGCGTGGTTCCCAAGAAAGAGCCGAACAAGTTTCAGCTCATTCACCATTTGTCATACCCGCGTGGGGGGTCGGTTAATGACTCCATTGATCCGGGCCTTTGCACGGTGTCATATACGTCCTTTGACGCGGCGGTCGCCTGGGTTCAACGTTTTGGAAAGGGGGCGCTGTTGGCGAAAACGGATATAGAGGCTGCTTTTCGCCTCTTGCCAGTTCATCCTGATTGCTGCCGTTTATTGGGGTGTCGGTGGCAGGGCAAGTTTTTTGTTGACAGGTGTTTGCCCATGGGGTGTGCTATTTCTTGTGCCTTGTTTGAGCAGTTCAACTCATTTTTAGAATGGGCGGTTCGGGACGTTGCGGGTTTGTCATCCGTCATCCATTACTTGGATGATTTTCTGTGCATAGGGCCTGCGGATAGCCTTGTGTGTGCTTCCCTGTTGGCTACGGTTCAACAGCTTTTTGAAGTTTTTGGGGTTCCATTGGCCCCGGATAAGACTGAAGGGCCGTCCATGGAGCTACGTTTCCTGGGTATAGTTATAGATACCATGATGATGGAGTGCCGTTTGCCTGAAGACAAACTAGAGGGTTTAAAGTTGGAGGTGGCAGAGGCGTTGCAGGTGAAGAAGATCCAGCTTCGAGCCCTGCAATCCCTCCTCGGCAAATTGAATTTTGCCTGCCGGATCATGCCAATGGGGCGTGTTTTTTGTAGGCGCCTGGAAACGGCCACGGCCGGTGTGCGGGCCCCGCATCATTTCATTCGGCTGGGGCAGGAGCAGAAAGCAGATCTGAAGGTCTGGGACTCCTTCCTGGCCACGTATAATGGTCGTTCTCTCTGGTTGGGACAGGTAGTGTCGAATTTCGATATGGAATTGTTCACCGATGCGGCCGGTTCTGGGGGTTTTGGGGCTTTCTACCAGGGCAGGTGGAGCGCCGGCGAATGGCCGTCGGCATGGAAGGTGGGAGGTTTAGTTCGGAATTTAGCGGCTTTGGAATTGTTTCCCATTGTGTTAGCTGTTGAGCTTTGGGGGGAGGATTTCAGAAATTGCCGCATTTGTTTCCATTGCGACAATCTGGGGGTGGTACAGGCCATCAATAATAACACTGCGTCTTCGCCCCCGGTTGTGCGCTTATTGTGGCACCTGGTGTTACGGTGTTTAAGCATTAACTGTTTTGTGACTGCTGTACATGTTCCGGGAATCGATAATTCAGTGGCTGATGCGTTATCTCGTTTCCAGTGGGACAGATTTCGTCAATTGGCACCGGAAGCGGAAGTGCACGGGATTCCTTGCCCCGATCGTTTATGGGACATCGCTTCGCCACAGCCCAGCTGTTAATTCGTAGATCAATTTCTGCTGCCACTTGGAAAGCGTACAGTAAGGTCTGGTTGTAATGGGGCGAATTTTTGCAGGAAGTAGGGGAATGCCCTCGGGATGAGGATAGGGTTCATTTGCTACTCTATCTTATTGGTAGAAACTTTGAGTGCGGTGTGTCGGCTTCCAACATGTCAAGGAAGTTTGCCGGGCTGGCCTTCATGTTCCAGTTGGCGGGCCAGCGGGATGCCACTAAGGCTTTCATGGTCTGGCATGCCATGCGCGGATATCGCGCGGGTGGCACAGCGGCCGATACGAGACGCCCAGTTTCTTTTCAGGTTTTGGGTGACGTGGTGACACAATTGGAGACAGTTTGCATGTCGCAATTTGAGACTGTTTTGTTTCGGGCGGTATTTGTGCTCGCCTTTTTTGGGGCCTTCCGGGTGGGAGAGATGGTGAGTAGGAACAAACGGGGAGATGGTGGGTTGGACGTCAGGGACGTGATGGTGCAGGATGGGACTTTGGGGGTGTTTTTGAGGCGATCTAAGACCAACCAATTGGGCAGAGGGGCCTGGGTGGAGCTGAGGTCGATTCCGGGTTCCCCTGTGTGTCCGGTGACGGCTGTGGGGGAATTTTGCCGGATCAGGCCTCAGGGCGGAGGGGTTTTCTTCCACCACGAGGATGGAACGGCTGTGTCCCGTTTTCAATTTCAGGCAGTTTTCAAAAAGTGGCAGCGGGCTTGACGGCGACAAATTACTCCTCTCACTCGTTCCGCATCGGAGCAGCCACTGAGGCGGTTCGGTGGGGATTGGATGATAGGGCGGTACAGAAGATTGGTCGCTGGGAATCAGCGCGCTTCAGGTTGTACGTACGCCCCCATTTGTTGTAAAAGTGGAGAGTGGTGCTGGGCAAAACGGGGGGGGGGATTGGTTACAATTCGTGGCTCATTTATCGTTTTTCCGCTTCTTTAAAATTTCATGTTTTTTCTGTCAGGTTTATGTGTTGTCCTCACCCCTCCCCCCTCCTATTCCCCTTGTTTTTTCTTTGTCATTTCAGATTCAGATTCCTGCCTGGTATGGATCCTGGGACATTCATTTGTGTATTGGGGTGCTAGGAGGGCTGATATTAGAAGGAATGGCAGGTTGTTAGGTTTGTCTGGGGAGGAGGGCACAGTTCGCTGGCTGGGATTCCCGGGCATGTTGTGGTCCAGGGTAGTGCCTGAAATGCACAGGTATGCCCGACTCGACCGCCCTCCAGATGTGGTATTGTTTCACGTCGGGGGTAATGACCTGGGTTTGCGGTGTGCAAGGGAACTGGTGAGGGACATCAAATTCGATCTCCTGCGTTTACAATCCTCTTTTCCCGACACAATTTTTATCTGGTCGGACATTGTGACCAGGACAGCGTGGCGCTTTGCTCGCTCGGTTGCAGGCCTCAACAGAGCCAGGGTGAAGGTTAACAAGGCAGTGGCCAAGTTTTTTGAGCGGAACGGGGGTTTGGCGGTACGTCATCGGGAGTTGGAGGAGGAGACATGGCGGTTTTTGCGTGCAGATGGCTTGCACCTTAATGCCATTGGGATTGACCTTTGGCAGCTGGGGTTGCAAGACGGAGTGCAGCGAACATTTAGGATGTGGAGGGCTACACGCACGTAAGGTTTCACGTGCGTGTGCTATGGCGCTAGGTCTATGGGGTCTTTGAAGGCGGTGCTTAGAAAGTTAGAAATCTGGAAGGAAGTTGCTGCTTGTCCCCGAGCTTTCGTAATACGCGGCGGGGGGCCTTTTCATGGGTGTACCGATACAACGAGTTGGTTCAAAATTATAATTTACCTTCAAAGACCCCTAGATCAGTAAGGTGTAATACGGGTTGTACAGTTGGTTGATAATGTTGGTTAAAAAATGTATTTATATGCATTAAGTTATGTTTTTCCAAAATAATTTTTTGTATTTTTTCATATGTTTTAATAAAGAAAATGGCTGCTATGGCCATTCGACTCCAAAGAGGAATGTGTCGTCTGGTCAATTGTAAATAGATAAGATAAGGGTATAGGTTGTCACATTAAGGTAGCCTCACGAATTAGGCACATCCCTTAGTCAAGCTATGGCCCGGAGCTAAATTAGGGGAGGGCCAACATGACAAGGGGGGGACTGTGAGGCGGAGCGGCGTCAGCGTCGGTACCACGTGAGCGGCAGGTAGGGGGCGGAGCCGGCGCGCCGTCGTTCAGTCGGCGCCAGCGTGAGCAACAGGCAGGAGCTTTTTCCCACCCTCCCTCCCTATTTAGAGTGACAGTGTTTTTTGAAGGCTGTGAAATGGGGGTGTTTTTTCCCCCTGGTGGTCTCCTTCGACGGTTGGTATTGTTTAATGTCGTAGCAGCGCTAGGTCTATGGGGTCTTTGAAGGCGGTGCTTAGAAAGTTGTATCTGGAAGGAAGTTGCTGCTTGTCCCCGAGCTTTCGTAATACGCGGCGGGGGGGCCTTTTCATGGGTGTACCGATACAACGAGTTGGTTCAAAATTATAATTTACCTTCAAAGACCCCTAGATCAGTAAGGTGTAATACGGGTTGTACAGTTGGTTGATAATGTTGGTTAAAAAATGTATTTATATGCATTAAGTTATGTTTTTCCAAAATAATTTTTTGTATTTTTTCATATGTTTTAATAAAGAAAATGGCTGCTATGGCCATTCGACTCCAAAGAGGAATGTGTTGTCTGGTCAATTGTAAATAGATAAGATAAGGGTATAGGTTGTCACATTAAGGTAGCCTCACGAATTAGGCACATCCCTTAGTCAAGTGCATTCCCACTGTTGAAGATAAAGGCCCAAAAAGAAAACAAAAAATAAGCTAGAACACACCTACAAGAAACCCAAGCAGTAAATGAAAAGAAATCTTAGTTCAGTTTCCAAAATAAATGTATTAAAAAATGCCTCTCACACATCATCTGGCATATCAATGGCCCCCCTACCCACAAAGTACTCCATATACCTCTCGCGGACTTCGCAGGCATTTAGGGGGGGCAAGCCAGGACGTGCAGCTTGAAGGGCTGTGAGGTTGTCATTTTGTGGCATGTCTGCATCAGGGCCAACAGACACAACATAGTTGGTGCTATGTCG
This sequence comes from Lithobates sylvaticus, assembly GCA_028564925.1. Lineage (NCBI taxonomy): Eukaryota > Metazoa > Chordata > Amphibia > Anura > Ranidae > Lithobates > Lithobates sylvaticus. The sequence continues at coordinate 92,033,688 of CM053032.1, forward strand.
TTTTAAGAAATCGTGCAATATGCAGCAGGAAAGCACAATGTGGTTCAGTTTATATTCCGCCATGTTCAGGAATACACAGATTTCTGTCATAGTGATGAAAAGGAGTATTTTTTGGGGTCAGTTATGCACTACATACCTTACCTAGAAAAACTATTATGTATCAGACCCACAACATGAGAAGATTCTTTTTAGGATGAAGAGACTGTAACCTCCTCTCGCCAAGAAAGTGCATTCCCACTGTTGAAGATAAAGGCCCAAAAAGAAAACAAAAAATAAGCTAGAACGCACCTACAAGAAACCCAAGCAGTAAATGAAAATAAATCTTAGTTCAGTTTCCAAAATAAATTTATTAAAAAATGCCTCTCACACATCGTCTGGCATATCAATGGCCCCCCTACCCACAAAGTACTCCATATACCTCTCGCGGACTTCGCAGGCATTTAGGGGGGGCAAGCCAGGACGTGCAGCTTGAAGGGCTGTGAGGTTGTCATTTTGTGGCATGTCTGCATCAGGGCCAACAGACACAACATAGTTGGTGCTATGTCGTTTTAAGAAATTGTGCAATATGCAGCAGGAAAGCACAATGTGGTTCAGTTTATATTCCGCCATGTTCAGGAATACACAGATTTCTGTCATGGTGATGAAAAGGAGTATTTTTGGGGTCAGTTATGCACTACATACCTTACCTAGAAAAACTATTATGTATCAGACCCACAACATGAGAAGATTCTTTTTAGGAAGAAGAGACTGTAACCTCCTCTCGCCAAGAAAGTGCATTCCCACTGTTGAAGATAAAGGCCCAAAAAGAAAACAAAAAATAAGCTAGAACGCACCTGTGGTTCAGTTTATATTCCGCCATGTTGATAGGTGTCAAAAAGAGACGGAAGAGGCTGGCCATGATCCCAAAGGCGTTCTCCACCACTCTGCGGGCTCTGGACAGCCGGTAATTGAAGACCCTCTGGTCCGGGGTGAGGGTCCTCATCGGGAAGGGCCGCATCAGATGGCTTAACAACGCAAACGCTTCATCCGTGACAAAGACAAAGGGGAGTCCTTCCGCATTCTCCTCTGGAGGTGGCAAGCACAGACTGCCACTCTGGAGATGCCAGTTGAACTCCGTGTGCGCAATGGCACCACCATCCGAGATCCGGCCATTCTTCCCCACGTCCACATACAAAAACTCGTATGTCGCCGACACCACCGCCAACATCACTATACTATTAAACCCCTTGTAATTATAATAGTACGACCCCGAGTTGGGGGGTGGGACGATGCGGACGTGTTTCCCATCAATTGCACCTCCGCAGTTAGGAAAGTCCCAACGGCTGGCAAAGTGGGAGGCCACAGTCTGCCATTCCTGTGGCGTTGAAGGAAACTGTGGAGTCAAACAAGAAAAAAAATTAGTCAGTTTGCACATAAACATTGCAAGCAGATTAGACAGAAACATTTTGGAACAAGATCAGACTAAAATTTAACCAAGAAAGTATTTACAAACCAAAGTACAAGGTCCCCTTAGCAGATTACTCACCCCCCATCACTCCCCCCACTTCTGATGGGCCATTGACAAAAACTAGGGGTTGGGGGGGATTGGACAGGTAACCCTCTCCACTTCATTGAGAGCCGAATGGATAAACAATGTGTGATAGTTTGGCCAGACCCTCCTTACTTAACACTATTGGCAGCCCACCGGAAAGATAAAAGAAGATTCCTAATCCCAAAAAAGAACAAAAAAAAACATAAAGGGAAGCACATTTTGACATTCTGCAATTACCTATCAAGCTAATAATAGGAGGAAAAACCAAAAAAACAAAAAAAAAAAAAACATTTGAAAGTATTGAGCCAGCCCCTTGCACTAAATGCTTTGCTGAATTCATCCCTAAATATGAGCACTATAAAGAGGTAGGTATATAGTGTGTATTGAGCTTGGCAAAGCCAGCAGATAGAGGATTGGTATCATCTGACCGAGCAGATGTCTGCTTTTGTCTAAAGCCCCATACACACGGATTTTCCGATGGATTCTGTCCTATCGGACATTGTTGTCGGAAATTCCGACCGTGTGTAGGCACCATCAGACAGTTTTCATCGGATTGTCCGACGGACAAAGTTGTATCTCCTGCTCTAAAGATTTTCCGACAACAAAGTCCGATCACACCAATTCCAATCGTGTGTAGCGAATTCCGACGGACAAAGTGCCATGCATGCTCAAATCACATTACAAGACCAAAGCTATTGGCTACTAGCCTCTACGTAGTCCCGTCGTAGGCAACAAACGTCACCACGTTCAGAATGATCGGATTTTCCAACAACTTTGTCCGACCGTGTGTATGCAACACCAGTGTCGGACTAAATCCATCAGACCAAATCCGATGGATTTGGTGGTCGGATTTTCCGACCGTGTGTATGGGGCTTTAGACTGAATCTCCTGGACCTTCCTCTGAGGAAGAGAAACACCACCCTGATCCGTGTGCAATTGTACTGCCAAATACTCCAACATTTGGGTCCGATGCATCTGGCTCTTCCGATAGTTGAACAACCAACCGAAACAAGCTAGTGTTTTACAGGTGAAATTCACATGAAGTAGAAGGAGCTCATTTGACGGACCCAGAAGTAGCATGTCGTCTAGATAATGGAATATTTGCACTCCCTTGACCCTGAGAGTCGCGATGACAGCAGACAGTAGCTTTGAAAACATTCTCAGAGTCGTGCAGAGACCGAATGGGAGACATTAAAATTGAAAATTAGAGCATTCCACAGAAAACCTGAGAAATCGATGGTGAGATGCGTCTATGGGAACAAGAAGATACGCACCGCCAAATCGATGGAAACCATCCAGTCTCCTGAGTCCCATGACTCAATTTTGAATAGTGGTACCTTCATGTAAGAATTCCAAAACCCCCTGCAACCTCTGGGACCAAAAACAGAGGGGAACATACTCTTTGCCCCAATTCGTGCCTAGGAACCGGAAGGATGGCCCTTGCTGCCAACAGCTCCCCTATATAGCCTCACAAACATCCGTAGGAAGCCCAGCTTCTACGAACAAGGTCTGAGAAGGCCTTGTTTTGAATTTGAGATGATAACGTGATCAAATGATGGCGACAATCCAGGCATCCTGTAATTTGTCTGCCCACATCCCCCCCCCGTATTGGGCTAGTCTTGCTCCTACTCGAGAGGGTCAAGTGGAGACACCTTCAGAAGGACCTATTTGAAGCCTTAGGAGCTTCGCTGGTCCTGGGCTTAGAAGGTTTCTGGACCAAGGGGAAATTCCAAGACCTGGACAGAGCACCCCGACCAGAGCCGGTACAAGGCAGGGGCAGATGCCCTGGGCGGTACAATTTGCAGGAGGGAGGGGGGCGCAGGTGAAGTGTCGGCAGTGTGTTTTCACAGTAAGCACTAGCCGCTAATAGCTGCGCCTGTACTGTAGTCATCTGCACCTGTCTCTGTAACAATGTGCCAAGTGCGCTCCTGCACCTGGCACAAGCCTAGACAGAGACAGACCGCACCAGCCCTTCCCTGTCATCACTTCACTCCCCTATGAATAGGATTCGTAGTCCCGTCCCGGCTGCATGACGTCACTCACGGTCGGAGGTGCGATGGGAGGAGCATAGAGAGCTGCTGCTAAAGCTGCGACCTGGAGGTGGAGGAGCCGCCGAGGAGGAACCAGGTCAGCAAAGTGTGTATAGGATTGCAACAAATTTGCCAAATGCCATCTTCATAATGAACTGTCTGGATTAGATGAGGGGAGGAGCCTGAGGGGGGATAATTACCAATGCTACCTATTTTTAATTTCGGTAATATGCAGCATGAGGGGGGGGGGGGGTAATGTGCTGCTACTGGTCACTGATGCATTAGTGGCTGACCAGTGGCAGTACATTAACCCCCCCCCCCCCCCATGGTGCATATTTGTCAGAGGTACTCACCCGGGCCGATATGCTGAGAGCTGCTCCCCTTGCGACTAAGCGCACGATGCCTCTGGAGTGGGTACAGAGGACACCGGGCTCAAAGATGCACGGGTTGCCAGCAGGAGTGTAGCAGGTGGTGTGCAGTAGCGTCGTTGACCAGGAGAGGCTGAAGCTGCACTGGGAGTAGACACCTGGCAGAACTGTGATCAGGTAGAGGTTGTAGAAGTAACCAAGCATATACTGAAGGAGGACCCTCGGTAGCATGAGAGATCTACAAGTCCAGAACACTGAGAGGGAGATAGTCCAGCAAGCAGGCCGAGGGTCAAACACAGGCAACCAGGCAATAGAAGTATCCAAAGGCAAGCCAGGGGTCAAACACAGGTAGGTGACTCAGAGAATGTCCAGGAGGCAAGCCAGGGGTCAAGCACAGGTAATCAAGCAGAAGAGGTGTCCAAAGGCAAGCCAGGGGTCAAACACAGGTAAGTAACTCAGAGAATGTCCAGTAGGCAAGCCAGGGGTCAAGCACAGGTAATCAGGCAGTAGAGGTATCCAAAAGGCAAGCCAGGGGTCAAACACAGGTAAGTAACTCAGAGAATGTCCAGTAGGCAGGCCGAGGGTCAAACACAGGTAATCAGGCAGAAGAGGTATCCAGGAAGCAAGCCAGAGGTCAAACACAGGTAAGTAACTCACGGAGGATCCAGTAGACAGGCCGAGGGTCAAGCACAGGTAATCAAGCAGTAGAGGAGTCCAGGAAGCAAGCCAGAGGTTCAAACACAGGTGAGAAGCGGCAGCGGTAGTCAGACGGATTCCGGGTCGGCACTGGTAGTCAGGTAGATGCAAGGTACAGGGTACCGGGTACAGGATACAGGATACAGGATACAGGACACTGGACTTGGAGACAGGACTCAAAAGAGACAACAAACCAGCAACTTGAAAGCGGACAGGGAAGGCCTTTTATAGGCCAGGTAAATGGTCAGGTGGGATACCCGGGCGAGTGCGCATGCGCACTCGTCTTCTGTCAGCGCCGCGCACAGCGGTGAGGCGTACAGGCTGGGTTGTGACAGATACCCGAGTGCCGCGGACCCGCGCATGCGCACCCGTTACCCGACGTACCTGTAACCTTCGTTGCGCCGCTCTACCGCGCGTGTGCAACCCTGGAACCCGGCGGAGAGGCCTGGTATTTCCCTGACAGTGCCCCCCTCCTAAGGGCAGCCTCCGGATGCCCACTTCAGGATGTCTTTGGTGGTATTCTCGGATTAAACGAGGGGCATGAATGTTTTCGGATGGCTCCCAGGAGCAGTCCTCTGGGGGATACCCTTTCCATTTAACAAGATATTGAACCTGACCTCTTCTTCTTCGGAGATCCAGAATTTTCTCAACCTCGAATTCTTCCTCTCCTTGGATGGTGATGGGAGGAGGAAGTGGCGTCTGCCTATCAGGGAAAGAATTGGCAATTACGGGTTTAAGCAAAGAGGCATGAAAAACTGGATGAATCCTATAGGAACTGGGGAGATCTAGTTCAAAGGCCACTGGATTGATCACTCTCTTGACCTCAAAGGGGCCGATGAACCTGGGACCCAATTTCCGAGAAGGACAAGGGAGTTTTAAATTAGCGGTTGATAACCAAACTTTCTCACCAATCTGGAAAGGCGGGCATTCCTTCCTGCCCCGGTTGTACTGTACCTCATAACCCTTCTGTGCTTCCTTCATGGCCTGTTGGATCCGGAGGAAGTTGTCTTGGATATTTTTGACTAGGTCCTGTGCAGCTGGAGTAGAGACATCTGGAATGGAATCTGGAAGAAAGGAAGGGTGATAACCGTAGTTTGCCCAGAAGGGCGTCTGATTAATGGCAGAATGTAAAGAATTATTATAGGCAAACTCCGCGTAGGGTAGTAAGCCTGACCAGTCATCTTGGGAGTAAGAACAAAAACACCTCAGGTATTGCTCGAGGGTCTGATTAGTACGTTCAGTTTGACCGTTGGATTGGGGATGGTATGCTGAAGACATGGAAGTCCTGATTTCAAGGGATTTGCAGAGGTCTCTCCAGAATCTGGAGGTGAACTGTACCCCTCGGTCTGAGGTGATGTTAGCTGGAACTCCGTGTAACCTTATAATCTCTTTGATGAAGATGTCAGTGGTAGCAGAAGCCGAGGGGGTACCTTTCATGGGAAGGAAGTGAGCCATCTTTGAGAGACGGTCAATGACAACCAGAATCGTGGTAAAGGAATCTGAGGAGGGTAAGTCCACGATGAAGTCCATGGAAATCTCCTTCCATGGACGTTCCGGAACAGATAATGGACGTAACAGACCCCAGGACTTGGTGTTGGACCCCTTGTTCCTTTGACAAGTGTTGCAAGAGAGGACGTATTCCTGACAGTCCTTCCTCTAGCCCGGCCACCAGTAAGATCGACCTACCAGGTCCACGGTTTTCTGTACTCCAAAGTGGCCGGACATCTTGTGGTCATGAAGGGTCTGCAGGACTTGGAGTCTGACAGGAGGAGGAACAAAGATTCGGGCATGGGCCCAGAGCAGATCCTGCTTCCTTTCAAGAAAAGGTAATGTGGGGGATGAGAACTGGTAGGAAGCCTGTTTGAGGGCTGTAGTCAAGTCAGGCTGAATGGCATGGAGGAAATTGTGGGCAGACAGGATAGTAGCAGGTTCTTTAGAGGATTCAGTGTCCAGAAACATACGGGATAAAGCATCTGCCTTGCCATTCTTGGAGCCAGGACGGTAAGTGATGTGGAAATTAAATCGGGAGAAGAACAAGGCCCAGCGGGCCTGCCTGGGTCTAAGGCGTTTTGCAGCCCTGAGGTACTCCAAATTGCGGTGGTCAGTGAAGATGAGGATGGGTTGGGAAGCTCCTTCTAGCAGGTATCTCCATTCCTCGAGAGCGAACTTAATCGCAAGTAATTCCCGGTCGCCTACATCATAATTCTTTTCAGGAGGATTTAGTTTTCGGGAGGCAAAGGCGACCGGGTGGAGGAGGGCCTTTGGGCCACTTCTCTGCGATAGGATCGCTCCCAAGGCAGAGTCTGAAGCGTCCACTTCTAGGACGTAAGGGAGTTCAGGGTCAGGGTGCTGTAGGATGGGTGCAGAGGAAAAGAGTTCCTTGAGCTTCTCAAAAGCGCTCTGCGCTTGGGGAGTCCACTGGAACTTGACTTGCTGGCGGGTCAGTTGGGTGATTGGGGACACAATAGCAGAAAATCCCTGAATGAACCGTCTATAAAAGTTGGCAAAGCCGATAAAACGTTGGACTGACCTTTTGTCTGTGGGGGCAGGCCAATCCTGGATGGCCTTCACTTTTTGGGGATCCATCAGTACTCCTCCGGTGGTTATGATAAAGCCCAGGAACTGGATGGTATCAGTCTCGAACTCGCATTTCTCTCCTTTGACGTAGAGCCCGTGTTTGCGGAGGATGAGAAGAACTTTCCGGACATGTTGACGGTGGGCTTCTAGGGAATCGGAGAAAATCAAGATATCATCAAGGTATACAATGAGGAAGTTATCCAGATACTCACGAAAAATGTCATTGACAAGGTGCTGGAAGGTAGCTGGGGCATTACAAAGTCCAAACGGCATGACCAGGTACTCGAAATGGCCGAATCTGGACCTAAAAGCCGTCTTCCACTCATCCCCAGAGCGTATTCTAACTAAATTGTAGGCCCCACGAAGATCCAGCTTGGTAAACACCTTGGCAGTCCTGAGCCGCTGAAAAAGTTCGGGAATGAGTGGGAGTGGGTACCTGTTCTTGATAGTAATTTTATTGAGTTCCCTGTAATCCACACAGGGTCTGAGGGAACCGTCTTTTTTTTCAACAAAGAAAATCCCAGCCCCTGCGGGCGAAGAAGATGGTTGGATGAACCCTTTAGCAAGATTTTCGTCAATATACACCCGTAGGGCTTCAAGCTCAGTTTCGGACAAGGGGAAAATCCTTCCGAAGGGAATCTCAGCCCCTGGTAGGAGGTCAATCGGACAATCATATGAACGATGAGGGGGAAGAACTTCGGCCTTCTTTTCGTCGAAAATGTCCATGAAGTCTTGGTAGGGTGTTGGGACGTGTTGCAGGTCCTTGGCACTGGGTTGCATGGCAAGATGAGTAAGAGGTGCTGCGGGTTGATCCGGAAGGCAGTGCTGCAAGCAGTAAGGGGAGGAGAACTCCACTTCCCTGTTGACCCAGTCAACCCGAGGGTTGTGAGCCAGTAGCCAGGGGTACCCCAGGATGATGGGGAACATGGGAGAATGGATAATGTCAAAACGTAAAAGTTCCTGATGACCTGATTTGGTGCAGGTCAGGATGGGAGCGGTTTCCTGGGTAACTGGTCCTGAGCAGGGTGGAGAGCCATCAGCCAGCTGGATTTGAAGAGGTTGTTTCTTGGTAGTTAAAGGGAGGTTCAGGTGTCGTGCCAAGGTCAGGTCCATGAAGCAACTGCAGGCTCCAGAGTCAAGGATGGCTCCCAGCTGGAAAGACTCTCCCGCTACCTGTAGGGAGAGTGGAATAGACAGATGAAAATGCGGGACTCCGACAGAGTGTGAACTTGAGAGGGGCCCAGAAGGACACTTACTGGGTCTTATGGGGCATTTCTGTAGGTAGTGCCCCGTGCCCCCGCAGTAGAGGCAGAGATTGGCTTGACGACGACGGAGCCTTTCTTCGGCAGATAGGGGGGACCGTGCCAGGCCCAACTGCATAGGTTCCCCATGAGGAGGGGAGCGAGAGTTCCCAGAAGGAGCAGGTGCCGGGGGGACCCGGGGCATCGTCCAGGTGGGACGAGGGTTCTGCAGTCTCTCTGCCCGTCGTTCTCGTAACCGACGGTCAAGCTTAATAACAAGTTGGCAGAGATCCGTGAAGGTACTTGGGATCTCTCCTCGAGCCAGTTCATCCTTTAATAACTCGGATAGCCCTAAACGAAATTGGTATTTTAGGGCAGATTCGTTCCAGTCAGTATCTGCTGCCCATTTGCGGAAATCCACTACATAGTCCTCTACAGGTCTTCTCCCCTGAGATAGGGTATGCAGGGTAGATTCAGCCGTACCTGTGCGTTGGGAGTCCTCGTAGAGTGCTGCCATAGCAGAAAAGAAAGTCTCTACAGAATTCAACTGTGGGCTCTTCTGTTCCATCAAATGGTGTGCCCAGGATTGCGGGTCATCAGAAAGGAGAGAGATAATGAACCCCACTTTGGTGGATTCCAACTGGAAGGTCCTGGGTTGTAGGGCCAGGTGTAGTAAACAGGAATTTTTAAAAGAGCGAAATTTCCTTCGGTCCCCGGAAAAACGTTCAGGTGTGGGGACCCTGGGATCAGGATGGGATACATCATAGGCAGGGAGGGCACCTCCAGGTGTTGATAGAAGAGTGGAGGTGCTGGCTACAGGGGGTGACTGGTCCACTTGGTTTGGAGAAGAAGTCAGATGCTGAAGACGCCCCTCGATCTGAAAGTATCCATCTTGGAGGCGTTGTACAGCCTGGGTAAGGGTTGTCACCTGCTGGCATAAGGCCTCAAGGGGTGAACCAGCTCTGTCGGCCTCAGACATTGGCTGGTTTGTACTGTCAGAGGTACTCACCCGGGCCGATATGCTGAGAGCTGCTCCCCTTGCGACTAAGCGCACGATGCCTCTGGAGTGGGTACAGAGGACACCGGGCTCAAAGATGCACGGGTTGCCAGCAGGAGTGTAGCAGGTGGTGTGCAGTAGCGTCGTTGACCAGGAGAGGCTGAAGCTGCACTGGGAGTAGACACCTGGCAGAACTGTGATCAGGTAGAGGTTGTAGAAGTAACCAAGCATATACTGAAGGAGGACCCTCGGTAGCATGAGAGATCTACAAGTCCAGAACACTGAGAGGGAGATAGTCCAGCAAGCAGGCCGAGGGTCAAACACAGGCAACCAGGCAATAGAAGTATCCAAAGGCAAGCCAGGGGTCAAACACAGGTAGGTGACTCAGAGAATGTCCAGGAGGCAAGCCAGGGGTCAAGCACAGGTAATCAAGCAGAAGAGGTGTCCAAAGGCAAGCCAGGGGTCAAACACAGGTAAGTAACTCAGAGAATGTCCAGTAGGCAAGCCAGGGGTCAAGCACAGGTAATCAGGCAGTAGAGGTATCCAAAAGGCAAGCCAGGGGTCAAACACAGGTAAGTAACTCAGAGAATGTCCAGTAGGCAGGCCGAGGGTCAAACACAGGTAATCAGGCAGAAGAGGTATCCAGGAAGCAAGCCAGAGGTCAAACACAGGTAAGTAACTCACGGAGGATCCAGTAGACAGGCCGAGGGTCAAGCACAGGTAATCAAGCAGTAGAGGAGTCCAGGAAGCAAGCCAGAGGTTCAAACACAGGTGAGAAGCGGCAGCGGTAGTCAGACGGATTCCGGGTCGGCACTGGTAGTCAGGTAGATGCAAGGTACAGGGTACCGGGTACAGGATACAGGATACAGGATACAGGACACTGGACTTGGAGACAGGACTCAAAAGAGACAACAAACCAGCAACTTGAAAGCGGACAGGGAAGGCCTTTTATAGGCCAGGTAAATGGTCAGGTGGGATACCCGGGCGAGTGCGCATGCGCACTCGTCTTCTGTCAGCGCCGCGCACAGCGGTGAGGCGTACAGGCTGGGTTGTGACAGATACCCGAGTGCCGCGGACCCGCGCATGCGCACCCGTTACCCGACGTACCTGTAACCTTCGTTGCGCCGCTCTACCGCGCGTGTGCAACCCTGGAACCCGGCGGAGAGGCCTGGTATTTCCCTGACAATATTATAGAAATTAAAAATAGCAATGGTAATTACCCCCAGCCTCATTCCCTCCCCCATTCGGGTCCAGACAGTTAATTTATTAATCTGCAGCAAGTTCATAAACAAACTGTTTGGATCCGATTGGGGGAGGGGAGGGGGAGGAGGTTAATTTCTGTAATATGCAGCATGGGGGGGGGGGGGGGGGGGGGGGCTTAATGTACTGCACCTCGTCACTGATGCATTAGTGGCAGTTAATTAAAGTGATACCAAAGGTGTATCACATGGCATCTGGCAGCAGGTGATGATGGCAAATGACACGTGGCATCTGGCAACAGGTGACAGTGGTAAGTGACATGTTGCATCTGGCAGAAGGTGATGGCAACGAATGACATGTGGCATCTGGCAACAGGTGACAGTGGTAAGTTAAATGTTGCATCTGGCAGAAGGTGACGGCAACGAATGACATGTGGCATCTGGCAGCAGGTGACGTTGGCAAGTGACATGATGAATCTGGCAGCAGGTGAAGGTGGTAAATGACACGTGGCATCTGGCAGCAGGTGACGGTGGCGAATATCACGTGGCATCTGGCAACAGGTGACGTTGGTAAGTAACATGCTGAATCTGGCAGCAGGTGACGGTGGTAAATGACACGTGGAATCTGGCAGCAGGTGACAGTGCCAAAAGACATGCTGCATCTGGCAGCAGGTGACGATGGCAAAAGACATGCTGCATCTGGCAGCAGGTGACTGTGGCAAATGACACGTAGCATCTGGCAGCAGGTGACAATGGCAAGTGACTCCTGACAGGAGGTGACAGTGATAAGTGACACGTTGCATCTGGATCTGGCAGCAGGTGACGGTGGCGAATGACATGTGGCATCAAGGCCGGTACAAGGGGTGGGTGGAAGGGTCGGATTCCCTGGGCAGAGCAATTTATTGTAGATAGGGGGGGGCGCCAGGCAGTGTGTGCCCCTAATATTTACCTCCTGTGGCCCTGAGCTGCCGGCGCCCTGTGATTTGGCAAATGGTGTCATGCGGTGGCCTATCCATGATTGCGGCCGGGATGGCTTATCCGCGATGGCGGCGGGGCTGGCCTATCCGTGATGGTGGCAGGCCTGGCCTATCCGAGATCACAGCAGGGCTGGCCTATCCGCGATCGCAGTTGCTCCTGGTGTCCCGCCTCCGCCTCCACCTCGCTGTGACCACCGCTGCTGTCTTCACCTCCTCCAGGCTCCCCCTCTCCTCCGGCCTGACGGAAGCTACAAGCTGCAGGTGAGGGAGTGGATACGGTCTGGGGAGAGAGGAAGCAGCCAGCCAGAGAGATAAAACAAGCAGTTAGAGTTAGTATAAATAAAAGAAAGGACTGGTGTCAGTATAAGTGAAGTGTAGTGTAGTGGTCAGTGCAGGACCATAGAGAGCTGCTGGTGTCCTGTCGAGAAAGGTGAACTTACACTTTAACCATTTGTCAACCCGCATATACTGCGACGGAGCTAAAGTATTTTTTATTGTTGTATTATTGTATTGTTTTAAGTGTTTTCTGGTTTTGAAAGGACACTTACTCTTTCTTTATAGGGGGGGGGCGCAGTTTACCATCTTCGCCCTGGGCACCAGATGGCCTTGTCCCGGCACTGACCCCGACCCAACGCCTGTGGATGCCAGGTCCGGGAGGAGAAGCAAAGCAGTTGACAATTCGCCTCCAATGCCATAAGATCTATCGATTGAGGCCCCATTCGTTGTGATCCTCAAAGCCTCGACTCAAGTGATCTGCTAAAACATTCCCAGGCTCTGGGAGATAAGATGAAGTAAGAGAGCCGAGATTCTTCTCTGCGCATAGGTAGATTGACATGCAACCTGAAGGAGAGGGCGACTTCTTGTGCCCCCTTGATGAGACACATAAGCCCCCGTCGTTGTTCAAAGACTCTTGACAGCTCGACCTCGCAACATAGGTTAGAACGCTAAGAGAGTGCGTCTGACAGCATCCAATCCCAGGAAATTTGCACTCTTCACCCCACAAAAGTTCCATGGGCCTTGAACCTGCTGTCCCAGGCAGTGTGCCCCACAGCCTGCCAGACTGGTTGGTTCTGAGGCCTTCAATGGAACACCGTGGGAAAGATTGCGATCTACTGACCACCAAACCAGGGAGCATCCCCCAACCCCAGAGATTGGAACGTGCTGAACACATCCACCGAGGAGGACCTCTTCCATCATCCATCATTCACCCCCACAGAGGAGGATTTCCCCACTACCCATTGAGGATTTTACAGGCCTATCACCCCTGCAGGGGTTAGGCACTCTGGTGAGTGTTTGCATAATAGGGGTCACTCTGCGGAAGGAGAGGAGCACTAAATAAATCACCGGTTACCAGTCATCCGTATGCTTTGTTCAAATCATATGCTACAGAAACTTTGAGTTCTAAGGACTACACAGGACGTCAACTATTCTTTATTTATATTTTTTTTCATCATTGTTTGCACACAGGACTTTTTATCTGGGACACACTTTAAAGATTTTATTTAATACTCTGATTGAGTATACACGGAACCGAGCACTCTAATTATTATATTATCCGTATCAACAATACGTTTTATCTGGACTTTGAATACTCACCTATCATATGTCTTTTTGATTTGCTCACTTGAGTATATTTCAGTGCAGAGGACTCATTCCTGCACATTATTATTTTTTATACTTTTTATACTATTCATATGGAGACTGAGATTAGCCTAGAGGACAGAGCCTGCTGCAAATCAGTAGTGATCATTCTGGTGTTTGCTAAGCAATCCAAGAGGAAGATACCTCTGACCTTACCTGCTCAACTCTGAGCTTCCTGAAAGGAATACATGTGGAGGTGGTGAACTGCAAGTCCCAGCGAGCCAAACCACTGCATGAACGCACAAAAACATGGAAGGAGAGAGTGCCAGCACCTGCTTAACGAAGGTGTATACAGTAATTTATACTGTTGTGACCTTGCCAGTAATACACAGTCATTTATACTGTACCATACAATCCCAGCACCACGGGAACCCACACTCCTCGGGAGATTTACAGCCCATCTGGGGGGGTCTTCTGATCCGGGAGAGGCTTAACCTGGACAGGATGGATGGTGGATGGAGAAAAAAATAAATAAATACATAAATAAAATAAAAATAAATAAATAACTAAAATTAAACTTTAAAAGGCATCCGGAGCGAGGATGAAAAAATAACACTGGTGTGGGCAGACAGCCACCCTTTATGGGCTAGAAAAAAGGTGGTCCTGGAGGGGTCAGAGGGGGCGGAGCTGACCCATAGTAGGCTGACATGGGGAGATCCAGGAAATATATATATATATATATATATATATTTATAAATCTTCAAATGTGGTTAAGGAAAGCTGTACCCGGTCCACAATTAGTGCAAAGCAATCTGGTCCTCCCCCTGACCATACAAAAAGGTCCAAAGGATTGCTGAACGTAAAAACTTTGTTTATTAGTTTAAAGATTTTAAAAAGTTACATCTCAGAAAGTGTTCAAAAAGATTTCCGTTTCAGGCTCAAATGCTCACCCCTTCCTCAGATCAGAACACATCTAACATTTTATTCACATACATTGCAATTTAAAATTTTTCCCCCAGAAAAATCACATATGAAATCTATGGTTAATTGCTCATTTGTACAATTGTATTCCCTTCGTTCATTAATCATTTCACGTCACTGAAATATAAATGGTTAACCATGTAGAGACTCATCTCACTATTCACTCTGGAACCATCACATTATCGTTCTGCAGAAGAAATATATATGCATATGTATAAAACATCATAATCCAAATATTCAGGATACCATAAAATACTTTAAGGCTACTTTCACACTGAGGCGCTTTTCAGGCGCTACAGCACTAAATAGCGCCTGTATAGCGCCTATCCTGTGCCTCCAGTGTGAAAGCCTGAGGGCTTTCACACTGGAGCGGTGCGCTTGCAGGACGGTCAAAAAAGTCCTGCAAGCCGCATCTTTGCAGCGCTATAGGAGCGGTATATTCACCGCTCCTAAAGCACCCCTTCCCATTGAAATGAATGGGGCAGTGCTGCAAATCCGCCAGCAAAACGCCGGCAAAGCGCCGGCAAAGCCCTGCTGCAGCGGCGCTTTGCGGGCGGTTTTAACCCTTTTTTGCCTGCTAGCGGGGGTTAAAACCGCCCCACTAGCAGACAAATAGATGCCCCAGTCTGAAAGTAGACTTATAGATAATGTGTTATAAATCAGACAAACAGATAAAGATTCAAATCTGTATTTAAACATTTTGGAGTAATAGTATTAAGAAAATGTATCCAATAAGCCTCACGTTTTCTTAAAATTAGTTCACAATCACCTCCTCTCCTGTTTTTATTAATGCCTTCCAGTTGCAGCACCATGAACTTTAACTGGGAAATTGTATGCCCCTTCTCTATAAAGTGTCTAGCTAGTGGTAAAAGTATTAATTTATCTCTAATTGAATATTTATATCTGGCTATAGGATTTTTACCTTTTTCAGTTGTTTCGCCAATAAATAATAATCCACATATGATGCTTGGCAGGTATAGTGGTCCTTGATAGGAATATCAAAGCCTTTATGTGGGAGTGATATACCTTTTTCCTTTATCATAGAATTGCATTGGATACTTGATAGATATGAAAATGATCCCAGATGTTTTGGTCCCAGAAAAGTTATCCTGGGAATAAGAGGAAAAAATTGATCAGATCTTTCCAATTGTTCCCTCAAAGTTCTCCCCTTTCTATATGAGGGTAATGGAAAAATTCTTCTATAGTGGGATAACTTTCCCTCAATAAATTCCAATGTTTCTTAATTATGTTAAGCACAGTATGTGAAAACAGATGAAATTGTATAACAAAGAAGAGAAAAGAAAGGCCTAGTGTGCATGACATGGCCAGTACCCCTAGGGAATGTTTTTAGAACTGATAGACTCAGACCAGATATATGCAATACAAAAATATTTATTGAAATAATACTCATATAGGAATATGATCATAAATAGCAGTATGGAAATATCAAAAGAGCATACAATATTGACAAAGCCAAGAATGGGTGTACAATATGCCATATACATAAAGGTTACAGACTTGTATACATGTGGAATCTAGGATAACGCCGACATGTTTCGGACTTATGTCATTTTTCATAGGCGTATTTAAATCCTTTTCAATCACATCTAGTGGTATGAACAGATTGATATTAGTACAGTAGAAAATAAATACAGTATTCAAAACAATTTGTTTAAACGCCAAAGAATTGAGCAATCAAACAATATATGGTTGATGTGGTACTCACATACAAGAAACAGCCCCTTATGTGTATAATGGACATCAAAGCCATACATGGGCTGAGAGTTGAAGTATGCTGAGATATGCTGTGGTATGTCAAAAGATAAGCATGTGAAACATCACATGAATGGCGGCGAATTGGGGGAGCCTCCTTTGCTGCAAGACTTCTGAAAGAGACAGGGGATGAGCCTGTGTCTTAAATACCTTTGGGCAGTGAAATAGGTATGCTATGGATATATAAAGTATAGAAAAAGGAGCAATGAATATGAAGCGCATTACTGCCCATAGTCAGTAATAAAATGGAAGTAACAAAAGTTACATGTGAAAAAGGAGATTCTCACATAGTGCCCAGAACACCAGGAACCGACAGCATGCTCAGTGCTGGCGGTTCAGGCTAGTTATAGTAGGCAGAGTAAGAGGAATCAGCTGTGAAAAGGCACCAAACTGGTACAGGAGGGCCCTGCTCATAGAGCTTACATTCTAAAGGGAGGGGGTGGTGGTACAAAAGATAATAGGTACAAATAGGAAGTATCTTGAGTGGACAGCCATCCTTGAGGGGTGGCGAAATGCATACATCTGGTCCTACCAAGCCCTGCCAGCCCCAGCATCAGTCTATTGTCTGAGCCAGGTGGGAAGTCAGGGTTCTGAATCACCGGTAAGGGGAGAGGCCTTTTACAGAAAATGTGTGAATAATAACAGCAATCATGGCACCAGTGGTGGGATGAGAATTAAGCCTACAGTAATATTTAGGTGCGACTCAGGGAAGGGCAGATAATGCAATTGGTGAGGCATGATGTTCAATTTGAGCCCGCAGTTTGGCCTAAAGGGAATGCACGCCACTTTACCACACTGGACAAGTGTATAGCTCTGTAGTATAACAAGTCAGGTAAGCCAATTCCACCCTGCTGCTTAGGTAGTACAAGCAAAGAGTGACGAGTTCTAGCCACTTTGTTGCTCCAAATTAATTTGGTCAATGGAGCTTGAAGTGAAAGAAAAAAGTATTGGGGAAGTTTGATAAGTATAGCCTGAATGAGGTAGAAGATCGGAGGAAACATTGTCATCTTAAATGCATTACATCTACCGAACCATGTGAGAGTGAGGGTCTGCCAGAGTTGAAAATGCAAAGTATTTTTGACAATAATGGGCAGAAATTGCTATCATATAATGAGGCAGGTTCCAGAGTAAGATTGACACCCAAATACTTCATAAAGGACGGAGCTAATTGAAATAGATAAAGGCGTTGTAGCCTAATGATATAGTCCGTGGAGAAAGAAACGCTCATAGCTTTAGATTTGGAGTAATTTATAGAGAAGTTTGAAAGATGTCCAATAGAAGTTTAATCTGTTTAAGCAGCAAACTTGTGCTCCACATCTGAGACTCCTCAAATCACTGAATCCCATCTGACTGTGCATAAGAAAGAAACAAGGTGGTAGTAACTGTAAGCGCAAATACATAAGTGCACACACTGGCTGAAATGTTTTGCTAAATAAGCAATAAGTCCATAAAAAGTTCAAGGGTTAATCGGGGCAGATCAATGGCGGCTGCTGTCCTCAGAGAGCTGGCACTGTGTGCAAGAAGAAGGTAGAGAAGGAAGCGTCACCTGTGTGTAGTATTAGAGACAGCTTTTAATGGCACAGGTAAAATCACACTTACAGGAAACAGGAAATACAAAGGCTCATCTGTGTGTCAGTGGTCCATAGGGAAGCCTCAGATCCGGATCTGTTTTTCTATGCAGAGATGGGAAGCTGCAGCCCCAGGAAGAAGCTGGGGCTGAGGTCATGGGTCACGGGATCACTTCCGGCCTGTCAGTGCTCAGACCATATGCCGCACACTGCATCAAATTGGTTTGCATGGCTGTCGTCCCAGAAGAAAGCCTCTTCAAAAGATGATGCACAAGAAAGCCCGCAAAGTTTGCTGAAGACAAGCAGACTAAGGACATGGATTACTGGAACCATGTCCTGTGGTCGGATGAGACCAAGATAAACTTATTCGGTTCAAATGGTGTCAAGCATATGTGGAGGCAACCAGGTGAGGAGTACAAATACATGTGTGTCTTGCCTACAGTCAAGCTTGGTGGTGAAAGTGTCTGGGGCTGTATGAGTGCTGTCTACACTGGGGAGCTACAGTTCATTGAGGGAACCATGAATGACAACATGTACTGTGACATACTGAAGCAGAGCATGATTCCCCTCCCTTTGGAGACTGGGCCGCATGGCAGTATTCCAACATGATAACAACCCCAAACACACCTCCAAGACGAACACTGCCTTGCTAAAGAAGCTGAGGGTAAAGGCGATGGACTGGCCAAGCATGTCTCCAGACCTAAACCCTATTGAGCATCTGTGGGGCATCCTCAAAGTGAAGGTGGAGTGCAAGGTCTCTAACATCCACCAGCTCCGTGATGTCGTCATGGAGGAGTGGAAGGGAATCCAGTGGCAACCTGTGAAGCTCCGGTGAACTCCATACCCAAGAGGGCTTAGGCAGTGCTGGAAAATAATGGTGGCCACACAAAATATTGACACTTTGGGCTCAATATGGACATTTTCACTTAGGGGCATACTCACTTTTGTTGCCAGTGGTTTACACATGAATGGCTGTGTGTTGAGTTATTAAGAGGATACAGCAAATTTCCCCTGTTATACAAGCTGTACACTCACTACTTTACATTGTAGCAAAGTGTCATTTCTTCAGTGTTGTCACATGAAAAGTTATAATAAAGAGGGGGCGTGACCGGAAGCTGCCCTGCATGGAAGTCTGCGCTCTTAGCTCTCCACCAGCCCGCAGCTCCACGGCCTATTTCGGGGACTTACACCGACTTTATATGGGTGGAACCAGGAGGACCCGATCCTCCAGAAATAGAGGATCATCCCAGCCACCTCCCGACTCCTCAGCGACATTCCGCAGGTACTTTAAGCTGCCCGCCATGCACGCCGATGAAGGGGACAAGATGGCGCCACCCTCCCCCACATCACCCACAACTGTCGGACTCGCGAGCCCCAGCACACCTGCGGACCGGACCCTACATGGGGATCTCCCGACCCACGCAATCCAGCTCCGGGAGCGGTGAGTCAACCCCCGCTCCACACTCCCCAAGCAGCGCCACCACAGGAGCCCCAGCATGCCTCACTAGGCCTGAATCCGGCACCATACACACAGTGCTCAGAGGCCTTCCCGCGGCTGCTGCGCATGGCCTCAGACCCGGGACTGTTAACAGGGAACCCTGTCTCCCCCACTCACTCCCTACAGTCAGAAAACTTCCCCCCCTACCTAACCTGGAGTATGCACAGCCCATGGGACCCCCGCAAGCAGGACAATATGAGGGCCACACACCCCAGCAGCCATACCACCTTGCTCCTGCCCCCCCAACCACAGAGGCAGCCTCACCCCAGCAGCTTCAGAGCTAAAGACAGGGGGGCAGAGCAGTCAGCCTCTTACGCCCAAGCAGCCATCTCCCCAGCCCTGACCCACACAGACGGGCAGATTGCTGGGCAGTGCTCCCCTCCACAATATCATGGGTGGAACGACCAGGGGAACCCGCAGATACATACCTGGGCGCCAGCACAGGGAGCTGCCCTCCCCTACCCACAGCAAGAACCATCTACATCGCCCTGTCATGAAGGCTCCATCCGTGGCCGGCGACCTGATGATCCTGCCAGTAATCGGCGCCTCAGCATCCCTGGTTCCCGTTCTCGGCTGCCATTGCGCATGCGCGAGCGCGCGCGTGCACGCGCGCGCGCCCGCAGACGGGGGCGAGCGTGCGCGGACGGGTGCGTGCCTCCATTGGCGCCAATGAGGCTATTTAAACCCTTCTGTTACTGACGGTCCCCGCTGTCTGCTCTACAACGTTCTGTGTTTGAAACCTGATCTGAAGTCTGTTTACCTGTATCTGACCCGGCTATCCCTGACCATCCGCTCTGTCCCTGTGTATCGACCTTGGCTTGTCTGTGACCATCCTCTTGTCTTCTCCACCTGTACCGTGCTGCCAGCCTGATATCTGACCCGGCCCGTCTGACCATCCCAGAGCCAGCTTACCTGTTGTTCCAGTCTGCATACAGATCCAAGTCTGCCTGTTGTTCCAGCCTGCACACAGATCCAGCTTACCTGTTGTTCCAGTCTGCATACAGATCCAAGTCTGCCTGTTGTTCCAGCCTGCACACAGCTTACCTGTTGTTCCAGTCTGCATACAGATCCAAGTCTGCCTGTTGTTCCAGCCTGCACACAGATCCAGCTTACCTGTTGTTCCAGTCTGCATACAGATCCAAGTCTGCCTGTTGTTCCAGCCTGCACACAGATCCAGCTTACCTGTTGTTCCAGTCTGCATACAGATCCAAGTCTGCCTGTTGTTCCAGCCTGCACACAGATCCAGCTTACCTGTTGTTCCAGTCTGCATACAGATCCAAGTCTGCCTGTTGTTCCAGCCTGCACACAGATCAAGCTTACCTGTTGTTCCAGTCTGTCTACAGAACCTGCTTACCAGCAGCTACCTACATACCTCATCAGCTGAGCTTATCCAGGAAGCTCTTGCACCGGTCTGACCATTCCTGCCAGGCACCTGTGCCCCTCCTGACTCCTGGTCCTACTGTCCCATCATCAGGGGACCGGCGAGCGGGAGCCGCAAGGGAGGCCCTTCTCTGCTAATCAGACTCACCACTACCAGGGGGCGTGACAGTAGCAGACAGCCATGTCTGAGTCTGAGCAGGGGGCCTCTCCTATGGAAGTACTGTGCCAACACCTGGCGGGACTGACCGAGGCGGTAAAGGATCTCCAGCAGGGATACACCCGGTTGGAAGAACGGGTGCTGGCCCTACCACCAACAGCCCCATCCGGGGGAAGTCCAGGACCGTCGGTGGTAATGCTCCCTCCAGAGCCCCGGGTACCAATCCCTGAGAGATTCTCGGGTGCCCGCAACCTTTTTCGGGACTTCCGTAACTCCTGTGAACTGTTCTTTGCACTACAGCCACGTACTTTTTCCCTGGAAGC
This sequence comes from Lithobates sylvaticus, assembly GCA_028564925.1. Classification (NCBI taxonomy): domain Eukaryota; kingdom Metazoa; phylum Chordata; class Amphibia; order Anura; family Ranidae; genus Lithobates; species Lithobates sylvaticus. The sequence continues at coordinate 92,054,565 of CM053032.1, forward strand.
CACCAAGGTGGGCTTCGTGATCTCCTTACTCTCCGGAGACCCGCGGACCTGGGCCCACGGCCTCCTAGAGCAGAAGGACCCCGCATTGGCCGGTCTTAATTCATTCTTTGACACCATGGCTCAACTTTATGAAGACCCCCAACTCTCTGCCACCGCAGAGACCACTCTGCGCGCCCTCCAGCAGGGGCGAAGGCCCGTGGAAGACTATGTCGCGGACTTTAGGCGCTGGGGTGCGGATACCCAGTGGAACGACGCGGCTCTGCGTCACCAGTTCCGCCTAGGACGTTCTGAAGCACTAAAGGATGAGCTGGCAAGAGTTGGGGTACCCCAGACCCTGGACACTCTGATCAACCTGGTCATTCAGATTGACCGACGACTAAGGGAACGCAGGACGGAACGTGCATCCGGTTTCTCTCGTCCTACCTGGATGCTCCCCAAGGCCCCAAGTCACCTGCAGACTGGCTCGGCCCATCGGTCTGCACCTCTCCCTGATTCCTCGGAGCCCATGCAGTTGGGGCTCTTGAGGCCCTCTCTAACTTCTGAGGAACGTCAACGTCGTCGGGTCAACAACTTGTGCCTCTACTGCGGTGAGCCCGGGCACTACGTAAGGAACTGTCCGGCCAAGGCTCGTAAGTGCCCTCTCATGCCTGCTAGCTCTATGGACTCCTCAATCCAGGTCTCCTCTCACCTTGCCCTCTCTGTCTCGTTGCAGCTTCCGGGAAGAATCCTCCAGGTACCCGCCATTATTGACTCCGGGGCATGCAGCTGTTTCATGGACTCTTCTTTTGCTGCCCAACACCGGATTCCCCTCCAGTCCAAAGCCCAGGGACTGTCAGTTTACTTGGCGGATGGCTCCTCCATCCGTTCAGGCCCGGTTACGCAGGAGACCACCCCACTGCCCATGACCATCTCGGACAAACACCAGGAACTTCTTTGTATGGACATTATCTCCTCTCCATTATCCCCTATAATCCTCGGCATGCCGTGGCTGAAGGCCCACAACCCAGTTATCGACTGGGCCACTGGGATGGTCTCCTTCTCCTCTCTGTATTGTCAGATGTCTTGCAGACCTTCTAATTCCTCCCAGCTGGCTACTCTGAAGTGGACCTCCGTCGGGCTATTCCCCAGGCCTACCACGACTATCTAGATGTCTTCAGTAAACAGGCAGCAGAGGTGCTCCCACCTCATAGGGCTTATGAGTGCCCAATCGAACTTTTCCCTGGAGCGGAGATCCCCTTTGGAAGGGTCTTCCCCCTGACAGAAGTGGAGCAAGGCAAATTGAAGGAATACATTGAGGAAAACCTCCGAAAAGGCTTCATCCGCCCATCTACCTCTCCTGCGGGTGCGGGCATATTTTTCGTGGAGAAAAAAGACCACACCCTTCGGCCCTGTGTGGACTATAGAGAGTTGAACAACATAACGGTTAAGAACCGTTATCCTCTCCCATTGGTCCCTGAACTTTTCCAGAGGCTTGGCACGGCCACCATCTTCACGAAGCTTGACCTTCGGGGGGCCTATAATCTGGTTCGGATTAAAGATGGGGATGAGTGGAAGACGGCCTTTCGGACACGTTATGAGCATTACGAGTATCTCGTGATGCCCTTCGGCCTGTGCAATGCCCCCGCAACTTTTCAATACTTCATTAACGATGTACTTCGGGACTTCCTGGACTTGTTTGCCGTGGTATATCTGGACGATATCCTGATCTTCTCCCCCTCTTTAGAGACCCACCGCAGACACGTCAAGGAGGTCCTGGGACGGCTCCGTATCCACGGTCTGTATGCCAAGGCAGAGAAATGCCAGTTTGAACAGGAGAGTATTCCCTTCCTTGGGCTAATCATTTCAAGTACAGGCATCAAGATGGACCCCCAGAAGATCTCCGCCATCTTGAAATGGCCCACTCCGGCAGACAAAAAGGGCATCCAACGGTTTATTGGCTTTGCCAATTTTTACCGTAAGTTTATCAGGGGGTTTTCCGCCATTGTGGCACCCATCACCCAACTGACCAAGCAAGGGACCCGGTTCCGGTGGTCTTCCGAGGCCCAGGAGGCCTTTGATGCCCTTAAGACTCTGTTTACCTCGGCACCCATCCTCAGGCACCCGGACTCTTCTCTACCCTTTACCCTGGAGGTTGATGCCTCCGAGATCGCGGTGGGTGCTATCCTCTCCCAGAGGCAGGGGGACAAGTCCCTGCTGCACCCGGTCGCCTTCTTCTCCCGCAAGCTGTCCTCGGCCGAGAGGAACTATGATGTGGGTGACCGGGAACTACTGGCGATCAAGGCTGCCCTGGAAGAATGGCGATACCTCCTGGAGGGGGCCTCTCACCCCATTTTAATATTCACCGACCACAAGAATCTGGAATACTTAAAGTCAGCTAAAAGATTGAAACCCAGACAAGCCAGATGGGCACTTTTCTTTTCTCGTTTTACCTTTCATGTGACATATCGGCCCGGATCCAAGAATGTCAAACCAGACGCCCTGTCCAGGATGTACCACAAGCACCAGGAAGAAGACCCCCCTGACACTATTCTGGCCCCTGGGAACTTCCTCCTTCTTCAAGAGGACTTACTGTCCAAATTCAAACGTGCCTCAGCAGGGCAAAGGCCCACTTCTGAAACCCAGCTACAGGAGAAGGATGGCCTATTCTGGTACGGGGACAGGATCTACACCCCAGAACAACTCCGGGTAACAACTATGGAGCTGTGCCATGACCACGCTTTGGCTGGTCACTTCGGTGTCGCTAAGACCACCGATTTGGTACAGCGTACCTTCTGGTGGCCTCAACTACGGGCCGACTGTAAAAAATTCGTGGACACCTGCCCTACCTGCACCCGGAACAAGAATCCCAAAACCAGGGCCTGGGGTCTCCTTAAACCCCTGTCTGTCCCAGATCGTCCCTGGAGGATGATCTCCTTAGATTTTATTGTGGAGTTACCCCCAGCAGAAGGCCACACGACGATCTTTGTGATTGTCGATCGCCTATCCAAGATGGCTCACTTCATCCCTATGAAGGGCACCCCCTCAGCTCCAGAGACGGCACGGGTCTTTATCAGAGAAATTGTCCGCCTTCATGGGGTCCCAGCTAACATCGTCTCGGACAGAGGGGTGCAATTCACCTCTCGATTCTGGAGGTCCCTGTGCCAGTCCTTGGATATCGAACTCTCTCTCTCCTCTGCCTACCATCCCCAGTCTAATGGGCAGACGGAGCGGACCAATCAGACCCTAGAGCAGTACCTGCGCTGCTTCTCCTCCTTTGCCCAAGATGACTGGATCTCCCTTCTGCCCCTGGCCGAGTTCGCGTATAACAACGCCACCCACTCCGCCACCAAACAGACCCCCTTTTTCGCCAACTATGGGTACCACCCGGCATTCCTGCCTAACTCGCTTCCTGACTGCACTGTGCCAGCAGTCCAAGAACGAATCCAGTTCTTTTCCACCAACAACCAACTTCTCCAAGAAACCATGACCAGGACCCAGGAGTACAACAAAACTGTATTTGACAAGAAGAGACGGGGGGAACTGGTGCTTGTTCTGGGCGAAACCGTATGGCTATCCACCTCCAACCTAAAATTGGCTTGCCCTTCACGAAAACTGGGCCCCAAGTTCTTGGGCCCCTTCCCGGTCAAGAGGAGAATCAACGAGGTGGCTTATGAATTGGAACTTCCGGATTCTCTGAAGATTCACCCGGTGTTCCATGTGTCCTTGCTGAAACCCTCGGTTAATAACCCTTTCCCCAACCGGAGGGCCATCCCTCCTGATCCAGTCATGGTGGACGGGGAAGAAGAGTTCGAGGTGGAAGCCATCCTTAATGTCAGAAGAAGGCAGGACCAAAACCAGTTCCTAATCAAGTGGAAGGGGTACGGCCCCGAGGAAAACTCCTGGGAGCCCGAGGAGAACATCCACGCTAAGAGTCTAGTCCAGTCTTTTAAGAGAGCCCATCCTGAGAAATTTGCCCCGAGGGGCATCCGGAGGCTGCCCCTTAGGGGGGGGCAATGTCATGAAGGCTCCATCCGTGGCCGGCGACCTGATGATCCTGCCAGTAATCGGCGCCTCAGCATCCCTGGTTCCTGTTCTCGGCTGCCATTGCGCATGCGCGAGCGCGCGCGTGCACGCGCGCGCCCGCAGACGGGGGCGAGCGTGCGCGGACGGGTGCGCGCCTCCATTGGCGCCAATGAGGCTATTTAAACCCTTCTGTTACTGACGGTCCCCGCTGTCTGCTCTACAACGTTCTGTGTTTGAAACCTGATCTGAAGTCTGTTTACCTGTATCTGACCCGGCTATCCCTGACCATCCGCTCTGTCCCTGTGTATCGACCTTGGCTTGTCTGTGACCATCCTCTTGTCTTCTCCACCTGTACCGTGCTGCCAGCCTGATATCTGACCCGGCCCGTCTGACCATCCCAGAGCCAGCTTACCTGTTTTTCCAGTCTGCATACAGATCCAAGTCTGCCTGTTGTTCCAGCCTGCACACAGATCCAGCTTACCTGTTGTTCCAGTCTGCATACAGATCCAAGTCTGCCTGTTGTTCCAGCCTGCACACAGATCCAGCTTACCTGTTGTTCCAGTCTGCATACAGATCCAAGTCTGCCTGTTGTTCCAGCCTGCACACAGATCAAGCTTACCTGTTGTTCCAGTCTGCATACAGATCCAAGTCTGCCTGTTGTTCCAGCCTGCACACAGATCCAGCTTACCTGTTGTTCCAGTCTGCATACAGATCCAAGTCTGCCTGTTGTTCCAGCCTGCACACAGATCCAGCTTACCTGTTGTTCCAGTCTGCATACAGATCCAAGTCTGCCTGTTGTTCCAGCCTGCACACAGATCCAGCTTACCTGTTGTTCCAGTCTGTTTACAGAACCTGCTTACCAGCAGCTACCTACATACCTCATCCGCTGAGCTTATCCAGGAAGCTCTTGCACCGGTCTGACCATTCCTGCCAGGCACCTGTGCCCCTCCTGACTCCTGGTCCTACTGTCCCATCATCAGGGGACCGGCGAGCGGGAGCCGCAAGGGAGGCCCTTCTCTGCTAATCAGACTCACCACTACCAGGGGGCGTGACACGCCCTTTCCACAGCAACAAACGGGGACAGGTCCCAGAGGCCTGCAAAACCCACCTTGGCAGACCTACCTCCAAGCTATACCCACTAAAGAGGATTTCAAGCTCCTGATTGAGGAGGTCAAGTGCACCTGCCACACTGAAATTCATGTACTTCATGCTAATTTTAAACATCTCTCGCATAGAATGGAAATGGCAGAGGAGGAAATACAAGAGACCAAGCTGGCAGTACACGGCAGCCAAATACAAGGAGCGGACCACCGCCTGATACTCAGGGATATGCAACGGCATATTGAGGATCTGGACAATAGGGGGCGCAGGAACAACATACGGGTCAGAGGCCTCCCAGAGTCGGAGGGACCAGAAGATCTACATGACACCCTGCAAACCCTATTCAACGACCTCCTGGGGGAACCTCCCGATAAACCTATCGAGATGGACTGAGCACACCGTGCCCTGCGTCCCAAAAGACCTGCCTCCAGACCTTGGGATGTTATATGCAGGGTCCACTGCTACCCTCTGAAGGAGGATATCACGCGAAAGGCCTATACTAACAGGAAGGTAGTCTTTCACAACACCCAGATACAGCTATATCCAGACCTTTCCTGGATCACCCTACAGAAACAGAGACTCATTCAACCTCTACTCCAATCGCTACAGCAAAAAGACATAATCTACCGATGGGGTTTCCCCTTCAGCCTCACAGCCTGCCGGCAAGGCAAATTAGCGGTGATACGCTATCCTGAGGACTTGGACAATTTCTGTGATGCCATGGAGATTCCCGTCCCCCATCTTCCAGAATAGGACCTAGTGGCTACGCCACCACTGCCCCCATCAGTCTGGCAGAAGGTCCCCCCCGACCAAACATTCCCGGGGGCCAAGACTCTCCCTGTGGACCTACTAAACCTAGACAGGGCTGACGGCTGTTGGCCCCCTTTTCTTTCTTTTTTCTAACAACAATGGCTATGGCATGTTAATTCACATCCCTAGCTCTCCTGAACCACCCATCAGCTTTATTTGCACTCTCCCCTAGGCCCCCCGCCCGCAATTATTTTTTTTCATCAGGCATTTTTTTTTGCTGGAGACTTGAGAGTGGTCATTAGTCCCCCTATAGGGTTACCCTACTAAAGTTCCTTGGTTGTTTTATTGTATTATTAGTTTGCCGATTACTACGGTTCTCTATGTCCTCCCAGCCTGGGTCTTTTTTTTGGACTCCAGTCGGGAGGAACTACTGGAACTTAATGAACCCCGAGCTGTATGAACTGCTTGGGGCATTATTACATTGTCTGTTCTTAATTATTGTGTATTTAACCAATATGTTTCTCTCTCTTCATCTTGTTTCTGTCTCCCCTCCCTGGCTTGACATGCGCTCCTGGCGGACTCCCGGCACTGCTCCAAGAATGGGCATCCTCCTCCCCTGGACAGCAGAGCATCCTCGCAGCTAGATCAGATGAGTATTTCTAAGTTCACATACAACCCTGACTATGGCTAAGATTATGACATTGAACGTCCACGGCCTAAACTCAAATAAAAAGAGACATCTTACATTAAGACCAAGATAAACTTATTCGGTTCAAATGGTGTCAAGCGTGTGTGGAGGCAACCAGGTGAGGAGTACAAAGACATGTGTGTCTTGCCTACAGTCAAGCTGGAGAAGCTACTCTGACCGATCCCTGCATACCACACGATGAGATTCGATGGGCGGTTTGTGAGTGCATAAATTGAGAGATACAGTCCGTGTTTGTCCTTGCAGTATACAGGTGTACACTATTTGGTGTTTCTTTCTCTACACATACTCGGTGACTGAACATCTGAAGCCGCGGGCTATAGGACACTGGAATAAGAAATCAGCCAGCCTGGAGAGAGTGCAGAGAGGAGCCCACATAGATTCCATCTATATGCCTTTTGAAAGGTGCTTTAAGGTGAGAGTCCTGTGAGCACAGTTACAGATTAGACCTCCTCCACTCATCACTCCCCTCATTCTAGAAGATCGCAGATGTCACAGTCACTTCTTACAGTATAGTTCCACTATTCACGGACTCAGTTTATTATCCTGACTCAGTTATTATCCTGTACCAGTGCTTTCAATGGCAGTTTGACATTTGGACTTTTATTGCATTGTCACTTCACATGATATATGACCTTTTGGTCATCTGTACTATTTTATTTAGATCCATTTGATACTTGCACATTTTTATCACATTCATTGTGTTATATTGCTATTACCTTACCGGAGACTTTAAACTGTCCCACTCAGTAACACTGGACCGACATATATTGAACCCGACAGCTCCACAAACCCGAGCCACTAGGGACTCAAAACTATTTCGCCATTTCACTAGACGCTATGCCCTATTTGACACATGGCGGGCCCTACACCCTGTGGATAGACAGTACACATTCTTCTCCACCCCTCACCACATGCACTACCGCATTGACTATTTTTTCTTCAACAACACCACTCTCCGAGCCACCAAGGACGCCAGGATCCTACCGATATCCTGGTCTGACCATGCTCCTGTGGTCATGACCTTGGAACTAGGAACCCCTACCCGCAAACCATGCCATTGGCAGTTGAACAACTTCCTCCTTCAACACGTCCCCTCCAAAACGGAACTGGAGTCCACATTACAACACTATTTCCTTGAAAATGACACCCCTGACATCTCACCCCCCACCCTCTCGGAGGCCCACAAAGCGGTTCTCAAAGGGCGCTGTATAGCGATTTCCTCAGCCATGAAAAAAGACGCAAAAGCCTCTAAACTGCAAGCTGAAAGGGACCTCAGGGCCCTGGAGCTCCAATTACAAACCTCTCCGTCCCTATCCCTTCTAAAAAAAAATTTATTTTTACGCACAACACTCCGAGATCTCGCTATGGGTCAGGTGGAGAAGGCACTCCTCAGACTTAAACAGACCTACTATGATAAGGGGAATAAAGCCCACTCTCTGTTAGCATGCAAACTGTCGGAACGCTCTCACATAACCACTCCCCACCAAATAAAAAATAGAACAGGTAACCTCCTCTCTCACCCTCGTGACATAGCCCATGCCTTTGAGGAGTTCTACACAGCCTTGTACAACGATGCTGAGATCCCACATGACCCTCTCCCCCCTGACCTGAGCGATCGCTTGCACCACTATCTGGAACGCAGTGGCATCCCCAAACTTCAGGTGACAGACCTCCTCTCCCTCAACGCTTCTATTACAATAGAGGAGCTAACAGCCACCATTAAGAATCTGCCCACACGTAAATCTCCCGGGCCGGGCGTCCTCCCCTATGAATACTACAAATCATTCCTCCCCATTCTCCTACCTCATATGTGTAAGCTGTTTAATGCCTTTCTTAAACGAATCCCTATCCCCTCGGATATGCAGAGATCATTTCTCACACTGATCCCCAAACCGGACAAAGATCCCTCTCTATGTGCTAGCTACAGGCCAATCGCACTCTTAAACTCTGATCTAAAAAATGTTACTAAGCTCAATGCGACTAAACCCGATACTGCCCTCCTTGATACATAAGGATCAGGTGGGCTTTGTCCCCCTACGTCAAGCAGGGGACAACACGAGACGGATTATTGACCTAATCGATGTGACGAACAGGGATAAACTAGAAACACTAGCCCTCGGGCTGGACGCAGAAAAGGCGTTCGATCGCCTAGGCTGGCCTTTCCTGTTCGCCACATTGAGACATATGGGGTTCCGGGGTCCCTTCCTGCAAGCCATCCGGCATCTATACACTAATCCCATGTCCTAGGTAAAGACCCCCTTTGCCCTGTCCCCCTGTTCCGATAGCGAATGGAACGCGCCAGGGGTGCCCACTTTCACTGCTATTATTCGCATTATGCGTTGAGCCCCTGGCAGCGTCCATCCGTAGAAACCCGGACATTCACGGAGTTCCAGTACGGGGAAGGAGTTTAAATTAGCACTCTTCACGGACGACATCATACTTACCCTGACTCAACCCAGAACCTCACTCCCCAATTTACACGCCGTACTCGATCTCTACAAATCCCTCTCTGGCTACAAAATAAATGCAATTAAATCGGAGGCCCTCCCTATCAACATCCCGACTGCAGAGGTAAAACACTTACAGCAATGTTTCCCCTACCACTGACCATCCTCCCCAAATTCTTTTATCTCTTCCAAACACTACCCATCCCAATCCCATATGCAGACTTGCGGAAACCTCAGGCGGACTTAATGCGCTTTGTCTAGAATTATAGAAGACATAGGATACCCTGCTTAGTCCTGACAGCGTCCCATACCGACGGCGGGCTGGCATTTCCCGACCTAATTAACCACTTAAGCCCCAGACCAATTTGCAGCCAAAGGACCAGGCCCCTTTTTGCAATTCTTTAACTGACAAGTGCGATGTGGCTCCCAAACAAAATTGGTGTCCTTTTTTTCCCACAAATAGAGCTTTCTTTTGGTGGTATTTGATCGCCCCTGCGGTTTTTATTTTTTACGCTATAAACAAAAATAGAGCTTTTTTACTTTTTGCTATAATAAATATCCCCCAAAAAATATATAAAAAAACATTTTTTTCCTCAGTTTAGGCCGATACGTATTCTTCTACATATTTTTGGTAAAAAAATCGCAATTAGCGATTATTGATTTTTTGCGTAAAAGTTATAGTGTTTACAAAATAGGGGATAGTTTTATAGCATTTTTATTAATATTTTTTTTTTACTAGTAATGACGGCGATCTGCGATTTTTATTGTGTCTGCGACATTATGGACACATCAGACATTTTTGACACATTTTTGGGACCATTGTCATTTATACAGAAATCAGTGCTATTTAAATGCCTATGTATTCCTATGTAAATGACAGTGGCAGTGAAGGAGTTAACCACTAGGGGGCGGGGAGGAGTTAGTGTGACGTGTTGTGTGTTTTTTTACAGTAGGGGCGTGGCTGACATCTGACATCACTGATCAGCTGTTCCCGATGACAGGGAATAGCAGACCAGTGACAGGCAGTGTAGGAAGCGCGGGGAGAGGTTTGTTTACACAGACCTCTCCCCGTTCTTCAGCTCTGTGACCCGCTCGCGGGACACCAGCGGCGATCGGGTCTGCTGGTCCCGTGGCCGTGGTCACGGAGCTCCCGACCGGGAGCTGGGCAATTAAAAGGGAATGTATATATACGTGCTTTTGCCTAGCCGTGCCATTCTGTAGACGTATATCTACAGGAGGCGGTCGGGAAGCCGTTAAATACTACCAAGCTGCCCAGCTGCGCGCCTTGACCTCCTGGTTCCCCCAACGATCATACAACAGGTGGACGGAAAATTAAAAAAAATATGGCTTGCACCCACACACCCAAATACTCTGCTCTAGATGCAAATGTGGAGGTGACCTCGGCCCAACTTTTGGGACCTATGTCTCACCTTAGATCACTCTGGCGCAATTTATTTTGAGCACATGCTCTAAGCTCAGAGAGATCCCCTTTAACCTCTTTTCTCTACAACCCCAGAATGCCTGCTGGTCTCACCCATCAGATGTCCTCACCCTGGGCGACACAGAACTTATTTCACTTTGGCCATCTGGTGCACCCTTGCACACGCAAGAGGCTATCATTTGCCAAACTCCCAAAAAAATTTGACATACCACGTCAGGAGTTCTATGGTTACTTACAAATAAGACATTATGCCCAGTCATTTGCCCCGAACCTCCAATTCTCCACGCCAACGCCATTTGAAAGTCTAGTGCTGGAGGGATCCGCAGGCCGAGGTTTAATATCAGATATATATCGGCTGCTAAACTCTTATTTCTTCCCCACCCAGGGTAAACATGCATATATGCTTCGCTGGGAGAAGATGCTGGGAGAGGAAATCCCAGAGACGACATGGCAGACGATCTGGTCTCAGGCAGCAAAAAGCTCTTTTTGCACGCTCTATAAAGAAAACGCCTATAAAATCCTCTATTTTTGTTACTTGACACCAGATGTCCTCCACGCTATTTATCCCTCCAGCTCAGACAGATGCTGGCGTTGCCAAGGAGCCAGGGAAATCCTGTATCACATCTACTGGATGTGCCCCAAAATAGTACCTTTCTGGATGGAAGTACAGGCTCTGCTGTCCCGTCTCCTGGGGGTACAGGTGCCCAGGACCCCGAAATCGTTCCTCCTAGGAGTATCACCCCTACAGATCCCCAAACATTCAAAATAACTTCTTAGACATGTCCTGATGGCTGCGAGATGCTTGGTTGCCCTTCATTGGAATAGAAATGCCCCACCCTCCCAAGCAGATCTATACACCAGAATAAAAGATACAGAGCTGATGGAAAAAATGACAGCTAGATTGCAAGATAAATTAGAATCGCACGACCGAATATGGGAGGACTGGCACAGGCGAGAGGATCCGCCCTGAGCTATCGACCACCCCCTCCCCACCCCTCCCTATCTCTCTTCTGTTTATTATTTTCTCTCTCTCTTTACTTTCATGGATTTTGTTGAAGTCTATAACGGACACTACTTGATAGCTAATAATTGCTATGTGGAGCCAGATACGACTCCCTATGGTCTGCACTACTGTTTACTGTTATTTCATATGCATTGGTCTTATTATAACTACGCTAAAATTTGTATGCTACAACACCAACTTTTTGGCAACATACCTGTTTTTATGATCAATAAAAGTCTGTTAATTGAAAAAAAAAAGAAAAAGAAAAGATATAATAAAATATTAACAAAAATGTGAGGGGTGTACTGATTTTTGTGAGATACTGTATATTATATTATATATCTTCGTAGTATCCTGCCTGAGGCTCGGGCCTATGTGACCTCTCTGTATAATGAATCTCTTGTATTTTGTCTTTCTTTATTAATAAAAAGATGGAAAGTAAACAAAAAAAAAAACTGTGGGGTTATCTGTTAATTTTATGCATATTCTTTATGGTTCACAAAATGCGGGGCATGGCAGGAGTTTGTCTTTTGCCTGTATACGTTGTGCTACAATGTGTCCCTCTTCGTGATCTCCAAAAGTTGAAAGTTATGACTGTACTGTACTGGTAACCCCTTAAAGCAAGAGATGCCCTTATTCATTCTATGATACCAACAAGAGCCAGCAGCTGCAGCATATGTCCAGAGCAGCAGATGTATGCAGAATACAGTAGGCACTAGTCAAAGAAATCTATACTTCTCTCTGGGGAAATTAACACGGCACTACAGCTTCATACATTTTTAAACTGAATGTTGTTAAAGAGAACAGTAAACAGAAATTGAAATGTGATGGAAAGATATGGATAGAAAAAAAGGAACAGATGATGAAGCAGCAAAAAGGTAAAAAGAAATATAGACATACAGGTGAAAAGAACAGAGATAATAACTTGTGTCTGCAGAAAATAAAGATTTATAGTGCTGATGTAAGAGAATTCACGAAAAATAAAAACACCAAATTATTACTGTATATTGCTAGCATCAATTTTTAGAAATATGGAGAGCCAGTATTAAGCACGGAACAAAAAAACATACACAGTTTTAATGTAATAATAACAGCATATGATTTACTTAAGCTGGCCATACACTGATGGCTTTTTTTTTGTTTTGTTTAGCCAAAGTGCCTTGAAAAAGTATTCACACCCATTGCCATTTTCCACATTTTGTCATGTTACAACCAAAAACGTAAATGTATTTTATTGGTTTATTGATTTTATGTGATAGACCACCACAAAGTGGCACATAATTGTGAAGTGGAAGGAAAATGATAAATGGTTTTCAATTATTTTTACAAATAGATATCTGAAAAGTGTGGCGTGCACTTACTCCTGCCAGTAGTACTGCCACTTTAGCATTCCTTTTTATACTTGTTAAATTAAAAGTCCCGGTTGAACGCCCCTCATAGTATACTTGGATTTTGCAAAAGCGTTTGACAGTTCCCCAAACAAGGCTAATGTGTAAGGTAAAGTCTACAGGCTTTGAAAAATCAGCTGCTAAATGTAAAGTTATGCACTTGGGGGGTTAAAAATATGTATGCATCATACATACTAGGAGGGCTTAATAATAGCATGCAATGCCAAGCTGTGGTTTCCAAAGCAAGCTAAATCCTTTCTTGCATTAAAATAAGTATGGAATACACAGCGAGGTATCATTTTGCCCCTGTACAAACCATTAGTTATACCTCATCTTGAATATGAAGTTCAGTTTTGGGCACCAGTTCACAAAAAGGATACTGGGGAACTGGAGGAAGTGCAGAGAAAGGCAAACTGATAAGAGGCATAGAGGGGCTCAGCTATGAAGAAATGAATTTATTTTCTATTGAGAAGAGGAGGTTAAGGGGGATATGATCAACATGCATTAATGCATAAGTTGTCCATATAGTGAACTCGGTGTAGACTTCACTTTAAGGTCATTACTGAGGACAAGGGGGCACTCTTTGGCAAAGAAGGGGACACGTCTGGAGGAAAAAAAGATTTAATCACCCAAATACGGAAAGGCTTCTTCACGGTAAGCGTTGTGAAAATAAATGTGGAATAGACTCCCTCAAGAGCTGGTTCTGGGCAGCTCAGTAGATTTTTTTACGAAAGCCCTGGATTCTTTCCTAAATGCACATAATATAATATTTATAGGTAAAATTGATCAAGTGAATATCCAATTGCCTCTTAGGGGATCTGGAACTATTTTATTTCCCCAGCTGGAGCAAATTGGTTCATGCTTTATTGGGTATTGAGTATTGGATTGTGTATATGGAGGTTTTCTATTTGTGTGTGTTGGTTTTCTTTTTTTTCTGTTGGTTGAACTGGATGGCTTTTTTCAACCAGATTAGCTATGTAACAATGTATTCTGACAGAGTGTAGGCAGGTTGCCTACAGGATGTTAGTTAAGGTCGTTGGGAAGGCTGGAGCCTTTTCAACTCTGACCTCTGTTCCCCAGCTTTTTGGACCCAGCCTATCACACCCTATGGTTTTGGAGCTCCGGCCCACACAGGAAGATTTTGTAAGTGCTAAGGAGCACCTGAGAGAGGACTGCTGCAAGACACCATGAGCCCGGAGAACAGCAAAGCCTAGGGAAACACCAGTTGTGACCAGTTGCTGAGGTTTGCCTGGGCAGCCTACTCAAGTTAGTTAAGGAATGTTGCACTGAACCGTTCATGCTGGACTGTGCCGCAAAATATTTAGGTAAAGTTGCATCAACTATTCTGAGCCTGGTCTGAAGTAATTTAAAGGGGTACATGAAGGTAACTGGCATATGAAAGAACTAGGGTCAGTAAAACACATGTGGGGTATGAAGTAAAGGCACTAAAAGAGGTCTACTCAGCAAGACAAGCAGGAGGAGTAAGGCATTTGCTATGGGCAACCATGAACTAGTACAAGGTACATGGCAGCCAGTCAGTAAGCAAGGTACATAGGGCCGCCATCAGGGGGGTACAGCTGGTACACATGCAAGGGGCCCATCTGTCCGAGAGGCCCATACCACAGGTCACAACCCAAGCTATCCTTAACACAAGGCAGCTGCTGTTAGAGCGGACCGGCTACAAGGAAGCAGGGGAGGGTGGAGCGGTGGGCAGATCCCACGTTTGGGCAGGTCGGTGCCCACTGTCAGATGCTGTGCGAGGTGGGGTGACATCAGGTGCCAGGTCGGAGGGCCCTATGGGAGGAGGACATCAGGGGGAGGAGTAAACTCCCCGCTCTTTTATGTGCAAGTGCCCTGGTTGACAGGTCCTTTGCCAGTGAGGGGGGCAGTGTTCTGGATATCTCCCCAGAGGTTGGTTCACCCAAAAGCAACTGGGACTAAACCCACTTTACATAGGGCCATAGCCTGAACCGCATGGTATGGGAGTGTAGGAGTTAACAAGGGCACTCATGGAGTCCAAGTTAGATGCATGGTGGGACATGTCTAATATGCAGAAAACGGCGCACATGTCTAATATGCAGAAAAAGATACAAGTGAAATGATCACAACCGTTCAAAAAGTAGTCCCATAATGCATTGTCATAGGTTTGTCGTTAGGCCATCGCCCAGACAGGTGAATAAAATTACAAGAAAGGAGGAGAGGAGAAAAGAAAAAGGGGGGAAACAAAGGAAATTAACTCCAAAGGTCAAAGGAAATTAGTCCAATCATCGTTCAAGTCAAGAACACAGGTCAGCTATCTCAGCTATAGCAGCCGGTCTTCTGGAAAATTCTCGGTATAGTCCTGGCATATTTATGTCTAGGGTCAGCTTGTACGAGAATATCACAAAATGCTTTGTTCCGTCTATGTGTAATTATGTGCCCCGTTTTGAGTTCATATGCCAATGTGTTGTCGGCTTATAGAATATGTCAATTTTTCTTCATGGCTTGTCTGATATGGTCAGACTCCCCGTTGAATGTGTGGATGAACAACGGTCGATCCAAAGTCCCAGAGGACTTGGTGCGAGTGGTCCCAATCTTGGTTAGTGCATGGTCAAGAACTTCTACAGGGTACCCTCTTTCCTGAAACTTCTCATATATCTTATTAAGTTGCTGTAGTTTGTCATCTTCATCAGAACAGATACTACTCTCATAAACTGAGATATTGGCAGACTATTGAGAAGATGTTTGCGATGTATACTTTGATAGTGCAAGAGTGTATTCCTGTCAGTGGGTTTCATGAAGAGAGATGTAACCAGAGAGCCCTGAGAGTTATTGATCATTACATCTGAGAAAGAAATGTTACATAGTGAAATTTCAGGCGTAAACACAACCCCTGTAAAGATACTGTTCAAAAAATCAACAAAGTCAAAGAACCGAGCGTCCTCATCGGTCCAAAAAAGGAAAATGTCATCGATGTACTTAAACCAACATTTAATATGGTTGGTAAAGGCATCAGATGGATAAATGTAACATTCTTCAAGTAGGCCTACATCTGATGCCTTTACCATGCCACTTTGTACCGATCCTTGGTGTGCTGACAAATATCTACATTGTGACTTGAACCAGTATACAGCTGGTTGTTGCTGCAGCACCCAAACCTTGAGCGCTTATACCAGGAATGTGTGCAATGGGAATATGAAGTATTAGGGAGTTTAATGAGACACGTGGCCACTCACTAAAATTAGAAGAAAATAAGTTTAACCTTAACCACTTCGGGACCAGCCTTCGCGGTTATACTGCGGCAGGTTGGCTCCCCTGGATGAACCACTGTAACTGTAGGTCGGCCCTTTAAGATGCTGTAGGAGGCGCTTGATGACTGCCGGGCACCCGCGATCGCTCGTGACAGAGCGAGAGACAGGATCTCTGTGTGTAAACACACAAATCCCGGATCTCTCAGGGGAGAGGACAGAGATTGTGTGTTCATACTAAGTATGAACACCGATCTCTCTCCTCCCCTAGTCAGTCCCATCCCCCCTACAGCTAGAACACACCTAGGGAACACAGTTAACACCTTGATTGCCCCCTAGTATTAACCCCTTCCCTGCCAGTGACATTTATACAGTAATCAGTGAATTTTTATAGCACTGATCGCTGTATAATTGTCAATGGTTTCAAAAAATGAGTCAAAAGTATCCAATTTGTCCACCGCAATATTGCAGTCCCGATAAAAATCGCAGATCGCCGCCATTACTAGTAAAAAAAAAATAATAAAAATGACATAAATCTATACCCTATTTTGTAGACGCTATAACGTTTGCGCAAACCTGTCAATATATACGTTTATTGTGATTTTTTTTTTTTTTAAATCAAAAATATGTAGAAGAATATATATAGGCCTAAACTGAGAAATCTTTTTATTTTTTTTTAATTGGGATATGTATTATAGCAAAAAATAAAAAATATTGTATTTTTTTCAAAATTGTCGCTATTCTTTTGTTTATAGTGCAAAAAATAAAAACCACAGAAGTGATCAAATACCACCAAAAGAAAGCTCTATTTGTGGGGAAAAAAAGGATGACAATTTTGTTTGGGTACAGTGCCGCACGACCGCGCAATTGTCAGTTAAAGCGATGCAGTGTCGTATCGCAAAAAATTGCCTGGTCATTGAGACAAATCTTCCGAGTTAAACTGCGTAGAGGGTACCTATGTACCTGTGTAGTGTATTGTTGAGTATTAGTGTCAGGAAGCTAGTTGTTAGGTAATTTGGACAAGGTATAATCCCCAATCCTCATTAAATTGGTAGGTACGATGCACGGCGGGTGTGGAGATGCGGTGAACATCTTGTGGCATGTATGCGTTCCTTGATTATCTGATCGAGGGCGAATACTGCTGTGCAAAATGTAAGCACATTGTTTCCCTGGAAGCCCAGGTTCTGAATCTAGGGAAGCAACTGTCAGCACTGAGAAGAACCTTCATACTAAAGGAGACTCAGGAACGTACCCGGCAGGTGCCGGCAGGGGCCAGCACAGAGGCGGGTGGAGACAAAGAGGTGCAGGCACCATAAAAGAGTAGATGGATGACAGTCAGGAAGTATAGAGGTTGAAGTGCCAGGGAGGCCGATCCAGGGCTGGAGCAACCCAATAAGTGCCCTCCATTGAGTGACATTGGTGAAACCAGTCAGGGGCAAGCACTACTGGAGCTGAGGGCCTCTTCTTGCTGCCAGGGGAAGAACTCCTCCAGTGAGAGTGGGGGGGAAGCAAAGGGAAAGGAAAGACAGATTCTGGTGGTAGGGGACTCAATTTATAGAAGGACAGAGAGGGCAATCTGTGACAAAGACCTGAAACACCAAACTGTATGCTGTCAACCGGGTGCTCAGGTTCGGCACATCACGGATCTGGTGGACAGATTACTGGGAGAGGCTGGGGAAGACCCGGCTGTCATGGTGCATGTTGGCACCAATGACAAAGTCAGAGGCAGATGGTGTGTCCTAAAGAACGATTTTAGGGACTTGGAAGCTAAATTGAGGAAAAGGATCTCCAAGGTAGTATTTTCAGGAATACCAACATTTCCTCAAGCCACACCAGAAAGGCAGAGGGAGATTAGGGAAGTAAACAAGTGGCTGAGGATCTGGTGTTGTAAGGAGAGGTTTGGGTTCCTGGAGGACTGGGTCAACTTCAGTCAGTCACCACTACTATAGAAGGGACGGACTGCACCTAAATGAGGAGGGTGCAGATCTGCTGGGAGTAAAGATAGCCAAAAAGTCAGAGTTTTTTTTTAAAATAGGCGAGTTGGGGGAGGTACAGATAGTCAGTGTGGAACATAGTCCAGTGGGTAGTATTGGGGGCATTAGTGATAGGTTGACTAAATCACATAAACCCAAGGTAAGTATAGTAACAAGTCCTAGTTGCAATCTCAGAACACCCAATAAGAGGATAGTATTGCGACCAGTCTAAACTACGTGTTGGAGATTGTCTTTCTCATTCACATGTGGAGTTGCTTAACCACTTCCCGACCGCCCCATGTACATATACGTCAACAGAATGGCACGTACAGGCAAAACCACGTACCTGTACGTGCCATTCTTCAGGCGGTTGGGGGGTCCAATCGGACCCCCCTCCGCCAGCGGGGGCGGTCGGGATCGCTTCAGGAGCGATCCGGGAAGAGGGGACGGCCAGTGGTTTCTGGCCACCCCCTCGCGATCGCTACTGGCGAATCAGATTCTCCGTTGCCTGTGTAATTGTAAACACAGGCAACGGGAAGTGACGTCACGCTCCTCGTGCCGGTCTTTCTGACCGGGACGCCGAGCGGAGAAGACACAGCAAGTAAGTGCACAACAGTACACTGACACCAGGACACTTAGGCACACAATCCACCCCCCTGTCACCCCCCCCAGATCACCCCCCGGATCACCCCCTGCCCCCCCAGTCACAGTGTCACTGATTGCAGTGATCATTTATTTACTGATCACTGCATTTAGTGTCAGTTGTGACTGAAATAACTGTCAGGGCAGTTAGTTTTAGGCCCCTTTAGGTCTAAGGTAGTCCCCTACCCCCCCCCCCCCCCCAATAAAGGTTTAACCCCTTGATTGCCCCCTAGGTAACTCTTTCACCCACTTTTGCCAGTGTCACTAAACAATCGTTTTTCTGATCGCTGCATTAGTGTCACTGGTGCCGCTAGGTAGCCAGTTTTTTTTTTAGGTAACCGCCAGGTTTATATAGGTTCATAAATAGGTTTATAGGTCAGGTACCCCCATATTACAACCTAAATAAAGGTTTTAACCCCTTGATTGCCCCTAGAGTTAACTCTTTCACCAGTAATCCCCGTATAAGTGTCACTGGTGACCCTGGTTAGCCAGTTAGTTATTTAGTTATTTAGGTTCTCCGTCAGGTTTTTATATAGCGTCAGGTACCCCCATATATTACCTAATAAAGGTTTTAACCCCCTGATTTCCCCTAGTTAACCCTTTCACCAGTGATCACCGTATAACTGTTACGGGTGACGCTGGTTAGTTCGTTTGTTTTTTATACTGTCAGGGCACCCGCCATTTATTACCCAATAACGGTTTAACCCCCCTGATCGCCCGGCGGGTGATATCAATTAGGTTTTAGGGTCAAATAAGGTCTGCGTCGCCCCAGGTTAGTGCCAGTACCGCAAACACCCACGCGCACAGCATACACCTTCCTTATTGGTATAGTATCTGAACAGATCAATATCTGATCTGATCAGATCTATACTAGCGTCCCAGCAGTTTAGGGTTCCAAAAAACGCATTGTTAGCGGGATCAGCCCAGATACCTGCTAGCACCTGCGTTTTCCCCCTCCGCCCAGCCCAGCCCAGCCCACCCAAGTGCAGTATCGATCGATCACTGTCACTTACAAAACACTAAGCACACATAACTGCAGCGTTCGCAGAGTCAGGCCTGATCCCTGCGATCGCTAACAGTTTTTTTTGGTAGCGTTTTGATTTAGTCGACAGCAGCCTAGGAGCTTTTTTTCCTGTGAATCTCACTAGTGTACTACTAAATTTAGAGCCCAAAATGGCAAATCGCAAGTACACTAGTGAACAGGCCTACTTGTTTCTGAGTATGTCAGATAGTGAAGAGGTCACTCATCTGTCACAATCAGGCTCAGAATACGATCCAGTAGACGACAGCGGCTCCATGACAGATAGCTCTGGCGACAGAGGTGAGGTCCCTGCTAAGGTCAGGCGTACCCGATCCCGATCTTCTGCTGTTGTTGAGGTGCAGGAACCGCAGGTCTCTCGTATGGAGCAGAGAAGTACTAGCGCCGCTATTCCTTCTGGTGAACTGGCAAGCACCAGCGGCCTAGTACACCCTGGACGTAGTCAAACCAGCAGTAACACTTGGTGACGTGGCGAGTCCCATAAGTGCAGTTCAAGCTGGCGAGGTGGCAAGCACAAGTAGTGTCCCGCTGCCACCAAGAAGAAGACAAAGGCAGGCCCGTCGATCACATAGTGTCCTTCCTGCAGAATTCGCCAATCCTGATTGGGTGCCCACCACTTCTGCAGAACCCGTACTTCCCCCATTCACTGGCCAACCCGGTATTCAGGTGGAAACAGCTGATTTTAAGCCATCCGATTTTTCACGGAAGATCTCTATAGATCTATTGTGGACCAAAGTAATTTATATGCTGGTCAATACATCGCCGCTAATCCCCAGTTGCCTTCCCTTGCCAGAGATTGGAAACCAATTACGGTTTCCGAATTTAAGTCCTTTCTGGGCCTTTCCCTCAACATGGGCATGCATAAATTCCCGACTCTGAGGACTTATTGGTCCACCCTCGCAGTCCACCATATGCCCGTGTTCTCTCGCTCCATGTCCAGGGCACGATACGAACAGATCTTGCGGTTCATGCACTTCAGTGACAATGAACTCTGTCGTCCTCGTGGAGACCCTGAATTTGATCAGCTCTACAAAATTCGGCCCCTCATAAACCACTTCAACCAACGTTTTGCAGCCTTGTTTACTCCCAATCAAGTTGTCTGCGTTGACGAGTCCCTGATTAAGTTTTCTGGCCGCTTGTCTTTCAAACAGTTCCTTCCCAGCAAGCGTGCCAGATACGGGGTCAAGCTCTACAAGCTCTGTGACAGGGCAACAGGCTATACGTGGAGCTTTTCGGTTTATGAGGGAAAAGATAGTCACGTAGAGCCGGAGAACTGTCCAGATTACATAGGGAGCGCTGGCAAGATAGTGTGGAACTTGGTGTCACCCTTATTCGGAAAGGGGTACCACTTGTACGTGGACAATTATTACACGAGCGTGCCACTGTTTAGTCATTTGTTTGATCAGCAGATTGGAGCATGTGGCACCGTGCAACCTAATCGCCAGGGCTTTCCCCAGCGGCTTGTAGATTCCCCTCTTAGGCTGGGGGAGAGAGCCTGCTTGAAGTGTAATAATTTGCTCGCTATAAAGTGGAGGGATAATAGGAATGTTTTCGTTCTTACCTCCCTTCATGCAGACACGACAGTCCAAATTCGTACGGCGGCTGGTGTTGTGACGAAACCCCTCCCTGTCCACGAGTATAACCTTAATATGGGAGGGGTGGACCTCAACGACCAGTTGTTGGCGCCGTACCTAGTTGTCCGTAAGGCTAGACGCTGGTACAAAAAAGTGTCTATTTATTTGTTCCAATTGGCTTTTCTGAATGCTCATGTGCTATACGGAGCTTCAGGCGGGAGGTTACCCTTCCTTGAATTCCAGGAAGAGGTTCTCACAGACCTTCTGTTTACAGACGGTTCTGCACCTCACCATTCCCTACCAAATGCAGTTAGCCGGCTGTATGAGAGGCATTTTCCTTATGTCCTCCCGAGTACCCCTACCCAACGAGCCCCCCAAAAAAGATGTCGTGTCTGTAGCAAGCGCGGATCAAGGCGTGACACCCGTTATTATTGTCCACGCTGTCCTGACAATCCTGGTCTCTGCATTGGGGAATGTTTTGAACGCTACCACTCACTAGTGAGGTATTGGCGTAGGGTACAGAATTTCACAGGCTAGGATACACTTTCACAGGGTCTCAAGAATGCCATCGCATTTTGAGACCCGACCGTTACAGTTAAAATTATAGTTATAGTTTAAAAAAAAAAGTGTAAAAAAAAAAAATTTAAAAAAAGTACAAAAAAAAAAACACAAAAAAAATATAAAAAAAAAAAAAAAAAAATAGCTGTCGTTTTATTGTTCTCTCTCTCTCTCTCTCTCTCTCTATTGTTGCTCTTTTTTACTCTATTCTATTCTGCAATGTTTTATTATGTTTTATCATGCTTGCTTTTCAGGTATGTTTTATTGTTAACCATTTTTTTGTTTTCAGGTGCGCCATTCAGTTGCAGCGCGGATTTATTTATCTTGACAGCAACAGCGTTTGCTCCCACGATACATAAAGCCGCGAATCCAACGCTGTAGGAGGTGATTTCACCACCACAGTTAAAAAAATGAGCATATATGCCGAAGCATGGGGGCAGCAGAGGGCGGGGGAGCGATTTTGCTCCTAATGCCACGTACATACGGTCGAAAAAAGTCCGACCATGTGTACGTGGCATAACTTTTTTGCGGGAGGATGCCCCCATGCTTCGGCATATATATATTTTAGGCACCGGTTGCGTTAACAAAATGTTTTATTTTTTACTATGTTTTTTTTTTTTGGTATTTGCTTTGCAGGTATGGTATGGTAAGGTCTTACTGTTATACTGTAATGTTACTTTGTTTTAATGTTAACCATTATTTGCTTAGCAGGTACGCCATTCAGTTGCAGCGTGGATTTATTTATCTTGACAGCAACAGCGTTTGCTCCCACGATACATAAAGCCGCGACTCCAACGCTGTAGGAGGTGATTTCACCACCACAGTTAAAAAAAAAGAGCATATATGCCGAAGCATGGGGGCAGCAGAGGGCGGAGGAGCGATTTTGCTCCTAATGCCACGTACATACGGTCGAAATTCCGACGGAGGCTTGCCCGTGGAAAAGTCTGACCATGTGTACGTGGCATAACTTTTTTGCGGGAGGATGCCCCCATGCTTCGGCATATATAAATGGTGCATGTATGCCCATCATTAGAAGTGGGTGGATGAAGGGAGGTATTCTAATGGTGGGCATACCCACCAATCAATCTCTTTTTTTACGTTCAGCCAAGAGGCTGCATGAAAAAAAAAGATTACAATATATGTCCAGTATGTTGCTGGACTTTGAATGGTTATACCAGAATGATGCCTGCAGGTTTAGGTATCATCTTGGTATCATTCTTTTCAGCCAGTGATTGGCTTTCATGTAAAAGCAATTCTAGCGGGTAATTAGCCTCTAGACTGCTTTTACAAGCAGTGGGAGGGAATGTCCCCCCTCCAGGATATAAACCGCGCCATTGGGAAATTGGGAAAGCATTTTATCACACCGATCTTGGTGTGGTCAGATCCTTTGAGGGCAGAGGAAAGATCTAGGGTCTAATAGACCCCAATTTTTTCAAAAAAAGAGTACCTGTCACTGCCTATTGCTATCATAGGGGATATTTACATTCCCTGCGATAACTAAATAAAAATGATAACTAAGAAAAAAAATGGAAGGAACAGTTTAAAAATAAAATAAAAAAGCTAAATAAAAAAAAAAAACTTAAAAAAAAAAAAAGCACCCCTGCCCCCCCTTCTCTTGCGCAAAGTCGAACACAAGCGTTGGTCTGGCGTCATATGTAAACAGCAATTGCACCATGCATGTGAGGTATCACCGCAAAGGTCAGATCGAGGGCAGTAATTTTAGCAGTAGACCTCCTCCGTGAATCTAATGTGGTAACCTGTAAAGGCTTTTAAAGGCTTTTAAAAATGTATGTAGTTTGTCGCCACTGCGTGTTTGTGCGCAATTTTAAAGCATGTCGTGTTTGGTATCCATGTACTCGGCCTAAGATCATATTTTTTATTTCATCAAAAATTTGAGCAATATAGTGTGTTTAAGTGCATTAAAATAAAAAAAAGTGTATTTTTTCCACAAAAAATGCGTTTGAAAAATCGCTGCGCAAATACTGTGTGGAAAAAAAAAATGCAACACCCGCCTTTGCTTTAACAATATATATAGTGTTTGGGGGTTCAACGTAATTTTCTTGCAAAAAAAAAATATGTTTTCATGTAAACAAAAAGTGTCAGAAAGGGCTTTATCTTCAAGTGGTTAGAAGAGTGGGTGATGTGTGATATAAGCTTCTAAATGTTGTGCATAAAATGCCAGGACAGTTCAACCCCCCCCCCCCCCCCAAATGACCCCATTTTGGAAAGTAGACACCCCAAGCTATTTGCTGAGAGCAATGTTGAGCCCATTAAATATTTTTTTTTTTTTTGGTCCCAAGAGATTGAATAATGAAAAAAAAAAAATAATAATTTTTTTTACAAAAAGCTGTCACTAAATGATATATTGCTCAAACATGCCATGGGCATATGTGGAAATACACCCCAAAATACATTCTGTTGCTTCTCCTGAGTACGGGGATACCACATGTGTGGGACTTTTTGGGAGCCTAGCCGCATACGGGACCCCAAAAACCAAGCACCGCCTTCAGGCTTTCTAAGGGTGTAATTTTTTTATTTCACTCTTCACTGCCAATCACAGTTTCGGAGGCCATGGAATGCCCAGATGGCACAAACCACCCCCAAATGACCTCATTTTGGAAAGTAGACACCCCATGCTATTTGCTGAGAGGTATGGTGAGTATTTTGCAGATCTCGCTTTTTGTCACAAAGTTTTGAAAATTGAAAAAAAAAATTTTTTTTCTTTACTTTCTTCATTTTCAAAAACACATGAGAGCTGTAAAATACTCACCATGCCTCTCAACAAATAGCTTGGGGTGTCTACTTTCCAAAATGGGGTCATTTGGGGGGGTTTTGTGCTATTTTGGCATTTTATGGCCTTCGAAACTGTGATAGGTAGTGAGGAGTGAAATCAAAAATTTGCACCCTTAGAAATCCTGAAGGCGGTGCTTGGGTTTCGGGGCCCCGTACGCGGCTAGGCTCCCAAAAAGTCCCACACATGTGGTATCCCCATACTCAGGAGAAGCAGCAAAATGTATTTTGGGGTGCAATTCCACATATAACCATGGCATGTGTGGGCAATATATCATTTAGTGACAACTTTGGGCAAAAGAAAAAAAGTTTGTAATATTCCCGCAACTTGTGGCAAAATGTAAAATATTCCATGTACTCAACATGCCTCTCAGCAAATAGCTCGGGGTGTCTACTTTCCAAAATGGGGTCATTTGGGGGGGTTTTGTGCTATTTTGGCATTTTGTGGCCTTCGAAACTGTGATAGGTAGTGAGGAGTGAAATCAAAAATTTGCACCCTTAGAAACCCTGAAGGCGTTGATTGGGTTCCGGGGCCCCGTGCGCGGCTAGGCTCCCAAAAAGTCCCACACATGTGGTATCCCCATACTCAGGAGAAGCAGCAAAATGTATTTTGGGGTGCATCTCCCCATATAACCATGGCATGTGTGAGCAATATATCATTTAGTGACAACTTTATTTTTATTTTTTTTTGTCTTTATTCAATCACTTGGGACTAAAAAAAATAATATTCAAAGGGCTCAACATGCCTCTCAGCAAATAGCTTGGGGTGTCTACTTTCCAAAATGGGGTCATTTGGGGGGGTTTTGTACTTCCCTGCCATTTTAGCACCTCAAGAAATGAGATAGGCAGCCATAAATTAAAAGCGGTGTAAATTCCAGAAAATGTACTCTAGGTGGAGACGCTATAACTTTTGCGCAAACCAATAAATATACGCTTATTGGCATTTTTTTTTACTAAAGACATGTGGCTGAATACATTTTGGCCCAAATGTTTGACTAAAATTGAGTTTATTGGATTTTTCTTATAACAAAAATTAGAAAATATATTTTTTTTTCAAAATTTGCGGTCTTTTTCCGTTTATAGCGCAAAAAATAAAAATCACAGAGGCAATCAAATACCATCAAAAGAAAGCTCTATTTGTGGGAAGAAAAGGACGCAAATTTTGTTTGGTTACAACATTGCATGACCGCGCAATTACCAGTTAAAGCAGTGCAGTGCGAAATTGAAAAAAGACCTCTGGTCCTTTGGCTGCCAATTGGTCCGGGGCTGAAGTGGTTAAAGAGGAACACCTAAGAAGTACATAATCATCCCTTTATTGGAATCTAAAGATCTTTACCTATCACCCCTATACAAAGAGGGTAAAAAGCATTTGCAGCCAAGCACGAGAGTATAAGGCTTAAACAGCTGGTGAGTTTGTGAACATAAAGGGGATTGAAGTCACAGACACGGCGGTGTGGTGGAGGAGTGTTGCTGGAAATTAATTAATTAATTTATTTATTTATTTATTTTTTGGAACATCACTTTGAGTGATTCACTGGTCACCATATATAGGCAGATCATATTTGAAGTGGACTTTTTTGTATTATCTGAATTGGACACTTTATGATATATTTTTTATATATATATATTATATATTTTTATTTTTATTTTTTGCACTTTTCTGCATTTTTTCATATTTTTATACATGAGTTATTTCTATGTATTGAGTTATTTATTGTTTTTAATCACTTATGTCACAGGGTGATTTTGTTTTCTATATAAGTTGTTACATTGCACAGAAGTGTGTCATTTGTATCACTCTATTCATTTATTTTGATACACCACATTTCACTCTATTGCATAGTTTGACTTTACATAGATAGCAGCCAGCGCCGCTCATTCCACACTATATACTAGGAATATTGCACATTATTCATTTATTTAAGAGTGGCAGCTAATTACTTTATTTATTTAGTTTGAGATTCACACATAAGCGCAGTGGGCATACACAGAGGGTAGGGCAAGAGTGTGTATTATTGGTTTACAGATCTTTTCTTTTTAACCACTAGCTTCTATGGAGGCTATTAACTACCTCCCACCCGGCCACTGTATATATACGGCTGGGTGGGAGCCTTCTACTTCTGATAGGACGTTCCTGAACGTCCTTCAGAAGTAGGGGGATCGCGCACGCGTGTGCCTGCTCGGATCGTCAGGAGGGCTCTGTGATTGGCCCTCCTGATCACATGACGGCCGTGTCCAATCACAGCCGTCATGTGATGTAAGCAAACAGCCGGTTGCTAGGCAATCGGCTCTCCTCTCCTCACATGGAAGTCGTCGCTGCGGGGAGGAGAGCGGATCGCTGCAGCCAGGGCCGGTGCTAGACTATTTTGCACCCTAGGCAAGACCAGCTACTTGCGCCCCCCCCCCACCCCAAAAAAAAAAAAGATTAAAAAAAAAGGAATGGCTTTGTCAGTGTCTGACAGTGTCATTAAATAATAGCACAGTACATATCACAGATCCCAGTGTGTATTGTGTGAAAATCTGTCACAATGTATTTTTTTTTATAATGGCACTTTTTAATTATTTCACTGTGTGCCATTATAAAAAAATATATCAGCAGCGGACACCAGGGCCTGATTGCAAGTGTGACCTTTGCGGCCTGGTCATTCGGCCTGGATTAGGAGCATCACAGGCCTGGTGCTGAGGATTTTGGTGGGCCCTGGATTATGAAGCCTCTTGCCCTGTATACTACATTAAAATTTTCTCCACAGCCTTGCCTTTATTAACCACCACTTGTGCCTAGGCATTTTTTCCATCACCACCCACTGCACCTGGGACCCCTTTCCTCAATATCTACTATGCCTGCAGCCTCCCTTGCCTTACCACCCACTGCACCTACAGGCCTCTTCCCTCACCACCCAACATGCCCCCTATCCCTCACTATCCACCATGCCTAGGTACATCGTCCCTCACCACCTACTGTGCCTGTAGCCCCCTTTATTGCAGAAATACTACAGGAGATGGTCAGAGACTGCAGACATAGTACAGGAGAGGGTCAGAGTCTGCAGACATGGTACAGGAGAGGGGCAGAGACTGCAGACATGGTACAGGAGACGGTCAGAGACTGCAGGCATGATACAGGAGACGGTCAGAGACTGCAGGCATTGTACAGAAGATGGTGAGAGACTGCGGATATAGTACAGGAGAGGGGCAGAGACTGCAGGCATGGTACAGGAGAGGGTCAGAGACTGCAGGCATAGTACAGGAGAGGGGCAGAGACTGCAGACATGGTACAGGAGACGGTCAGAGACTGCAGGCATTGTACAGGAGACGGTCAGAGACTGCAGGCATTGTACAGGAGACGGTCAGAGACTGCAGGCATGGTAAAGGAGAGGGGCAGAGACTGCAGGCATAATACAGGAGAGGGGCAGAGACTGCAGGCATAATACAGGAGAGGGGCAGAGACTGCAGGCATAATACAGGAGAGGGGCAGAGACTGCAGGCATAATACAGGAGAGGGGCTGAGACTGCAGGCATAATACAGGAGAGGGGCAGAGACTGCAGGCATGGTACAGGAGACGGTTAGAGACTGCAGACATTGTACAAGTGTGTCTTAGCAGTGACCAGTGTGGACAAACATTGATCACTGCAAACAGGAGTTTACAAGATATAACTATAAGTGCCAAAAAAAAAACATTTTCTAACAGTCATTTCTCAAGCACAGGAGGACAGTAAATGGTTAACAGGTCTGTGATGCTCCTAGCCTGACCAGCTAATTCCTTCAAAGATAACAAGGAAAGTTTTATAAATCAGGGATGACTGACACCAACTCAGGCACAAACAGCTATAGAAACAGTTCAAGTTTGAAGCATTGTGCAGAAGTCTAATCATCAGTCAAGTGCTGTGTAAATACAAACACAGATAAGAAGCAGTGTGAGAAGACCAAGGGGTTGTCTAATCTACACACAGGACAGGAGAACAGCGATTACCAGTGAGTGACATGATCACCTTCTTCATTCTCAGGTATGTCGGATCCTCTGCATCCTGTCCTGCTCTGGTCACTGATATCTTCTGATCAAATGTGGCGGGCTGGGCAATCTGATTGGCTAATGGGGGTGGTGGGAGGCAGAGCAATTTAGCAGTCATGCCCTCCCACTCAGAAGAGCAGCGCTATTGGCTGCCTGACACACTCACACTGTCCCTTTCCCTCCAGCATGTGAAAGCCGTGGGAGGGAGAGGGGAAACTGCACACCGCTCTGCATTAACACCCGCCCGCCGCACTGAGCGCCTTGCTGTCCGGGGCCCCTCTATCAACAGCCCTGCTGGGAGCCTGGGGAGCGACATGGAGGAGGGAGAGGAGGGTCAGCAGCGCCCCTAGGTGGCAGTGCGCCCTAGGCGGCTGCCTAATCCGCCTAGTGGTAGCACCGGCCCTGGCTGCAGCCGGCTGGTGATCAGTGAGTATTAGCTGTTTTTTACAGCTTTTTACTCACTGATCACCAGTCTAGTGTAAACACACATGTCCCCAAAACATACATGTCCCCAAAACACACATGTCCCCAAATAATAAAAACACATGTCCCCCAAATAAAAACACATGTCCCCCACATATGTCCCAGTAAAATAGTAAAATAACATGTGCCAATGATTATCTGCACACATATGTCCGTAATCACCTGCACACATATGTCCGTGATCATTTGCGTACATATGTCCGTGATCACGCGAACCAATTATTATACATTCAATTATACATACAATTATACACAATTATTATACACTTTTTTTTACTAAAAACATGTAGCCGAATACATTTTGGCTTAAATTTATGACAAAATTAGATTTTATTGGATTTCTTTTAACCACTTCAGCCCCGGACCATTTGGCAGCCAAAGGACCAGAGGTCTTTTTTCAATTTCGCACTGCACTACTTTAACTGGTAATTGCGCGGTCATGCAATTTTGTAACCAAACGAAATTTGCGTCCTTTTCTTCCCACAAATAGAGCTTTCTTTTGATGGTATTTGATTGCCTCTGTGATTTTTATTTTTTGCGATATAAACGGAAAAAGAGCGAAAATTTTGAAAAAAAAAGAGATTTTCTACTTTTTGTTATAAAAAAAATCTAATAAACTCAATTTTAGTCAAACATTTGGGCCAAAATGTATTCAGCCACATGTCTTTAGTAAAAAAAATGCCAATAAGCGTATATTTATTGGTTTGCGCAAAAGTTATAGCGTCTACAAACTAGAGTACATTTTCTGGAATTTACACCGCTTTTAATTTATGACTGCCTATTTCATTTCTTGAGGTGCTAAAATGGCAGAGAAGTACAAAACCCCCCCAAATGACCCCATTTTGGAAAGTAGACACCCCAAGCTATTTGCTGAGAGGCATGTTGAGCCCATTGAATATTTTTTTTTTTAGTCCCAAGTGATTGAATAAAGACAAAAATAAAAAAGATTTTTTTTTTTTTTCAAAAAGTTGTCACTAAATGATATATTGCTCACACATGCCATAGTTATATGTGGAATTGCACCCCAAAATACATTTTGCTGCTTCTCCTGAGTATGGGGATACCACATGTGTGGGACTTTTTGGGAGCCTAGCCGCGTACGGGGCCCCGAAACCCAAGCACCGCCTTCAGGATTTCTAAGGGTGCAAATTTTTGATTTCACTCCTCACTACCTATCACAGTTTCGAAGGCCATAAAATGCCAAAATAGCACAAAACCCCCCCAAATGACCCCATTTTGGAAAGTAGACACCCCAAGCTATTTGTTGAGAGGCATGGTGAGTATTTTACAGCTCTCATTTGTTTTTGAAAATGAAGAAAGTAAAGAAAAAAAAATTTTTTTTTTTTTTTTTCAATTTTCAAAACTTTGTGACAAAAAGCGACATCTGCAAAATACTCACAATACCTCTCAGCAAATAGCTTGGGGTGTCTACTTTCCAAAATGGGGTCATTTTGGGGGGTTTTATGCCATCTGGGCATTCCATGGCCTCCGAAACTGTGATTGGCAGTGAGAAGTGAAATAAAAAAATTACACCCTTAGAAAGCCTGAAGGCGGTGATTGGTTTTTGGGGTTCCGTACGCAGCTAGGCTCCCAAAAAGTCCCACACATGTGGTATCCCCGTACTCAGGAGAAGCAACAGAATGTATTTTGGGGTGTATTTCTACATATGCCCATGACATGTTTGAGCAATATATCATTTAGTGACAACTTTTTGTAAAAAAAATATATATATTTTTTTTTTTTCATTATTCAATCTCTTGGGACAAAAAAAAAAATATATTTAATGGGCTCAACATTGCTCTCATCAAATAGCTTGGGGTGTCTACTTTCCAAAATGGGGTCATTTGGGGGGGGTTTGAACTGTCCTGGCATTTTATGCACAACATTTAGAAGCCTATGTCACACGTCACCCACTCTTCTAACCACTTGTAGACAAAGCCCTTTCTGACACTTTTTGTTTACATGAAAACATATTTTTTTTTTTGCAAGAAAATTACGTTGAACCCCCAAACACTATATATAATGTTAAAGCAAAGGCCCTACAGATTAAAATGGTGGGTGTTGCATTTTTTTTTTCCACACAGTATTTGCGCAGCGATTTTTCAAACGCATTTTTTGTGGAAAAAATACACTTTTTTTTATTTTAATGCACTAAAACACACTATATTGCTCAAATTTTTGATGAAATAAAAAATATGATCTTAGGCCGAGTACATGGATACCAAACACGACATGCTTTAAAATTGCGCACAAACACGCAGTGGAGATAAACTACATACATTTTTAAAAGCCTTTAAAAGCCTTTACATGATACCACATTAGATTCACGGAGGAGGTCTACTGCTAAAATTACTGCCCTCGATCTGACCTTCGCGGTGATACCTCACATGCATGGTGCAATTGCTGTTTACATATGACGCCAGACCAACGCTTGTGTACGCCTTTGCGCAAGAGAAGGGGGGGCAGGGGTGCTTTTTTTTTTTTTTTTGTTTTTTTTTTTATTTATTTAGCTTTTTTATTTTATTTTTAAACTGTTCCTTCCATTTTTTTTCTTTGTTATGATTTTTATTGTTATCTCAGGGAATGTAAATATCCCCTATGATAGCAATAGGCAGTGACAGGTACTCTTTTTTTGAAAAAATTGGGGTCTATTAGACCCTAGATCTTTCCTCTGCCCTCAAAGCATCTGACCACACCAAGATTGGTGTGATAAAATGCTTTCCCAATTTCCCAATGGCGCGGTTTATATCCGGGAGGGGGGACATTCCCTCCCACTGCTTGTAAAAGCAGTCTAGAGGCTAATTACCCGCTAGAATTGCTTTTACATGAAAGCCGATCACTGGCTGAAAAGAATGATACCAAGATGATACCTAAACCTGCAGGCATCATTCTGGTATAACCATTCAAAGTCCAGCAACATACTGGACATATATTGTAATCTTTTTTTTTTCATGCAGCCTCTTGGCTGAACGAAAAAAAGAGATTGATTGGTGGGTATGCCCACCATTAGAATACCTCCCTTCATCCACCCACTTCTAATGATGGGCATACATGCACCATTTATATATGCCGATGCATGGGGGCATCCTCCCGCAAAAGTTATGCCGTGTACACACGGTCGGAATTTCGACCGTATGTACGTGGCATTAGGAGCCAATCGCTCCTCCCCCCCCTGCTGCCCCCATGCTTCGGCATATATGCTCTTTTTTTTTAACTGTGGTGGTGAAATCACCTCCTACAGTGTTGGAGTCGCGTCTTTATGTATCGTGGGAGCAAACGCTGTTGCTGTCAAGATAAATAAATCCGCGTTGCAACTGAATGGCGCACCTGAAAACAAAAAAATGCTTAACACTAAAACACAGTAAACAAAATTACATACCTGAAAAGCAAGCATGATAAAACATGATAAAACATAATAAAAACATTGCAGAATAGAATGGAGTAAAAAAAGAGCAACAATAGAGAGAGAATAGAGTGAGAGAGAGAACAATAAAACGACAACTATTTTATTTTTTTTTTATTTTTTTGAGATTCACAGGTAAAAAAGCTCCTGACTGAAGCGACTGAATCAAAACGCTACCACAAAAAAACTGTTAGCGATCGCAGGGATCAGGCCTGACTCTGCGAACGCTGCAGTTATGTGTGCTTAGTGTTTTGTAAGTGACAGTGATCGATCGATACTGCACTTGGGTGGGCTGGGCTGGGCGGAGGGGGAAAACGCAGGTGCTAGCAGGTATCTGGGCTGATCCCGCTAACAATGCGTTTTTTTTTTTTGGAACCCTAAACTGCTGGGACGCTAGTATAGATCTGATCAGATCAGATATTGATCTGTTCAGATACTGTGCCACTAAGGGAGGTGTATGCTTTGTGCGTGGGTGTTTGCGGTACTGGCACTAACCTGGGGCGACGCAGACCTTATTTGACCCTAAAACCTAATTGATATCACCCGCCGGGCGATCAGGGGGTTAAACCGTTATTGGGTAATAAATGGCGGGTGCCCTGACAGTATAAAAAACAAGCTAACTAACCAGCGTCACCCGTAACAGTAATACAAAAAAAAACTGGTTACCTATCGACACTAATGCAGCGATCAGAAAAACGATCGCTTAGTGACACTGGCAAAAGGGGGTGAAAGGGTTAACTAGGGGCAATCAGGGGGTTAAACCTTTATTAGGTAATATATGGGGGTACCTGACGCTATATAAAAAACCTGACGGGGAACCTAAATAACGAAATAACTAACTGGCTAACCAGCGTCACCAGTGACAGTTATACAGTGATCACTGGTGAAAGGGTTAACTCTAGGGGCAATCAGGGGGTTAAAACCTTTATTTAGGTTGTAATATGGGGGTACCTGACCTATAAACCTATTTATGAACCTATATAAACATGGCGGTTACCTAAAAAAAAAAAAAAAAAAATGGTTACCTAGCGACACTAATGCAGCGATCAGAAAAACGATCGCTTAGTGACACTGGCAAAAGGGGGTGAAAGGGTTAACTAGGGGCAATCAGGGGGTTAAAACCTTTATTAGGTAATATATGGGGGTACCTGACGCTATATAAAAACCTGACGGGGAACCTAAATAACGAAATAACTAACTGGCTAACCAGCGTCACCAGTGACAGTTATACAGTGATCACTGGTGAAAGGGTTAACTCTAGGGGCAATCAAGGGGTTAAAACCTTTATTTAGGTTGTAATATGGGGGTACCTGACCTATAAAACTATTTATGAACCTATATAAACATGGCGGTTACCTAAAAAAAAAAAATGGTTACCTAGCGACAGCAGTGACACTAATACAGCGATCAGAAAAACGATCGCTTAGTGACACTGGCAAAAGGGGGTGAAAGGGTTACCTGGGGGGCAATCAAGGGGTTAAACCTTTATTAGGGGGGGGGGGGTAGGGGGCTACCTTGGACCTAAAACTAACTGCCCTGACAGTTATTACAGTCACACTGACACTAAATGCAGTGATCAGTAAAAAAATGATCACTGCAATTAGTGACACTGTGACTGGGGGGGGAGGGACGTGATCTGGGGGGTGATCAGGGGGTGACAGGGGGGTGGAATATGTGCCTAACTGTACTGGTGTCAGTGTAGTGTTGTGCACTAACCTTAACATGTTCGCCGCTCGGCGTCTCCGGTCACATAGACCGGCGCACCGAGCGTGACATCACTTCCGCCTTCCTGTCTATACAATAGACAGGAAGGGGAAGTTTCTCATTGGCCAGGAGCGATCGCGAGGGGGTGGCCAGAAACCACTGGCCGTCCCCTCGTCCCGGATCGCTCCTGAAGCGATCCCGACCGTCCCCGCCGGCGGAGGGGGGTCCGATCGGACCCCCCAACCGCCGGAAGAATGTCACGTACAGGTACGTGATTCTGCCTGTACGTGCCATTCTGCCGACGTATATATACAGGGGGCGGTCGGCAAGTGGTTAAAAAAGAAAGGAGAAAATATTGTTTTTTTTCAAAATTTCCGCAATTTTTTCGCTTATATCGCAAAAAATAAAAAACGGAGTCGTGAATAAATACCACCAAACTAAAGCTCTATTTGTGCAAACAAAATGATAAAAATTTCATTTGGGTACAGCATTGCATGACCGCGCAATTGTCATTGAAAGTGCGAGAGCGCTGAAAGCTAAAAATTGGTCTGGGAAGGAAGGGGGCAAAAGTGCCCAGTATTGTAGTGGTTAATTATCTGTCGTCTAGACAGATTAACCCTGAAAGCATTTTTTCAACCAATTGTGAGATGATTGAAGGGGAAGAAGATGTATCTATGGTATTAAAAACCCTGGATCACCTTTTAGAAAAACAGGTAAAGAACATGGTGGGATGTGTTCACCTTTGAACACTATTTAACCACTTCCCGACCGCCCCATGTAGATATACGTCAGCAGAATGGCACGTACAGGCAGAATCATGTACCTGTACGTGCCATTCTTCAGGCGGTTGGGGGGTCCGATCGGACCCCCCTCCGCCGGCGGGGACGGTCGGGATCGTGTCAGGAGCGATCCGGGACGAGGGGACGGCCAGTGGTTTCTGGCCACCCCCTCGCGATCGCTCCTGGCCAATGAAAAGCTTCCCCTTCCTGTCTATTGTATAGACAGGAAGGCGGAAGTGATGTCACGCTCGGTGCGCCGGTCTATGTGACCGGAGACGCCGAGCTGTGAACATGTAAAGGTTAGTGCACAACAGTACACTGACACCAGTACAGTTAGGCACATATTCCACCCCCCTGTCACCCCCTGATCACCCCCCAGATCACCCCCTCCCCCCCCCCAGTCACAGTGTCACTAATTGCAGTGATCATTTATTTACTGATCACTGCATTTAGTGTCAGTGTGACTGTAATAACTGTCAGGGCAGTTAGTTTTAGGTCCAAGGTAGCCCCCTACCCCCCCCCTAATAAAGGTTTAACCCCCTGATTGCCCCTAGTTAACCCCTTCACCCCCTTTTGCCAGTGTCACTAAGCGATCGGTTTTCTGATCGCTGCATTAGTGTCGCTAGGTAACCATTTTTTTTTTTTTTTAACCGCCATGTTTATATAGGTTCATAAATAGGTTTATAGGTCAGGTACCCCCATATTACAACCTAAATAAAGGTTTTAACCCCCTGATTGCCCCTAGAGTTAACCCTTTCACCAGTGATCACTGTATAAATGTCACTGGTGACGCTGGTTAGCCAGTTAGTTATTTCGTTATTTAGGTTCCCCGTCAGGTTTTTATATAGCGTCAGGTACCCCCATATATTACCTAATAAAGGTTTTAACCCCCTGATTGCCCCTAGTTAACCCTTTCACCCCCTTTTGCCAGTGTCACTAAGCGATCGTTTTTCTGATCGCTGCATTAGTGTCGCTAGGTAACCAGTTTTTTTTTTTTTTTTTTACCGCCATGTTTATATAGGTTCATAAATAGGTTTATAGGTCAGGTACCCCCATATTACAACCTAAATAAAGGTTTTAACCCCCTGATTGCCCCTAGAGTTAACCCTTTCACCAGTGATCACTGTATAAATGTCACTGGTGACGCTGGTCAGCCAGTTAGTTATTTAGGTTCCCGTCAGGTTTTTATATAGCGTCAGGTACCCCCATATATTACCTAATAAAGGTTTTAACCCCCTGATTGCCCCTAGTTAACCCTTTCACCCCCTTTTGCCAGTGTCACTAAGCGATCGTTTTTCTGATCGCTGCATTAGTGTCGCTAGGTAACCAGTTTTTTTTTGTATAACTGTTACGGGTGACGCTGGTTAGTTAGCTTGTTTTTTATACTGTCAGGGCACCCGCCATTTATTACCCAATAACGGTTTAACCCCCTGATCGCCCGGCGGGTGATATCAATTAGGTTTTAGGGTCTAATAAGGTCTGCGTCGCCCCAGGTTAGTGCCAGTACCGCAAACACCCACGCGCAAAGCATACACCTCCCTTAGTGGCACAGTATCTGAACAGATCAATATCTGATCTGATCAGATCTATACTAGCGTCCCAGCAGTTTAGGGTTCCAAAAAAAAACGCATTGTTAGCGGGATCAGCCCAGATACCTGCTAGCACCTGCGTTTTCCCCCTCCGCCCCCCCCAGCCCACCCAAATGCAGTATCGATCGATAACTGTCACTTACAAAAAACAAATCACACATAACTGCAGCGTTCGCAGAGTCAGGCCTGATCCCTGCGATCGCTAACATTTTTTTTGTGGTAGCGTTTTGATTCAGTCGCTTCAGTCAGGAGCTTTTTTACCTGTGAATCTCAAAAAAAAAAAAAAAAATAGTTGTCGTTTTATTGTTCTCTCTCTCTCTCTATTCTCTCTCTCTATTGTTGCTCTTTTTTTACTCCATTCTATTCTGCAATGTTTTATTATGTTTTATCATGTTTTATCATGCTTGCTTTTCAGGTATGTAATTTTGTTTACTGTGTTTTAGTGTTAAGCATTTTTTTTTGTTTTCAGGTGCGCCATTCAGTTGCAACGCGGATTTATTTATCTTGACAGCAACAGCGTTTGCTCCCACGATACATAAAGCCGCGACTCCAACGCTGTAGGAGGTGATTTCCCCACCACAGTTAAAAAAAAGAGCATATATGCCGAAGCATGGGGGCAGCAGGGGGGGGGGAGGAGGAGCGATTGGCTCCTAATGCCACGTACATACGGTCGAAATTCCGACCGTGTGTACACGGCATAACTTTTGCGGGAGGATGCCCCCATGCATCGGCATATATAAATGGTGCATGTATGCCCATCATTAGAAGTGGGTGGATGAAGGGAGGTATTCTAATGGTGGGCACACCCACCAATCAATCTCTTTTTTTCGTTCAGCCAAGAGGCTGCATGAAAAAAAAAAGATTACAATATATGTCCAGTATGTTGCTGGACTTTGAATGGTTATACCAGAATGATGCCTGCAGGTTTAGGTATCATCTTGGTATCATTCTTTTCAGCCAGTGATCGGCTTTCATGTAAAAGCAATTCTAGCGGGTAATTAGCCTCTAGACTGCTTTTACAAGCAGTGGGAGGGAATGTCCCCCCTCCCGGATATAAACCGCGCCATTGGGAAATTGGGAAAGCATTTTATCACACCAATCTTGGTGTGGTCAGATGCTTTGAGGGCAGAGGAAAGATCTAGGGTCTAATAGACCCCAATTTTTTCAAAAAAAGAGTACCTGTCACTGCCTATTGCTATCATAGGGGATATTTACATTCCCTGAGATAACAATAAAAATCATAACAAAGAAAAAAAATGGAAGGAACAGTTTAAAAATAAAATAAAAAAGCTAAATAAATTAAAAAAAAACAAAAAAAAAAAAAAAAAAAAAAGCACCCCTGCCCCCCCTTCTCTTGCGCAAAGGCGTACACAAGCGTTGGTCTGGCGTCATATGTAAACAGCAATTGCACCATGCATGTGAGGTATCACCGCAAAGGTCAGATCGAGGGCAGTAATTTTAGCAGTAGACCTCCTCTGTGAATCTAATGTGGTATCATGTAAAGGCTTTTAAAGGCTTTTAAAAATGTATGTAGTTTGTCGCCACTGCGTGTTTGTGCGCAATTTTAAAGCATGTCGTGTTTGGTATCCATGTACTCGGCCTAAGATCATATTTTTTATTTCATCAAAAATTTGAGCAATATAGTGTGTTTTAGTGCATTAAAATAAAAAAAAGTGTATTTTTTCCACAAAAAATGCGTTTGAAAAATCGCTGCGCAAATACTGTGTGGAAAAAAAAAATGCAACACCCACCATTTTAATCTGTAGGGCCTTTGCTTTAACATTATATATAGTGTTTGGGGGTTCAACGTAATTTTCTTGCAAAAAAAAATATGTTTTCATGTAAACAAAAAGTGTCAGAAAGGGCTTTATCTTCAAGTGGTTAGAAGAGTGGGTGATGTGTGACATAAGCTTCTAAATGTTGTGCATAAAATGCCAGGACAGTTCAAACCCCCCCCCCCCAAATGACCCCATTTTGGAAAGTAGACACCCCAAGCTATTTGATGAGAGCAATGTTGAGCCCATTAAATATTTTTTTTTTTTTGTCCCAAGAGATTGAATAATGAAAAAAAAAATATATATATTTTTTTTTTTTACAAAAAGTTGTCACTAAATGATATATTGCTCAAACATGTCATGGGCATATGTGGAAATACACCCCAAAATACATTCTGTTGCTTCTCCTGAGTACGGGGATACCACATGTGTGGGACTTTTTGGGAGCCTAGCTGCGTACGGAACCCCAAAAACCAATCACCGCCTTCAGGCTTTCTAAGGGTGTAATTTTTTTATTTCACTTCTCACTGCCAATCACAGTTTCGGAGGCCATGGAATGCCCAGATGGCATAAAACCCCCCAAAATGACCCCATTTTGGAAAGTAGACACCCCAAGCTATTTGCTGAGAGGTATTGTGAGTATTTTGCAGATCTCGCTTTTTGTCACAAAGTTTTGAAAATTGAAAAAAAGAAAAAAAAATGTTTTTTTCTTTACTTTCTTCATTTTCAAAAACAAATGAGAGCTGTAAAATACTCACCATGCCTCTCAACAAATAGGTTGGGGTGTCTACTTTCCAAAATGGGGTCATTTTTGGGGGGGTTTTGTGCTTTTTTGGCATTTTATGGCCTTCGAAACGGTGATAGGTAGTGAGGAGTGAAATCAAAAATTTGCACCCTTAGAAATCCTGAAGGCGGTGCTTGGGTTTCGGGGCCCCGTACGCGGCTAGGCTCCCAAAAAGTCCCACACATGTGGTATCCCCATACTCAGGAGAAGCAGCAAAATGTATTTTGGGGTGCAATTCCACATATAACTATGGCATGTGTGAGCAATATATCATTTAGTGACAACTTTTTGAAAAAAAAAAAAAATCTTTTTTATTTTTTTGTCTTTATTCAATCACTTGGGACTAAAAAAAAAAATATTCAATGGGCTCAACATGCCTCTCAGCAAATAGCTTGGGGTGTCTACTTTCCAAAATGGGGTCATTTGGGGGGGTTTTGTACTTCCCTGCCATTTTAGCACCTCAAGAAATGAAATAGGCAGTCATAAATTAAAAGCGGTGTAAATTCCAGAAAATGTACTCTAGTTTGTAGACGCTATAGCTTTTGCGCAAACCAATAAATATACGCTTATTGGCATTTTTTTTACTAAAGACATGTGGCTGAATACATTTTGGCCCAAATGTTTGACTAAAATTGAGTTTATTAGATTTTTTTTTATAACAAAAAGTAGAAAATCTCTTTTTTTTTCAAAATTTTCGCTCTTTTTCCGTTTATATCGCAAAAAATAAAAATCACAGAGGCAATCAAATACCATCAAAAGAAAGCTCTATTTGTGGGAAGAAAAGGACGCAAATTTCGTTTGGTTACAAAATTGCATGACCGCGCAATTACCAGTTAAAGTAGTGCAGTGCGAAATTGAAAAAAGACCTCTGGTCCTTTGGCTGCCAAATGGTCCGGGGCTGAAGTGGTTAAAAGAGAGGTTCATTTTTAGAAGCCTAAGATGGGATGTGCCACCTCAGGATGGCCTTGATGACCAGTGCTCTAAGGATGAATGGTTGGATTTTTTTAATAGGGTTGGAAAAGAGCTACAAAATTTAGTTTTAAAAAGGAAACAAATGAAATTTAAAAAGCTGAATGAACAAATTAATGCAGTGGAAATCACATTGGAACCAATGGAAGAGTCCAATCAGGTGAAGAATTTTAATATGAGTATGAAAAAGAAATTGGAAAAATGGTATAGAGATATACAAAAGAAAAAAGTTAAAAAATACAATAGGGATTCAGCAGATTTTAAAAATAATAAGCAATTAAATGAGGCTTTAAAGGATACAACAGAATGTGCCAGAGCTGATGCACCATCTGGAACTAATTCTCAAAAAAATCCGGCGGAAGTATTGACTGGAAAAGGGAAAAATAAACAAGCAACAGGGGGTCAAACCACTCAACATCAGGGAAATTGGAGGAATGGTCCTCAACAATATAGAAATAATCCCTACTATCATTCTCCTAAACCACATCATTATGGAAGAGGAGGGGATCAACAGAATCAGAATTATAATCAATATCCAATACGTCAATTTCAGCAAATAGGGATTTTTATCAATCTAATCATACCCCTCAGTACAATCAAAGATCAAAGATGGCAATATAATCCTCCCTATAATCATAATCATTATCAGGAGATAGGAAGTCCCACTCCAGTGTATAACAGATATACACCTCTGCTAGATGATGACCACAATGGCCAGAATGGGGGAAGGGGATCACAGGGCTCACCTCCTTTTTTAGGTCAACGGGGGAGGGGTGGGAGGGGAGGAGGAACCCCGAGAGGATATCCCCAACAGATGAACAAAGGCTCTGTAAGGAATGGCCCTCAACAAGAACAGGGCAGGGCTCTAGCACCGTACCCAAAAGAACAAGGGGGTGTAGAGCAGGGCGACGCAAATCCAAAAAAGAGAATGAGGGACGTATGAATGATGGAATTTACAATCTGAGTAGTGTAGAGCTTGACCAAAAAGAGATGAGCATTTTGCATATGGGGCTTAAATGTGCCCCTAGAAAATCGATGAATAAATTTGATGTGTATCTAGATGTTCATAAATGTATTCAAATTTATTCGAACTCTAATAGAATAGATGGTGGTTTGAAAAACAAATCCATCTTCAACCCCCAGAACTCTAACAATCATTTTGTGGAGGTTTTCAAAAACCAATAAAACGGGTCAACCCGCACTATATCAAGAATGGAATACAAGCACTGGAAGATATGAATAATATCATTATACGCCCGGCAGATAAGGGTGGGGGCATGCTAATTCTGGACACCACCTTCTATCATGACCAGTTAATGGGAATGCTGGGAGACCAGTCCACTTATAAAAGGTTAACATCCGACCCCACCAATGAGTACAAACTTCAGTTGGACTCACTTATAGAGTCCAGCAATAGCAGGATCCCAGAGGAGCGCGGAAAAAAGAGAATTTAAAAAAATGCTAGAGAGACAGCAACTAGTAGATATATGGAGGGTAACACATCCACTTATAAAAGACTATACATTTCACTCTAAGGTACATGATACGTACCATAGATTGGATTATTTTTTGATAAACTCTCAGGCAATAACAACAGTCTCTGCTTCAGAGATAGGGAATTTTATATGGTCAGACCATGCCCCTATCTACTTGACCATAGATATAACAAATAATAAAATACCAAGAGGCACATGGAAATTAAACGATAACTTACTATTTGATGAAACCTGTAAAGCCGAGATCAGTTTAGCAATATCGAATTTTACAATAGATCATATAAATGATAATACATCACCTCCAAACCAATGGGAAACTTTGAAATGTATAGTAAGGGGTCTACTTATAAAGCATGGGGCTAGATTGAAAAAAGCAAAAAGCAGCAGATCAATAGAGCTTATGCAAGAAATTGCTGAATTAGAAAAACAACACAAACAAAATGCAACACGAGAAACTCTAATGGTTCTCCTGGACAAAAGATCAGAGATGAGAACCTTATTAAATGAGCAAACACTACAGATCAGGGATAAAAATCGCACCCTATATTACCATCAGGGAAGCAAACCGGGTAAAGTATTAGCCAGGGCCCTACAACAACAAACAAGAACAAACAAGAACTACATCAATTGTTAAAGTCAAAACAGAATCAGGGGAATTGGTATATGATCCAAAAAAAAGATCTTGGAAACATTCCACACATTCTATTCTAGTTTGTACAATATACATAATCAACCAGCAGAGCAAGACCCAGAATATTTTTATCAAAAGATAAGACAATGCATAACAGAAACTCCTATACCAACTCTATCCAACACAGACACTGAACAACTAGAAAACTAATTTTCGGAGATCGAAATTCAAACAGTAATTGACTCACTGACAATAGGTAAAAGCCCAGGTCCTGACGGATTTACCCCACGGTTTTATAAAATATACAAAGACTTACTTACCCCAATTATGAAACAGACCTTTAATTCAGTTTCTATTTCCCAGCCTTTTGTATCACAGAGTATGCAGGCGTAAATATATCTCTCATACCTAAACCCGAAAAGGACCATACACTCTGTGGAAACTATAGACCAATCTCCCTGACAAATATTGACCTCCGAATATATTCTAAGATTATAGCCAACAGACTTACACCTAAATTACCTGGATCGATACATCTAGATCAGGTAGGATTTGTAGAGGGAAGAGAGGCGAGGGATAATACCTCAAAAACTCTGACATTGGTCGAATATGTCCGGAGACACGCCATCCCATCCTGTCTTTTGGCAGTGGATGCCGAAAAGGCCTTTGACAGGGTGGGATGGCGATTCTTCGAAGAGACATTGAGACAGTGGGGACTGGGCCCTAGGCTCCTTGAAAAAATTATGGTGTTATACCAAAACCCAACTGCCAAAATTCGGGCGAATGGGGAGGTATCTGATACAGTGGTAATAACGAACGGAACGCGACAGGGATGTCCCTTATCTCCATTGTTATATGTCCTAACTATGGAACATATGATGACAGCAATTCGGAATAACAAAGACATACAGGGAATTAAAATAAAAAAACATGAATACAAAATGTCAGTTTATGCGGATGACTTACTATTATATATTACAAACCCCATAGTAACACTACCCAATTTAATAATGAGTTCAAGCGCTTTGCTGAAGTAAGTAATTTTAAGGTTAATTATAACAAAACAGAAGCCTTAAATATTACACTCCCTACAAATACTATTGATATACTCAAAAAGAACTTTTCCTTTAAATGGCAAATTAATGCTATCAAATACTTGGGAATATATATACCCAAAGATCTGGGAAAACTCCAGGAAAGTAACTACCTGCCATTAGTACAAAAAATAGCGAAACTACTCCAAAAATATAATAAAGGGATCTTCTCATGGATAGGTCGCA
The DNA here is from genome assembly GCA_028564925.1 of Lithobates sylvaticus. Taxonomy (NCBI): domain Eukaryota; kingdom Metazoa; phylum Chordata; class Amphibia; order Anura; family Ranidae; genus Lithobates; species Lithobates sylvaticus. The sequence goes on from CM053032.1 coordinate 92,098,109, forward strand.
TAAATATTATAAAAATGGACATACTCCCAAAAATACTTTATGTGTTTCAGACAATTCCAATATTTCCTCTTAAAAATATACTGAACTCCCTACGGAGACTTATTGGGAGTTTCATATGGGCAGGTAAACCTGCCAGAGTAAGCAGGGAGGTCCTTACTAGACGTAAAAGAGACGGGGGCTTAGCTCTCCCTGACCTATCAGTGTATCTTAAAGCAGTACTGGTGGCTAGGATTCTAGACTGGTTTCATAACATAGGAAGTACACAAAGGGTGAAGCTAGAGGAAGAGATCATGAATATAAATTTAAAAGTCTTACCCTGGATAAAGAAAGAATAAAGACCGCCTAAACAGGATATGCCACTCTTGGTCGGAGCAACATTGAAAGTGTGGGATGGATTGATGAAGAGGGGAATAGGGTCATCCTACGTGGGCCCAATGACACCCCTCTTCAGCAACCCCGATTTCCCGACAGCGAGTGAAACTAAAACCTTCTTAAAATGCCATAGAAAAGATAGTACCAGAATCATACAGACAATGGAGAACAATAGACTTCTCCGACTAGAGGATATAGGTATTGAACACTCAAATAAGTGGATACAATATAGACAACTCCAGAAATATATAACCACCCTTGAGAAAGCAGGGACACTTGATAGAACACCAACGACACTGGAAACACTACTCCTACAAGAACAAAAACCCACACATAATTTATCTAACGTATATTAATATTTAATCTCGAATAGGGAGATACAGGAGCTAAACTATATTAAAAAATGGGAAGAAGAACTAGGCACGGCTATACCCAGAGATAAATGGGACAAAGCAATTATATTAACACACAAGATGTCGCTCTTCAATAGGCACCAAGAAAGAAATTATAAACTATTAGTTAGATGGTATAAATGCCCGATTGACATGCATAAAATTAACGTAGAGAACAACGACACCTGTTGGAGATGTCAGAATGCAACCGGTACAATGTCACATATCTGGTTCTTTTGTCCAGGAGTCCATATATTCTGGGAAAAAAATATATAAAATATACTATGAGATGACAGACATAAATGTACAATCGGATATACTGATTTCCATACTATCAATGATACCGGGATCGATTAAAAATATAAAAAAAGGGATATTAAAACATTGCTTAACAGCAGCTAGAACGGTCATAGCAAGAAAATGGAAAAATAATATATCACCTTCAATAGAGGAATGGATAGTGGAAATGGACGAAATGCATTCACTGGAGGAGAGGATCACGAGTGAAAAAGGCCTAAAAGGCCAAATAAGAGAAACATGGCAAAAATGGGAAGAATTTAGGATATCATCCTCTTTATTGTTGACAATATGAACAGTAGTAGAGTAGTTAAAAAACATGCTAGAGGCGAGAGACACAGGAGAGAGAGGGGGGCACTGGGGGTTTGTTTTATATAATTTTATTTTTTATTTTTTGTGTCTTTTTGGTCGATAGAGAAGTTTTAATTGGTATGAGGTATGAATGGTAAATGAATGAATGAAGGATTAACAGCATAAGGATAATATACATTGGTACATGAACAAAGATAACAGAAAATGTTAAAAGATGCAACAATATAAATGTATGTATAATGTACTGTTGAAAATGAAATGTTAATACAGATAAAATGTGAAAAATTATGATAAAATAAAGATTTATAAAAAAAAAAACTGTCTCCTCCTCCCAGAGTGCCATAAAAATGTTGGCTATGCTCAGAGCAAAGCGAGCACCCATAGCCACACCGAGAGTTTGCAAGAAAAATTTATGGTCATACCAAAAATAATTCTTGCTCAAACAAAAATCAAGGGCTTCTAAAAGAAAATTCTGATGTATAACAGATAACTCAGATCCCTCCAAGGCCCATTTGACCGAATGGAGCGCATCTTTGTGACCTATGATGGTATACAAAGGGGGGCAAAAGAAGGGAAAGAGAGGAAGAAGATCAGGAAGAAGAGTTCAAAAGGCAAAAACTGTAATTGGAGCTGGTATTTACAACATTAGCGACTCTGTATTATCAGAGGATGAACTGAAGGTCCTTGATAAAGGACTTAAGTTCGCTCCAGTTCGCAATTTTAGTAAATTCCAGACATATATCAGTTTACAGAAATTTGTCAGATCTTTGAACATTAAACGTTATTTTTTGTCCAATCCAGGTGAACCTCGTCCAGCATCTATTAGCGTGGAAGCTGGGGGAGGGGCAATACAGAATTCTTGTTCTAATTTGGCCAATAAGTCTGTATTCAATCCACCCAAGAATGACCATAGACATATTGAGGTTTTTAAAAACATAGTCTTGAGTGACCTAGAAGTGATGAAAATCAAGAAAGTGAGAGACCCCCGCTATCTCAAATTAGGTATAGCTTCGTTAGAAAAAAATAAAAATGTGGTTGTCCGCCCGTCGGACAAAGGAGGAGGTCTGGTGGTTATGAGTAAAATATGTTACAGAGAGGAAATGGACAGATTGCTGTCAGACCGTACAACTTATCAGATTCTGGGGAGTGATCCTGTCTTCTCCTATAAAAATCAATTGCATGACCTTGTATTATCTGGTAAGAATAGGGGAGTTCTTAATAAAAAAGAATCATTGTACCTGGACCCTAGTGCTTGTAGAAGGCTAATCATATATTTTTTACCTAAAGTGCATAAGGACCCACAGAGACCCCCGGGTAGACCCATAGTAAATGGGATTGATTCAGTGACTGCCCGATTAGGCCAGTACATTGATCACTTTCTCAAACCCTTAGTTACTAGAACCACCGCTTTTTTGAAAGTAACAAAACATGCTATTCAAATTATAGAATCCACGCCTGCTAGTGATAATACTCTTCTTGTTACGGCAGACGTGGGCTCTTTGTATACCATCATAGGTCACAAAGATGCGCTCCATTCGGTCAAATGGGCCCTGGAGGGATCTGAGTTACCTGTTATACATCAGAATTTTCTTTTAGAAGCCCTTGATTTTTGTTTGAGCAAGAATTATTTTTGGTATGACCATAAATTTTTCTTGCAAACTTGGTGTGGCTATGGGTGCTTGCTTTGCTCCGAGCGTAGCCAACATGTTTGTGGCAGTCTGGGAGGAGGAGACAGTTTTTAACAACAGGCCCATTGAGCGGATACAGTATTATAAATATATTGATGATTTGATCATCGTGTGGGAGGGGAATATGATTGGCTTACAACTTTTTATGTCTAAACTTAATGGAAAAAAAACATAAAACTATCATGGAATGCTGATGCTGCCCGCATAGAATTTTTAGATTTGGAGATTTTTAGGGACGGTCCGTTTCTCAAAACTAAAAACCATTTCAAAACTACTGATAGAAATAGTTTTATCCCCTTGGATAGTTGCCACCACCAATCCTGGTTGTGCAACATTCCAAGGGGACAATTCATACGTTTGAGACGTAATTGTGCTCCAGACACTGATTATCTCCTCCAATCAGATATTTTGGCTGAGCGTTTTTTTCAGAAAGGGTATGATAGAAATGCCATCACTAATGAGATTCAGAGTATTGGTACTATGGATCGCACCACGTTGGTGTTTGATTCTCAGCCGAAAAAAACTCCAAAAGCCGGGTCTGAATTTAGAATTATTTTAGATTATAATATTCAATACAAAAAATTTGAGAAAATCATTATGAAACATTGGGATATTCTTCAAAAAAATAGCATCTTAGGGAAGGTATTACCCCCTCGCCCAAGGTTCATATATAAAAAGGCACCGTTGTCTTAGCCCCTAGTGTAGTTGACCCTCCAACTGTGAAGGATAGTAAAATTTTCTCTTTCCTCACAGGCTTTTATGCCTGTGGACGTTGCCCCCCTTGCAAACAATGTAAATATAATGTGAAAAGAAGAAAGGATTTCTCCAGTTTTACTACCGGTGTTACCGATAAAAAATCTGATCACCTGTAACACGACTGGCGTGGTGTATGTCCTGGAATGCGACTGTGGCAAAAGGTACATTGGGAGGACATCTAGACCACTCAGTGTACGTATAGGAGAGCACGTTAATAATATTAAAAAAGATCTAATAACACATAACATCTCTAAACATTTCAGACTTCATCATAATAGGGATCCTAAATGCCTCAAATTTTGGGGACTGGAAAGGGTTACCCCACACTGGAGAGGGGGAATTTTATTAGACAGCTTAGTCGATGTGAATCCTTTTGGATCCACGAAATGCAGGTATTGGTTCCGAGAGGGATGAACGTCGACTTTGACTTAAATTGTTTCATATCAGATAGATAGAATATGTCCCTTCTTTTTTCTTTGCTCATGATGAATTTTGTGACGCTTAAGAAGTGTAATACAGTGGTGTGAAAAAGTGTTTGCCCCCTTCCTCATTTCCTGTTCCTTTGCATGTTTGTCACACTTAAGTGTTTCGGAACATCAAACCAATTTAAACAATAGTCAAGGACAACACAAGTAAACACAAAATGCAATTTGTAAATGAAGGTGTTTATTATTAAAGGTGAAAAAAAATCCAAACCATCATGGCCCTGTGTGAAAAAGTGATTGCCCCCTAAACCTAATAACTGGTTGGGCCACCCTTAGCAGCAACAACTGCAACCAAGCGTTTGCGATAACGTGCAATGAGGCTTTTACAGCGTCCTGGAGGAATTTTGGCCCACTCATCTTTGCAGAATTGTCCCAATTCAGTTACATTAGAGGGTTTTCGAGCATGAACAGCCTTTTTAAGGTCATACCACAACATCTCAATAGGATTCAGGTCAGGACTTTGGCTAGGCCACTCCAAAGTCTTCATTTTGTTTTTCTTCAGCCATTCGGTGGTGGACTTGCTGGTGTGTTTAGGATCATTGTCCTGCTGCAGAACCCAAGTTCATTTCAGCTTGAGTACACGAACAGATGGTTGGACATTCTCCTTCAGGATCTCTTGGTAGACAGCAGAATCCATAGTTACTTTTATCACGGCAAGTCTTCCAGGCCCTGAAGCAGCAAAACAGCCCCAGACCATCACACTACCACCACCATATTTTACTGTTGGTATAATGTTCTTTTTCTGAAATGCAGTGTTCCTTCTACGCCAGATATACTTGGACACACACCTTCCAAAGAGTTCCACTTTTGTCTCATCGGTCCACAGAATGTTGTCCCAAAAGTCTTGGGGATCATCAAGATGTGTTGTGGAGAAATTGAGACGAGCTTTGATGTTCTTTTTGCTCAGCAGTGGTTTTCTCCTTGGAACTCTGCCATGCAGGCCATTTTTGCCCAGTCTTTTCCTGATGGTGGAGGCATGAACGCTGACCTTAACTGAGGCAAGTGAGGCCTGCAGTTCCTTGGACGTTGTTGTGGGGTCTTTGTGACCTCTTGGATGAGTCGTCGCTGCGCTCTTGGGGTAATTTTGGGCGGCCGGCCACTCCTGGGAAGGTTCACCACTGTTCCATGTCTTCGCCATTTGTGGATAATGGCTCTCACTGTGGTTCGCTGGATTCCCAAAGCTTTGGAAATGGCTTTATAACCCTTTCCAGACTGATAGATCTCAATTACTTTCTTTCTCAATTGTTCCTGAATTTCTTTGGGTCTCGGAATGATGTGTAGCTTTTAAGGATCTTCTGGTGGACCTTACTGTGTCAAGCAGCTCCTATTTAAGTGATGCCTTGATTGTGAACAGGTGTGGCAATAATCAGGCCTGGGTGTGGCTAGAGAAATTGAACTCAGGTGTGGACAACCACAGTTATAGTATGTTTTAACAAGGGGGGCAATCACTTTTTCACACAGGGCCATGATGGTGTGGATTTTTTTTTCACCTTTAATAATAAACACCTTCATTTACAAATTGCATTTTGTGTTTACTTGTGTTGTCCTTGACTATTGTTTAAATTGGTTTGATGTTCCGAAACACTTAAGTGTGACAAACATGCAAAGGAACAGGAAATGAGGAAGGGGGCAAACACTTTTTCACACCACTGTATATTCATTTATGTGAGTATTCAATGATGAGCGCGGGTGATTTTTTATGTAATTTTTTATGTAATTTTTTATTGTTTGATTCATTATTATCTATTTCTAATGGATAAGTTTGGTACATAAATAAGATCTTTATATAGAATCGGGGATTAATTCTATTATTTTGAAACTTCATGTGCCTTACCTCGCCAACCTGTTCATGGCAGAGTGGGAGGATAAAAGTGTGTTTAGTAAGATACCTCCACAATTGAAATTCGACCGTAGATTTATTGATGATCTCTTGTTCATTTGGGAGGGGACCGAGACATCTGCCGTGGAGTTTCTGAGGGACTTAAACATTAATCCTCATAACATTAAACTGGAGTATGTGATCAGTGCAACATCTGTCAAGTTTCTGGATCTAAAAATAGAGAGAAAGGGAAATAAGTTTAACACCATGGTTTATTTTAAAACAATGGATCGTAACAGCTGTCGATTAAAAGTGGCCAACACCCATCCTGGATTCGGAATATTCCGAAAGGACAATTCCTGAGGGTACGACGTAACTGCACAGAATATGAGGATTATGTAACTCAATCCCCGACTCTGAAGGATAGGTTTCTGCAAAAGGGATATGAGGAGGCATTTTTGGATCAAATCATTGAAAGTGTGGCAGATACCCCAAGGGATGTTTGTTTAATGGATAAAGATAGAACATCAGGGAATGATCAATATCAGTGGGGCTTAGTGTCAGGTTTTCATCACCAGTACAAAGATGTTGAATCAATCTTAAGGAAATATTGGTATATCCTCTGCAGGGATAAACATCTTGGGAAAGTTATATCCAATCAGCCGAAATTTATATATAAAAGGACTCCGAATATTGGTGACAAAGTAGTGAGAAAAGTGCTTGACCCACCCATGAAACAATCCATCTCTATGGATTTAAAAGTATGTTATGCGTGTAGGAGGTGCATCTGCTGTAGGACTGTACAGAAGGTCAACAGGGGTGTCACCACTATTGCAAATAGAGATGGAAAAATCTTTCAAATTAGGGAACTCGTCACATGTAATATGACACATGTGGTGTATCTGCTATGGTGCCCACGTGGGCTGTTTTATGTGGGTCGCACTAAGCGACTCCTCAGGGTGCGCATTGCTGAGCATTTTTGACGAACATTAGGAAGGGGTTTAAGGACCACAGCGTGTCTTTACACTTCAAAGAATATCACAATCAGGATCCAGGTTTACTCCAATTTTGCGGCATTGACTGTGTTCATTCCTCATGGAGGGGATCCAATCGGGTCAGGGATTTATCCCAGAGGAAGACCCGATGGATCTTTTTAATGAAATGTTTATCTCCAAGAGGAATGAACATAGAGGTGGACCTGAATTGTTTTATTAGCAATTATTAATTTAAATTTTTGGATTCTAATATATATTTTTTTGAATTCAAATGTCTGCTTGCACAAGGTTTGAGAGGTGCATCATCTGACAGTGTGTGGGAAGATGGCTAAAGCGAGATCTATGTGATACTCTGTGTGTGTGTGTGTATATACACGTGTATGTATATACACGCATATTAAATTAATGATACATACTTAAACCACAGATTCTCCACCACTAGACTGTCTGTATAAATATATACGGATTTACACACATTAGCTGATATATTTTTGAGCGGTGTGATAGGATTTGGGTTTTTTTAATTTATTTTATTAATATTATAGCGTGTATATCTATTACACATTTTTATTTTTATTTTTTTATATATAAGGAGGAAGTTAAGTATAAATTAATTTAGATGCTTTTGGAATAGGATTGATAACAGTGAGTTATAGTTATTGGCATCTCCGCCCTGCATTTCAACGGCGGTGTCATAAGGATACATGGAGCGAAGTGATTGATAGTCTATGTTAGTGTGTGGTTACATTGTAGTATTTATGAGTTAAATTTATCACACACATATACATATTACTATTATTATTCTAAAGGTATGCACAGGATTAATATCTGTATATATACACATCTGATTGATCTATTATCTGATATTTTGTTTGTTTCCATTCATTATTAATATTCACAGAATGCGCTGGCATCCTTGTTCTAATTTATAAGGGGGATTATTATCAGCATTTTTAGGGGCATTTCTTTATGACTGCCCTCTATTAGAATCTAATATTATGGGCTGTAACTATTAGGGTGACTGCCGTATAGTGAATGACGGGACCGCTTTGCTGTAGAATTAATTGATGGAAGCTGTCCCTGTCCATAATGCTTATATTACAGGTCCTTCTCAAAAAATTAGCATATTGTGATAAAGTTCATTATTTTCTGTAATGTACTGCTAAACATTAGACTTTCATATATTTTAGATTCATTACACACAACTGAAGTAGTTCAAGCCTTTTCTTGTTTTAATATTGATGATTTTGGCATACAGCTCATGAAAACCCAAAATTCCTATCTCAAAAAATTAGCATATCATGAAAAGGTTCTCTAAACGAGCTATTAACCTAATCATCTGAATCAACTAATTATACTCTAAACACCTGCAAAAGATTCCTGAGGCTTTTACAAACTCCCAGCCTGGTTCATTACTCAAAACCGCAATCATGGGTAAGACTGCCGACCTGACTGCTGTCCAGAAGGCCATCATTGACACCCTCAAGCAAGAGGGTAAGACACAGAAAGAAATTTCTGAACGAATAGGCTGTTCTCAGAGTGCTGTATCAAGGCACCTCAGTGGGAAGTCTGTGGGAAGGAAAAAGTGTGGCAGAAAACGCTGCACAACGAGAAGAGGTGACCGGACCCTGAGGAAGATTGTGGAGAAGGACCGATTCCAGACCTTGGAGGACCTGCGGAAGCAGTGGACCGAGTCTGGAGTAGAAACATCCAGAGCCACCATGAACAGGCGTGTGCAGGAAATGGGCTACAGGTGCCACATTCCCCAGGTCAAGCCACTTTTGAACCAGAAACAGCAGCAGAAGCGCCTGACCTGGGCTACAGAGAAGCAGCACTGGACTGTTGCTCAGTGGTCCAAAGTACTTTTTTCGGATGAAAGCTAATTTTGCATGTCATTCGGAAATGAAGGTGCCAGAGTCTGGAGGAAGACTGGGGAGAGGGAAATGCCAAAATGCCTGAAGTCCAGTGTCAAGTACCCACAGTCAGTGATAGTCTGGGGTGCCATGTCAGCTGCTGGTGTTGGTCCACTGTGTTTTATCAAGGGCAGGGTCAATGCAGCTAGCTATCAGGAGATTTTGGAGCACTTCATGCTTCCATCTGCTGAAAAGCTTTATGGAGATGAAGATTTCATTTTTCAGCACGACCTGGCACCTGCTCACAGTGCCAAAACCACTGGTAAATGGTTTACTGACCATGGTATTACTGTGCTCAATTGGCCTGCCAACTCTCCTGACCTGAACCCCATAGAGAATCTGTGGGATATTGGGAAGAGAAAGTTGAGAGACGCAAGACCCAACACTCTGGATGAGCTTAAGGCCGCTATCGAAGCATCCTGGGCCTCCATAACACCTCAGCAGTGCCACAGGCTGATTGCCTCCATGCCACGCCGCATTGAAGCAGTCATTTCTGCAAAAGGATTCCCGACCAAGTATTGAGTGCATAACTGAACATAATTATTTGAAGGTTGACTTTTTTTGTATTAAAAACACTTTTCTTTTATTGGTCGGATGAAATATGCTAATTTTTTGAGATAGGAATTTTGGGTTTTCATGAGCTGTATGCCAAAATCATCAATATTAAAACAAGAAAAGGCTTGAACTACTTCAGTTGTGTGTAATGAATCTAAAATATATGAAAGTCTAATGTTTAGCAGTACATTACAGAAAATAATGAACTTTATCACAATATGCTAATTTTTTGAGAAGGACCTGTATATTGTGGCTCCTTTCTAATATATGAATAGTCATTTTTATAACTTTTATAATTTTTATAATAACTTGCACAAGCCCTTACATGGTTAATCATTGAGAAGTGCTTTTAGAAGTGAGTTGAAAACTTGCATCAGCTTGATTAAATCAACCTGTGAGAATGGGGTGAAGCGATAGCTTCAATATCACTGCTAGCTTATGTGCTCTGAAGTACAGCATAGGAATGCAAATATGATATGATGAGGGAGGAAAACAAAGCTATGCATTGTGATATTTATGTACTGTTGGATGTAAATTGCGCTGTACGTAGCTGGTGAATTGGAGGGATGGGGACACAGGGAGCAGGATATTGCACTGTCTGCTCTCCCCGCCCAGGGGGTGGGAACTTAGAGAATAAAGGATTGAGCATACTGCCAAGTAGCCAATCCCATGATTAAGACAAATTCATGTCGAAATATGTAGGGGCCGTGGCTACTTAGCGATATTTAGAGTGAGATATAGGACGCTGACTTTGTTATACATCGATCGGCTATCAGTGGGAGCAGGGACGAGGAGTGGTGAGCTGACACTGTGCAATCTCGTTTACCCTGGTTCTGCCGTGGCCATCCATTTACCAGTTATTTGATCCTATGGAGTGCTGTGTACAAGTGACTTTTCTATGCTGTGGTTTTTAATCTAACATGCGAGTGTAAATGCAGTGATTTTTTGAGATATTAAAACTGTGTGAACATATTACACTATTGGAGATTGTCTTTCTCATTCACATGTGGAGTTGCTTAAAGTGGAGGGCCACCCTGAAAAAAAAAACTGTTAATAAAAAAAAAAAAAAAAAAATAAAAAATAGCTGTTGCTAGGCAGATCGTCCTAATCTGCCTTTTCCTGTTCCGCTGCGCTGTTCTCTCTTCTGCTCCGAGCGCCGCCTTCTAGTGAATGGGGCACGGTGTGTTATGGGAACTATGTCCCACAACACATTGCGTTCCCCATTCACAAATTCGACTCGCGCATGCGCAGTAGGCCGGGTACTCCGGTTTCCTCCCACACTCCAAAGACATGCTGGTAGGTTAATTAGATCCTGTCGATAAAATTGGCCAAATATGTGTATGTTGTATGTGTTTGTAAGCGTGTCAGGACCCCACTATACCACAGATGGACACCAGTTTCAAAAAGCGCCCTGAGGCGATTTAGTTCGCATAGGTTGCGCTATACAAGTCATTCATTCACTCTATTCATTTATTTTGATACACCACATTTTACTCTATTGTATAGTTTGACTTTACATAGATAGCAGCCAGCGCCGCTCATTCCACACTATATACTAGGAATATTGCACAGTCTAAACTACGTGGCATGTTCACCAATGCCAGGAAATACTGTTGTATGAGGAGGATTTGGATTTTGTGGGATTTCAGAGACCAAGGGTATACCCTGTATCGCAGGGATAGAGAGGGTAAAAAAGGGGGAGAGGTTTGTCTATATATTAAGAATAATGTACAAGTGAATGTGAGAGATGACATCACTAAGGGAGCTAGGGAGGAGGTGGAATCCTTATGGGTATATCTCCAAAGGCATGAAGCTAAGGGGAAAATAATACTGCGAGTATGCTATAGGCCCCTAACCCGAGGGAGGAGGGGGATAGGGACCTCCTATCACAATTTGGATTAGCCGCAAGGATGGGAAGTTATATTATAATGGGGGACTTTAATTATCCAGACATAGACTGGGCGGAGGGAACCAGTTCCTAAATGTCTTGATGGATAATTTCATGGGTCAGATGGTAGACGCACCAACTAGAAATAAAGCGTTACTAGATCTACTGATTATAAAAGTAAATAATAATGTGGAGCTTGCTAGCTCCAATAAACGCACATCCTTTGAGGTCTTCCAAAAGGATAAATCAGAATGGCGTCCTTATGTTGATATTTTCAATCCAATTGCACAGCCAAGGATAAGGATCAGTGCTAATGCAAAATCTTGAATGGGCAACTAATACATGGCTGTATTCCCACAACATGGATAACAATCTGTGCAAATAAGCAAATAAATCCAGCTAACTACATGATTAAATAAATAAATCACATCAATAAATAACTAAAAAATATTGAAGTGCAAAACATGTGCAAGTTAATGTGTAAAAAAATGGTATGTAAATAAATTCAGCAACACTGTGTGCATAAATAGATAAAGTGTTCACACATAAATATAAAAAATATAAATAAACCAGTCTGTGCAAAATAACATAAATTAAATGAAATCTGTGCAATAAATGCCTGTGCAAAAATGCCAATGTGAACGATAACTCAGCAAAAAAAATGCCTGTGCAAAAAAAAAAAAAATGCCTGTGCAAAAAAATGCCAATGTGAACAATAAATGTGCTGAATGATGTGCCAAAAATGCCCAGTATTAATTTAAAGTGCAAAGCAAGTAAATATCAAAGCAATAGTCCAAACAGTGCTTCAAATAGTCAATAAAATTCTAATGTGTAACACGGTCTCAGCTAAGGATTTCCTGTGTATGAGCTCCATTTTCATGTGCCTTGAAGTTCAAATGCAGCCAGTGATCCCATCCATGCAAATTCCAGTGAGGTGATAAAAGATTTTTGCCCCAGCCTCTTGCCTAAGGGCTCTTTCACACTGGGCGGATCAGTGCTGATCCACCCCGTGCATATCCGCTTGCTCAGCGGGGATCGCCGGAGCGATCTTCGCTGAGCAGGAAGATGACAGGTCCGTCTCTGCACACAGCGCAGGGACGGACTTGTCAGAGCGCCGCTCTCCCCTATGGGAGATCGGGTGACGATGGACCGTAGAGTCGGACGAGATCGGGTGTCAGCGGATGCTCATCCACTGACACCAGCTATCCCATAGGGATACATGTATGTCCGTTTTTCATCCGAAAACAATAGGATGAAAAATGGACATACGGACCGTCCGTGTGAAAGAGCCCTTAAGGTAAGGTAGAAATCACCTTACAATCAATAGTTGCTCCTGCTTCTGGGCTTCACCTGCTGACGCTGTTCCAGATTAAACCAATCCCACCAGGCACTCAATCAATCAAGGACTCCATAGTGTAGCAAGTCAGAACAACGTTTTTAATAAAAAAATAAAAGACTTAGGCTGCTTTCACACTGGAGTGGTGGGGGCGCTGGCGGTAAAGCGGCGCTATATTTAGCGCCGCTTTACCGGCGTTTTAGCGGCGCATTTCGGCCGCTAGCGGGGTGGTTTTACCCCCCCGCGAGCGGCCGAAAAAGGGTCAATACCGCCCGCAACCCGCCGCTGCAGCGGCGTTTTGCGGGCGGGTTCGGCGCGCTCCCCCATTGTTTTCAATGGGACCGGGCGCTATAGGAGCGGTAAATATACCGCTCCTATAGCGAGCCAAAGATGAGGCTTGCAGGACATTTTTGAGCGTCCTGCAAGCGCACCGCTTCAGTGTGAAAGCCCTCGGGCTTTCACACTGAAGGAACAGAAACAGCTGTTTCGGGACGGTTTGCAGGCGCTATTCTTAGCGCAATAACGCCTGCAAACCGCCCCAGTGTGAAAGCAGTCTTACAGTTTCAATTTAAAATTAACAGCGGTAGTACAAACTGTGTGACCGATCCCGGCCGAGATCGGACACGCTCTGTCACCAGACTCTCTCTCCTGATGCGTAGGAATCAAAGGAAGATTTTTTTGCACAGGCATTTTTTTTTCTTTTTTTTTTGCAAAGGGATTATTTTATTTTTATTTTTTTTGCACAGACATTTTTTGTTATCATTTACTTTGGAATTTTTGCACAAGCATTTATTGCACAGATTTAATTTAATTTAAGTTATTTTGCACAGACCGATTTATTTATATTTTTTATATTTATGTGTGAACACTTTTTTATCTATTTATGCACACAGTGTTGCTAAATTTATTTACATACCATTTTGTTACACATTAACTTGTACATGTTTTGCACTTCAATATTTTTTAGTTATTTATTGATGTGATTTATTTATTTAATCATGTAGTTAGCTGGATTTATTTGCTAAGGCCGCGTACACACGAGCGGACCTTCCCGCGTGTGTGGGCTCCGGCGGACTGTTTCCTCCCAAAAGTCCAGCGAACTAAGTTTTTTAAGTTCAGACTTAAAATTGTCAGCTGGACTCGGCAGTCCGGCGGACAATCCCGCCATCTGTGTGCTAGTCCGCAGGGTTTTTGAAATGAACGGACTTGCCTCGCACACGGAGGAAAGTCCATTCATTTAGAACGTGACTCCAGGTAGACGGGACTAGCGAAGGCAGTGAATGCCGCCGCGCTAGCCCCGTCACCTGGCATGGATTTAAAAGGGAATCCCTACGCCGAAAAAATGGTGTGGGGGTCCCCCCCAAATCCATCTCAGACCCTTATCCGAGCACGCAGCCCGGCCGGTCAGGAAAGGGGGTGGAGACGAGCGAGCGCCCCCCCCCCCTCCTGAGCCATACCAGGCCGCGTGCCCTCAACATGGGGGGTGCCCTGGGGAAAGGGGGGCCCTGCGGCTCCCCCCACCCCAAAGCACCTTGTCCCCATGAGGACAAGGGCCTCTTCCCAACAACCCTGGCCGTTTGTTGTCGGGGTCTGCAGGCGGGGGGCTTATCGGAATCCGGGAGCCCCATTTAATAAGGGGGCCCCCAGATACCGGCCCCCCACCATATGTGAATGAGTATGGGGTACGATGTAAAAGGGGTACGATATGATGTCACAGTCCCGGAGGATGCTGGGACTGTGACATCATATGGGGGCGGGGTCACCATGTGACATGAGCATGTGACCCGCCCCTTGTCCCTATATAAGTCACAGCACCGCGTGTCTCTGCCATTCCGGCCAGAGACAGTGTCGTGTCAACATCGGATGAAGAAAGAAGAACAACAAGCAGAAGCAGAAGGCGGCGACAGCGACGACGGCAACAGAAGCCCAGGCCACCGGCAAGAACAGAAGAGACCCCGAAGACCCCCAAAGTCGGAACAAGACCCCCAGACGACGGCGGCGACGAAGAAGAAAGCCAGACTCCTCTGCTAGTGAAAGAGCTAGGTAAAAGAGCAGAAGATAGCGGAGGAGTTCGGCGAGAAGACCCCCCAAGACGGAAGAAGACCCCCGGAGCTGTGCAATAAAATATTTTAAAAAATTGTGTAGTTTTTTTTTTTTTATTATTTACACTTTTTTCCTTAGGTGAATGGGTAGGGGTACATCGTGAAAATGTATACAGTCTAAGGAGCAATGTCTACAAGAACTTGATTGACAGCTACAAGATGAAGATACTTATGTCAAATTATTGGGCAACCCTACTAATAAATTCAAGAAAGAATTAGAATTAATAGTCAACCTAGGTATAAAAAAGGAAGTATTAAATAAAAAAGAAGCTAAGTATTTGATACCAGAGTCATGCAGAATCCCAGTAATATAGACCATCCAGAAAATAAATAAGAATCAAGAACAACCGCCAGGCAGACCTATCGTGAATGGTATAGACTCGCTGACCTCAAGGACGGGATAATACATTGATTATTTTATACAACCGGCACTGCAGAATAAAAAGACATATATCTTAAGGATACCAAGCATATTTTACAATTGTTAGACACGGTACCAGTATTAGAAGGTATTTTATCAGGGCGACACAGTGGTGTAGTGGTTAGCACTCTCACCTAGCAGTAAGAAAGGTCGCTGGTTCGGATCCCAACCATGACACTACCTGCCTGGAGTTTGCATGTTCTCACTGTGCCTGCGTGGGTTTCCTCCAGGTACTCCGGTTTCCTCCCACACTCCAAAGACATGCAGGTAGATTAATTGGCTTCTGTCCAAAAATTGGCCCTTGTATATGAATGGGGACCTTGGATTGTGGGCTCCTTGAGGGTAAGGACCAATGTGAGTGAGCAATGTACAGGGATAGGGACAATTGTAGACACTCGCTCAGGTTGAACTGGATGGACTGATGTCTTTATTCAACCTATGAAGGTAGGTAGAAGGTAGAACCCTCTTAGCCACCGCAGATGTGTAATCATTATACACAATTGTTCAACATCATGAAGCATGCGCAGCGACCAAATGGCTCCTTAGAACACATAGCACATTAATCTGTAAGCAGAGAAAGTTTCTCATTAAGTGCTTGGATTTTTGCTTAACCGCTTCCCGACCGCCTAACGCCGATATACGTCGGCAAAATGGCACGGGCAGGCAAAATCACGTACCTGTACGTGATCGTGCATGTGTCTGCCTGTGGGTCGCGCGCGCGCTGCCAGCGGCCCGCTCGCGACCCGGTCGGGAGCTCCGTGACCCCGGCCGCGGGACCAGCGGACCCGATCGCCGCTGGTGTCCCGTGATCAGGTTACGGAGCTGAAGAACGGGGAGAGGTATGTGTAAACAAACCTCTCCCCGCGCTTCCTACTCTGCCTGTCATTGATCGGCTGTTCCCTGTCATCGGGAAAGCAGATCAATGACGTCAGACGTCAGCCCCGCCCCCTAATGTAAAAAAAAACACACACGTCACAGCCCATAACCCCTCCCCTCCCCCTAGTGGTTAACCCCTTCACTACAACTGTCATTTATACAGGAACCAATGCATTTAAATAGCATTGATTGCTGTATAAATGACAATGGTCCCAAAAATGTCCGAGGTGTCCGCCATAATGTCGCAGTCACAATAAAAATCGCTGATCGCCGCCATTTACTAGTAAAAAAAAAAAAAAAATATTAATAAAAATGCTATAAAACTATCCCCTATTTTGTAAACGCTTTAACTTTTGCGCAAACCAATCAATAATCGCTAATTGCGATTTTTTTTTTTTTTTACCAAAAATATGTAGAAGAATACGTATCAGCCTAAACTGAGGAAAAAACATTTTTTTTATATATTTTTTGGGGATATTTATTATAGCAAAAAATATTGCATTGTTTTCAAAATTGGCGCTCTATTTTTGTTTATAGCGCAAAAAAAAAAAAACGCAGGGGCGATCAAATACCACCAAAAGAAAGCTCTATTTATGGGAAAAAAAGGACGCCAATTTTGTTTTGAAGCCACGTCGCACGACTGCGCAATTGTCAGTTAAAGCGACGCAGTGCCGAATCGCAAAAAGGGGCCTTGTCCTTTGGCTGCCAATTGGTCCGGGGCTGAAGTGGTTAAAGTACAGCTATTTTTGGCATAGCCAAACCTACTACAGGCAGGCTACTGGAATAGCTATGGGGGCTAAATTTGCTCCCAGTGTTGCAAATGCATTTATGGCGCACTGGGAGGAGGATGCTGTTTATAAAAATATGCCTGCTGAGCTAACATTATATAAAAGATACATTAACGATTTAATCATTGTCTGGAATGGGAGCAGGGATTCACTTGAAGACTTTTTGAAGAATCTGAATGATAATGACAAGAATATATGTCTGGTGTGGAAAATAGTGTTGGTCTGGTGTTTTTCTTGATTTAAACATATCTCTGGAAGAAGACAAGGTGATCACGAAAACCCACTTTAAAAATGTGGACACCAACAGTTATCTGTCCATGAATAGTTGTCACTTCAAACCTTGGCTATATAACATACCTAAGGGGCAACTAGTCAGAACTAGAAGAAATTGTACAAAGGAAGAAGATTACAGGATGCAAGCTGTTGTTGCAAGCTGTTGTGTATTAAGTAATTTTTAACGAAGATATTTTTAAGATACAAAATCAATCTATATGACACAGTCTATATATGTGAAACTTATTCACGGAGACGAGTGATCATACAAAATAGTTACATTTATTGGTTGACAGAAAACAAATATTTACATGAAATTTAAAATACAGGTTGCATTATTTGAACATTTTGACAATTAATGGAAATACCCTTAAACTGGGTGTAGTAGTACCTTGGACACAATATCACCATGATAACTTCTTCAGCAGAATCAATAACCTTATGATATTTGACAATTTAACAGAATGTCTGTATTTCACACACCCAGCCTTTACTGTGCTGCAGGTAAGTAACGTTGAACAATGCAAAATAAATTAGACGTTTGTTTTGTCCATAAAAGTGGCAACTATGCAAAAAGTAATATATAATGAAAAATTTAATATTAGAGAAAAAATCTAAAAGGCGGTTATTGATTCTGGAGAATGATTATCAACAGTAGAATATTCAATACATCACTAATTAAGAGAACATACTAGATAAAATCAACATGACATATTTACCCATTCCAAACTGGCTATTAGTCTGGATTGCTGGTTAACAGGATTCAAGATGTTAAAGTCTATATTCATGCATGGGTGTCAGTCTATCTGGGAAGATGTTTTTCTCCCAGTGTCCCTTCCCCCAGGGTGGGCCCCTGAGCTCTCGTCAGGTTGGGTCCCTGAGCTCCCTCTCAGGGTGAGTCCCTGAGCCCTCTTTTCTAATGGCATCTTTCTTGTCTCTTAAATACCCCTCAAACAATAAGCTAACAAAACTTGTAATATATTCAGCCCAAAAGGTATGTGTTCCTTTTCTATTGGCAGGCAAAATGTAAAGTTTACCTTTCCCAGGAGTCTAAATGATTTTAAGCTAATCGTACCTTCGCCCACTAGGTGTCTCACATGTGTTTTGGTGCTTCTCTGTAAATTTATATATTTTATTTTATATTGTGGATTATTTGTACCTTAGTGAAAATAATCTCTCAAACTGGGAATTCTACTAACCACATACTAGCAAATACGCTTAGCATAATTATTGATTAATTACTTGCATAAAATGGTGATATATATGTATATCTGTAAAAATTTAGTCCATTTGAAAAGGACACAGGTTATATATATATATATATATATATATATATATATATATATATATATATATATATATATATATATAATTAATCAACATCACATACAATTATTATCTATATTGATACCTGTATAATTTGGGTATCCAGTCAATACTTGTTTATCTAAGCATAGGTTCAATTCTTATACAGTTATATCATGATCATATGTTTTTCATAATACTAATTTGTTCCTAAAACACTTCTACTTATAATCACACTTTCATATATATTCTCTTGATTACACAGTTCTTCAACACATCAGATACTAAAATTATAATGTCTCTTTTGTGACCTACAAATATCACATATAATTTGAATGACTTATATTCACTGTACTTTGAATATATATATTCATATATATATATATATATATATATATATATATATATATATATATATATATATATATATTTTGAAAATATGTCTGATTTGCATCTACTTTTAAAATCATGTTTTGAAATGGACTTTGAGCAGTCCAATAAATGTTTTAGATAGCTTAGCTGTGTACACAAGTCCTAAAAACTTCACACAATAGGTTTTGTTGGACAAGGTGTCAGCTATAGAATTTTGTCTTCATGGTTGTAAATTGTCCAAACAGTCTTTACTTTTTCTAGTCACGGAATACTTCCCAGGTGATAATTACTTATTCTTAATTATGCTATTCTGGTCTTCTCAATCTAACCAAAAATAAGTACACATCTTTTGTTTGGTGACAAAGGGTACCATTGTTTCTATTTTCTTTCTGGCTTAACACCTGCTTGTAAAAAACCTTGAATAGTTGAGTTGTAGCAATTTAGAATACATGAGTTCTACTGTGTCTTAACCGCTTCCCGACCGCCTCACGCAGATATACTGCGGCAAAATGGCACAGGCAGGCAAAATCACGTACCTGTGCGTGGCCCTTTAATTGCCTGCCCGTGGGTCGGGCGTGCTCGCGACCCGGTCGGGAGCTCCGTGACCCCGGCCGCGGGACCAGCGGACCCGATCGCCACTGGTGTCCCGCGATCGGGTCACGGAGCTGAAGAACGGGGAGAGGTATGTGAAAACAAACCTCTCCCCGCGCTTCCTACTCTGCCTGTCATTGATTGGCTGTTCCCGGTCATCGGGAAAGCCGATCAATGACGTCAGACATCAGCCCCGCCCCCAATGTAAAAAAACACATTTAAATAGCATTGATTGCTGTATAAATGACAATGGTCCCAAAAATGTGTCAAAAATGTCCGATGTGTCCGCCATAATGTCGCAGTCACAATAAAAATCGCTGATCGCCGCCATTACTAGTAAAAAAAAAAATATTAATAAAAATGCTATAAAACTATCCCCTATTTTGTAAACACTATAACTTTTGCGCAAACCAATCAATAATCGCTAATTGCAATTTCTTTTACCAAAAATATGTAGAAGAATACGTATCGGCCTAAACTGAGGAAAAAAAATGTTTATTTATATATATTTTGGGGATATTTATTATAGCAAAAAGCAAAAAATATTGCATTGTTTTCAAAATTGTCGCTCTATTTTTGTTTATAGCGCAAAAAATAAAAACCGCAGGGGCGATCAAATACCACCAAAAGAAAGCTCTATTTGTGGGAAAAAAAGGACGCCAATTTTGTTTTGGAGCCACGTCGCACGACCGCGCAATTGTCAGTTAAAGCGACGCAGTGCCGAATCGCAAAAAGGGGCCTGGTCCTTTGGCTGCCAATTGGTCAGGGGCTGAAGTGGTTAAAGGTCTCCAATAGTTCAGTTATTGCGACCTCACAGTTCATGTGTCTTTTTGAGGCCTTTTTGGAATTATACATTTCTGCCAGTGAATAGTAAATGTATTTCTTCATAAATTCACAACAAAGCCAATCTGATTGGTACAAGGTTTAAAGAAAAGGAATATGAAGACACCTTGATCAATAAACAAATACAGCATGTTAAAGAAATGGATAGAATAACTATGTTACAAAATAAGCCCAATAAGAAAGCATACCAAAAGGAGGCTCCATGTCTGATATTAGACTATAATGTCCAACACAAAGAAGTGGCTAAGCTCATTCAGCGTCACTGGCATATACTTAAAAGTGATGAAGATTTAAAAACATTTTGCCGGATAAACCCAATATCATTTACAAGAGGGCGCCCACTCTGAGGGATATGATAGTGAAGTCGGTAGTAGAACCCGCTCCTAAGACAGGTTACACCCTCTTTACTGGGAAGGGATTCTTCCCTTGTAAAAATTGTTACGCATGTCATCACTCAAGAAAATTTCAGAGGAAGAGGCTAGAATTTACAGCCACTACCACAGGACAATCTTATACAATTAGAGACTTTATAGGGTGCCATACGGAAGGAGTAGTGTATGGCCTTCAATGTAGTTGCAATCTACAATATATAGGAAGAACTAAAAGGGCACTCAATGTCAGAATAAAGTAGCATGTACAGGGGGTCCCCGACTTACGAACACCCGACCTACGAACAACCCCTACTTACGAACGGGGTGCTGCGGGGACCCTCCGCCATTTTTCGGTGGTTTTCGGCGTCTTTCGGCCGTTCTGCGCATGCGCGGCCATACGGAGCGTCGAAAAATGACGGAAATGTCCGTAATTTGCCGCGCATGCGCAGAACGGCAACAGACGGAACATCGGAAGCGTCCGGAAATCTCCGTATTTGTCGGTCTGCGCATGCGCGCCGACTTACGAACATTTCCGACTTCCGTACACGGGGCCAGTCCCTAACGAGTTCGTAACTCGGGGACCCCCTGTACAGAACATTATAAATTAGGGCTGTTACTGATTAAAATGTTTGTTCGATTAATCGATTTTTTTTTTTTATTATTTTAATCGATTAATTTCGATTAATTATGACGCACATACAGTTTTTTTCAAAAATGTTTTCCCCCATACTGTACTGTCCACATCTCCCCCATACTGTCCACATCTCCCCCATACTGTACTGTCCACATCTCCCCCATACTGTACTGTCCACATCTCCCCCCATACTGTACTGTCCACATCTCCCCATACCTCCCTCATACCTTAATATTCACGATTGTCTGCTCCGGAATAGACAGCAGGCAGACCTGTCCGTCCTCAGAGTAGACGGCACAAGCAGGCGGGCGATGATGACGTCAGCGCGCCGCTACTAAGCCGCCGTCGGGTGGACCAAGATGGCCGCGGCTCCGGAGCTAGGGCGAAGCCGCGGCTTTTCCTATGGGCCAGACCGTGGAGCTCACTCCGTGGATCGTCCTCGATCAAAATTATTTTGATCGATCAAAGAAATTAACGATTAATCGAACAATTAATCGTTAATTTCCGCAGCCCTATTATAAATGGTTTCCCAAAGCACAATGTCTCCAGGCATTTTGCTGCAGTTCACAATAGAGATCCATCCCAATTACGATTTTGGGGTATTGAAAGATACAAGGCATCATGGAGAGGTAGCCATGAGATCAGGACGATCAGCCAAAAAGAGTCGAGGTGGATACACACTATGAGAACTCTCACACCTGAAGGCTTAAACGTAGAATTTGATCGTAACTGTTTCCTCAGTAATTTTTAGTATTTAATATAGTATATATTTTTAATATGCATTTATCTTTTAATTTCCGGTATGCAACTTTTATTCACTTTTTTCTATTATCTGATTTATCTGTCGTGTAAATAGTTTACCCATATAGGGAACACTACATGGTTGCCATTTTTAATCTCAGATTTTAATAATTAAATTTTTTAATTTTATATCGAATTTTAACTTCTGTTTTTTAAAATAAATTTCTACGCAATCTAAATTTACTTGTTTCTTTTCTAAAGTACTGGCTTTTTTCCAGGTTTAAATTATACTATTAACTACCTGATCTAGAAGCTATTGAGTAGATCTGACAGGCGGAAATAACACAATTTTATCTCAAGGAGTCAAATGTCCCAATACCACTAATTTAATTAGTTCCGGTTTTGGTCTCTCTCCTTATAATTGGTATATTGAGTTCCACACTCTGGACTGTCACCACAGATAGTTGTTACTGTGATAACCAACAAAAAGGCCTTGTCTGTTCAATACAGGGGGCTATAAGAAAATGGCCGCTGGTGTTTAACATAGCGGACTACAAGAAAATGGCTGTGGTTGTTGAATACAGCGGACCACAAGGAAACGGCAGCATTTACACTTCCGGTTTTGCTATACATAAGGAAGTCCACAACAGCCAATCCGTTTTTCCTGATGAAGTCACGTGGATGACGTAATGCGTAGGGAGTGGACGGAAGTGGATGTAGATCATAATACCGGAAGTGACGTGAGAACGGCAAGAAAATGCCACACTGTTACTGTTTTTGCTTTTAAATTGCATTATCTATGTAAGAGTCCATTCTGCCTTCATTTAATAAACATAATTAGTGTTTTGACATACTACAGTAATGGAGGTATTTCTTTCCTCTTTTTTCCTCCTCTGTGAGCGAATTAACATTGGAGTGTGCAGATGTGGATGCGGAGGTTCCGTGCAGCTTAATTACAGGGACAGAGGGCGCCTTGGTGGCAGATATCAGAATAGGAGAAAAGGCTATCCATAACAATTTTATGCTGACACAACAACAATTGTTGGATTGCATATTTATATTCGCTTACCTTAAAAGGATCTGCGGGAAGCTTAATCAATATATATGGGAGCAGTATATATAAGAACACCATTCTAAGGAGGTTTAACTATATAAGAAGATATAAGAAATTTATATGTACAATATAACACTAGGTGTCTTTAGACATTTCCCAGTTCTTTCCTACTTTTATTGTTTCACTTGTATGAATACTGGACTTTGGATCAATCCCTTCACTTTTTGGGTTTAATTAGAACTTATTATATTTGTATTATTTTAGGGTGTGTGCGCCACATACCGTTGCGCAGGATCACCTTTTTGCATTTATGCAATAACACAAGGCTGTAAAGACACTGGGCAAGGCTGCATTGATGGGCATTTAAATGTAAGTTTTTTTTTTTTTTTTCCTTAACCACTACACATCCGGCCGTAGCCGAATGACGGCCACAGCGCGGATGTGAAATCCCGGGAGGCCGTCATATGACGGCCTCCCCTTTCCTCGTTCCCTGTGCGCGCTCACGAGCGCGCAGCAGGGAAATTCTGTGTTGGCCGTGTCCCTCGGACACGGCCAATCACAGATCGCTGTAAACGGCCAATAACAGTGGCCGTTTACTGCGCGATCGCCCTGGCCAATGAGAGATGATCTCATATGTAAACATATGAGATCATCTCTCAGCGCCGCTCCTCCTCCTCACACAGAGACAGCGTGTGAGGAGGGGGAGGTGAACGGCTGCAGCGCCGTAAGTTTTAAAAATAAAAATGAAATGCCATCTGTGCCCACTGCCACCACTGCAATCTGCCCCATGCCATCTGTGCCATCTGTAGTCAGTGCCATCTGTAGTCAGTGCCATCTGTAGTCAGTGCCACCTGTCATTAGTGCCATCTGTCATCAGTGCCACATAGTGCCATCTGTCATCAGTGCCA
This sequence comes from Lithobates sylvaticus, assembly GCA_028564925.1. NCBI lineage: Eukaryota > Metazoa > Chordata > Amphibia > Anura > Ranidae > Lithobates > Lithobates sylvaticus. Next base: position 92,122,196 of record CM053032.1, read on the forward strand.
CATATTAGTGCCATCTGTCATCAGTGTCACGTATTAGTGCCATCTGTCATCAGTGCCACCTGTCAGTGTCACGTGCCATCTGTTATCAGTGTCACCTGTCATCAATGCCACGTATCAGTGCCACGTATTAGTGCCATCTCTCATCAGTGCCACATATTAGTGCCACGTGATATCAGTGCCATGTATGATTGCCATCTCTCATCAGTGCCACATATTAGTGCCATCTGTCATCAGTGTCACGTGTCATCAGTGCCCCGTATTAGTACCATCTGTCATCAGTGCCACGTCAGTGTCACGTGTCATCAGTGCCACGTCAGTGTCACGTGTCATTGTCCTGGTGCTCCAGGGCCTTCAAAAGTGTACTAGGTAGTCAACAATTTAGATGTGTAATTTATGCTCCTAGAACACGTGATGGCGCTCCCTGCATGTTGGGCCTCTCTATGTGGCCAGGCTGTGTAAAAGTCCCACATATGTGGTATCGTAATAATCAGGAGGAGTAGCAGAATTTATTTTGGGGTGTCAGTTGTGGTATACACATGCCATGTGAGAGAAATAACCTATTACAATGACAATTTTGTAGAAAAAAAAATTAAAAATAAAAAAATAATTCATTTTGCAAAGAATTGTGGGAAAAAATGACAACATCAAAAAGCTCACCATGCCTCTTACTAAATACCTTGGAATGTCTACTTTCAAAAAAGGGGTCATTTGGGGGGTATTTGTACTTTCCTGGCTTGTTCGGGTCACAAGAAATGAGATCGGCCACCAGTACATAAGATGTGATCAATTTTGTATAATTCGCACCACAGCTTGTAGAGTCTGTAACTTTCACAAAGACCAAATAATTTCCACTAATTTGGGTTATTTTTACCAAAGATATGTGGCAGTATAAATTGTGGCCAAAATTTATGAAGAAAAATTAATAATTTCCTAAATTGTATCACGGAAACAAAGAAAAATGCGTTTAGTTTTTTTCAAAATTTTCGGCCTTTTTTCAATTATAGCGCAAAAAATAAAAAACCCAGAGGTGATCAAATACCACCAAAAGAAAGCTCTATTTGTGGGAAAAAAAAAGGACAAAAAATTAATTTGGGTACAGTATTGCATGACTGAGTAATTGTCAGTCAAAGCGTGAGAGCACCGAAAGCTGAAAATTGGTCTGGATGGGAGGGGGGTTTAAGTGCCTGGTAGGCAAGTGGTTAAACTTCCCTCCTAAAAGTTTTTTTCCTTAAAATTACCTCCTAAACTTGGGGTGCGTGTTATACGCCGATAAATACGGTGTGTATGTATGTATGTATGTATGTATGTATGTGTATATGTATGTGTATATATATATATATATATATATATATATATATATATATATATATATATACATATACATACTGTAATGGAAATTTGTAAGTTCTGTATATAATTGTATTCTATTTTGTATGTATTGCACACTGCCCTCACTGTGCACACGGCACTAATAATGTTTTCAGTACATGTTTACATTCTTTCGAGTCCTGATTAGAATAAGCCTGCCTATGATACGCCCCTTGTTACCATAAATGAACAATTGTAATATTAATGTGATACCTACGTAATCATGTGTATAAAAACCCCTGAATTGCGTCATAATAAAGGAGAACGGTTGTTTGGAAAGATGCTGAGCGTATCTTTTGTGTCTGTTCCCTACTGCAGTAGTTATTATTAATTTGGAACCACTAATCAATATGAGGATAGGAGTTGCCTATCTATAAATTTCCAGGACAGGTGGCGAGCTTTTCCCAGGAGGGGTTAAAAGGTGACCCTGAGTATCCGAAACGAGGAGCTTGAGACGATCCGGGAATTTCTGATAATCAGCCGGCTGAGGTAAGCCTTTTGCTTACATTTGAGTTATCAGACTTCCTTGATCGGTAAGGCATTTTCGGGACAAAGGGTACCTATCTTACTCCCCTTAATCGAACTGTATTGATTGGTGGTTATATGTTATCACTGTCTACTGTCCATCAGAGTGTTATAGATGAGAAAGGGAAGAATAGTGCTGTTCACAGGTATATGTAGTACATCTGCTAGATAAAGTAGTTTAGAGGCAAGAGGGTATAGGCACACGTAGAGAAGACTGGCCAGTCATTATGGGCATTAAATTAAGTAAGGGAATGAAGGGTAAGAGACCCTCAAAAATGCCCAGCGCAAGAGGAGCGCTATATATGAACCGAAGGTGCGGTTCCGCCTATACTGAGCCCCTAGATTAATGGTTAAAGTGGACATGGATCCACAATGGGTAACTGGGTTACCACCGAAGTCCACAGGGACTAAGAATCATGCAGAATACACAGCTAGAGAAACAGCTATCTATGTGAGCAGGATGGATCAAGGGTGACAATTAACACTAGACAGAAAGGGACATTTTCATGTTAAGTTGTGGGATGAATTTGGGGTCAGGCACTACAACTAGTAAAGTCAAGAAACAGAGAAATGAGAGTTAAAACAGAATACTTTATATGTTGTCAGAGAGGAAAGATGGGATGAGCACTATGGCTGCCCGTCTGATCATAGAAGGTACAGTATGTGAAGTATGGTATTACAATACATTGGATGCAAAGGATATCAGAACAAAATAAGGAAAGCAGAAATTTATCAAGGAAGTATTTAGAAGAGTTAAAAGAATGTGAGAGAATGATATGCATGTGTTGTGTACAAATGGGAAAAATGTAAGCGATTTTAGAGAGATATTCGTGTATGTGTGTGAATGCTGGAACCTTTAGTTCTATCACTTGTGTGTGTCATGTACGCAGATGTGACCCCCCTCCTTTGTGCTCTTCTGAAAGAATGTAGCTGGGATGAGAGGTTGGTGATAAGCTGGAAGGACACCATGCCAATTTCAGTTTTTTTAGACAAAACATTTATAACTTTATGTGCCGGGTTAACGAATCTAATGATAAACAATGTGATCACAATTATTTTTGAATCTGTTTTCCAAACATGGTAAAATGAAGGTTACATTTAACCGTGTATTACACAAATTGAATATCCTTTGATAGTGGAAACAGTGCATTTAATAGGGAATTAAGTAAAATTAAGTAATATGTCCCCCTTTAATGAACGTTATCTGTGGATATATATATTAGGGTGTGATATTGAAATTATCATTTGAGTATTAATTTCTAATTGGAGTTTAAAATTTTATTAATAACATAGATATATTGAAACTGGTTTAGACAACCTTTGGTTGGAAATGAAATCCAGTTTAATGGGGAATTTATAAAAATGGGATTAGTTTAGTTTAAGATAAGAATTTTGTAATTTTACATTTATTGAGTGGAAAGAAAAAAGTTTAAGATGAGGTTGTTAATTGGAATACAGCTGCCATAATGTTTAAAAAAGCCAAGATGGATGGGATTCATAAGAAGTTTTTCTATAAAAATTAAATCTTAAAGTCTGATAATAAATTGATGTGCGGTCCATGATGTGAGAGTAATAATAAATAATATGTAAATATGACAGACCCATTACATCAAGTCCACACACCCTGTTAGGATAGATCCCACCTGCAGCCAGTTGTTTTATAGTTTTTGATGTGGCTGAGCGCTTTGTTTGTTTTTATTTATTTTTATTTTTGAATCCAAAGCAGAATGTGTGGATTGTGATATGATGTGCCCCTTTTCCTTGTAAGTACAGCGGGTATAAGCAGAAGAATATTTTGGATTAATGGACATCTCTCCATGACCGCAGGGTATTGTTATCATTTATTATAATATTGCCAGGAAAAAGTTGTCTTTTTGAAACATGAAACTGGAGTTCTTACACAAACAGCGTGATAGAAAACAAGCCATTGTAATATAGTTATGCAAGCTGGACCCAGTAATGAAGGGTTCACCCCGATATATCAGAGCTGTACCTTTATGCAAAGGTGCTATTAGACAAAGTTAGACATTATTTTGGTCAAATATTAAATTTTTAATGGTCCGACATTTTGCGCAGCAAATATACAGCTAACTAAATGTTTGTCTAATGAAAGGTTTAAAATAGGAGTTTGTTTTGTTTGTTTATGTACAAAGCTAACAATGAAAAATGTGTACATTTTAATCCAGCCACCTTATTGCCCCTATTGGAGGAGGCTGTAGATGGGGGAGACCACATGCCATAGGAATCAGCTGCTGTGAGCCCAGTGCAGGACACACTCCCTGAAGACCCAGATATTTATATTTTTTGTAGAGTTATTCCCGGTTTATACTGAGTATGCAGTTTATCACCCAGAAGGATACTCTGTATATAGAGTCATTGGATCCTTTTTCCCCAGCTCAAGAAGCAGAGCTCCATGTTTTAGCAAAGCCTGTGAGCTATAAAAAGAGTGTATATTTATATAGATAGTAGAGAATAGAGAGCTTTTGGTTCCATTTGAAGGGCCAGAAGTTTGTTTTTACTTCGGCAGGTAAACCAATCAAGCATGCTAAGTTAATTTGATCGGCTGTTTTCAGCCTTCCAGGTTCTTGCTGAGGTGGCCATACTAACATTAAAACTCACACATGGAAGCAGACCGACTAAGGATGCTGCATTTACAGCCCCGGACACTTGCTGGGTCTGTGCAACTCACAGATTCCACCCTAGTTCTGGCCCAGTATAGCTGGGATTAATAATTCAACTTTAAGGACCCCAGAACGAGAAGAACAAGTGGTCCACAGTGGGCAACTTCTTATGAAACAGGACATTGGAAAAGGTGATCATTTATGTCTGCCAGCCACTCTTTTCCCTCCAGCTTGACACATGGACCGTGTCATCAGTCACAAGCAGTTATGGCTGCCTTAGTAAATGAGCGTGGGATAGAGCCAGGGTTCACCACAGTTGTTTTTATAACATACCACTTCTTGTTTTACCTGTTACCAAAGGTGTTACCAAAAGCTGAACATCCCTTCCAGAGATTACAAAAAGATATATCCAGATGCCCTAGTCAAGAACTTATGAGTGTGCATTTTGTCTGTATGGACATGTTTTTTGGATGTCCAGTGGCCAATGCTACTGCAAAGGCCACAGTAAAAAGTGTTATCAGAAGTAGTTTGTAAGTACAGAGTACCAGAATCTACAGAGAGTAACAGAGGAAAACATTTTTATAGGAGAGTCCTTACTAGAAGTTTTGAGGTTTTATTTTTACACTCCCTACTGTCTACAATGTAGCGGACAAAGTAGAGTAAGAAAACTTTTGCCTGAGTGTTTTCTTATAATTTATCAAGCCCCTAAGGGGATGATGGACTCTCTCCCTATGGGATTTGGTTTGGGAGTGTGTTATTCACTTGCTTATATTTTGTCTCAGCAGCTGAAGTCCTCCATTCGGATCTCACAGAGAATGTTGCTGATCTTTTAAGGTTTTTGACAAACTCATTTATGTGTTTTCTCCCCAATTCCAGATCCTAAAAGTTTGGAAGGATCTAAAACTAAAGCCAGGTGACTTGTGGATTGTTAAGAGACATTTATATATAAGGAAATGTTTGGAGACTCAATACAGCATCTATTTCATGTACAGTTTTGCAAAACTTGAAGGAAAAGTCACCTGGATCCACACCAGACACTGCAAAAATTACTAAATTAAAGAAATCTCTGTGTTTGATTTGTTTCCCTCTTGCAATCACAGTCTAGGGTACTTTATTGATTCAATTACTTTAATTGTAAGGGATATATATTTGAAAAGTAGTTTAGCCATGTTGAAGTCATATTTGTCTTTTGTACCTCTTCCATTTTATGTAGAATTGTCTGTGTTTACATGTGCTGATAAGTCAGCATACCAACATTAAGCTAGAAGGCCATTCTGGCCACAGGAGTGTACAGTCAATACTCTGTAAATATGTCTTATCAATCATTTGCTTTTCACAATGAAAAGTCATTTTGTAATGAAAAAAGCTGCTCAGCTATTATTTTCTCCACAATGGAGTTTTTGCCTCTTTGGCCAGGACTACCTCCACCTAAGCGTGTGGAGGTTCCAGGTTAAAGGTGATAGCAGGTATGGTTAGTGATCAAAATATTGATCAAAAGAGAGGAGATGTAATGGAAATTTGTAAGTTCTGTATATAATTGTATTCTATTTTGTATGTATTGCACACTGCCCTCACTGTGCACACGGCACTAATAATGTTTTCAGTACATGTTTACATTCTTTCGAGTCCTGATTAGAATAAGCCTGCCTATGATACGCCCCTTGTTACCATAAATGAACAATTGTAATATTAATGTGATACCTACGTAATCATGTGTATAAAACCCCTAAATTGCGTCATAATAAAGGAGAACGGTTGTTTGGAAAGATGCTGAGCGTATCTTTTGTGTCTGTTCCCTACTGCAGTAGTTATTATTAATTTGGAACCACTAATCAATATGAGGATAGGAGTTGCCTATCTATAAATTTCCAGGACAATACATATCTCTATCTCAAAATATATTTTTAAATATTATCCTTTGCAATAAACATTTTTTCAATTTATACTATTTAGTTTTCAATCTGGGGTTAAAAAGCTCTTATGCCTTAAAAGTCCAAACCATAGGGGATCCTCTCTCCCTTTTTTTTCTTTAGTATCTCACAAAAGTTTACATTTTTGTAAATATTTTATTATATCTTTTCATGTGACAACCCTGAAGAAATTACACTTTGCTGCAATATAAAGTAGTCAGTGTACAGCTTGTATAACAGTGTAAATTTGCTATCCCCTTAAAATAACTCAACACACAGCCATTGGTGTCTAAACTGCTGATAACAAAAGTGAGTACACCCCTAAGTGAAAATATCCAAACTGGGCCCAATTAGCTATTTTCCCTTCCCCGGTGTCATGTGAATCGTTAGTGTTACAAGGTCTCAGGTGTGAATGGGGAGCAGGTGTGTTAAATTTGGAGTTATCGCTCTCACTCTCTCATACTGGTCACTGGAACCTCATGGAAAAGAACTCTGAGGCTCTGAAAAAATTGTTGCTCTACATAAAGTTGGTCTAGGCTATAAGAAGATTACCAAGACCCTGAAACTGAGCTGCAGCACGGTGGCCAAGACCATACAGCGGTTTAACAGGACAGGTTCCACTCAGAACAGGCCTCGCCAGGGTCAACCAAAGAAGTTGAGTGCATATGCTCAGCGTCATATCCAGAGATTGGCTTTGGGAAATAAACGTATGAGTGCTGCCAGCATTGCTGCAGAGGTTGAAGGGGTGTAAACAGTTTGCTGAAGACAAGCAGACTAACGACTTGGATTACTGGAACCATTTCCTGTGGTCTGATGAGACAAAGAAACTTTTTTCTGCACCTGTTTGACTGGAGCCCGTTCCTGCGCCCAACAAGAGTAACTGTGAAGGGTTACAGTGTTCTGGCACCACCAACACCCAAGGCCCAATTTTTTTGCCATTGCTTTGACTGGGGCATGTAATTAAAATGTTTTAAATAATATTTAACAGCAGGGCCCATTCCTGCGCCCAACAAGAGTAACTGTGAGGAGTTACAGTGTTCAGACACCACCAACACCCAAGGCCCAATGTTTCTGCACCTATTTGACTGGGGCATGTAATTAACATTTTTGAAATATTATTTAACAGCAGGGCCCCTTCTTGCGCTCAACAAGAGTAACTGTGAGGGGTTACAGTGTTCTGGCACCACCAACATCTAAGGCCCAATTTTTCTGCAGAGTATATAGTGCAGTCGGTAATATATATATATATATATACAGTGGTGTGAAAAAGTGTTTGCCCCCTTCCTCATTTCCTGTTCCTTTGCATGTTTGTCACACTTAAGTGTTTCGGAACATCAAACCAATTTAAACAATAGTCAAGGACAACACAAGTAAACACAAAATGCAATTTGTAAATGAAGGTGTTTATTATTAAAGGTGAAAAAAAATCCAAACCATCATGGCCCTGTGTGAAAAAGTGATTGCCCCCTAAACCTAATAACTGGTTGGGCCACCCTTAGCAGCAACAACTGCAACCAAGCGTTTGCGATAACGTGCAATGAGGCTTTTACAGCGTCCTGGAGGAATTTTGGCCCACTCATCTTTGCAGAATTGTCCTAATTCAGTTACATTAGAGGGTTTTCGAGCATGAACGGCCTTTTTAAGGTCATACCACAACATCTCAATAGGATTCAGGTCAGGACTTTGGCTAGGCCACTCCAAAGTCTTCATTTTGTTTTTCTTCAGCCATTCGGTGGTGGACTTGCTGGTGTGTTTAGGATCATTGTCCTGCTGCAGAACCCAAGTTCGTTTCAGCTTGAGTACACGAACAGATGGTCGGACATTCTCCTTCAGGATCTCTTGGTAGACAGCAGAATTCATAGTTCCTTTTATCACGGCAAGTCTTCCAGGTCCTGAAGCAGCAAAACAGCCCCAGACCATCACACTACCACCACCATATTTTACTGTTGGTATAATGTTCTTTTTCTGAAATGCAGTGTTCCTTCTACGCCAGATATACTTGGACACACACCTTCCAAAGAGTTCCACTTTTGTCTCATCGGTCCACAGAATGTTGTCCCAAAAGTCTTGGGGATCATCAAGATGTGTTGTGGAGAAATTGAGACGAGCTTTGATGTTCTTTTTGCTCAGCAGTGTTTTTCTCCTTGGAACTCTGCCATGCAGGCCATTTTTGCCCAGTCTTTTCCTGATGGTGGAGGCATGAACGCTGACCTTAACTGAGGCAAGTGAGGCCTGCAGTTCCTTGGACGTTGTTGTGGGGTCTTTTGTGACCTCTTGGATGAGTCGTCGCTGCGCTCTTGGGGTAATTTTGGGCGGCCGGCCACTCCTGGGAAGGTTCACCACTGTTCCATGTCTTCGCCATTTGTGGATAATGACTCTCACTGTGGTTCGCTGGATTCCCAAAGCTTTGGAAATGGCTTTATAACCCTTTCCAGACTGATAGATCTCAATTACTTTCTTTCTCAATTGTTCCTGAATTTCTTTGGGTCTCGGCATGATGTGTAGCTTTTAAGGATCTTCTGGTGGACCTTACTGTGTCAAGCAGCTCCTATTTAAGTGATGCCTTGATTGTGAACAGGTGTGGCAATAATCAGGCCTGGGTGTGGCTAGAGAAATTGAACTCAGGTGTGGACAACCACAGTTATAGTATGTTTTAACAAGAGGGGCAATCACTTTTTCACACAGGGCCATGATGGTTTGGATTTTTTTTCACCTTTAATAATAAACACCTTCATTTACAAATTGCATTTTGTGTTTACTTGTGTTGTCCTTGACTATTGTTTAAATTGGTTTGATGTTCCGAAACACTTAAGTGTGACAAACATGCAAAGGAACAGGAAATGAGGAAGGGGGCAAACACTTTTTCACACCACTGTATATATATATATATATATATATATATATATATACTGCAGTTTAGAGTATATAGTGCAGTCAGTGTAGTATATGTAATACAATGCATGGTATATAGTGCAGTACAGAGTATATAATATAGTGTATTCTAGTGGTTAAGGGGAACCCTATGACAGAATTAAGAAAAAAACAGCACGAGTCCCCCCCCAGTCCATATCAGGCCTTTTCGGGTCTGGTATAGATTTTAGGGGAACTCCACGCCAAACCCCCCCCCCCCCCCCCAAATCCATACCAGGCCCTTTGGGTCTGGCGTCGATTTTATGGGGAACTCCATGCCAACATTTTTTTAAAAATTGGCATGGGGTTCCCCCCTCAAAATCCATACCAAACCCTTATCCGAGCAAGCAGCCTGGCAGGCCAGGCCCTCCTGAACCATACAAGGCCACATGACCTCAACATCAGGAGGGTGCTTTGGGTTCCCCCCCAAAAGCACTTTGTCCCCATGTTGATGGGGACAAGGGCCTTGCCCCCACAACCCTGGCCCGGTAGTTGTGGGGGTCTGCGGGTGGGGGGCTTATCGGAATTTGGAAGCCCCCTTTAACAAGGGGGCCCCCATATCCCAGCCCCCCCTACCCATTCACCAAGAAAAGTGTCAAAAAGTAAAAACCACAAAAACAGCTTTTGGCAATTCCATCCACGCCCCCAACGGACCGGAAAAAACCTCTGCCTCTATGGGAAAAAAAAAGTTTTTCTTAGTTTCTGGTAGGCACAGATAGGTGGCACTGGTAGGCACAGATAGGCGGCACGGATAGGCAGAACTGATGGGTGGCACTGATGGGCAGCACTGATAGCCAGCACTGCTGGCACTGTGGGGGCTTTATTGTAATCAGGGCACTGATGATCAGTGCCCTGACTACATATCTAGATGTCCTCTGTGAGGAGATGCCGCTGATTTGCTCTCCTCTTCCTCACACTCTGTCAGTGTGAGGCGAGGAGCGCCGATTACCGGCATCTCCATGTTTACATGTGACTGGCTGTGATTGGACAATCGCATGGTTAAAGAGCAGTGATGTAACTAACGTAATTAAAGTAAACAGCGTTACGTAACGCCGTTACTTTAGAGGGTAACGAGTAATCTAACTGATTACTCTTCCCCTCGCGGTAACGCCGTTCCCATTACTTGGGCGGCGTTACCGCAATTACCCGCCGCGATCCGCGGAGCCGCCGGCGGCCTCTGCCTCAGGAAAGGACGCGGCTTCGGCCTAGCTCCGGAGCGGCGGCCATCTTGGTGCACCCGTTGGCCGCGGCTCCGGCCTGGCCCCGGAGCGGCGTCATCTTGGTGCACCCGTCGGCCGTTTACAATGTGATTGCTTTGTCAAATGACGGAACGATCATTTGTAAACAAGCCGGCGTCAAGGTGACGCCGGTTCCTCTCTCCCCTCTGTGTACAGATCTGTACAGTGGAGGGTAGTGATTGGATGGCAGCACTGTAATACCCTGCCAATACTCTGCAATACCCAGCCAATACCCTGCCAATACTCTGCAATACCTTGCCAATACTCTGCAACACCCTGCCAATACTCTGCAACACCCTGCCAATACTCTGCAACACCCTGCCAATACTCTGCAACACCCTGCCAATACTCTGCAACACCCTGCCAATACTCTGCAACACCATGCCAATACTCTGCAACACTCTGCCAATACTCTGCAACACCCTGACAAAACTCTGCAGTACCCTGCAATACCCTGCCAATACTCTGCAATACTCTGCAATACCCTGCCATACCCAGCCATACTCTGCCATACCCAGCCATACTCTGCCATACCCAGCCATACTCTGCCATACCCAGCCATACTCTGCCATACCCAGCCATACTCGGTAATACCCAGCCATACTCGGTAATACCCAGCCATACTCTGCCATACTCGGTAATACCCAGCCATACTCTGCAATACTCGGTAATACCCAGCCATACTCTGCAATACTCGGTAATACCCAGCCATACTCTGCAATACTCGGTAATACCCAGCCATACTCTGCAATACTCGGTAATACCCAGCCATACTCTGCAATACTCTGCAATACCCTGCCAATACTCTGCCATACTCTGCCATACCCAGCCATACTCTGCCATACTCTGCCATACTCTGCCATACCCAGCCATACTCTGCCATACTCTGCAATACTCGGTAATACCCAGCCATACTCTGCAATACTCGGTAATACCCAGCCATACTCGGCGATACCCAGCCGTACCCAGCCATGCTCAGCCATACCCAGCCATACTCAGACAATATTACAGTTGAGGAGATGACATTGATATTACAGTGGGGGAGATTGTGGATATTACAGTGGGGGCTTTATGGTGGTGGAATTTTCACAGGTTTTTGCAAATTCAATTATTATTTGCTGATCCGAAAAATTATCCGATCCGTGACTCTGATCCGAGCAACGATCCGATCCGTGAGTTTGGGGGGAACAGATATATGTGTGTGTGTGGGGGGGGGGACAGATGTGTAGTGGGGTACAGAGGGGGAAGAGATATATGTGTGTGGGGGGGACAGATGTGTAGTGGGGTACAGAGGGGAAACAGATATATGTGTTGGGGGGGGGGAACAGACGTGCAGGGGGGTACAGTGGGGAAATAGACGTGCAGGGGGGTACAGAGGGGAAATAGACGTGCAGGGGGGAACGCGCCCCTTGCTTACAGTAATACTAGACCCGCCCCTAAGAATATTAAAAAAAAAAGTCAGTTACTTTGCTGAGTAACTAATTACTTTTCCAATGTAGTAACTGAGCTACTAACTCAATTACTTTTTTGGGAGAAGTAATTTGTAACTTAACTAATTACTTTTTTAAAGTAAGATGACCAACGACCTCTGTAAAGAGCGACGGTTGTGGCTCTTTACAGAGATCAGGGTTGAGCTGTGTTCTAGCAACACGGCACGGCCTTTCTGGGAAGCCGTCATATGACGTCCACCCAGAGCTGCACCGCCCCGCCGTCATTTGACAGTGGGCAGGCGGCAAGTGGTTAATAAAGGAATTGTCAAAAACTGTGTTTTGTGGTTTTTAGTTTTTGACCCTTTTTTTGCTGAATGGTTAAGGTACAATGTACCCCTATCCATTCAAATAGGGGGGGCGGGATCTGGGGGCCCCCTTGTTGAAGGTAACCCCCATCCGCAGACCCCCACAACCAATGGCCAGGGTTGCTGGGACGAGGCCCTTGTCCCCATCAATGTCAAGCACCCCCCCCCCCAATGTTGAGGGCATTTTGCCTGGTATGGTTCAGGCATGGGAGGGCCCGAAGGGCCTGGTATGGATTTTGGGCTGTTTTTTTTTTTGCCGTGGAGTTTCCCTCAATATCCTGACCTGACTCTCCTATTTCAAGAAAATAACACTATAGACCTAATAGACCAAATTGATTTGAAAACACTACTTGAAGACGCCAACAAACCCTCAGTAGACTCTAAGACAGTCTTCAAAAAAACGTCCGCCAAATTCCCTCCCTTGAGTCTCAATGCCAGCATAGAGACATTTGTTAAACAAACAGCTAGGGACATCTGCAAACTTCCACGCAAAAAAATCTGCCCGACAACTTAACTCCAGATGAATATCAGGCGGTAGAGACACTATATAAGAACACCAGTATCACAGTGAAACCTTCGGGCAAGGGAGGAATGTGGTCCTGATGGACAATTTGGATTACATACGCATGTGTCATGACATCCTGAACAATTAGAATTGGTATTTAACAATTTCTATTAAATTGATTCACACATATTTTATGGAATTTTACAATATGATCGATTCAACCCTCGAAAGAGGGGTCATTACTAAAGACCAATATGACTTTATCAAAATCAAACACCCCAAGGTGGCTACATTTTATAGCCTGCCCAAAATCTATAAATGTCAGACTCCACTTCCTGGACGACCTATCATTTCCAGTAAAGGAGCAATAGCCGAAAATTTGAGTAAAGTTATTGACTCCTTCCTACAACCCTTCGTTATAGGTATGCCCTCTTTTCTGAAAGATATGATACACTTGCTACAAATAGTCAAGGACCTAACTCTACCAGCCAATTCATTACTAGTTGCCATCGATGTTGAGGCACTGTACAGCTCGATCCCCCACACCAAGGGGATTGCAGCTGTACAGGGGTTTCTCCAACACAGCTGCAGGTACGATCAGGCACTCAACGAATTTATCGTTGACGGACTGGACTACATTTTACATAACAACTTTTTTGCCTTCAACAACTCCCACTACCTCCAAGTGCAGGGCGTGGCCATGGGCACATGCTGTGCCCTGGCCTATGCCAACCTGTACCTGGGGGAGTGAGAGCAGTTCCTCCTAGGTGACGAGGACCTTGTCATGTATACGAGCCACATTGTTAAGTGGCTACGGTACATTGATGACGTCCTCATCATCTGGGAGGGACCCGAGGATCTAATATTAAGGTTTCATGCCCGCCTCAATCAAAATGAGCACAATCTTAAATTTACGATGACTTATGACCATCACAAAAATACTTTCTTGGATGTTCAAATTGAACGCACCCCTGAGAAAAAAATTTCTACTACTCTCTTCCACAAAAGCACAGCAGGCAATACTGTGCTCCATGTGGAAAGTTTTCACCCACCTATACTTAAACAATCCATCCCTTACAAGCAATACCTGCGACTATGCAGGAACTGCTCTGATGATTCCCTCTTCAAACAAGAAGCCTACAAGCTTCAGTCCAGATTCCTAAAACGTGGCTACAGCAGTTCATGTTTACGTAAAGCCTACAAAACGGCAATACAATTACGTAACAAACTACTGTCCAAAGAGAAGCCCATGGATGACACTGGTTTGGATCTAACCAGGATCATTCTACATTTCTCGAAACAACACCATGCAATTTGGAACATCATCCAGACACACTGGTCTATACTCATGGATGACCCAAAGGTTAACCCATTCATTTCAAATAGGCCTGCAATCACTTTTAAGCGAGCCACCTGATTGCAAGATAAATTAGTTCAAAGTGAATTCAAAGCGAATCCAAGAGATTGAAACATTGTTCAATCCTTGGTTCTTTTCCCTGTGGGCACTGCTCCTTCTGTAAGTACATCAGGCGAGAAAATACCTTTCGCCTCCCCAATGGGGAAACATTCCATCCCTCACACTTTGCTAATTGTCAAACACGTGGGGTGGTGTACTTCATGTTCTGCGAATGTGGGGCATACTACGTTGGGAAGACGAAGCAGGAGTTCCACCGACGCATGTCTAAACACATCTACAGCATGCAGATTGGCTACCACTACTTACCACTTGGGCGACATGTAGTAGATATACACCATTACAAAATGCCCGAGTCTCATTCACCGTACTCGATCGGACACACATTCCAGATCGATGAGACGATTGGAACAAGACGTTACTCCAGCGTGAGCAGAGGTGGATCTTTAAATTAAATGCCACCTCACCTCTGGACTTAACGAATCAATTTCATTTGCTCCCTTTTTAAAAGGGATTTTCTTTGGAATGCACAGCAACTTTAAATTAAATATAGCAAAAACAGAAGCCCTAAACGTTTCCCTGAACCCCCACACAGTATCCTCACTAAAGAAAAAATTTCCATTTCTACGGCAATCTCGCTCGATTAAATACTTAGGAACAGAAATACCTAGAAATATACAGGACACATATTCCTTGAACTACAGTGCTATGTTAGCTAAAATCAGACAATCACTGGAATCCTGGCACCACCTTAAATTGTCCTGGTGGGGACGGATGAATGCTCTAAAAATGGACATCCTACCTAAATTACTTTATCTCTTCCAGACGCTTCCCTTAATCCTCCCAGCGGCCTTTTTCCATACACTGCGTTCCTTGGCGGTCAAGTTTATATGGCAGAACCACCCCTCTAGACTTAAACACAAGACCCTATGTGCCCCTAAAAATAGAGGAGGCATAGGACTCCCGGATTTTCAATTATACTACACGTCGGCTGTTATATCGAGACTATTAGAATGGTTCCCACGACCCTTAACCAAACCAGCCATCATCATAGAACAAGACATGGCACAAGTGGACCTCAGAGCCCTCTTATGGGGATATAACAAAAAATGTATTTCTATGACGGGCCTCTCTCCGCTGACAGGGGCGGCGCAGAGCATCTGGTACCGCAAACAAACCACTCATTTCCTCTCTACTGACCCTAGCTCTCTTTCACCCCTGTTTGATAACTCGACTCTTCCAATGTACAACACCAGAGGGCAATGTGTTCCCTATACCAGGGAACAATGGCCCACGGCCAGACAATTTGTACAGCCCTCCACAGGCCTATTCCACTCGCAACCGGAAACTCAACATGACACCTCGATAGATTAGCTCTCCAAGCTAGCTCTAACACAACATTGTAAAACACTTCACCTCTCAGGGCAAGTGCATAGACCCCTTACCACCTTTGAAGATATGTGTAGTCTCTCTCCGACACCCAAACATCCATTATCCCTAATTTACAAAGATATCCAGTCTCACTTATACAGTACTCTTCCGAGCTTCACACATAAATGGGAGAGGGATCTTCGGGAAGAAATCTCTACAGCACAATGGGACACCTCTTTCCTGATAACACACAAATCCTCCATATCGAGTTTCTCACAAGAGAAAAACTACAAACTATGGATGCGCTGGTACAGGGATCCAGTCACGGTGAGCAAGATGTTTCCAGGAAGAGAACATTGCCCAAGCCAGAGATGCTGACGTGAGACGTCAGTACTGGGGGAGGAGCCTGACGCCGGCGGCATGATGGACGCCCTGAGACGGCCCGGACGGTCCAGCGGAGACGGCGTGGTGTGAGAGCCCACGCCGCCTCGAGGAGAGGAGCCTGCCGTATACCTGCCACCCCCATCCCCTCCGCTGCATTTCCCCTTGGCTGGGTTCAGGCTGTTGTCCGGACGTATAAGCGGAATGAGAATCAGGGCGGCTGTCCTGATAGCGCTTCAGCCACTATAACCGTCGGCAGCTGTTGGAAGCTTTACATCGCCGCCTATGGTGGAGAGCCTCGGGTCCGTCAGTACTAACTCCGGATTCCCTGCACCGTAGGAACCACAGAAGAGTCCCTCTGTCTCCCGAGCTCCCGTCTTCCTCTACTATACTCCCCATCACTCATCTGGAGAAGCAGGCATTTTTAGACATCCAGGGGGGCCGTGGCGGGCCCCTCTCAGGTATGGACTTGTTTTAGGAGAAAATGTCTTATTGCCGTGCTATGAATTCCCTGCCTCAGATACCAGGCTCATCTGCTACTGAGTTTTAACGCAGCAAGGTTATGCTTTATTAAATAGGCAAATTAAAAGGAGCCCCTGAGGCATATATCTACCTACAAACTCTTTTTTTCTTTGAAAATTTGAATGCCTTAGCACAAGAAATTAGTATTGAAGCAGAATTGGTCACAGCGTCTACTTAAACAATTTAAACGGACAATAAGGGTCTTCCCCGGCTGTTCTCCCTCCTTGTTCACCCCTAAGCTTGGACTATCGAGTGCTGGCTAGATAGTACTCTTATCACAAGGACTGTCATATTTAGTAGTACCTGCTAAAAACAGACTTATCTGGGATATAAGCTTTGACGCTTTAGGTTCTCTCCCCTGTTCTCTGGGGGTACGTACAGTGAAAGATAACAACTAAGGCTTCCGTTTGTAAACAGCTAAATCTTCTCTGCATTTTTTGTCTGGGGGGAATGGAGGCGTACACTCCCGCGGGAGGAAATGTATACCATTTGGAGGATTAAAAAGTGCTCTCTTCAGGGACGTTTATACCCAAAGGTATCCCTGCCTGAATATTGAATGTTTTAGTTCAAGGAGACTGAAACTGTGCGCAGTGTGATCTAAGCGTAATCTCTAAACTCCGAACCGGAATAAAAGAACTTTTTCAGCTGTTTGTCCCCCCCACGGTTATTCCCTGTGCATGGACTTCTCTGAAAAATGTATGGTTGTAACACTTCATTTAGCAGGTCTGCCATTATCATCAACGTTTGTTGAAAAACCATCTAAACTGTTACACTTGTGTGGGGAGGAGGGGAGCACTCGAAACATTTAAATAGTCGGGGTGGAGGGGAGAGAGAGCGCCTGGGTTGCGGCTTCGTTTAGGACTAGTGGCCAGCCTAGCCCCTTCACCTCTTCTGGTATTTCGTGTACCGGTGGGAAGCCACTAGCTCGAGGAGAGGAGCCTGCCGTATACCTGCCACCCCCATCCCCTCCGCTGCATTTCCCCTTGGCTGGGTTCAGGCTGTTGTCCGGACGTATAAGCGGAATGAGAATCAGGGCGGCTGTCCTGATAGCGCTTCAGCCACTATAACCGTCGGCAGCTGTTGGAAGCTTTACATCGCCGCCTATGGTGGAGAGCCTCGGGTCCGTCAGTACTAACTCCGGATTCCCTGCACCGTAGGAACCACAGAAGAGTCCCTCTGTCTCCCGAGCTCCCGTCTTCCTCTACTATACTCCCCATCACTCATCTGGAGAAGCAGGCATTTTTAGACATCCAGGGGGGCCGTGGCGGGCCCCTCTCAGGTATGGACTTGTTTTAGGAGAAAATGTCTTATTGCCGTGCTATGAATTCCCTGCCTCAGATACCAGGCTCATCTGCTACTGAGTTTTAACGCAGCAAGGTTATGCTTTATTAAATAGGCAAATTAAAAGGAGCCCCTGAGGCATATATCTACCTACAAACTCTTTTTTTCTTTGAAAATTTGAATGCCTTAGCACAAGAAATTAGTATTGAAGCAGAATTGGTCACAGCGTCTACTTAAACAATTTAAACGGACAATAAGGGTCTTCCCCGGCTGTTCTCCCTCCTTGTTCACCCCTAAGCTTGGACTATCGAGTGCTGGCTAGATAGTACTCTTATCACAAGGACTGTCATATTTAGTAGTACCTGCTAAAAACAGACTTATCTGGGATATAAGCTTTGACGCTTTAGGTTCTCTCCCGTGTTCTCTGGGGGTACGTACAGTGAAAGATAACAACTAAGGCTTCCGTTTGTAAACAGCTAAATCTTCTCTGCATTTTTTGTCTGGGGGGAATGGAGGCGTACACTCCCGCGGGAGGAAATGTATACCATTTGGAGGATTAAAAAGTGCTCTCTTCAGGGACGTTTATACCCAAAGGTATCCCTGCCTGAATATTGAATGTTTTAGTTCAAGGAGACTGAAACTGTGCGCAGTGTGATCTAAGCGTAATCTCTAAACTCCGAACCGGAATAAAAGAACTTTTTCAGCTGTTTGTCCCCCCCACGGTTATTCCCTGTGCATGGACTTCTCTGAAAAATTTATGGTTGTAACACTTCATTTAGCAGGTCTGCCATTATCATCAACGTTTGTTGAAAAACCATCTAAACTGTTACACTTGTGTGGGGAGGAGGGGAGCACTCGAAACATTTAAATAGTCGGGGTGGAGGGGAGAGAGAGCGCCTGGGTTGCGGCTTCGTTTAGGACTAGTGGCCAGCCTAGCCCCTTCACCTCTTCTGGTATTTCGTGTACCGGTGGGAAGCCACTAGCTAAGGCCCGGTTCTCCGTGACCCAGAGAAATAAAGATTAAAAATGAAAGGGAGGTCCCTGGGGGGAACGGAACCTAAGACCCCCAAAGAGAATCCCAACACAAGTACAATACAGAAGTACCTTAAGGATATTAGTTTGAAAAGTCCAGAAATGGAGAAGAAACAGCAGGGCTCAAAAGACAAAAAAAGAGAAGCAGACCGACAAAAAGCTGAACAAACAGATCTTTCTTGTGTGGAGGGTGACTCCGAAGGGGTTCGGGAGCTCAGTTTCTTATCGGAGCAAAGAAACCTAGCATCCATTCCAACAAAATTCGAAATGTCTGAAATGTTTTCCAAACTAGAAGGAGTGATAAAATCAGAAATCTCAAATGTCAGGTCGGATCTAGGCCTCATGGTAAACAGAGTGGAGAAGGTAGAGGACCTGGTCGTTATTCAAGCACAAGAAATCCTCGATCTTAAAACACAAATTAATAAAATGGAAACGAAACAGCGTGACATAGAATATCAAATGGAAAACCAGGAAAACCAAAATAGGAGGCAGAACCTGCGGATCAGATCCCTGCCTGAACAACAGGGAGAGGACCTGACATCCAAAATACAGCTTATTTTCAACCCCTTGTTGGGGAGGCCAGAGGGATCACCTATAAAAATCGATAGGGTTCATCGCATCAGGAAACCCCCTGGTCTTAGCGAGGAGATCCCCAGAGACGTTATCATCAAATTCCACTCTTACGAAGACAAGTTTAAAATCTGGACAAAGCTTAGAAGCAGCCCCCCCGTTGTTATACGATTCTGTGGTTCTGCAGGTTTTCTCGGACCTTTCAGCGAGAACTTTAGCGCGGAGACGCCAGCTGAAACCCTTGCTGGAAGTATTAAGATCCGCAAATATAAAATACAGCTGGGGGTTTCCGGCCTCTCTAATAGCTACCAAATCAGGGAAGTCTGTACGGCTGAAATTTATAGATGAACTTCAGAGCTTCTGCCTTACTTTGGGGATTCCTATTCCCTCTATTCCTTCTTGAGGACTGTGAATGAGCGAACCTGGACTGGGGCTGGGACCCCGTGGTTGATCTCCTGATGGGGGGAGAGAGGGGGGTGGGGGGACGGAGGGTGTGAAAATGAAAAAAAAAAAGGGGAGGGGAACCTTGCAGAAAGAATTTTGAAGAGAGGGATACGGGGGCCATTGGTCTATTCCCAGGGCAAACATGATAAGCGGTGACATAAAATTCCTAACATACAATGTGAGGGGACTAAATTCCCTTGTAAAAAGGTACAAAATTTTGAGAGAGCTTCAGAGGTACCAGGCAGATATTGTGTTTTTGCAGGAAACGCACTTATCCTGTGGGGGCAACATTAAACTATACTCCCGAGACTTCCCAACATGGTATTACAGCGATTCCCCTACGTTGGGTTCAAAGGGGGTGGCAATCGGGTTCTCTAAAAATATTAAATTTACACTAATGGATAGACTCGAGGACCCTGAGGGCCGGTACCTTTTTCTGAAGGGTAGGGCAGGGGAGAGTGTGTTTACATTAATTAATGTTTACGGTCCAAACAAAAATCCGTTAAGATTCCTGTCACATGTCCTGGGGTTGTTATCAGGGTTCAGGAAGGGCGACGTGGTCCTGGCGGGCGATCTTAATCTTTGTTTGGACCCCGATTACGACAGCACTTCGCGGGCCGAGCATAACACAAATGAAAAAACTTCAGCGTAAAATGATTCAGAATCAGTTAATCGACGGATGGCGAGCGACGCACGCAAAATTTAAGAGACTATACTTTCTTTTCCCT
Source organism: Lithobates sylvaticus (assembly GCA_028564925.1). Lineage (NCBI taxonomy): Eukaryota > Metazoa > Chordata > Amphibia > Anura > Ranidae > Lithobates > Lithobates sylvaticus. The sequence goes on from CM053032.1 coordinate 92,142,811, forward strand.
AGTCCATGGCACCTACTCTCGCCTGGACTACTTTCTCATAGACCATAGACTACTAGACCGTGTAGACTTAATCCAGATAGAAATAACGACTCTCTCAGATCATGCCCCGGTCTCGATGAGGGTGAGGATTCCTGAACCCCAAAGACAGCCCTTCTCGTGGCGTCTTAACGATCATTTGATCCTGGAAACAGAGTCTGCTGACACTGTCAAAAGGGAAATTGAATTTTTCTTTTCCCAAAATGACACGGGAGACATTTCACCCGCAACATTATGGGAGGCGCTATATAAGGCCTATATAAGGGGCATCCTCATCTCCATTGGAGCTAGGGAAAAAAAGGAAAAAAAGACAAAGATGCTCGAAATAACAAACGAGATTCAGAGGCTGGAAAGGGAACATAAAAGCAACGGGACACATAAGCAAGAGACATATCATAGGCTGATTAACAAAAGGGAGGAGCTAAAAACGGTGTTGGAGTCAGAATCTAGATAGTGGTTTCATAAAATGGCAAAGGAGAAACATCAGTGGGGGGACAAATCTGGAAAACATTTAGCAAGGATGCTTAAAAAGAAAAGGGAATTGCATTACATCGAAAAAATTCAAAATGAGTCTGGAGACATGGTCAACACGACCAAAGGAATAGCAAACGTTTTCAAGACTTACTACGAAAGATTGTACAAAGTCAGACAGAATGGGCAGCCAAACCTTGATCTTAGAGCAGAGGGTAAGGATTTCCTAATTAACTCCGCACTACCGGTTCTTTCAGAATCCGACAGACTCAATATGGACAGTCCCATTTCGGAGGCTGAAATTTATGACGCTTTACAGGGCTCTCCGAGTGGTAGGAGTCCGGGCCCAGATGGATTCACGTTGACATACCTTAAGAAGTACAAAGATATTCTTGTTTCAAGACTGTGTCGATACTGGAACCACCTGGGAACGGATTGCATATTGGGGGGGAGGCCTTAAGGGCTTCAATCACTCTCATTTTGAAGGAAGGCAAAGATAGGACCCGTTGTTCGAGCTATCGTCCGATAGCTCTCTTAAACACAGACACCAAACTATACGCAAAAGTGTTAGCCAACAGAGTGAAGGAAAAAATGCGTGAATTAGTCCATCCGGATCAAGTGGGGTTTGTTACTGGGAGGGAAGGTCGGGATAATGGGGTCTGGACCCTATTGCTGCTCCATGCTGCCAGGAGGGCGAAGGTCCCCAGTCTACTTCTGTCGATAGATGCCGAGAAGGCGTTCGACAGAGTAGACTGGGGACATATGATGGGAACTTTAGAGGCAATGGGGTTTGGCCCTAGGATGCTACAGTGGATCAGGATGTTGTACATTCAGCCCCAAGCCTCGGTTAGGGTCAACGGGATGCCCTCTGAGGGGTTCGTCATGAGTAATGGAACGTGCCAGGGGTGCCCTCTGTCACCCCTACTGTTTGTCCTGTCCCTAGAGCCTCTTCTATCATCAATCCGTATAAATAACGATATAACCGGGATCATGGTGGGAAATAGGGTCCATAAACTAGCGGCCTTTGCCGATGATGTTCTTTTCTACATCACCAACCCGAGGATCTCTATCCCAAATCTGCTCTCAGTATTAAAAACCTATGGGAGAATTTCAAACCTAAAAATCAATCTTGGTAAATCAGAAATATTAAGCATTAACCTAAAAAAGGACGAGGCAGACTTGCTAGCAAAAGAATTTACCTTCCCTTGGAGAGAAAATATACCTGGGGATCAGACTGGCAGAGACTACCAAAAAAACACATTTACTAAACTACCTCCCCTTGCTAGACGAGATAAGAACGGAATTACATAAAATGTCGATAGGACCGCTCTCGTGGATCGGTCGCATTAATGCACTAAAAATGATCGTTACCCCCAAAATCAATTACAAATTTCAGATGCTCCCGTAAGCCATTCCCAACGCATTCTTTAAAACTTTAAAACAAATCATCTCCAGGTTCATTTGGGCAAATAAGAAGCAGATTGCAGCTTGTATACTCAGCCGCGAGAAAAAACACGGGGGACTGGCAGTTCCCGATTTTGAAAAATATTTCCGAGCGATTGCACGATCACGGGTGATGGAATGGGTGAGGGGAGGGGAGGAAAAAAGATGGATAAGCCTAGAAAATACAATAAGCAATAGGGATTTAGGACACGTTATTTGGAACCCACCTAGCTTTAGGGTACTAGAGAAAAGTGCACACGAGATAACTAGAGTTACACTGGATTTTTGGGATAGTTTTCACAAAAAGAATAAATGTAAATTCAATTCTTCTTTAATACACTTAAAAAACAACACTATGTTTGCACCAGGAAGAAGAGAGATAGGGGGAATTGGATCAAGTTAGAGGGGGCACAAGTGAGAGACATAATTAAAAAAAGGAAAAATTTGCACATTTCAAGAATTAAGCTTGCGCACAGAAATGATGGCAATTGACGCATGGAGGTATGCACAATTAAAACACTTCGTGGAGAGTCTCCCCCGCCCAATCCGCGAGGAGGATAAATACACGCAGTTGGAGAGACTTTGCCTACGGGAGTCCACGAGGAAAAATATTTCTCAGGTTTATAAAATCTTAATAAACGAAGAAGTGTGGGACGTGCCTCCATACGTCAAGAAATGGGAAGAAGATTTAGGGACACAGTGTAGTAAAAATAGGATAGAAAAAATATTTAAAATTCACAGCTCGGCATTCCCCATAAAAACGGTGGAAAACTATTTCAAATGTCTTGCAAGATGGTATCTTACCCCCGACAGGATGAGTAAATACCAGGCTGGGGTTTCCCCAGAGTGTTGGAGAGGCTGCAAAGCTAGGGGAACGTCGGCTCATATATGGTGGGATTGCCCGGTGATTAAAAAATACTGGAAGGGAGTGCTGGACCTGATTTTTGTTATAACAAAGGAGGAAATTATAGAGGATCCATGGACGTGTTTGTTCCATGGGACGGGGACCCCTTGGAAACAATATAAAGCTTCTTTGATCCCTGTTCTTCTGAATGAAGCAAAGAGTCTAGTCCCGAAGAAATGGCGGGAGTCGTCCGGCCCGACTATTCGGGATTGGATTTTTCGCGTGAATGAGATCCAAAGGATACAAAGTGCAGACGAGATCGGGGGAGAGGTTGAGGTAGTCGGGAAAGACAAGTGGGCGGATTGGAATGATTTTAAAGACTCATGGAGAAACTTTGCCGAGATCACAGGATAGGATATTTCTCCTCATTGTGTGTTAGGAGCTTTTACTAACGAATGGGAATGAAGGACCGGGACCTCTCAGAGTGTTATTGCAAGGAAGGGGGGGGGGGGGAAGGATATAGTAGGTTAATGCATGTCATAGATGTAATGAGATGTCGTTAAAATTACTATGTATCTTGTCATTCAAAAATAAATAAAGATTTAAAAAAAAAAAAGATGTTTCCAGGAACATTCAGACAGGTGCTGGCGCTGCCACGGAGGAGAGGGCATCTACAGACATGTGTGGTGGGACTGTGACCGCATCTGCCCTTTCTGGGACAAGGTATTTGAAATACACAATAATTTATACAACACCGATATGGTACCTACCCCGATGATAGCTTTGCTATCCATCCTTTCAGGTCCGATGAGCTCACACAGGGGAAGCCTTCTAAGGTTTTTCCTGTCCGCAGCCCGTCATGTTATATCGCAGTTTTGGAAGACTGATACCATTCCCCCAATCACTAAATGGGTAGATACCATTAACGACATCATGCTGATGGAAGAATTACAAACTGATTCTTGGGATAAGTACACCTCTCTGTTGCTCCCTTGGATTCTTCACTCCTCGTCGGACCTCTTTCTCAGTAGTATGACTGCATGAGAGGGGGGCCCCGCGACCGAGGAAGATTGTTATGAGTGAAAGCGCAACCTCCAGACCTTGGGGGCCCTGGGCAAGACCTAGGAAGTATGTACACTTCATTGTGCTTTAAGACTTTATCACTGCTGAGTACCTCCCCTCCCTACCCCCTCTTACCTAATTTCCTTGACCCCTTCTACTCTATACCCAGTCACCCTTCCCAATGTTTATCTCATACCTCTCTGACTATGTTAACATGCCCAGTGAATAAAGGTTCCAGGCAGTGTCCATAGATGGATGACACTGCGTGGATGGGCCATCAATACATCACCTCAAAAAGAAACATTGACTGGACATGTACTTGAATGTGAACTTTTATTTGTAAAAGAAGGTATAGATGTAATGCACTGTTATATCCCCTCCCCTTAACCTCCTCTTCTTTTTTGTGTATCCCCCCCTCCCCCTTACCTTATTCTAAAATGTATTCTTGTTACGTTGAAACTTACAATAAAAATATATTCAACCTTAAAAGGGATTTTCTTCCGGAAAAACACAATAATTTAATTCGATTTGCCAACTAGCTGTAGATGTGTTTAAGACCTCCTGCCTCTTCCCTCCCTATGCCCCACATGAGTGTTATCAACTTATGTCTTGTATGACCATATATAGAATTATCTAGATACCGCATACATACTTAGATACATACTAAATGTATTTGCATCTAGAATTATTGGTATGTGAGTCGGGCCACTGTAACCCACATATTTATAAAATGTATTTATGCCGAATAGTTTTTTCTAATTTACCATTTCTTTTTTATAATTGATATATATTTTCCCTTTATTGTTGTACTGTTATGTTACATTCGAATGAATCCTCTTCTCCCTCTTTGGTTTTCCCTTAATCTTGCTCCCCCTGCCGCCTCTCTCATGGTGGGGCGATCCTTTTGATGTGTCTCCCCGGCAAGGGGGGAAGAGCCATTGTTCATCTCATGGCTCCTCCTTATGTCTTTCTGTACAGGCAGCTGGGCGGGTACCACTGCCGGTGCTGAGAACAATCCCCTTCTTGCCGGCGGTGTCTCTGGACACTCCCGGACGCCATACCTCATGGCACACGCGCGGGGCCCCGCGGGTGCGCCGTGACGTATGGACGTTGCGCTTTTGTGATGGGAATGACGCAATTGTGGAGCCGCTCTATGACCTTCCGGAACGCCGGGGTGGCCACACGAGGCCAGCCTTATGGTGGCCATGCCCCCCCCCCCCCCCCCCCGGCTGTGTTTTGGGACAGCGAGATTGAACACACCTGCAGCGGCAGTCATGAGGATGTGATTGGTCCACACCACCTACATAAACAGGAGCAATTTACTTCCACGCCGACAGAAGGAGGACCTAAAACGAACGCCCAGCTTATTTACAGTATGTCTCCACTGTTTGCCATGGCTCCCACACCGCTCCCATAATAATTTATAGAGAATCTTGCTTTTAGGTTGTTTAGCAACCAACTATAAAAACGTACCCACTATAAAAGTATTTTTGCTCATTTTTAGATTGGGTGATCTCTCTCTATTGGACGCCGTTCCTTAAAGCATCACCCTCCAGTATATCTAACTTGAGGGCTATGCCATTGGGTATCTTACTCTGTTCCTTGGCAATGTGACACCCTAACACACAGTCTAAAAATCTAGGTAATAATACTTTTACCACCATGTGCAAAGTGGCTTGTGAGGGACTTTTTATCTCTGCATTTTCTTCTGTTTCTCTCCTGTATTCTGTGTCTATTCATCTCTTTTGCTTTTTCACTTTTTGGTTCTTTTTCTCCCTCTTTTCCCCATCACCATAATAGTCCCACTAGATCATATGCTTTTGTTCCTTCATACAATAGAAGGCCTTTATATGGTTCACATTTTTCCTATTCGTTTTCCTCTCATCACTTTTGCCCCGCACTGTTGTGTACTCCTTTTGGTTCCCTGAGGGTAATGATCACCTCACCATACCTCACCCACACTACCATTATTCTTACTTCATCTCACACCAATCCTTCCATCACTATCCAACCCACTTACTCCTGTGGTGGGGATTTTGTAATCCATATTTATATCAAGGAGTTCCAAGGGACAGGGACTTATATATATGTGTGTATGGTTTATTAGAGCAATAAGTGAGGGAGGCCTGTTTACTGTCCCTGGTGTCTGCCTAGTGACTGGATTGCTCTGTGGTCAAAGGTCCCTTTTTGACATGCTAATTTATGTTGTACTAGTGTGGGAAGCATGCTTTGTTGCCTGGGATTTTTAGGCAACTAACATTAGGCTGCAGGAGTAACCAATCAGGATACAATGCACTTCTAAACCAATGAGGTGTTTGGTAGGAGTGGGTCATTCTAACAACATAAAAACCAATAGCTTAGATATACGAGCTCTCTTAGCCTGATGGTCTGGACACATAAGCTGCCTGTGTAATGTATTCCTTTATCTCTCTCCTGATTCCCACACCACCGGATGGAAGTGTAATGTATTCTGTGTATCTCTAACCTTTCTCTAACTTTACTCTTTCTTCCCTCCTAGGACTTGTCTTAATGTTTTGGTAACCTTATTGATCAGTGTATATCTGTTGTAAACCATGTGGCCTTAAATATCTCCTAAGCCTAGATAACCCTGTACATGTACCATCACCTAAGTTTATGATAAGTTCTAAATTATTCTGACGTTTCTTTCCTGTATTAATAAATGTGATTGTTTATCTATTCGCACGGTTATCGTACGTTTATATTCTTATACAGACAAAGGTTTAATCGCATTATTCACTTTATCATTTTTGTATCTATAATCATTTAAGTAAGCTAGAAATCCATCTTTAACAGATGGTGCCCGTGTGTGAGGAGGCTTGACGTTTTGAGCGAATTGGCGATTTTATATGTGGGGAACTACAAAAAAGGTAAACCTTGTTTTATATATCTGCCTACCCTGTCCTACACATCCAAAACTAGCAAGCTTCTTTGAACACTGTTTATAGATATATAACCTTTTGTCTGCAATAATACTGTGATGAGACTGATTTTGAATAATGTGTATATATAAAATGAAATTTTACGTGCGAATGATAAGGGCTTCATTTGAAATCTTGGAGTCTGTGTAGCTATATGTGGTGTAAGTAACTGAATGAGAAATGGAAACTGTATATTATGTAGTTTGTCAGTAGAAATGTGGCTTTAGTTGCAACCTGCAATGTGTGGGTGGCTGAGCAGTTTGTAACTGCATGTTTGTGGCCAATGCATGGGGGAAGGGAAGCCACATGGCCTACAATAGAAAAGATTTTATGTTGAAAGGGCTACGCCCTGTGGGAGGGGATCTCTGATGTGCTGAGCAAACATCACTGTATTTCTCAATGGCTTGTTATGGAAGTTGATGCCACAGTGAGTAACTCTAGGTGGGGACAAGAAGTGTATGTTTTAAGTTGTGCTTTTTCATGTAACTAACACTTTTAAATGTGAGTTAGCCTAAAGTGTTTGTCTATGCATTAAATGTGATGTCCCATTTGTGTCCGATTGTGTGGGGAGAAGGGTTGGCTAGTAGGGAAGTTGTGCTTTTTCATGATGTCCCATGTTTCTTTTGTTGGATGTGCTCGGCATCATTTCTGTTTCCTTTTAAGTGAATGTAAGCTATTGTAAGTTAGCTGTTTTTGTTTGGCGGGAAAATCCCATTTTATGATGGCCTGCGATTTGTTTGTAAGCACCATGAGGGTGCAGACGGCGGCCATTTTCAGCTTGTGAATCATCCCAGAGCTCTGATTCCTTTGTGTGTAGCCATGTGGTCCGGGACGTCACTTTCTGTGTAGGCACCATTTCCTTTTAAGTGAATTCTATTTTTGTACTTTTTATATTTTTTGGGAGCGTTCGTTTAATGTTTTTGGTCGTTGGTGGGGTCGGAGTGTATGTATAATCAGCGTACAATGATTGTGTGCGACCAGCCATATATTGTATGGGAAACTGCTGACTGTAACTATATGTTGTAGGTAGTTGTGATGTATATGGGAAATGAACTATGATTTTGACCTTTATGACCAAGATACAAGTCCCCATAAGTGTAAAAATATTTTTAAAGGGTTTGGTTTTTAAGTCGAAAAACCTGTTTCTTATCCAGTAGACCATTTATTGTTGGGACACAATAGAAGTTGTTTACACCCTAGGAGGGGGGGGGGTCTCAGGCTTCTAACTGAGAAAATGGGGGGAAGTGCTGTGAACTCTCAGAGCCAAATATTGTGCTTTGTATTTGGGACAAGAATGCACATTGGTCCCTGCCCTCAGGGCACAGGGAGGGCATGCAGAAACCAGGCAGGTAGTGTTGTGGTTGAGATTCAAACCAGCAGCGTTTTTGCTGCTGGGCGGAAGTGCTAACCACTAGACCACTGTGCCACCCAATACTGTTTAGTTGAATATGCCTATATTTTAGTATAGACCCTGACTGACATAGCCTAAAGGTTTTGTCTAGGGATAAGTGGTAATATTGGTGTCTTAATTAAATGGTCAGTTTTTTTTGTAGGGAGAAAAAGTTTTTGTGTTGGTTTCCATTTGTTAATGTCGGACATTTTTCTGTAGTCCGGATTTCATCCACCATTTTGCCGTTGACCGATTTGCGATTACTGCAACTGCCTTTTTGTCTCTGCTAATTTTAGCCCCGAGCTAAATCTTGTACGGAATTAATGGCGCCATTTTTCACCATGGGCCAGGTCTTGATTTTCGTTTGGCCCGGCTGCCATTTTGTGTCCGCTGTGTTTGGGTGGAATTGCTATTTGTGTTTTATAGAGGTGCAATTTAAGGCACTGTTTCCTTTTAAGTGAATTCAATCATTTCAGTTTTTATACTTTTAAAATGGTGTGTGTGTTGTTTTTGATTGTTTGTGGCCTACAGTGGAAGGGAAGGGCTTTGATTGACCTTTTTCACCCGTCTTTTTGCAGGAGTTTTGTTGCACTGTTGTGTGGTATTCTGGTTTTAAAACTGGTGGTTTGACTTCCCAGGGGATATGTGAGTCAAGGGGGATTGCAACATGGGGGTTTATTCCACCCACTCCAGGAAAAAAGTTTTTTTTATTTGCTGATGCTAGCCATAGATTTTTCTAATGTCTTGATAGACAAAATAAGGTTTATATTGTAATACTGTTTTGGGAAGACATTCAAATTATTGTAATATCAAGGTACAGAGAGAAGCCATAATATTTGTTTTGAATAGTGGAGGATTTCCTTGTGTTTTTTGTAATTTGTCTGACAACACATTTAACCGATAGTAGAGTAAATGTGAGGATTAGTACGCTAGCACACCAGGAGGCCGTGTATAATAATCGGAAAACGCTGGGTGCCAGTACTGTAAAAATAAGTCACTAGCAGTACTGATCCGAAAATTAGTGCAAGGCTGTCCTGGATGAGGCTCCAAACCAGTCAGACAGCTGCCTTACACATGAGATCTGGGTTTGGGGCTCCGGACATGAGACCCCTTAAAGTGTGACATATAAGTAGTTCAGTTGTGGCTTCAGAATTCTGTAATGGTGAGTGCATTGATGGAGGTGTAGTTTGTGATTCTCAGAGGAGGAACTGTTTTTTTTTTTTTGTCATAAGAGTCCTTAGTTTTCATTCTGTCCCTGCCTGCTCTAAAGAGCTGAGTGGGGCAGACTAACGCTGGTTGAGACCTGTTTGTGGTTTTGAACGTAATGGCGTCGAGAAGGCTAGAGTTGGCTTTTTGGGGAGCAGATAGTCACTACTGTATGGGGTTCAGTTTTACTGTGGAAGCTATATTTTACATTTGTGATTGTTGTTTTTTGTACAATAGAGGGCTCATTTTGTCTTTTAATCCCATTGTGTTACTGGCCGATTGATCAATTGTGAAGGTAGTAGTCGATTGATTTTATGGTCGAGTAGTTGTTTCAGCCCTAGTATGAATCTTTCTCTTTATAAACTGCTAACTGTGAATCGTAAGTTTTGTAATTAGATCTGTAAACACTGGCGATGTTGTAACTCATATCGCAAAGGTGTGCATCAGTTAACTACCTCCTGTAATAATACGCATAGGGTCCGGATTATCCAAGTTTGTGCTAAACATTCTTGAGATAACAGAAGTAATAAGCTTTTGTTAGGCATTTCTTTTGGAATATTTCAGAAAAGTCCACGGAAGGGATTGGACTATTATTTGGTTCAGGAAATCTCTAGGCTAATTTTTTGAAGGACTATAGCCAGGACAGAGAATATTGTTCTGGCAAGTAGTGAAAAAAAGGCAGCAACGTTGATAGGGGAGGGGCCTATCTACCCCCTTCTTGTCCAGAGGGTCCCTACCTCTGAAGTAGGCAACCTCTAAAGAGGTTGGGGGATCAGTTCAAGGTCCATTGTCCGTAAAGGATGGGTAATCGAATCGCTTTAAAGAGGGTGTCTAACCGTGGGGAACCATACCACTTGACCCCCGAAGGAAGAAATGATAGATAAATATGGGCCTTGGACTGTGAAATATATGCAAGAGTGGTATCAGTGGACAGGGAGAAATTATTCTAAAAAAGGTACTTTTAAACCAAAAGCTTAGGAAGCCCTGTGGTACAATAAAGAGATGCATGGAGCGCATGGATGGTAGAATCCATGCATAGAACTGATGATGTGAATATTTTTATGGTGGGAGGTAAGGAGAAAGCGCACCAAATGACAGCCAATAGAACCACATCCCCAGAGTAGTGACGGTGATGATCAGGGGAACAGCCTCCACACCTAAGGTATGTACCAACAATGCTACTAATCCAGTTGTCACCAACCATGTTTCATTCCTGGTGTTTTTGCAAGAATAAATCCCTAGAAGGTAAACGTTTTTATTATAGAAAATATAAAATATGTGTGACATCTAGAGGTCATCTTTGACCCAGCTAATCGTGTGAGGGTGGAATATGAAATATGTGTGACGTCTAGAGGTCATCTTTGACCCAGCTAATCGTGCGAGTGTGTGGAATATATATATATATATATATATATATATATATTGTGTCCTGTGATTGTCGCAGCTGCTGACAGCCCACCCAAATGACCCCCCCTTGTTTCCGACCAGATCTGTGAGTATGCAAAAAGAACTGTATCTGTATTGACATGCAAATGACCTGAGATCTGTACTAATGAATTGAAAGGTGCATTTACTAAAATGTTTGTTTTCCAGAAGACAGTTCGGCAAGAGGTTTTCTGGTGAAGTATGATTTGTTGAAAAATGGAAAAAACTTTTTATTGCGAGTTGATAATTTTTTCCTCACCATGGTGAATATTTTTTTTTTGGGGAATTATTGGTATACCATAAAACAAAAATCCACGTGGTATTAATATGTATTAAGTAATGCATATTAATAATAAGTTGAGCTCAAAAATTGTTGCTATTTTAAAATAAAGTGCACGGTTTATGTAATGTAAATGTATATTTGTTTCATATGCTAATGTCTTGTTACAGATATTTAACAATTGTTTTTTTCAGGCGAAAAATTGAATGTTTATTACTAAATTTTATTGGTGTTTTTCAGATGATAATTTGGTTTCACGGCTTTCAGAACCAAAAGGAAATCATAGAAAGTTGATTTATTATTTTCCCTGGGTTCAGCACCATTATGTGGTTTGTGCTCCTATTTGTCAGCCCCTTCAGCTGTGTTTTGGACTACCTAAGTGGGTGTGGCATTTTCTAATCCAACCGGTATAAAGTTCTGGTATGAACGAGTTTCTGTGCTCCACTGATTACTTGTGTTTAGGACTGCTTCACCCCCCCTGCGGTTATTGTAATTAATTACCTGGCTGTTCCAGCTCTGCTCATTGCCTCAGGCTAAGGTATGTTAATGTCCCTTAAGCAGTCTGTGTCCCCAAGTAAAGATCCAACCTACATCCTGTCCAGTGTCACTGTTTTTACGTGACGATGTGTTATGAATTGTCTAATGTGTCTGTGGCATATCTGTCGCTAATATCTGGGGGTTTCAAAGCACACAGGTTGGCTCGAATTGTACCCCCGACTGTTCAGCGTTCTCAGAGCTGCAAGGGATTTTTCTTTGCCCTTTGGCCAGTGGTGTTTGGTAACAGGAGTTTCTCGAGCTGGATACACATTATGCAATTTTTATCTTATTTTTTTTATTTATTTTTTCCAATTTCCTTTAGATTTATCTGCAGATGTGAAGTACGAGGGCCTGCCAGATTGCATACAAGTTGAAAGTGTATAGGTCTGGCCTCGTATTGTATAGTTTTGGTTGAGTCTGGAGAAAAAGTTGTGCAGGATGTATAGGCATGCTGTATTCTCCCCAGTTAATCTGTGTCCTGCAGGCCAGGAAGCCCAGTGCCCCAGTGATACGCTATGCCCCTGTCATTCATGTGAGTCCTGTCTGAATAGTATAGGCAGTTAATTTTGTATGGGTGAAGGATAACATGGTCTGATTACCGAATTGATAAAGGAGGGAGAAGGTGTGCAGCCTCTATAAAGAATCGAGTGTACCTGTTGGCAGGTGGTTTTCAATACGGGTTTTCAGACTATTTCCCATACTTAGGATAAAGAGAGGCTTAATGGAGACTGCCGTTGGCGCTGGAGGGGGGGCACCGGGTAGGTGAGGGTAGGATCCAGGTTGCCTATGAATCATAATCGATTGGTAGATGACTCAGTTCCAGGATCATCAAAATCTAATTTACACTGGTCTCATCCCTAATGACAGGGATGGAAAATTGTGCAGATATCTCGATCAATCTGGGTACTAGCCTTTAACAGACTCTACTGTGTTACACCCTGCAGCCCATCTTGTTCTGATGGTTTGAGTCCGGACAGCCTCAGATGACTGGTACGAAGGAGTGCTGGAGAAAGGGAGGTGTTGTGCTATGGGAAAAGGCAACAATGCTGGCACAGGAGGGGGTCGTGTCTAATGGAGGCCGGGGTAGTGTCCCAACTGGTCCTAAACAAAGTTACCAGGGTACTGGTGCTGGTATCACATGTCTAATGAGGCACTGTTTTCAGCATCAGGTTAAATGGTAATCAGCAGGGTACACTACCTCTGGGAGTCTATTGTACATCTCCTCTTGCCCTTGGCATGGATATAGCAGGAACACCGGGTGGTACCCCAATCACCCCTGAAGGAAGGTTTTATGGAAAACCTGACCTCCCCTTACACCTACTGAAACTTCTGTTGGGGTTCGGGGAGGAGTTAAAAATTTGGTAGTTGGGTGGTTTGTGCAGCAGGATCTGATAATGACAACAGTCTGTGCAGGGCGTGAATAGAAGGGCTCTACTCAAGGGTTTTATGATCCAAGGAGAGGAGGGTGGTGCAAAATAATAGCTGTTGGGAATTATCTGATATGGAGCTAGCTGAGGTAACATTAAAAGAGTTTCTAGGGATCACCTAGTGGTGGTCAGGGTAGGGGCTGGCTGGACATATTGGGGTGGAGGAGTTCCAGAGCGGTCCTAATGTTGAGCATGGGAGGAGTGAAGTGGACGATTTGGGTGATCTCAAGATCAAAAGAGGTCAATCCAGATATCTCTAACGTTGAGTTTCTTAGTGGGAAAAGTTAATTCAGGTACAGTCTTGGGGCCACAGCTTTAGGAAACTCCACCCTGTTGCTGTCCTAATTTGGGTAACTATTAGAGACCAACGTAGGGGATTGTGTGCATTTAAAAGAGGACCCTAGAACTATATTTTTTGTTTTTTGTTGTTCTAGGGATAAACCTTTTCAATTTATAATAATAATAATATGCGGTCAGGTTTTACCTAAATTCCAAAAAGATGTTGATAATTTTTTATTTTTTAAATTTTATTTTTTCCTCCCCCTCAATGTTAATATCTGTGTACCTGACCTGGGAGAAAATACTGCTAATTGCTAGTATGGGAGAAATTTTTTTTTTTTTTTTTTTTTTTTTTTTTTAGAAACTATATTTTGATTTTTATTTTTTTTTTAGTGCTATTTATTTTTTTTCATTTTTTTTTTTTTTTTTCTTTTATTTTCTTTATTTTTTTCCAACCAATGTATTTGTTTTTTTCCTAACCCAGATTCCATGCTCTTTAACAGTCTTGGTTGGAGCAGCATTAAATCTGTAGGTTTTTTTTCTTCCCTTTCCATTATTAATTCCACCATTTTCTCGTTCATTTTCATTACTCACCTCTCTTCCATTTCTTTTGCTTCATTCTAATTTTTTTTCTCGTTTTTTTATCATCCATCTTCTCAAGATAATGTATCTGTTTAAAAGGATTTTTCCTGCCCGCCAGTAGTGTACCATATTTCGAACCAAAAGTATCCCTGGACATCCCGTGTTCTTATGTTTAATGTAATGCTACCCCCTTAGTCTACCTACTGCTTTAACCTGAGCCCCGTGAGCAGGTGTGGTGGACCCCGGGACCTTGCAATAACAGGCAGTGTTGACTATCCCTACCATCAAGGGCCATGGATGATACTGTCTGTTGCTTGGACTCCGTTCCCTGTGGGGAGCCCACTTTACTCATCCCCATTGCACCCCTTATAAGTATTAAGTCTTGATGACCGTTGCTCCTGTCTGGCATTCCTCCAATATCTGTACACTGACATTCTCTTTTTTTGTTTGTTTTATGTATTCATGCACGATGGTCTGGAGGCCCGCCCAACCACCACCTGAAGACAATCAAGTCATCTCTTGAGACAAATGTGACAAGTAAGACTACCCTGAACTGTTCTTCACCATGCTGAAAAGTGCTGTCTCGCGGTCCGATCCAAGCGGAGAAACCACTACACGGTCTCACCAAGTTACAGGACTAGATATGCCAGGATCCCGCCATCAATGTTGGAGTTCTGCTCTTCCAAGGCAGAGGGGCGATGAAAGTATGCAGTACAGACACTCATGGTTTAGATGTGAAGTCTCAAGGGCACCAGGATTTCTTTGCTGTCTTAAGCCTACCTTGAGGAGTTCCGGCGTGTTCAAGAAAAGAGGAGGCCGTGGTGGTGATGGGGAAGGGTTGGGACTTCTGGGCTGTTGTGGGTGGGTACAAAATCATTGAAGGACTACTTAAGTTCAAGAATGAACTTCAGGGGGAACTGTGGTGGGGATTTTGTAATCCATATTTATATCAAGGAGTTCCAAGGGACAGGGACTTCTATTATATATATATATATATATATATATATATATATATATATATATATATATATATATATATATATATATATATAGAATTTATATTGCTCTGTGGTCAAAGGTCCCTTTTGACATGCTAATTTATGTTGTACTAGTGTGGGAAGCATGCTTTGTTGCCTGGGATTTTTAGGCAACTAACATTAGGCTGCAGGAGTAACCAATCAGGATACAATGCACTTCTGAACCAATGAGGTGTTTGATTGGTAGGAGTGGGTCATTCTAACAACATAAAAACCAATAGCTTAGATATACGAGCTCTCTTAGCCTGATGGTCTGGACACGTAAGCTGCCTGTGTAATGTATTCCCTTATCTCTCTCCTGATTCCCACACCACCGGATGGAAGTGTAATGTATTCTGTGTATCTCTAACCTTTCTCTAACTTTACTCTTTCTTCCCTCCTAGGACTTGTCTTAATGTTTTGGTAACCTTATTGATCAGTGTATATCTGTTGTAAACCATGTGGCCTTAAATATCTCCTAAGCCTAGATAACCCTGTACATGTACCATCACCTAAGTTTATGATAAGTTCTAAATTATTCTGACGTTTTTCCTGTATTAATAAATGTGATTGTTTATCTATTCGCACGGTTATCGTACGTTTATATTCTTATACAGACAAAGGTATAATCGCGTTATTCACTTTATCATTTTTGTATCTATAATCATTTAAGTAAGCTAGAAATCCAGCTTTAACACTCCTCACACACTTTTCCCTTCCCATGTTTCACTCTCATCTACCTCACCTTCCCCCAACCTAATCCCCATGTGATCATTGAGAATTGTTTGTTTGCTTGTTTGTTTGTTTTTTGTTTTTTCCTATTCAGTCAGATTTCCTGTCAGTTCTCGCATACCCAGCACCACACCCTCCCTAACAACTCCCCCCCCCCCCCCCCCTGTAGATCCACATATTCTCAATCTATTTATTTTATTTAAGTAATTCACCCATGTCGTTCCCCTGCCCAATCTTTTGTTTCAGCACCACCCACGCTTTTCTTTTCCACTATACCTACACCTTTATATTATCTTTTTTCTGTTTTATCTAGCAACCCGTGTGTTTGTGTAACAGTTTGCTCTCTATCATTCTACTTCGCACTTTCCTCCTTTTCTTTCTCACATCACGGCGTCTTTTGCCAAATTCAGCCTGCTTCTATATTTATTCCAACTCTTTATCTTTCCATACATTCTTCACCACCCCTACACATGAGGCTTATAACATACTATGCATATTAAATAGCTCCTCCTTCACGCACCCCCCACATGTAGGAATTCATACAATTCTTTGAACACGTGGTGCCGTGATACAAATACAGGTGGTGGACTATATTATTCCAAAATATAATCTTATATCACATCCTCTCTTGATTGACTTCTGCCGCAGGTGCAATCTGCTTGTACCCGGACCATAGTGGTTTTCACGCTGTGCCGCGAGGGCTTACACTCAGTATGACCTTTCGCGAGTTGCGTGTTTGAACCGATACCCCCTCTTGACTGTGACAGCTAGGGGGCGCTCTGGGACCCCCCTCACGGGGAGGAATAAGGATTCTTTTAAAGGGATCTCCAGACAGGACCAAAATCCCCTTTATCATTTGCGTTGGATGTACATCTTTGGGTAACTATACTGAATATTTGCGCTATAAGATATTGCTAACTGCATTTACTGTGTGCAAATAATAGTTGACACATATATTTACGATGTGCTTTTCCCAGCAGACTGCCCCTCTGAAGAAGACCCCATTAGTGGGGGTTGAAACGCGTCAGTCTTTGTTTCATACCTCGGACAACTCTTGTGTATTGTTTGTATGAAATCTCAGTCTGTACTGTATAGCCACATTTCTTATATTACTATTGTCCTGCTGGAGCTCATTTTTTAACTATCTTGTTAAATCTTTTTATTTTAATAAATACCTTTTGGACTATTTTTAACTCGATTCATAATTCTGCTGCCTAAAAATCCCATCCTTGGGGGAGCACTTCCCATTTTCTAATATCCATACCAGACCCGAAGGGCCTGGTATGGATTGGGGGGGAACCCACACCAATTTTTTCCTCGATTTTTATCTATATTGCCGGGAGTCGGCAATACATTACAGCTGCAAGCAATTTTAACCGGTTCCTGACTGGCTCACGTCTATTTACTAGGGGCAGAATGGCTCCCCTGCGTGAAACCCTGTATGAGCCACCAGAGGGTGGGCGCGCGTGTGCCTGCTGCATGGCAGGAGACCCATAGCGCATGCCCAGCAGTCGCGATCGCGTGCACACACAAATTAATATGAATATTGTCAGACCAAACTAAATATAAAAACTATGTGCCATCACTATATTGATCATTTAAAAGAGAAATAAAAAAAAGAGAAACAAATTGGGACTTTGAACGAGGCGGTGACCTGGTAAGGTCCAGTGCCTCCATACCTATCTAATGAAAAAGCGGGGACAGGGCTCCTGAAGATTGGATCAATCCATGAAACGCGTAGAGCTGATATATGCCAAGTCATGTTCTCATACATGTTTTCCACCAGAATGCAGTGTATTTTTTTTTATGTGGGTGTTTCGGTCCCAAGACTTTAGTTACTACACATTGATGTGGTGATACCTGGTATATTATGTTGTTAGTGCCTAATATCGTCTTGTTTGTACACATTTTGCATGTTACCTCTGATGGTTATCATCAAGAATGTGCTGCCATGTCATTTTATTATGTTCTATCGCATACCTTCAAATAAAGAACAAAAACAAAAGGCAGAGAACCTTCTCCCTGGGAGGGTGTGAGGTGAGATTTTGATAGTTTGTAGGCAGCTGTAGTGCATGGCAGCCTAGCTGGCTGCAAGAGGTAGTGGGTTAGTAAGTGTATATACTCACTTTCCAGCGTATTTGATATGTTTATGTGTTCATATGTTCAGAGTTGTCTGGCCTCTATCATTGTCTCCAGCACCATTTTGGAGAAGCCTACTGTCCTGATAGGACAGCAAATCTCGGGAGATTTGGTCGGCCATTTTTGTGTGGACACTTTATATAAGAAAGCCCAGCCATGTTTAGTTCAGTTCACGTGGGTGCATAGACGGGGCTAGAGAACCCGCTTGTCAGGGAGAGTTAGGAGAAGATAGGTAGAGTGTTCCGGCTTGTGAGGGATAGCTCAGGGTTTCTACGGAGTCCTGCATCAGCAATCCTGGTACGATAAAAGACTCCCCGTTGCAGATAATAAAACCGGTGCCCTCGCTGTGAGGGCGGGACAAGCAGATCAGATGCCTATATCCATCTACTGAAGGAATATCGTTGTTATTGAGTAACATGTGTGAATAGCAGCCTCTACAGATATGCATTGTGTGCTTGGGTTTATACTGCGTTTGTCAGTGGAAAGTGACTATAGTGCTGACGAATACAATTACCACTTACATCAGAAGTGACTGTGCTGTGCCTCCATGCTTGGAGTGAAACTACGTACCTTACTGCTGTAAATACTCTTTCTACTAACGTCTCCATCCGGTAATAAACGTTGCCTGGTTCATAAAGTCAGTACGTGTGATTCCCTCTGTTTAAACGCTACACTCAACCCCCGCTTACATTTTGTCGTAGTCGGCGGGATGTCTGAGCCATCATCCTCAAGCGGGGGAGTGTCTAGAGGGTCAATCATGGCACCATACGGAGCGGCTTTGGCCCCGATTCACACAATTGAATGGCACAAATATTCCCCTGACAGACTGGGTGGAGAGATTGGACAGTTCGGTCCGCTTGTTCGAAATACCCGCAGCACACTTTGCCAATTTGGCAGTTAATGCGCTAGAAGGAGAAGCTGCCGGGCTGTGATGGGTCTGCCTGAGAAGGAAAGGGATAGCAGAACAGCTATTGTGGGCTGTTTAGAAAGCTTGTATGGGGAGAGTACATCCATAGCCAAACTCCGGAGTTTATTTTGTCGGGACCAGTACGACCGAGAGACTGGAAAAGAGATAAACCAGTACGACCGAGAGATGGAAAAGGTCGTACGAGATCTAGTTGATATGGTCACCTCTCTCAGGCAAGAGGTGGCAGCATCTGAGCAACGCTTGTCGGACTGTTCAGATGCCGAGTTATAAACAAACAGAAAAGGTGGGGGTCATCCGTCTCCCTGCCTGTCATTGGGTTATTATACCCCCATGTCAAGAGTTGGTATGCCCCCTTCCTGGGGTAGCTAGAAGACACGTAAGAGGGGCCACTGTGATGGTCGAACCACAACGCAACCTGGAAACCAAAGGTGAATGGTTGGTAGCCAGAACTTGGGGTCCACCCCGATACAAGTGGTCAAAGACGTGGCCATTGCAGATTTGTATACAGTACCAAAAAGCTGCATTACTGATCCTAGCCCTGGGGTGGAGGCCACCTGTGCTGCTTTGCAGATGGCTCTACCTGATTCAGCAGAGACCCATCTCCCAAAATTGTTAACACAACTGGCACTTCCAGTGCAGGAGATGACCCCGGAACAAAGCAACAGGCTCCAGCAACTAGTTTGCAGACATTTGATGGCATTCTCTCAAGGCCCTGAAGACTACGGCTGTACTAATGCTTTGGATCATTCTATCCACACTGGAGACACAGCTCCTCCTTCGGGAAAGGTATCATAATATACCGCTGCGTCTTTGCCAAGAGGTCCAAGACCTATTATGCGGCATGCTGTGGGGGGGGGGGGTGATTCGAGAGAGTTGTAGTCCCTGGGCTGCGCCCATTGTTCATGTGCGGAAAAAGGATGGCAACTTAAGTTTTTGTGTGTACTATCGCAGATTGAATGCCTGTACCCATCAGGATGCTTACCCTTTCCCCCGGGTCGAAGAAATCCTAATGGCCAGTGGATATCGGCCTTTATCACCCCTCTGGGACTATACGAGTTTAATCGGATGCCCTTTGGCCTGACTAATGCCACCAGTACGTTCCAAAGGCTAATGGAACGTTGCTTGGGAGACTTGAACTTTGAAGCTGTTCCAATTTACCTAGATGACATTATCATCTTTTCCAGAACATTCGAGGACCATTTGCTACATCTGGATCAAGTCCTCCAGCGGCTAGATCAGTATGGCCTTCGGCTCAAACCGGAAGAATGTAATCTCATGAAAACAAAAATCCAGTATTTGGGTGAATGTGGTCGAGGCAAAAGGGGTGTCCCCCGATCCCGACAAAATTCAGGCTGTACAGACATGGACAACTCCTAAAACGGTAACAGAGCTTTGCTCTTTCTTGGGTCTTTTGGGTTACCACCGCAGATTCATTCTGAACTTTGCGACTATCGCAGCCCCTTTGACACAGTTTTTGTGCAGACAACCGGCCAATCAAAAAGGAAAATCTTCTCCCAGCATTACTGACAGTTGGGGGGCAGCACAAAGTGAAGCATTGGAGGCCCTCAAGGCGGAGCTGACTTCCGCTCCCATAGTGGCTTACACCGACTATTATAAACCCTTCCGGGTGTACACCGATGCCAGTCTCCAAGGATTGGGGGCTGTGCTGGCTTAAGAACAAGATGGAACGGAGCGTGTGATTGCCTATGCAAGTCGGAGTTTACACCCTACCGAACGTAACCCAACCAACTACAGTTCCTTTAAACTCGAGTTGTTAGCAGTAGTCTGGGCCCCCGAAAAGTTTGCTGAGTACTTAGTAAGTGGTCACATGGACATATATACTGACAACAATCCTCTTGCCTATATGCAGACTGCTAAACTGGGGGCCTTGGAGCAACATTGGGTGACCCGACTGGCCCGGTTCAACTATACCATTCACTACAAGCCAGGACACTCCAATAGTAATGCTGATGTTCTCTCCCGATTTCCTCTCAACGGGCCTCAGGATGATCTAGATCAACAACTCGAAGAGGATGAGGTTGTTCCCTCCGGAAACCACCGGCAAGAGCAACTGGCTTCAACGGCTCTGCAGAGCAACCAAGTTACGCCAAGAGGACCAGAGATTCATACTCCTCTAGAGTGGCTGCAACTCCAGAAGCAAGACCCTGACATTGATCAGGTCATGAGATATTGGGACAGGAATCGGAAACCAGATTTGCAGGCGTGAAGGAGGCTCTCGCCGATGTTGTGTCAGCTTCTAAAACAGTGGGATAGGCTGGAAAGATATAATGGACTTATACCGAAAGACACGGATTGCAGGGGAGCTGTGAGTTATTCATCAACTGATTATCCCTCAATCGGAGGCCTTAGAGGTTTGTCAAGTCTTTCACCATATTGGAGGACAGAACGGACGGAGGCCTTTATTCGTAAGTACATATTTTGTTCGGAGTTATCCAAGTGGGTGCAGAAGTCATTCAGGGGTGTAAGAGTTGTGCCATCCACAAAGGGATAACAGAGAAAACTACCCCTTTGGTGGTGAGCACAGGAGAACCTTTTGAATTACTGACCATGTACTTTCTGACAGTGGCTGACACCTCTTGAGGGTATCGCTACGCCTTGGTGTTTGTGGACCACTTCTTTAAGTGCGCCATCGTGGTGCCAACTAAAGATCAGACTGCCGCCACCAAGGCTAAACTGTTCTGGACCCATGTAGTCCAGCCCCACAGGTGCCCCAAACGGATTATGTCCGACCATGGGCCGAACTTTGAGTCTAGGGTGTTTTCTGAACTGTGCCGTCTTAGTGGTATTCGGAAGTCTCTACTACTCCTTACCACCCCCAGGGAAATGGAGCCTGTGAATGCTTTAATCGCACATTGTTGGGATTGATTCGCACATTAGAGCAAGAGCATCAAGAACGTTGGCCGCAGTATGTAGGAGATGTTGTTTGGGCTTACAATCAGACTGTGCATCGAGCCACTGGCTATACCCTCCTTTTTCTGATGTTTGGGCATTGTGGCCCTCTACCGGTGGATTTACTCTTGGAAACTCCTGAGCCTATTACGTCAAGGACCCCAGATGAATGGATCCAAGATCACTGGCACCACCTGGATCAAGCCAAACAGATAGTACTGGGAAAGCACCAGGATTTAGCCTGAGGAAAGTACTGTTCGATTGTTGCCACTTACATCGGGAGACAGAGTCTTGGTGAGGAATCCTAAACACTTGAGGGGCAGCAAGCTGGAGCCCAAGTGGGAGCCCTGTCCATATAGAGTCAAGCAACAACCTTTCCCTGGGTGGCCTTTGTATCATCTGGTTTCAGAGAAGCCGAATGGACCTCACAAGAGACTACATCGTAATCTCCTTCGTCCCTGTGTGTTCAGTGCTGATTCACGAACTGATAATCCTGTTCCGGTCTTTCCCCCATCTGCTAGATGGGATCCTGCCATCTGCCAGGATGTCCTCAACAGTGACTGTGCAACCTGGTACCTGCCCCCTCTGCTGGCGGTAGAGACCTTATCCCTAGCTGGGGGAGATGCAGAGAACCAGGCTGCTGCTACTGAATGGGACTTATCTGTGAAGGAGCCAGATGTGCACAGTACCCCCACTCTGGAGGAGGATGAGCCTCTTGTGGAAGAAATAGCATCTACCGATCCTGTTGACTCGGAGGGAGACATTTGGAAGACCCGGAGCCTCACTTGCCCAAGCGTATTACCCGGGAACAGAAACCTGTCAAGTATTCTGACTATGAGTTGAACTGTTATGTATTGCTTGTTTTATTGCTTGCTATATTATTACACTGTGTTAATTACCTCTCCCTAGGTGCATGCAAGAGATTGCAATTTTTAAAGGGGGGGGGTGTAGACAGCTGTAGTGCAGGGCAGCCTAGCTGGCTGCAAGAGGTAGTGGGTTAGCAAGTGTATATACTCACTTTCCAGCCTATTTGATATGTTTATGTATACATATGTTCAGAGTTGTCTGGCCTCTGTCATTGTCTCCAGCACCATTTTGAAGAAGCCTCCTGTCTTGATAGGATAGCAAATCTTGGGAGATTTGGTCAGCCATTTTTGGGTGGATACTTTATATAAGAAAGCCCAGCCACGTTTAGTTCAGTTCACGTGTGTGCATAGACAGGGATAGAGAACCCACTTGTCAGGGAGAGTTAGATGAAGATAGGGAGAGTGTTTCGGCTTGTGAGGATAGCTCAGAGTTCCTATGGAGTCCTGAATCAGCAATCCTGGTTGGAAACAAGACTCCCTGTTGCGGATAATAAAACCGGTGCCCTTGCTGTGAGGGCGGGACAAGCAGATCAGATGCCTATATCCATCAGCTGAAGGAATACCATTGTTACTGGGTAACCTGTGTGAATAGCAGCCTCTACCGATGCACATCGTGTGCTTGGGTTTATACTGTGTTAGTCAGTGGAAAGTGCCTGTAGTGCTGACGAATAAAATTACCGCTTACATCAAGAGTGACTGTGCTGTGTATCTGTGCCTCCATGCTTGGAGTGAAATTACGTGCCTTACTGCCGTAAATACTCTTTCTACTACCGTCTCTCCGGTAATAAATGTTGCCTGGTTTATAAAATCAGTACGTGTGATTCCCTCTGTGAAAACGCTACTGTCATGAACAGGTGTGACCAGATTGTGTGGACTGCAAAGAGGAAACCAAAATGCATGGAAAGTGAATGAGAATAATGTTTATTTAAGGTAAGTGATATAAATAAATAAACACTCCAAATACAAATAGTGCTCAACCAACAAACAGAAACCCACAGACAACAGATAATATATACAGCCAAAGGGAAGTACCGAAATCAAACACGTTAGCCAGGCCAGGGTCATACACAAAGGATCAGCAGATGAACAAGGGCAGGACGGGAGAGGGAGATTAAGGATGGGAAAGGCTACAAGGGAACAGGAACACAAGATCAGGATGGGATCGGGCACAGGCTCAGGTACAGGCTCAGGTTCAGATACAGGGTTCAGGGTACAGGTCACAGGTCAGGGTGCATGGAAGAAAGATACCAAGGCAAGCGTGTAAGGGTCTGCTGGGTATTTATAGGACTGCCAGTGATTGACCTCAAGTAACAGCTGAGCGCAAAGGGTGCTGTCTGCTCCACACTGCCGGAGTTCACCCGCTGGTGGACACCGGTACTACGGTTCAAGGATCCAACAGTGCCACCAGCAGATGAGTCCTCTTATTACAGGCCCTGGGTGTTAGAAGACACCCACTGGTGGACACTGGTACTGCGATCCAAGAGACCAACAGTGCCACCAACGGGTGAACATTTTCATGACAGCTACACTCTACCCCCGCTTACAGGTTGGTGAGATAAGACTGAACTAGAGAGCATTCACGCTTGTGAGGAATGAAAGGAGGACCTGTCTAAGCAGAACTGAGGCCGGGTTGACACCTATGAGAATTAGATGCGGGTTTCTCCGCATCCAATTTGCATAGCAGGAGAATGTGTCACATATCACATATCTCTGTTGCGACCACTGTGCGTCTTTGGCTCCATTTCAGGGCCGAAATCGGGCATGGAATCGGCCCTGATTCGTCCCTAAAACCGGACCGGACTTTGTCATACACGATCACACCAAAAGTCTGCCGGTTTTGAACGCGCTGACGTACAGCACGTACGACGGGACTAGAAAAAGGAAGTCCAAGACCCAGTACGCCACCCTTTGGGCTCCTTCTGCTAATCTTGTGTTTATCTCGTGTTAGTAGAAGTTTGGTTAGAGACGATTCGCGCTTTTCAGACTTCAGCTTATTTTGATAGTTTTCTGCGGTTCAGTTTGTGCTTGTGAGGTTTGTATCTGGTTTTCAGTGCGTGTGGATCAGTTCGTACGTGTATAGGAGGCGGTTCTGGTCTGCTCATTCCTGTTCTTTAGGTCGCTCTTCATAGGCCTTGCTGTTCTTCAGTGCATTCGGTTAAGTTTGTTTCTTTGACCAGCCGACCGTTTTTAAAGCCATGGAGCGTGGATGTACTCGTTCTCGAGTTCGTGCTGTGTGGGGGGTTGGGGTTAATACTTTGACCCGAGCCCAGTCCATGAACAGGGCGAGGAGGAGTTCACGGATGAAGAATTGGCTGCGCCAGCGTGACCAATTCTCGCACATGCCTTTGCTTCGTGAGATCCGTGAGAATAATCCTGAGGATTTCAGGAATTATTTCAGGATGACGGACCCCGTTTTTCACCGTCTGCTGGCTTTGCTGATCCCTTTTATCAGCAGGCAGGATACCTGCATGCGGCAAGTCATCACTCCGGAGCAGAGGCTAGTCGCCACATTGCGGTACTTGGCGACAGGGAGAAGCCTGCAGGACCTCAAGTTCACGACAGGCATCTCCCCCCAGGCTCTGGGGATCATTATCCCAGAGACCTGTTCTGCCATTATTCAGGTCCTGCAGAAGGACTATATTAAGGTTAGTTTCATCCTTTAACATTACATTATATGTGTTGAATGTTTGCTAATGTATTGTATTCATTTCATCATTACCTAATTACCATGATTGGAATATGCTGTGAATGTCCCCTTTATCTTCATGCATGCATGTTATTTTTTTTGATGGAAAATCCTTTTGTGGCCTACATGCATATTTCCCTTCACTAACCTCCCCAGCATGCAATCCTGGGCCCATATACACCTATAGCCTAGTCCCTTTAACAATGTATATTTTCAGCTCCATTGTACTGCTTTCCCGGCACCACCCCCTCAAATGTCTCCAAGTGTAATATGTGGTCTTAAAATCATTTACAACCCTCCCCCACCCCCTCAAATGTCTCCAAGTGTAATGTATGGTCTTAAAATCATTTACAACCCTCCCCCACCCCACCCCCCATACAATTTTTTTAAATGGGCCATCAGAGGGGGTGAGGAATCTGATACTACTTCTAAAAAATGTTATACTGCTGTTGTGCAAAAAAATTTTTGTGTAATCTGTTTGCAAAGTTAGGTTTAAGGGTATTTATAATTTTCTTGTTCTTGTTTGACTCCACAGTTTCCTTCCACGCCACAGGAATGGCAGACTGTGGCCTCCCCAGTGGCGGAATTACCAGGGTCGCACCAGTCGGATGTGCGACTGGGCCCTCGGGTTCCGCCACTGTAGGGGGGCCCGCCGCTGCCCGGGAGATAGTACAGTGCACGGGAAGTCGGCTCCACCCATCCTTTCCGGCCGCTCCGCCCATCCTCCCCGAGCGCACTGTGCACACTGCACAGGCTCCGCCCATCGTCTCCACCCATCCTGCACTCAGGGGCACAGTCCCCGCCCGCTTCGCCCATCCTCTCCGCGGCTCCGCCCACTCCGCCCAACCTCTCCGCCCATACTCTCCACCTGCATTCACAGGCACAGTCCCCGCCCATCTTCTCCAGCTCCGCCTGCACTCACAGGCCCCGCCCATCCCCTCTGTTCACCCAAGCAAGACCCAGAAAGGAGGGGGATTCGGAACCAAGTGATCTGCAAGTAAGTGGCACCCATCTCTTAATATCAACACTGCCACTGATCCCCCACACCATCACTACTGCACTGATACCCCCCCCCCCCCCACACACACACACACTACCACTACTGCACTGATACCCCCACACCATCACTACTGCACTGATACCCCCCCCACACACACCACCACTACTGCACTGATACCCCCCACACACACCACTACCACCCCCCCCACCATACTGCACTGATACCCCCCCACACCACTACTGCACTGATACCCCCCACACCATCACTACTGCACTGATACCCCCCACACCATCACTACTGCACTGATACCCCCCCACACCATCACGACTGCACTGATACCCCCCACACCACCACTACTGCACTGATACCCCCCACACCACCACTACTGCACTGATACCCCCCCACACCACCACCACGACTACTGCACTGATACCCCCCACACCACCACTACTGCACTGATACCCCCCCCACACCATCACTACTGCACTGATACCCCCCACACCATCACTACTGCACTGATACCCCCCCCCACCCCCCCCCCCCCCACCATCACTACTGCACTGATACCCCCCCCACCACCACGACTGCACTGATACCCCCCCACACCACCACTACTGCACTGATACCCCCCCACCCCACCACTACTGCACTGATACCCCCCCCCCACCACCACCACTGCACTGATACCCCCCCACACCATCACTACTGCACTGATACCCCCCCCACACCATCACTACTGCACTGATACCCCCCCATACACCATCACTACTGCACTGATACCCACCCCCACACCACACACTCACTACTGCACTGATACCCCCCCACACACCATCACTACTGCACTGATACCCCCCCCACACCATCACTACTGCACTGATACCCCCCCACACCATCACTACTACACTGATACCCCCCCCCACACCATCACTACTGCACTGATACCCCCCCACACCATCACTACTGCACTGATACCCCCCCCCACACCATCACTACTGCACTGATACCCCCCCCACACCATCACTACTGCACTGATACCCCCCCCCACCCACACCACTACTGCACTGATACCCCCCCCCACACACCATCACTACTGCACTGATACCCCCCCCCACACCATCACTACTGCACTGATACCCCCCCCCACACCATCACTACTGCACTGATACCCCCCCCCACACCATCACTACTGCACTGATACCCCCCCCACACCCCCCCCCACACCATCACTACTGCACTGATACCCCCCCCCCCCCCACACCATCACTACTGCACTGATACCCCCCCCCCCACCACCACCACTACTGCACTGATACCCCCCCCCACCCACCACTACTGCACTGATACCCCCCACCACCACTACTGCACTGATACCCCCCCCCCACCACCACTACTGCACTGATACCCCCCCCCCACCACCACTACTGCACTGATACCCCCTTCACACCACCACCACTACTGCCACTGATTCCCTCCCCCCCACACCTGCCACTGATAAACCCCCCCCCCCCCACCACCACTACTGCACTGATACCCCCCCCCACCACCACCAATACTGCACTGATACCCCACACCACCACTACTGCCCTGATAACCCCCCCCCACCCCCCACCACCACTACTGCACTGATACCCCCCACACCACCACCACCACTACTGCACTGATACCCCCCCACCCACACCACCACCCACCACTACTGCACTGATACCCCCCCACACCACCCCACACCCCCCCCACCCACCACTACTGCACTGATACCCCCCACACCACCACCACACCACCACCCACCACCACCACTACTGCACTGATCCCAACACCTCCACTACTGCACTAATTCCCCCCACACACACCACCACAGCTGCCACCCCCCCCCCCCACACCACCACTACTACTACTGCCACTGATCCCCACACCACCACTACTACTGCCACTGATCCCCCCCCCACCACTACTACTGCACTGATCCCACCCACACCACTACTGCACTAATTCCCCCCCACCCCACCACAGCTGCCACTGATACCCCCCCCCCCCCCCACCACCACCACTACTGCACTGATCCCCACACCACCACCACTACTGCACTGATCCCCACACCACCACTACTGCACTGATACCCCCTTCACACCACCACCACTACTGCACTGATCCCCTCCCCCCCACCACTACTGCCACTGATAAACCCCCCCCCCCCCCACACCACCAATACTGCACTGATACCTCCCCACACCACCACCACTACTGCACTGATCCCCCCACACCACCACTACTGCACTGATACCCCCCACACCACCACCACTACTGCACTGATACCCCCCCACACCACCACCACTACTGCACTGATACCCCCCACACCACCACCACTACTGCACTGATTACCCCCCACACCACCACCACTACTGCACTGATACCCCCCACACCACCACCACTACTGCACTGATCCCAACACCTCCACTACTGCACTAATTCCCCCCACACACACCACCACAGCTGCCACTGATACCCCCCCCCCACACCACCACTACTACTACTGCCACTGATCCCCACACCACCACTACTACTGCCACTGATCCCCCCCACACCACTACTACTGCACTGATCCCACCCACACCACTACTGCACTCATTCCCCCCACAGCTGCCACTGATACCCCCCCCCCCACACCACCACCACCACTACTACTGCCACTGATCCCCACACCACCACTACTACTGCCACTGATCCCCCCCACACCACTACTACTGCACTGATCCCACCCACACCACTACTGCACTCATTCCCCCCACAGCTGCCGCTGATACCCCCCACACCACCACTGCTACTGCCACTGATACCCTCCCACACCACCACTACTGCCACTGATACCCTCCCACACCACCACTACTGCCACTGATTCCCCCCTCCCCCCACACCAATACCACAACCACTGCTGCCACTGATTCCCCCCTCCCCCCACACCAATACCACAACCACTGCTGCCACCGATCCACCCCATCATGACCACTACTGCCACTGATCCCATCCTTGCCACTGATACCATTCTCCTCCCCACCACTCATCCCATCCCACCCCCCCCCCCCAACGACCACCCTCCCCACGGATCCCATCCGCCCACCATCGCTGCCACTCATTTCATCCAATGCCCACCACCGCTGCCACTCATTTCATCCAATGCCCTCCACCGCTGCCACTCATTTCATCCAATGCCCTCCACCGCTGCCACTCATCCCATCCAATCCCCCCTTCCACTACCACTCATCCTATCCAATCCCCCTTCCACTACCACTCATCTCATCCCACCCTCCTCCAACCATCACCCTTGCCACTGATCCCATTCCCCCCCACCACCTTTGCCACTCATCCCATTCAATCCCCTCTACCACTAATCCCACCCCCCAACCACAACCCTTGCAGCTGATCCCATCCCCCCTCACTGCTGCCAATGATCCCATCCCTCCTCCACCATCGCTGCCACGTTTCCGATCCCCACCCAACCACCACCGCTGCAACTCAGCCCATCTCTCCCTCACCGCTGTCACTCATCCCACCAGCGATGCCACTGATCCTATCCCTCCCCAACCACCACTGATCCCACCCCCCACCAACACCGCTGCCACTCATCCCAGGGGCGTAACTACAGGGGTCACAATTGCAATAGCACACATGTTGCCCCTGAACACCTGGATGGGGGGGGGGGCATTTAGAGGAACAAATCCCCTCCATTTTATTTCTGCAGCCACTAAAAGTCTGCTTCTCCTGATCTCCCTCTGATAGGCATTCAGTGGCTGCAGGAGGAACATGGAGGGGATTTGTTCCCCCTGCTATCCAGGTCCTGCTGCCCCTGGCCGGGGGTCAGGGGGGCCCTCCATGGTTTCTTGCACCGGGGGCCCTGAAGGTTCTAGTTATGCCACTGGGCCTCCCAGTTCGCTGACCGCTGGGACTTTCCCCAACTGTGGAGGGGTGATTGACGGGAAGCATGTTCGCATTGTGCCACCACCCCATTCGGGGTCTTACTACTTTAATTACAAGGGGTTCCATAGTGTAGTGTTGATGGCGGTGGTGTCGGCACAATATGAGTTTATCTACGTGGACATGGGGAAGAACAGCCGAATGTCGGATGGAGGAGTCTTCGCCAAGACGGAGTTCTGCCAGCGTCTCCAGACTGGTGGCCTGGGATTGCCACCTGATGCGGAGTACGTTGAGGGACTCTCCTTTGTTTTCATCGGAGATAAAGCGTTCGGTCTGGGCGAGCACCTGATGAGGCCGTTCCCCCCAAAGGACCCTAACCCCGGAGAGGAGGGTTTTTAACTCCCGGCTGGCCAGAGTGAGAAGAGTTGTGGAGAATACCTTTGGAATTATGGCCAGCCGATTCCGTCTGTTTTTCACATCAATATGGCGGAATATGGCGGACTACAAAATAAACCACATCATCCTGTGCTGTTGCATACTGCATAAAGGAAACATTCAATAACATATCTAACTTCAGTTGGGCCTGAGGCCGGACTTCCTGAATCAGTACTCACAGGCCTAGATACTGGCCGTCCTGGCTTGGCCCCCCAAACCGCCCGTGAAATGCGTGACAGATATGTCAATTATTTTAATGGAAGGGGCGCCATTGCAATACCAGAACATCTTTAAACATTTCCATTAATAAAAAAATCTTTTTCTTCTTGTTTGCTTTTCTTTTTGGCTGTCTCCTAGGTTCTCCTAGGTTCTCCTAGTGCACTTGTAGAGCCAAGTGGATTTCCCGTTAGTAAATAAGCCCCTTTGTCACTGAAAACACAAAAATGGAAAATTCCTATCAAAATACTTACCGTAATTTTCCTTTCCTGATGGACTCCATGGCAGCAACGTGTGGGTTTAGTCCCGCCTCCATTACCCTATAGGACACTACTCCCATAAATCTTTGCTCCCTGCCCACGGCCGTGTTCGATAACTAGACTACTCCAGCCATTTGGGAGGGAACTCCTGCTGCCATGGAGTCCATCAGGAAAGGAAAATTACGGTTCCTGACAGACTCCATGGCAGCAACGTGTGGGAAATAACTCGCCAAAAACACACCCGGGTGGGCAAAATGCTGAACAGAAAAGATTTATTTAACGCTGTCAACCGACAGGACTTTTAAACCAAAATTAACAGAAGTTAAGGATGCAGGTTCAACACAGTAATGGGTCATAAACGTATGTATTGAAGACCAAGACGCTGCCCTGCAGATTACTTTCGGCGCCACGTGACGCGAGGCTGCCCATGATGTGGAAAGACTCCTGGTGGAATGTGCCGTCACTGCCTCAGGAGGAGCCAAGCCCTTCTCTCTGTAAGCCCACTGGATGGCTTGGACCACCCACGCAGCAATGGATCTAACAGAAGCTTTGGAGCCCTTATTCTTTCCATGAAACAGAACGAAGAGGGAGTCAGTCTGACGAAATGAAGCTGTAACATCCAGATATTTTTTCAGTGTAGCACCCATGTCAAGAGGATGTGGATCTGAACCTCCATCAGACATGAAGGTAGGTAGAGTGATTTCCTGGTTTTCATGGAAAACAGTGGTTACTTTGGGATTTGATCCCAGCATTGGAATGAGGACTACTCTATCCGGGAAGAAGGTGAGGAAAGGCTCCTTGGAGCCTAGTGACTGAATCTCTGAAATTCTCTTCGCCGACGTTATGGCCACCAGAAAAGAGGTTTTAAGTGTTAGTTCTTTAACTGAAAGTGATTTGTTGAGTTGAGTAAAGAAATCCAACACCAAAAGGAGGTCCCATTTTGGAAACCTAGGTTTCCTCTGTGGCCTAAGTCTGACTGCTCCTTTGAAAAACTGTTGGACCAAAGGATGATTGGCCCACGTGACTCCAGAAAAAGCTGAGATAGCCGATACTTGAACACGCAGGGAACTAACAGAAAGAGAGATATCCAATCCTGATTGAAGGAAGCTTAACACGTCTTGAACTGCCAATGTATTGCAGGAACTAGACCTGGAAGCCATGTGACTGGTAAACTTCGCCCAGATCCTCTCGTACACTCGATTGGTACTACCTCTTCTTGCACTAAGGAGAGTGGGAATAACCTCTATTGGACAGCCT
This sequence comes from Lithobates sylvaticus, assembly GCA_028564925.1. Taxonomy (NCBI): domain Eukaryota; kingdom Metazoa; phylum Chordata; class Amphibia; order Anura; family Ranidae; genus Lithobates; species Lithobates sylvaticus. The sequence continues at coordinate 92,175,083 of CM053032.1, forward strand.
AACGCTTGCAGCCTTCCCCTCTCAAAGACCAGGCCCTTAGGTGCAGGTGATCCGGACAGGGATGCAACCTCGAACCCTGGGACAGGAGGTCTGGTCTGGATGGTAACGGAACCGGATCCTTGACACTGAGGAGTGTCAGAAGCGGAAACCAAGGCCTGTTGGGCCATTAGGGAATTACTGCAATTACCTCTGCCGTTTTTGACCTGAGTCTCTTCAGGAACTGTAGGATGATTGGGATTGGAGGAAAGGCATACGCCTTGAGGAACCACCATTTCTCCGTCAGGGCATCTACCCCGTAGGCTTGCGGATCTCTGTACCTTAAATAGTACTTTGCTATTTTTTTGTTGCATGGGGAGGCAAACAAGTCGACCTCTGGGGAGATCCCCAGCGTTAGGATCCAATCGAATACCTCCTCGTGGAGAGACCACTCGTTGTTGTCTAGAGATATTCGGGAGAGGAAGTCTGCCTGGACGTTCTGAATTCCTGGAACATATGTCGCTGTCAGATCCTTCAAATTCTTCTGAGCCCAAGACATGATCGGTTCCATTTCTTGGAGAAGGGAAAGACTTCGGGTGCCCCCCTGCCTTCTGATGTATGCCACTGCTGTGGTATTGTCCAGTCTGAGTTGGACTGAGGCTCCTGGGATCAGGTGACGAAAAGCCAGAAGGGCCTGGAAGGCCGCCCTCAATTCCAGGACATTTGACACTGTCCTTCTGGAGGGAGGATCCCAAGTGCCCTGAGCGACTTCCGCCAGGCAGTGGGCCCCCCATCCCCTGTTGCTGGCATCTGATGTTATAGTTACCCATGGGATGGGACGGATGGAATGGCAGTTGCAAAGGTTCTCCCGTTGTAGCCACCATAGAAGGGAGTTCTTCATGGATGAAGTAATCCGAATCGCCTGGGCTTTGTTGCCTGTCCATTGCTGAAGGAAGCCCTTCTGAAAAGGCCTTATCCTCCACTGCGCCTATCTCACCATCGGAATTGTTGCAACCATGGTGCCTATAATTCTTAGGCACTGGAGAGCATGAAGGTAGGAAGCCGCAAAAGCTGGACAGATTCTGTCCCTTACCACTGAGATCTTTTCCTCTGGTAGTGAGATGGTGCCACTGACTGTGTCGAACAGAGCCCCTAAGAATAGTAGGGATTGTGATGGGGTCAGTTGGCTCTTCTCCAAATTCAGTATCCACCCGAACTCCTGTAGAGTGGAGATAACTTGCCTTCTGTGAATTAGAAGTTGTTCTTTGTCTTGTGCCAATAGTAGAAGGTCATCTAAATAGTGATGTAGACGAATTCCCCTGGTTCTCAGAAGAGCTACCACTGCCAACAGAGTTTTTGAAAACACACGCAGAGAAGTTGATAGCCCGAAGGGAAGGCACGTGAATTGAAAAAGGAGCTTGCCTACTGAGAAGCGAAGGAATTGTTGATAGTTTTCGGCAATGGGAACGTGAAAATAGGCGTCTTTAAAATCTATGGAGATCATCCAATCTCCTGGTTGGACAGAATGTTGTATTGTGGACAGTGTTTCCATTTTGAACCTTTTCTTTTTTATAAAGGTGTTTAGATGGGTCAGGTCTATGACCGGCCTTTAGGCCCCGCTTTTTTTCTGGACCAAAAATAGGGGAGAGTAGATCCCCCTGCCTCGCTGGTCGGCCGTAACATGGATAACAGCGCCTTGAACCAATAAAGATTCTATGTAAGTCAGAAGGCTTTGTCTTTTTTCTTCTGTAGTCGGAAGGGAAGTAGGAACCCACCTGAGCCTGGGGGCTTCCCTGAAGGTCCAAGCATGACCTGAGGAGACCGTGTTGATGGTCCAAAGGTCTTGGATCGAAGCCGCCCAGACATGACAAAAGTGGAAAAGCCGAGCCCCCACCTGACCTGTCTGAGCGGGCCCAACCTCAAAAGGATTTGGTCGGCTCCCTCCCTCTTTTGGAATCACTTTTGTCTTGATTTCCAGGATCTGGAAAATTCCCGGCCAGGTCTGTAGCTGCGAGCTTCCCTAGCTCTTTCCTGGTACTGCCTTCTTGGGAAAGATCTTCTTTGACCTTGGGGTCGATGATCTTGGGGAAGGAACCCCGACTTCCCACCAGTGGCCCGGATAATCGCCTCGTCCAACTTGTTCCCGAACAGGGAGGACCCTTCAAAGGGGATACGACACCAGACTTGTTTTGAGGCTGGGTCGGCTAACCAGGGGCGGAGCCACAGCGCCTGTTTGGCAGTGACAGATGAAAGCATTACCCGAGCCGTCAGGCGTATGATGTCAATAGAGGCTTCCCCAAGAAAAGCCGACGCAAGCCTCAATTCTTGAATAGGCGAGCATCTAGCCGTATCATCCGAGATGCCTCTCAGTGTCTCATCTACACTGTCAGTCCATACTTCCATCGCTTTAGACAAAGCGGCCAAGGCAAGAGCTGGTTTACAGGCCATACCTGCTGTTAGGTACACCCTCTTCAGGTCTGCATCAATCCGACGGTCTAACACGTCTTTAAAGGACACTGTGTCCTCTAAAGGGAGTGTCACATGCTTCACCAACCTCATGACTGCTGCATCTATCAAGGGAGCAGACTCCAAGTGCTTCACTTCTTCCTCTTTGAAGGGATAGAGTTTGGAGATTTTGGAAAGCATGGAATTTTTCTTCTCCACCTTGCCCCACTCATCCGTGACGATTTCGCCAAGTTCTGCAATAAAAGGAAAATTAACAAGCTCTTTCTTTAATTGTTTAAAGAATTTTCTTTGTTTGGGAGCAGCTTCTACTGGGTCTTCCCAATTAAGTGTCTCTCTAATAGCCTTAACCAAGGGTGGGAGCAAAGCAAAATCAAATCCCACAGGAGGGCTATCTTCATCTGAGTCACTATCACATATGGCAACCGAAGGGTGGCTCTGAACCGAGGACTCCCAAGTATCCTGCAACTGGGTCTCCCTTACTGGAGAACAAGACTGCTCCGCCGGAGGTGTATAGGAATGATCATCCATGTTCCTGAGCGACTCCTTCACAACCCTATCCACCAGGGATTTAAGTTGTTGATCCGTATCTCCTCTTTCCTTAGAAGCTTTGGAAAAACAAAGGTCGCATAGGGATTTTCCTGGCGGAGCTTGACTTCTGCATCCCCAGCAGGAATTGGTAGAGCGACTGGAGTGAGAGCGCTCCTCACTACGGTGTCCTGATTTAGAGGAGGAACCGTAATGTTTGGATTTGGAAGAGGATTGCCGGTGCTGCGACTTGGAGGAGTCGCTTCCTCTATGAGAGCTGCGATGTGGATCTGATCTAGAAGGGCTGAGGAAAAAACAGAAGACAAAGACCACACACAAAACAAAACATCAGGCAATAGATAAACAATCAGGCACACACCCTTCCCTAATTACCAGTTCATTAGGTAAAAAGACATATCCCCAATACCTTTTTTGAGAGGGCTGGTCACAGACAGGCAGTGGTGAATCCATGTCCTCAGCGATATCCATCTAAACTGAGAATGACAAGAGATCAGTGCAAGGGACAGGAAGACACCTCTAACCTGTCCCAGAAAAGCCACTTACCAGTAGCTGCAAACACAGGAGCCTGGGGAAGTCACTGGAATAACCTGCAAGCATTCCCAAGGCTTGCAGGCTAATTCCCCAGTTTAAATAGCGCGCCCCTGTGACATCACCGCCGTCCTTATGCGCAAATAGCGGCAAATCGCCGCGATCGCGCATGCGCGAAACCAAGCCTCGTTCTCGTACCGCGCTTGCGCATGCGCAGATCGGCCGAAAAATGAAAGCGGAAGTGATACGGCGGCTGGAACGCAGGAGGAACCAGCCGCCATGCCTGAGGAAACAAACACACATGCTACAAACAAAACAAACAACAACCGGAACCGCACAGGAGATAAAACAAAAACTGCTGCCATGAAAAGAAATATCGATACTCTCACCACTCCACCACGATCGACCAGGCCGAAGGTAAGACCGGACTTTTCCAGGGCAAAAAACGTGTCACCTGCTAGCAGCTGGCTGTCTGACCAATGCGCAGCCTGCCTGCCAGTGGCTAGGATAAGGGCTTCTTCCTTGCGCCTCTTCCACTGCCCACTCCATACCCTGCTAATAGCTAGGGCTTAGCGGAGCCATGCGACTTTCCCATCCAGAGTCACAGATCGGCCAATCAGGATTGTGGGGAAACCATCTTCAGGTAGAAAGACCACCACTAGGTCCTTCGGAGGAGGACAAAAAAAAGAACACGGCCGTGGGCAGGGAGCAAACATTTATGGGAGTAGTGTCCTATAGGGTAATGGAGGCTGGACTAAACCCACACATTGCTGCCATGGAGTCTGTCAGGAAATTAATTACAAAACTGGTATTGAGTATTGAAAGAAGAAGCCACACACATTGTTGTCTTTAAAAAGTTTATTACTGCACATTGAAACATGTGTGTTTTTTTTTTTAAACTTATTTTTTTTGTTTTTTTGGTGTGTTTTATATTTTTTACTCAATATAAAACATTTTTTTTTGTTTTTTTGGTAAACAATATATATATTTATTTTTTTTGGTATTTGCAGCATTTTTTGTTTTTTTAATAAAAATAACATACCCAACTCTGGAACTCTGGAAATAACATACCCAACTCTGAAAAGTTTTACATTTATAAAATTAGCAGGTAATGTCACCCATGTAAAAGCCAAATTTTGAAGATGCACACAAATTGGAAGTCCAAATGGGTAATGTCAACATGTGCTATATCCCATCATGGGGCATCAATGGACGTGTTTTGTGGGTGCAATCCCTTCCTCTCACCTACTAGCATTATAAGGAAGGGGTTGCAAACACAAAATGCGTACATTGAGATCCCCTGATGGCAGATAGCACATGTTGACACACCATGTGCATCTTCAAAATTTGGTGTATAAAATCTTAAAAATATAAAAACAAAAAGAACAATGTTCTCATTTACAAAGGAAATGAAGAACATGATCAATTGGGTTTTAGGGAAAAAGGGATTAGATTCTCCCCAAAACATTGATCATGTTCTTGATTTCCTGCTGCATTTTGTCCAGCCAAGTTCGCATTCTCTCTATCTGGTTGCGCATCTCATCAATGTGCCCATTCCAGGCCATGATCTGTCCAATTAATTGGGCGCTGTCGTTGGAAAATGGCTCCGCCGCTTGCCCTTCCACAACCAGAACATCACCTAAAATTTTAGAAAAATAATGTATTTAGAAATATGCAGGCATAAATAGATTACCATAGCTGGGGTGTCAGACACTCACCTGGTGGGGTGCATATCTCACCCACTTCCTTCACCTTTCCTTCCTCTAGATCCTCGGTTGAGCTCAGGCTAAGTACCCAATCAGGCTGGTGAGGTCGGGGGGTCCTGGGATCCTCTGACTGTTGTCTGAGTCTTTTCTTCCCTTATGAGAATGAAACAAAAGGTATACTTAGCACACTGATATTTGAGTCCAGAAAGAGAAATATGAAACATTGCTTTGAAGTGGTGTACAATTGTCTGTTTGATAAAAGATCCAAGTTGAAGACATGATTCAAATTCCCTTTTAACCAAACTGCAATACTTACCTTTTTTAGCCAAGTTTCACAGATGGAGACACCTCAAGTATCCCCTGGAGCCCCTGTGTGGGTTACCCTAAAAAATTTTCTATGGTGTCCCACACTACACTAGTGCTCCTGAGTCCAGATGTTGAAACAGCTGCTGTGTCCTCTCCTTACATTACACTGAATTAAGTTTTAAAAACATTTTAGCTTCAAAGACATCTACACAACAATATCCTAAACATATTTTAATAAGACAAATTATCCAGACCAAAATGCAGGTATAACCCTGTACCAGCTAAATACATCATAATTTTTGACAAACGAACAATATTTACAGACATCGTATGTATTGGCAAACAAACGATATTTACGAACGATCATATGAACGGAACAGTATAAATGAAAAGCATCAGTATCAGAATCAGAACGCACGACAACTACTTACTTTTTTTAAGCACCTTCTTGATTCTTCTAAACTGATCCGGCTCCCTCGTTTTAAGGTCAGACCAGCGCTTTCGCAAAAGCCCTTCGTACTCCAAATTGCTGCTCCAGAGTGGTCACAACTGAGGACATTATTTGGTCCTTACGTAAATTGGGACGGGGTACGGACCATTTTTGCCCTCATAGTCCTCCCTCCTCAAGATGTCCACCCTCTCCACTATTTCTTTAAAGGTCATGTTGGTGGCCTTAAATCTCCTCCTGGATCTGGATGTTTGGGGTTCCGGGCTTTCCTCCGCGCTAGTTCCTGATAATGTCTCCGCCATCTTTGTATATACTCCCACTGCGCAACGAAGAGAGAAGGGGAATGGAAAATTCATCACCAAGAACGCCAGGGGCGGGCGACGCAGGCGGCGCTTGACACATGCGCAGTGTATATAAAGCTAGTACGCTAACGTACGTATGTCCAAACGGAAGTAGCGAGCGTCCTTAACACATGTAAGATTCAAACTTGGCCCATCACAGTGGTCTATACTGCTTCAAAATTTAGGCCTATATTGAGACAAGATACTGAGACTTTGGACTGACATAGGTGTTTTTGTTTCTTATCTCTGTGTGTTGTGTGTGGTGTGTGGTGTGTATGTGTGTTGTGTGTGTCCTATATTGTTATAAAGATAATACTGTGAGTTTGGACTGATATAGGTGTTTTTGTCGTGTGTTTTGTCTTTCAGAAAAAAATTTGTCCCTTTAAGGATGAGGCATACATAAGTCATTTTATTGACCTGTATCAAAATAACAGAAACCTGTGGGAAGTAAAGCACCCCTTGTATTTCAATAAACAAGCACAGAAGGCATCACTGGGCAGACTTCTGGAGTTTGTGAAGACTCGACTCCCCCAGGCAGACATTAAGTTTGTGGAGTCTAAAATTGGGATCTTGCGTAATATGTATAAGCTGGAGCACAACAAAATAAAGAAGTCCCTCAAATCAGGAGCAGCAGCAAATAAGGTTTATGTACCCAAGCTGTGGTACTACAACAAACTCTGCTTCCTCGATGACCAGACTGAAGCAAGGAAATTGCTTTTGACCCTTCCCTCCACCCCAGCTGAGGCGTCCCAGGAAGAACCAGGGCCTTGCGTCCTTGAAGAAGTGGATGTGCCCAGCTGGAGCCAGGTATCTTTTTTTTTGTTAGAAATATTGATTGTCCTAATATTAATGATGTGAAGTAAAATTTTGAATTGCTTACAAATCTATGATTTAATCCCAAAAATGATTATGTATATATATCACTATACAGTAGTGGCCAAAAATGTAGATAAAATCTCGGTGAACAGCTTGAAAAATGCTGGCGACAAAATGATAGCCTTTTCTATTTGTTTAAAATTCAATTTGCAAGCCATAAACGGAAAATTGTGTGTGATTGATGAAGCAAAAAATACAACTATGTCACTTTTTTTCTACACAGGATGAGCTTAGCCAGGAGGAGGCTGTGCCCAGTGGTATAGAGGAGGAGGCCGGGACCAGTGGCAGGCAGGAGGTGGCTGGGCCCAGTAGGAACCTCACAGAATGCCAGGTGCCTCCCCTCCGCATTCCCACCAGAAGGCCCAGGGGGATGACAAGAACTGAGGAGGAATCACTTGGCCTCATTCGGGAAGCCAGACAATGTCTCAGTAACCCCCCCAATGGTGAAGAGGCCTATAGTACATATTTGGCCACCAGGTTGATGGAACTCGAGAAGGGCCAACGCCAACTATGTGAGGGGCTTTTTTTGAGGCCCATCAGAAGGGTTTAAGGGCGAGCTTATGCCAACCACTCATCTTTATAATGAAGCCCCCACTCCTCCTGCCACAACTACACCACCAGAGGCACAGCCTCCAAGGAAGGCTGCAGAGAAGCATGGAGGGAAGGTTGCAGGGCAGCGTGGAGCGAAGGCTGCACGATGAGTCAGAAGTGATTGCATGGCTTCAGTATGGTCTGACAGAAGATGCAGGCTGTTGTAGTACCACAGTCTGGGGACATAGATGTCATCTGCTGCTGTTCCTGGTCTCTGGGAGTCCTGGACCAGATTGTGCTCCCTATTATATTGACTACGCAAGATCCCAATTTTGTTGGCCACTTACTTGATGTGTGCCCTGGGGGACAAAAGGCTTTACAAACTCCAAAAGTGTCTCCAGTGTTGCCTTCCTCTTTATTTTGTTAACCATAATAAATGGACATTTTATTTAAAAAAAAAAATGTACTATGTGTTTTTATTCAAAAACGACAAGTTTGTTTGTGAGTAGGCAGGTACATGTCAAAAAGACTATGGGGGTTATTTACAAAAGGCAAATTGATTTTGCAATACAAGTGCTAACTACAATTGCAAAGTGCACTTGAAATTGCACTGCAAGTGCACTTAGAAGTGCAGTCACTGTAAATCTGAGGGGTATATCTGAAATGAGGGGAAGCTCTGCTGATTTGATCATCCAATCATGTGTAAGCTAAAATGCATTTTTTTTTTTTTAATTTCCTTGCATGTGCCCCTCGGATCCAAAGCGAATGCACTTCCAAGTGCTCTTTCAGTGCAATTTCAAGTGCACTTTGCACTTGTAGTGCAAAAAGAATTTGCCTTTTGTAAATAACCCCCCTATGTCAAATTAACAAGGGACACCAACCTCATTAAGGTTCATAAAAAATACAAGATAATAATGTTATTGTGGTAACTTAAACATTTTTTTTAAATGGAAATCACTAGAATTTGATATTTAAAAAAAAATTGGAAAATATATATTGTTGAAATCTAAAATTATAAAAGATGAGTCTAAAAAAGAATTGTAAACATTATTTATGGAGATGTAACTTTTAAAAACTAGAATATTAGTCATTAGATGAGGATAAATAATGAAGAAAGAAGTTTGTGAGAACTCATTGTGAATATAAGCAGCAAAGCAACTTCATTCTTCTAGCATTATAAAGAAGAAAAGAATGCGCTATATTAAAAGATCACAGAATTAGCAGTGCTAGCTTCAATACGAACGCTAGTTTTACCAGACCGATCGCTTCTGTCCTGTACTTGCTTCAGAGCATGCGTCATTTTTGGTCCGACGGACTAGCACACAGACGAACGGTTTGTACGCTAGAAAGCCGAGTCCGTCAGACAGATTTGAAGCATGTTTTATTTCTAGGTCCGTCTGACTTTTGGGAATAAAAAGTCCGCTGGAGCCCACACACGATCGAATTGTCCGACGGATTCCGGTCCGCCGGACCAAATCTGCCAGAATGTCCGATCGTGTGTAAGGGGCATAACAGTTTGTCTTCCTTAAAAGTAGTTTGCATTCAGAGTAGAAAAGCTTGTGTCCAACAGCATGCTGCAGAGAAGGGCCCTTGCTCTTTGTGTGAAGCAGCTTTCTCTCTGACTCAGTAGGGGGGCGTGTCAGAGCTCTGCAGAGAGAACACATACTGGAACGCAGCAAAACGCATCAAAAACAAATCAAAAACGCACCAAACAAAAAAAAATGGACTGGAATGCAATACTGCAAAAAACAAACAAACAGGAGTGAGTTTTTGTGGTGTTAACTGCAAGCAAAAAAACAACCCAGAACACACCCAGAGTGGTGCGTTCCCAACCCGGAACGCACCACTGGCAACCAACTGTGAAACAATGAACATGTATGGAATGCACAGTACAATTTAAGTGCATCAGTTAGGACTATGTTACATACAGCATAACATACAGAATGCAGTGGTCAAAGATAAGTAAAGTATAACATGAGTACAACTGTCAGGAGTATGTAATGTACTGCCCCTTCTGTTGGTGTCAGAGATAGTAGTATGCGTTCATCTGGTGGAAAAAGAATGCCCTCTTGTATCGATGTCAGTGTGAAATAAATATACAGTGAAAACCTATTTCAAAGCGAGCCTTATGGTATCATTGGGATCCAGCGGAAACAATGTCAGCCCCAGGCCAGTCAGTGTTCCTGGTATGCCCTGTATGATCACTGTTATTTAGTGTGGGCACTTACCTAAATGCAGAAAGCCTATCTCTCTCATGGTGACAGGTAGGGATGAGCCGAACACCCCCGGGTTCGGTTCGCACCAGAACCTTCGAACGGACCGAAAGTTTGCGCGAATTTTCGAACCCTATACGTTATAATGGACGCGAACGTTCAAAATCAAAAGTGCTAATTACAACGGCCAATATGCATGTTAATGTCATAAAACAGGTTTGGGGACCCGGGTCCTGCCCCAGGGGACATATATCAATGCAAAAAGAACTTTTAAAAACTAACGTTTTTTCGGGAGCAGTCATTTTAATGATGCATAAAGTGAAAAAAAAAAAGGTGAAATTTTCCTTTAAATATGGTACCTGGGGGGTGTCTAAAGTATGCCTGTGAAGTGGCATGTGTTTCCCGTGTTTAGAACTGTCCTTGCACAAAATGACATTTGTAAAGGAAAAAAAGAAGCCATTTAAAACCACTTGCGGCTTTAGGTTTGTTCTTAAGTAGAATCTGAACAGGTACATTATGAAGTGTAGCTCCATCCCAAAAAAATCTATTTTTAAGCTTTTTGGAGAACATAGGGAGGGGTTATCACCCCTGTAACATTTGCTGTCTTTGCACATCTGTTCAGAACATGTCACCTCACTTTCCGTCCCAATGACAAATGTTTTTGGAAAAAGTGGGGTTTTAATTGAAACAAGGATTGGTGATAAAGTATCAGTAGAGAGGAGATACCTTTTTCCCAAATTAAATCTAACAGGATAGAATTTCCCTTCCTAGGGGTAGATTTCCTCTCACTTCCTGTTTTCTCTTGCCATTTGCAAGTAGGAGTCGTTTGTAAGTTGGATGTTTGAAAGTAGGGGCCTGGCGTATATACTCTGCAGAAATTTGCCCTATTAGATGTTGGTGTAGCCACAAGACTGGTGGGCACAGGAATGGGCCCTGCTGTGAGTTAATAGATCAAGATTTGTAATTGCATGCACCTGTTGAACAGGGCAGAAAAATTAGGGGTGGTGGTGGTGGTGGACGGTGTTGCCACAAGACTGTAAGCTCTCACAGTTACTCTTGGTGGGCGCAGGAATGGGCCCTGCTGTGAGTTATTAGATCAAGATTTGTAATTGCAAGCACCTGATGAACAGGGCAGAAAAATTGGGCCTTTGGCGGTGGTGGTGGACGGTGTTGCCACAAGACTGTAGGCCCTCATAGTTACTCTTGGTGGGCGCAGGAATGGGCCCTGCTGTGAGTTAATAGATCAAGATTTGTAATTGCATGCACCTGTTGAACAGGGCAGAAAAATTGGGGGTGGTGGTGGTGGTGGACGGTGTTGCCACAAGACTGTAGGCCCTCATAGTTACTCTTGGTGGGCGCAGGAATGGGCCCTGCTGTGAACTATTAGATCAAGATTTGTAATTACCCGCCCCTGTTAAACAGGGGCTGAAAAATTGTGCCTTAGGCACTGGTGCTGGTGCCACAACACTGCAACCCCTCACAGATACTGTACTTGGAGCACAGCAGTCACACGTGTTGCGAAGCATTTTTTTAAAAAATTGTAAGTACACGCCCCTGTTAAACAGGGGCTGAAAAATTGTGCCTTAGGCACTGGTGCTGGTGCCACAACACTGCAACCCCTCACAGATACTGTACTTGGAGCACAGCAGTCACACGTGTTGCGAAGCATTTTTTAAAAAAATTGTAATTACCCGCCCCTGTTAAACAGGGGCTGAAAAATTGTACCTTAGGCACTGGTGCTGGTGCCACAACACTGCAACCCCTCACAGATACTGTACTTGGAGCACAGCAGTCACACGTGTTGCAAAGCATTTTTTTATAAAAATTGTATGTACACGCCCCTGTTAAACAGGGGCTGAAAAATTGTGCCTTAGGCACTGGTGCTGGTGCCACAACACTGCAACCCCTCACAGATACTGTACTTGGAGCACAGCAGTCACACGTGTTGCGAAGCATTTTTTTATAAAAATTGTATGTACACGCCCCTGTTAAACAGGGGCTGAAAAATTGTGCCTTAGGCACTGGTGTGGTGGCATGGATCATTGAGGAGGAGGAAGAGGATAGTCAGTGAACATAAGAGGACAGTCACTCAGCATCAGCATAGGCAGTCTTGAAGGGATGTGACATTATAAATTATTCGGTTATATCCGCCTCAGGTGCCTGGTAGCTGGTGGTGATCCAAGACTGATTCATTTTGATGAAGGTCAGTCGATCAACCGAGGCGGTGGACAGGCGCACCCTATGATCGGTGACAAATCCTCCAGCAGCACTGAATGTGCGTTCGGAAAGAACGCTGGAGGCAGGACAGGCCAGTAGCTCAATTGCATACTGTGCAAGCTCTGGCCAGTGATCCATCCTCAGGACCCAGTAAGCCAGAGGATTTTCGGTGGGAAAGGTGTCCAAGTCTGACCTTGCCCCAAGGTATTCCTGCACCATGTATATCAGACGCTGGCGATGGTTGCTGGAACCGATCATACCTTGGGGCTGCGGACTAAAAAATTGTCTGAACGCATCGGTCAGACGTCCACCTTCCCCACCGCTCCTTCTGCTACTGACCGAAGCCTCAGCAACTCGTCGCCCAGGACCAGGAGTTTGTAACCTCCCAGTTTCTGGGAACGCGTTGCACAGACCTTTCTGCAAGGCCTCCCTGAGATGTCTCATCCTCTGCTCCCTCTGCGACGGCAAGATAAGGTCCGCAACCTTACCCTTGTACCGCGGATCAAGGAGAGTGGCCAGCCAGTAATGGTCCCTCTCCTTGATCCGAAGAACACGAGGATCCTTCCGCAGGCTTTGCAGGATCAGGGAGGCCATGCAGCGTAGGTTAGCTGAGGCATTCGGTCCGGAGTCTTCTGGGTCACTGAGGATGACATGATCGCCAGCCACCTCCTCCCAGCCACGTACAAGTCCACTGGTTTGTTGGGACTGTACATCATCCCTAAAAGACTGCTGCTGCTGATGCTGAGTGCCAGGCTCCACCTCCATGCTCACACAATCCTCCTCCTCCTCCTCCTCCTCCTCATCCTCTTCCTGTGTGATGGGTGGGACAGAAGGAACACTGTCCGGATAAAGGGGGCCTTGAGAGGCAAGGAAGTCCTCCTCTTCCTGCCTCTGTTCTGCCTCAAGTGCCCTGTCCATTATCCCACGCAGCGTATGCTCCAACAGGTGGACAAGAGGGACAGTGTCACTGATGCATGCACTGTCACTGCTCACCATCCTCGTGGCCTCCTCAAATGGTGAGAGGACAGTGCATGCATCCCTGATCATGCTCCACTGACGTGGGGAAAAAAAAACAAGCTCCCCTGACCCTGTCCTGGTGCCGTAGTCGCAAAGGTACTCATTGATGGCCCTCTGCTGCGTGTGCAGTCGCTGCAGCATGGCCAACGTTGAGTTCCACCTGGTGGGCATGTCACATATTAGGCGGTTCTTGGGCAGGTTCAGCTCCTTTTGCAGCTCAGTCAGCCGAGAACTGGCATTATAAGATCGGCGGAAATGCACACAGACTTTCCTGGCCTGCCTCAGGACATCCTGTAAGCCTGGGAACCTGCCCAAGAACCGCTGCACCACCAGGTTGAGGACGTGAGCCATGCAGGGCACATGGGTGAGCTGCCCCTGTCGCAGGGCGGAGAGGAGGTTGGTGCCATTGTCAGAAACGACCATTCCTGGCTTAAGCTGACGTGGCGTCAACCACCTCTCGGCCTGCCCCTGCAGAGCTGCCAGAACCTCTGGCCCAGTGTGGCTCCTGTCCCCCAAACACACCAGCGCAAGCACGGCATGGCATCTTTTTGCCTGCGTACTTGCGTAGCCCCTTGTACACCTACGGAGCACCGCTGGTTCCAAGGACAGAGCACTGGAGGAAGAAGAAGAGGAGGGGGTGGAGGAGAGAGGTGTTTCACAACCAGTAGCAGTAGTAGCGTTTTGGAGGCGTGGTGGCGGAACAACCTCCAACACTACTGCACCTTGTCCTGCATCCCTCCCAGCTGCCAATAGAGTGACCCAATGGGCCGTGAAAGAAAGGTACCGTCCCTGTCCATGCCTGCTGGACCATGAGTCAGCGGTAATATGCACCTTACCGCTGACCGCCCTGTCCAGCGAGGCATGGACATTGCCTTCCACATGCCGGTAGAGAGACGGAATCGCCTTCCGTGAGAAAAAGTGGCGTTTGGGAACCTGCCACTGAGGAACCGCACATTGAACAAACTCACGGAAGGGGGCTGAGTCTACCAACTGAAAAGGCAGCAGCTGAAGTGCTAGCAATTTAGCCAAGCTAGCATTCAACCGCTGGGCATGTGGATGGCTGGGAGTGTACTTCTTTCTACGGTCCAGCAGCTGGGGCAGGGAAATTTGCCTGCTGCAATCGGACGTCGGTGTACTGCAAGTACTTGGTTGTGACACACCTAATTCTACACCTTCAGTCCTCTCAGAGCAGCTTTCAGAGAGCACTGAAGGTGTAGTGGGGATGGAGATCCCAGCTGATGAGGAGCAAGGAGAGGTCCGCTTAGTTCTTTGGTGTGGGTCTTTTATGTGTGCCTGCCAACGAGCTGCATGGCAGGTCGACATATGTCTGGTCATGCTTGTGGTGCCCAAGCGGCTGATGTTTTGGCCACGCGAGATACGCTTGAGACAAATATTGCAAATAGCAGTGGTGCGATCTGATGCACTCGTCTCAAAAAAGGCCCACACCAAAGAACTTTTCTGATAACGTGCAGAGGCAGCGCCCTGCACAGGCGGAGCTCTGCTGTGTTGCACAGTTGCTGTGCTGGCCTCTACCTGGCCTCCAGGGGGCATCCTGCCTCGTTGGACATGTGACGCCGCATCCTCCTCCTCCTCGTCCTCCTCCTCATCCTCTCTCCCTTCAGGCACCCACGTGGAGTCAGTGACCTCATCATCCCCTCCCTCTTCACCACTAGAGCAAACCTGGCAGTAAGCTGCAGCTGGTGGAACAGTACTGCCAGATTCCTCAAGCTGGGTATCATCATCCGAGCCTTCGAATCGTTGGGCATCCTCCTGGAGCATGTACCCAACACTGTGCTCAAAGAGTTCGGGGGACTCCTCAGGAGGACATGGTGGGTCTAGGGAAGGGGTGGCTGATGATGCCATTGAGTACGCGTTGGCAGCTGCTCTGCCAGTACCCTGAGCCTGGGTGAGAGAGGATGAGGAGGATGAGGAGGGCTTGGTCATCCATTCTACCAAGCCTTCAGCATGATGCGGCTCCACATGTCCAGCTGCCGAAAACAAAGACGCGCGTGTCCCATGGCCACGTGCTGATGACGATGCACGACCACGTCCACGGCCACGGCCACGTTCACTAGAAACAGAGCCTGCCTGCCCTGTGTTCTTGGCTCTGCACGCTCTGCCTCCCCTTGGCGGTCTTCCAGCCATTGTAGTCGGTAGTCCTGTGGGTGCTGCTGAGAAGAATATATAGGAGCTCTGTGTGATGCCACTAACACACTAGAAGTCCTATGGGTGCTTCTGCAAAGAAAATATAGGAGCTCTGTGTGATGCCACTAACACACTAGAAGTCCTGTGGGTGCTGCTGAGAAGAATATATAGGAGCTCTGTGTGATGCCACTAACACACTAGAAGTCCTATGGGTGCTTCTGCAAAGAAAATATAGGAGCTCTGTGTGATGCCACTAACACACTAGAAGTCCTGTGGGTGCTGCTGAGAAGAATATATAGGAGCTCTGTGTGATGCCACTAACACACTAGAAGTCCTATGGGTGCTTCTGCAAAGAAAATATAGGAGCTCTGTGTGATGCCAATAAAACACTAGAAGTCCTATGGGTGCTTCTGCAAAGAAAATATAGGAGCTCTGTGTGATGCCACTAACACACTAGAAGTCCTGTGGGTGCTGCTGAGAAGAATATATAGGAGCTCTGTGTGATGCCACTAACACACTAGAAGTCCTATGGGTGCTTCTGCAAAGAAAATATAGGAGCTCTGTGTGATGCCACTAACACTCTAGAAGTCCTGTGGGTGCTGCTGAGAAGAATATATAGGCGCTCTGTGTGATGCCACTAACACACTAGAAGTCTTATGAGTGCTTCTGCAAAGAAAATATAGGAGCTCTGTGTGATGCCACTAACACACTAGAAGTCCTATGGGTGCTTCTGCAAAGAAAATATAGGAGCTCTGTGTGATGCCACTAACACACTAGAAGTCCTGTGGGTGCTGCTGAGAAGAATATATAGGAGCTCTGTGTGATGCCACTAACACACTAGAAGTCCTATGGGTGCTTCTGCAAAGAAAATATAGGAGCTCTGTGTGATGCCACTAACACACTAGAAGTCCTATGGGTGCTTCTGCAAAGAAAATATAGGAGCTCTGTGTGATGCCACTAACACACTAGAAGTCCTGTGGGTGCTGCTGAGAAGAATATATAGGAGCTCTGTGTGATGCCACTAACACACTAGAAGTCCTATGGGTGCTTCTGCAAAGAAAATATAGGAGCTCTGTGTGATGCCACTAACACACTAGAAGTCCTATGGGTGCTTCTGCAAAGAAAATATAGGAGCTCTGTGTGATGCCACTAACACACTAGAAGTCCTGTGGGTGCTGCTGAAAAGAATATATAGGAGCTCTGTGTGATGCCACTAACACACTAGAAGTCCTATGGGTGCTTCTGCAAAGAAAATATAGGAGCTCTGTGTGATGCCACTAACACACTAGAAGTCCTGTGGGTGCTGCTGAGAAGAATATATAGGAGCTCTGTGTGATGCCACTAACACACTAGAAGTCCTATGGGTGCTTCTGCAAAGAAAATATAGGAGCTCTGTGTGATGTCACTAACACACTAGAAGTCCTGTGGGTGCTGCTGAGAAGAATATATAGGAGCTCTGTGTGATGCCACTAACACACTAGAAGTCCTATGGGTGCTTCTGCAAAGAAAATATAGGAGCTCTGTGTGATGCCACTAACACACTAGAAGTCCTATGGGTGCTTCTGCAAAGAAAATATAGGAGCTCTGTGTGATGCCACTAACACACTAGAAGTCCTGTGGGTGCTGCTGAGAAGAATATATAGGAGCTCTGTGTGATGCCACTAACACACTAGAAGTCCTATGGGTGCTTCTGCAAAGAAAATATAGGAGCTCTGTGTGATGCCACTAACACACTAGAAGTCCTGTGGGTGCTGCTGAGAAGAATATATAGGAGCTCTGTGTGATGCCACTAACACACTAGAAGTCCTATGAGTGCTTCTGCAAAGAAAATATAGGAGCTCTGTGTGATGCCACTAACACACTAGAAGTCCTATGGGTGCTTCTGCAAAGAAAATATAGGAGCTCTGTGTGATGCCACTAACACACTAGAAGTCCTGTGGGTGCTGCTGAGAAGAATATATAGGAGCTCTGTGTGATGCCACTAACACACTAGAAGTCCTATGGGTGCTTCTGCAAAGAAAATATAGGAGCTCTGTGTGATGCCACTAACACACTAGAAGTCCTATGGGTGCTTCTGCAAAGAAAATATAGGAGCTCTGTGTGATGCCACTAACACACTAGAAGTCCTGTGGGTGCTGCTGAGAAGAATATATAGGAGCTCTGTGTGATGCCACTAACACACTAGAAGTCCTATGGGTGCTTCTGCAAAGAAAATATAGGAGCTCTGTGTGATGCCACTAACACACTAGAAGTCCTATGGGTGCTTCTGCAAAGAAAATATAGGAGCTCTGTGTGATGCCACTAACACACTAGAAGTCCTGTGGGTGCTGCTGAGAAGAATATATAGGAGCTCTGTGTGATGCCACTAACACACTAGAAGTCCTATGGGTGCTTCTGCAAAGAAAATATAGGAGCTCTGTGTGATGCCACTAGAAGTCCTGTGGGTGCTGCTGAGAAGAAAAAATAGGAGCTCTGTGTGATGCCACTAACACACTAGAAGTCCTATGGGTGCTTCTGCAAAGAAAATAGAGGATCTCTGTGTGATGGGACTAACACACTTCAAGTCCTATAGGTGCTTCTGGGAAGAAAATATAGCTCTGTGTGATGGGACTAACACACTTCAAGTCCTATAGGTGCTTCTGGGAACAAAATATATGATCTCTGTGTGATGGGACTAACACACTCCAAGTCCTATAGGTGCCTCTGGGAACAAAATATATGATCTCTGTGTGATGGGGCTAACACACTTCAAGTCCTATAGGTGCTTCTGGGAAGAAAATATAGGTCTGTGTGATGGGACTAACACACTTCAAGTCCTATAGGTGCTTCTGGGAACAAAATATATGATCTCTGTGTGATGGGACTAACACACTTCAAGTCCTATGGGTGCTTCTGGGAAGAAAATATAGGTCTGTGTGATGGGACTAACACACTTCAAGTCCTATAGGTGCTTCTGGGAACAAAATATAGGATCTCTGTGTGATGGGACTAACACACTCCAAGTCCTATAGGTGCTTCTGGGAAGAAAATATAGGTCTGTGTGATGGGACTAACACACTTCAAGTCCTATAGGTGCTTCTGGGAAGAAAATATAGGTCTGTGTGATGGGACTAACACACTTCAAGTCCTATAGGTGCTTCTGGGAACAAAATATATGATCTCTGTGTGATGGGACTAACACACTTCAAGTCCTATAGGTGCTTCTGGGAAGAAAATATAGGTCTGTGTGATGGGACTAACACACTCCAAGTCCTATAGGTGCCTCTGGGAACAAAATATATGATCTCTGTGTGATGGGACTAGCACACTTCAAGTCCTATAGGTGCTTCTGGGAAGAAAATATAGGTCTGTGTGATGGGACTAACACACTTCAAGTCCTATAGGTGCTTCTGGGAACAAAATATAGGATCTCTGTGTGATGGGACTAACACACTTCAAGTCCTATGGGTGCTTCTGGGAAGAAAATATAGGTCTGTGTGATGGGACTAACACACTTCAAGTCCTATAGGTGCTTCTGGGAACAAAATATAGGATCTCTGTGTGATGGGACTAACACACTTCAAGTCCTATAGGTGCTTCTGGGAAGAAAATGTAGGTCTGTGTGATGGGACTAACACACTTCAAGTCCTATAGGTGCCTCTGGGAACAAAATATATGATCTCTGTGTGATGGGACTAACACACTTCAAGTCCTATAGGTGCTTCTGGGAAGAAAATATAGCTCTGTGTGATGGGACTAACACACTTCAAGTCCTATAGGTGCTTCTGGGAAGAAAATGTAGGTCTGTGTGATGGGACTAACACACTTCAAGTCCTATAGGTGCCTCTGGGAACAAAATATATGATCTCTGTGTGATGGGACTAACACACTTCAAGTCCTATAGGTGCTTCTGGGAAGAAAATATAGGTCTGTGTGATGG
Source organism: Lithobates sylvaticus (assembly GCA_028564925.1). Lineage (NCBI taxonomy): Eukaryota > Metazoa > Chordata > Amphibia > Anura > Ranidae > Lithobates > Lithobates sylvaticus. The sequence continues at coordinate 92,194,318 of CM053032.1, forward strand.
GACTAACACACTTCAAGTCCTATAGGTGCTTCTGGGAACAAAATATATGATCTCTGTGTGATGGGACTAACACACTTCAAGTCCTATAGGTGCTTCTGGGAAGAAAATGTAGGTCTGTGTGATGGGACTAACACACTTCAAGTCCTATAGGTGCCTCTGGGAACAAAATACATGATCTCTGTGTGATGGGACTAACACACTTCAAGTCCTATAGGTGCTTCTGGGAAGAAAATATAGGTCTGTGTGATGGGACTAACACACTCCAAGTCCTATAGGTGCCTCTGGGAACAAAATATATGATCTCTGTGTGATGGGACTAACACACTTCAAGTCCTATGGGTGCTTCTGGGAAGAAAATATAGGTCTGTGTGATGGGACTAACACACTTCAAGTCCTATAGGTGCTTCTGGGAACAAAATATAGGATCTCTGTGTGATGGGACTAACACACTTCAAGTCCTATGGGTGCTTCTGGGAAGAAAAATATAGGTCTGTGTGATGGGACTAACACACTTCAAGTCCTATAGGTGCTTCTGGGAACAAAATATAGGATCTCTGTGTGATGGGACTAACACACTTCAAGTCCTATAGGTGCTTCTGGGAAGAAAATGTAGGTCTGTGTGATGGGACTAACACACTTCAAGTCCTATAGGTGCTTCTGGGAACAAAATATATGATCTCTGTGTGATGGGACTAACACACTTCAAGTCCTATAGGTGCTTCTGGGAAGAAAATATAGCTCTGTGTGATGGGACTAACACACTTCAAGTCCTATAGGTGCTTCTGGGAAGAAAATGTAGGTCTGTGTGATGGGACTAACACACTTCAAGTCCTATAGGTGCCTCTGGGAACAAAATATATGATCTCTGTGTGATGGGACTAACACACTTCAAGTCCTATAGGTGCCTCTGGGAAGAAAATATAGGTCTGTGTGATGGGACTAACACACTTCAAGTCCTATAGGTGCTTCTGGGAACAAAATATATGATCTCTGTGTGATGGGACTAACACACTTCAAGTCCTATGGGTGCTTCTGGGAAGAAAATATAGGTCTGTGTGATGGGACTAACACACTTCAAGTCCTATAGGTGCTTCTGGGAACAAAATATATGATCTCTGTGTGATGGGACTAACACACTTCAAGTCCTATAGGTGCTTCTGGGAAGAAAATGTAGGTCTGTGTGATGGGACTAATACACTTCAAGTCCTATAGGTGCTTCTGGGAACAAAATATATGATCTCTGTGTGATGGGACTAACACACTTCAAGTCCTATAGGTGCTTCTGGGAAGAAAATATAGGTCTGTGTGATGGGCCTAACACACTTCAAGTCCTATAGGTGCCTCTGGGAACAAAATATATGATCTCTGTGTGATGGGACTAACACACTACAAGTCCTATAGGTGCTTCTGGGAAGAAAATGTAGGTCTGTGTGATGGGACTAACACACTTCAAGTCCTATAGGTGCCTCTGGGAACAAAATATATGATCTCTGTGTGATGGGACTAACACACTTCAAGTCCTATAGGTGCTTCTGGGAAGAAAATATAGGTCTGTGTGATGGGACTAACACACTTCAAGTCCTATAGGTGCCTCTGGGAACAAAATATATGATCTCTGTGTGATGGGACTAACACACTTCAAGTCCTATAGGTGCTTCTGGGAAGAAAATATAGGTCTGTGTGATGGGACTAACACACTTCAAGTCCTATAGGTGCTTCTGGGAACAAAATATATGATCTCTGTGTGATGGGACTAACACATTACAAGTCCTATAGGTGCTTCTGGGAAGAAAATATAGCTCTGTGTGATGGGACTAACACACTTCAAGTCCTATAGGTGCTTCTGGGAACAAAATATAGGAGCTCTGTTTGCTGCCAGTGCCTGCCTGCCACGAACACACTACAAGTCCTATAGGTGCTTCTGGGAACAAAATATAGGAGCTCTGCCTGCCTGCCACGAACACACTACAAGTCCTATAGGTGCTTCTGGGAACAAAATATAGGAGCTCTGCCTGCCTGCCACGAACACACTACAAGTCCTATAGGTGCTTCTGGGAACAAAATATAGGAGCTCTGCCTGCCTGCCACGAACACACTACAAGTCCTATAGGTGCTTCTGGGAACAAAATATAGGAGCTCTGCCTGCCTGCCACGAACACACTACAAGTCCTATAGGTGCTTCTGGGAACAAAATACAGGAGCTCTGTTTGCTGCCAGTGCCTGCCTGCCACGAACACACTACAAGCCCCTCTTTCTAAATCAATCTTTCTAAATGAATCTATCTAACTCAATCTCTCTAAGTAAATCTCTCTAACTAAATCTAGCAGAGTGACACAGAACGATCCTGCTCTATCTACGCCGGAACAGCATGTGACCGGCGCAGACGGCGTGGCGGCCTTTTATAAGAGGGGGCGTGTACTAAAGCCCCTGAGCTGTAATTGGCTACAGGCGTCCTGCTGTAGCCAATTATGGCTCTTTGAGTTTCCGGCGCTGTGATTGGCCAAGCATGCGGGGTCACAGTGCATGCTTGGCCAATCATCAGCCAGCAATGCACTGCGCCGGGGCCGCGAACGTGATGCGAGCGGCCAAAATAGTTCTGGGCTCGCCGAGCGAGCAAACACCCGGAGCTCGATGCGAACATGGGTTCGCATCGAGCACCGGGCCCATCCCTAGTGACAGGATACATGTATATATGTTGCATAGTGTACAGTTACATAATGTGCAGTTACATTTATAACCAGTGGTGGTGCGTCCATTAGGGGTGCCTGGGCGCTCAGGCGCCGCCCCCTCTGTCTAGAGTGGATAGATTGATGCATAGCATCAATCTATCCATGGCCGCTGTACACACCCCCTATTCAGGCGTCCGGACCCTTTTCGGAAGCGGGGCGCCTGAATTCCAGCGGCGGGGGTGTTAATCAGCTAATAGGCTACAAAAAAGGTGGACTGCGAGCGCACAGCATTTCACTCGCAATCCACCCAGGTGTGTTAGAAAAGTGAATAAAAATTAGCTTTTCTAACGCTGAACCGCCTCTCAGCCAATAAGGAGGAGTGGGTCTAATACCCGTCACCTGATTGGCTGAAGGCACACGCGCTCGGATTGGACACCTAACGGAACTGAATGGAAGAGGAGAGTGAGACAAATGGAGGAGCCGCCGCCTGACCCGCTGCTCATCACACAACTCACCGCTTGATCCCCCACCAAGATGGGTGCTAAGCAGTCAGTGAGTGGGCGGGGGGGGCTCAGTGGCTGCATTTTACAGGCACAGTGGCGGCATTTGATGGGGCACAGTGGTAGCATTTGATGGGGCACAGTGGTAGCATTTGATGGGGCACAGTGGCGGCATTTGATGTTTTCTTTCAGTATTTTTCCGAATTTTTTAGCTCGTTTGCGCCCCCCCAAATATTTTGAGCAGTGGCAGGACAAGGTATTGCAGTGCCCAGGACAAAGATGCCCAAATGCCCCCCCCCCCCCCCCCCCCCCCCCCGGTTGCAGAGCAGGGGTCAGAGCTAGTAGAAGCATTTGCAGCACACAAAAACATATGTAATGGTTGCAGAGTGCACCAGTATTACTATTAACATTTACGGGTGGTCATCACAATGATCACAAAGCACACAGCCAATTACATTGCTTTGATGGCGGCTTGGTTCGTGGTCAATAATGAGTAACCTGGCTGCCCAGGGGTGATTTATGAAGATTTTAAATAGTGCTCTAGAACTATGATCTGCGGGCTGCACTCTGACATTGGAGGAGTCCTGCTGTCAGAGTACAATGGCACAGAGGGGGGATTCCTTCATCCACCTTGTTTTGAGAGGATGTAGGAATCTGTTCAGCTTGCTGGAAAAAAAATAGCATGTACTAGGGTGGCACTGATACCGGTATCGTTGCTGATACTAAGCATTTGCAAGAGTACTTGTACTTGTGCAAATGCTCCAATATCTAAAACCAATACTTTCTGTGCGATTTGAGCTCATACAAAATGAATGGGCTCAAATTGCACTGTAAAGAATCACATGTGATTTGAACAGGAATGTGGTGCGATTCCTGTCTGAATCACATGCAGTTTCCCACACCGCTCCTGTGTGAACCCAGGCTTGTCATAATGACCTCAGTCGGGATTCAGACAGGAGTGGTGCGGGAAACCCCATATGATTCAGACAGGAATCGCATCACATTACTATTCAAATCACATGTGATTCTTTACAGTGCGATTTGAGGCCATTCATTTTGTATAGGCTCAAAGCGCACCGCAAAGGTATTGGCAACTGGTATCAGTGAGTAGTTGAGCTATTTTTGGTACAAAACAGGTATTGGTGCAACCCTAGTGTGTAACCAGCTTTAGACAATGTGTTGGGGTGTTTAATGAACTCAAAGACAAAGCTCCTGGCCAAACAAATCTGCATAGATGAGAATAAAGATAACAGGGAAAACATTTGTCACTGTTAGTACTTACAGTAGGCCAGGGGTCAAGTCCTGGGGAAAAAAGTGTGGGAACTCCCACCCAAGATCCACTCCCCCATCAAAAAAAAAAAATATGATGGGACACTATTCCTCCCACTGCCACTCTATACACCTAAGCTAGCTATGGGTGCTATGTTACCAAAGAAACACATGTGTGTGTGTGACTCCACCCAGCAGGGCCACCAGGTACTCACGAGTCTGCCGTTGCTGGCCGCCATAGTCGCCACTGCATCAGTACAGGCTGGAGCAACTTCCAATCCAGTTCTCACGTCGCCACCTGGCTCTCTCTCTTCACAGCTCCGCCCTTGCAATTTGAAGAATGCGCCAATGCTGGGACAAGATCATCCAGTGCCCAGGGCAAACTCCTCACCCCCATATGCCCCCTTCTAGCACAAACACCCCGCCTCAGCACAAATCCTCACTCCCCACATCCCCCCCTACAACATAAATCCACAAATTCTCTTACCCCCAATCCCCCCTCTCAGCACAGACCCCCGTCTCCTCCATCTCCCCCTAGCAGCAAAAATCCCCACCCTCATATAACCCGTTACAGTACTAACCCCCCCTTCTCAGCACAAACCCTTACCTTCACCTTCGTTCCTAGCACAAATCCTCCCCCATCTCTCCCTCCCAGCACAAATCCTCCCCCATCTCTTCCTCCCAGCACAAATCCTCCCCCATTTCCCCATCCCAGCATAAATTCTCCCTTTTATAACAAATCCTCTCATCTCCCCCTCTCGACATAAATTCTCTCTCTCATCACAAATCCTCTCTCATCTCCCCCCTTTTAACAAAAATCATCCCCCCTCTCTGCAAAAAAATTCCCCCTCTCAGCAAAAATCCCCCCCCCCCCATCTCAAACCTGTGCCTCCTTCTCTCCCCTCCAAGTACAAATCCTCCCCATCTCCCCCTCCCAGCATATATTCCCCCTCTTAGAAAAAAAACCTCCCCCATCTCCCCCTCTCATCACAAATCCTCCCCCATCTCAAACCTGTGTCTCCTCTCCCCTTCCAGTACAAATCCCCCTCCCAGCTCCTTCTCTTGTTTTGTAAGAGCACCCTGATATGCTGGGACTTGTAGTGCCCTAGATTATAGGGAACTGAAGAATGGCAGCCTACTCTGCTGGGACTTTTAGTGCCCTCTGTGGGCGACTGAGGATTTCTCCGTCCCCCCACAGTCTAGGGCACTACAAGTCCCAACATAGGAGGCTGCCATAGCTCAACCCCCAACAGAGGGCACTACAAGTCCCAGCAGAGCGGGCTGCCACCAGTCCTTTAAACACAGCATGAGGAGACCGCACAGCCTTTCACAGCCTCCACACTCTCCCCTTACAATAGTGTCTTGTCTTCGGCTCCTGGCCGCCCCTCTCCAGAGTCTGGGCGGCATGTCACACTGCATGGTGGGGCAGTGGGCGGGATTTCCCTTTGCCAGACACGTCCCCCCTCCCCAGACTCCGGCGCAGCACACAAGGCTGGAGAATGGAGATCACTCCGGCACTGCTGAGACACCTCAGTGTCTGTGGGCAGCAGCGGCCGGATCTGCAGACTGGGCATCGGCAAATGCAGCTGCCGACTTCCTCAGTGAAAAAAATCAGCGGGTGAATTCCTTCACTATGCGGCGATGTGAAGGATCGGCTCGGGCGGCTCTAGTCCTGCAAAGGGAACGGCGTTCCTGCTGTGAAAAAAGTGCAGGGACGCCGTTCCCACGCGTTCCCGCAGGACTCGAGCCCTGCAGTAGGCACAAGAACACTATACTGTAGGTATAGAATACACTATACAATCTGATTGTACAATCTCCTTTAGATTTACAAAAAAATTGTAATATATGGACAACCTAAACAATTAATTTAAGTAGTATCCAATCAAACAGGCCTTTGTATTACATAGTTGGTGGTAGATCCAAAAGATATTGTACAATCAGATTGTATAAAATAAGGTAAGCTGGAGGCTGGCCATAGATTGATTGTTTTTATTTTTTTATCAGTCAGCGTCTGATCGAAAAAAAATTGAATGGTTCCCCCCAATCCACACAACTAAGGTGGATGAGGGAATCCTTTCCGCTGAGACATCGATGTTGGTGCTGCAAATCTAAGGAAACATTTCTGATGGTTTGAGCGAAGTTCATCATTAAATTGATGTCTCTTTAGCAAGAATGACTACAGAAGGATTGAAACTTGTCCGGTCCTTGCTGGACCAGTTACATTTCCATCCATCTATGGCCAGGTTTAGTAGCTCCTGTTTTCTTATGCCTGGGGAGCTCACCAAGCCTCTGTGTATATGAGTTCTTTAGGACCCATTCACATGGGGTGCAGACATGTGAGTCCTGTGCAGGGCTCTCTTATCAGTACAGGGATGTACGGGCATTGTGTGCATATCACCAGGGCCGATCCTAGGGTCACAGATGCCTGGGTGCGGAAATATTTCTGGTGCCCCCACATGGGCGTGGTCATGGCTACGACTCAAACACAGAGATGCTTCCCTAAGAAGTCTTCATTACCCTGGGATCCCTCCATGATCTTTTAACAATAAAGAAAATAAGTACACTAATGGGACCTGGAGGGGGGTCTCTCTAATGCACACAGAGAGGGCTTCTGTTAGAGAGTCTGTTAGAAAGAGCCCCCAGACATACTGCAGACATACTACAAGAGATGGTCAGACTGCAGACATAGTACTGAAGTCTATGCTCCCTGTGCTTCCTAGCGCAACTGACACTGATCGGCTGTTCCCTGTCATCGGGAAAGCCGATCAGTGACGTCAGACCCAAAGCCACGCCCCCTAAATTAAAAAAAAAACACACACTTAACCCCTCCCCGCACCCTAGTGGTTAACTCCTTCACCTTACACAGGAATCACATGCATTTAAATAGCACTGATTTCTGTATAAATGACAATGGTCCCAAAAATGTCCGATGTGTCCGCCATAATGCCGCAGTCACAATAAAAATCGCTGATCGCCGCCATTACTAGTAAAAAATAAATATTAATAAAAATGCTATAAAACTATCCCCAATTTTGTAAATGCTATTACTTTTGCGCAAACAAATCAATAATCGCTAATTGTGATTTTTTTTTACCAAAAATATGTAGAAGAATACGTTTCGGCCTAAACTGAGGAAAAAAAAATGTTTTTTTATATTTTTTTGGGGGATATTTATTATAGCAAAAAGTAAAAAATATTGCATTTTTTTCAAAATTGTCGCTCTATTTTTGTTTTTAGCGCAAAAAATTAAAACCGCAGGGGCGATTAAATACCACCAAAAGAAAGCTCTATTTGTAGGAAAAAAAGGACGTCAATTTTGTTTTGGAACCACATCGCACAACCGCGCAATTGTCAGTTAAAGCGATGCAGTGCCGAATCGCAAAAAGGGGCCTTGTCCTTTGGCTGCAAATTGGTCCGGGGCTTAAGTGGTTAATCCTTCCAATAATACTCTTCCTGTCCCTGGGTGGCTATGTCAATCCTCCACTGTATCAATGGAGGGAGCCATGACTGTCACCCTAGGCTGCTCCCTTGGTATGGACTACAAATATGTTTGTAGCTCAGCACCTCCTTTACATGGGGAACAGGGCAATTTGTAGTATACAGAAGATAGCCATCGGTGCAGCGCACCGAAATTGGCAATAACTCTGCATTACTGGCAACAGCAATGTGTTTTTTTCTGTACTTGCTAAAAGAAACTAATGCAGCCACCACATCCAATGACTCTAAAGCTGCAATAAATTCAATGTTTGCTTTAGGGTTTAGTTATCCTTTAAGTAATGGAAGCTCCACTGATTTTATTATTCCCATCTGCCTGTAAGTCGAAGTCTTTTCAGATCATCTTTTCATATTTGAGCTTTTCATGCTACTTTATAATACTTTAATATCCACAGCACACCTGCTCCAATGCACATTATGAAACTTGCAATCATTTCTATGCAGTTAAAAAAAAACACAGGTGCCCCATTTTCACAAGAAGCTATACCTCAGGTTTTTATTGAATAATTTAATTAGGTGGCATTCATATATTGATTAAATCCCGTTTTGGAATAATTGTATCATGGACTGTCTTTTAATCATGGACCCCTCACATAAGGATCGGTGTTTCTTAAAGTGTATGTAACCCTAAATCGATTTTGCTGGATTTTGGTTATGATGCCTGACTGTATACAATTTTTATAAGCAATGTATTTATGAATTTGTGGCAAAGTTTCTTACCTGGAGATTTTGTCAGTAGTAACACTGTTGCAGGCTGACACCACTAAGCCACTGCCTGACTATTAGCAGTCGCATTGTCATCCTTCCATGGGCACTACTTCATTTGGCTGCTGGGCTGGCTATCAGGTTTATCAGATAGCTACCCAATTGCCAACTAAAAAAACTCACATGGCAGGCTTACAACACATGCTGTGGCTTAGCACTACTAGTCTAAAACAGGAAGTACTGTTACTGGCATGGTCTCCAAGTAAGAGGCTTTGCAATATATTCACAAAATCTATTTACTGAGATAATGATTACATAAACGTTGGAGGAAACCTTTACTAAAACAAATAAAGTCCAAAGATTTCCAAATCTGAAACAAACTTACTGTGAAACGTATTAGAGGTGCCACATTTTTTGGTATCAACTTTGACCCATCTTTGGAGTCCGGACCCTGGGCAGCCACTCAAGACAAATATTTCTATTTCCAGAGCTGAAAATACTACAATTGTGCTATTGTTCTCTGCACTAGGTTAATAAATAGATCCAGACTGTTGAATTTGTTGGGACAAAATTGGATCTAGGGGAAGGGAAGAATAAAAGAGGGATGCATAGAATATTCTTGTTTTACAAATAGATGGCAGCATTAATAGTTTGGGGCAGTCTTTTTCAACATTGCACCAGTTCAATAATTAACATATTTGGTCACAACACATTGGGCATGACTGGTCAAGATTAGCGATGAGCTTGATGTTTGGGTCGAACATAAGTTTGACTCGAACATCGGGTGTTCGCCCATTAGCTGAGCAGCGAACATTATGGGGCGTTCACGGAACGCCACATAATGCACTGCGAGGTCGCAGTGCATTGCTGTATGATGATTGGCCAAAGTATGCACCTGACCTGCATGCTTTGGCCAATCACTGCGTACTCTGCTGAGAGAGCCATAATTGGCCAAAGGATGGGTGCATTTGGCCAATCATGGCTCAGGGGGACTAAGTCCACGCCCCACACTATATAAGGCTGCTTACAGAGTGGCAGTGTGTAGTAGTGTTGGCGTGGACAGAGAGATAGCTTGAGTTAGATTAACCACTTCCCGCCCGGTCTATAGCAGATTGATGTCCAGGAAGTGGTTTCGTTATCATCCGGCGGAGGCTCTTTACTAAGTGATCAGCCGTGTCCAATCACGGCTGATCACGATGTACACAGGAAGAGCCGTTGATGGGCTTTTCTGCACACGCGTCTGACAGACGCGAGTAGAGGAGAGCCGATCGGCGGCTCTCCTGACAGAGGGGTATGCGCTGATTGTTTATCAGCGCAGCCCCCCCTCAGATGCCCACACTAGACCACCAGGGAAGCCCCCAGGATCATCAGGGAAGCCCCCAGCATGTGGATGGCCAGGTACATCGCCCATGGCCATCCACATGTTAAAAAAATGCCCAAAATATGCCAATCAGTGCCCACAAATGGGCACTGACTGGCACCATCATTTACGTTATAAAACAGGGATGCCCAGCAATGCCACCCATCAGTGCCACCCATCAGTGTCCATCAGTGCCACCTATCAGTGCCCATCCATGCCCACCTATCAGTGCCCATCAGTGCCCATCCATGCCACCTATGAGTGCCACCTATAAGTATGCATCAGTGCCACCTATGAGTGCCCAAGAGTGCCGCCTTTGAGTGCCCATCAGTGCCACATATGAGTGCCCATCAGTGCCACCTATCAGTGCTCATCAGTGCCACCGATCAGTGCCCATCAGTGCCGCCTATCAGTGCCCATCAGTGCCACCTCATCAGTGCCACCTCATTGGTGCCACCTCATCAGTGCCCATAAGTGCCGCCTTATCAGTGCCCATCAGTGCAGCCATATCAGTGCCCATCATTGAAGAAGAAAACCCACTTATTTACAAAAAAAATTAGCAGTGACAAAGAAAAACTTTTTTTTGCAAAATTTTCGGTATTTTTTTTTTGCTGCGCAAAAAATGAAAATCGCAGAGGTGATCAAATACCACCAAAAGAAAGCTCTATTTGACAGAACAAAATGATAAAAAATGTGTTTGGATGCAGTGTAGCATGACCTCGCAATTGTCATTCAAATTGCGACAGCGCTGAAAGCTGAAAATTGGCCTGGCAGGAAGGTGTCTAAGTGTCTGGTATTGAAGTGGTTAAGCAAGCAGCAAGCAGGTTAGTGGCAGTGTATTTGATATATATATATATATATATATATATATATATATATATATATATATATATATACTCTGCATTTAGCATAGACTATATATTCAGTGTTCACTCGTTCACTCTATATTCAGTCAGGCAGTGTATTAATATATATATATATATATATATATATATATATATATATATATATATACACTCTGCATTTAGTGTAGCCTATATCTACAGTGCATTCCGTGGTGTACTGTTTCTAATACACTGGAGGCGGTGTATTAATATATATATATATATATATATATATACAGTGGCTTGCGAAAGTATTCGGCCCCCTTGAACTTTTCAACCTTTTGCCACATTTCAGGCTTCAAACATAAAGATATAACATTTTAATTTTTTGTGAAGAATCACCAACAAGTGGGACACAATTGTGAAGTGGAACGAAATCTATTGGATATTTTAAACTTTTTTAGCAAATAAAAAACTGAAAAGTGGTGCGTGCAAAATTATTCGGCCCCTTTACTTTCAGTGCAGCAAACTCACTCCAGAAGTTCAGCGAGGATCTCTGAATGATCCAATGTTGTCCTAAATGACTGATGGATTTGGATAAAAAAGATTTCCCAAGCTTTAAACATCCCAAGGAGCACTGTGCAAGCGATCATTTTGAAATGGAAGGAGTATCAGACCACTGCAAATCTACCAAGACCTGGCTGTCCCTCTAACTTTCAGCTCAGACAAGGAGAAGACTGATCAGAGATGCAGCCAAGAGGCCCATGATCACTCTGGATGAACTGCAGAGAACTACAGCTGAGTTGGGAGAGTCTGTCCATAGGACAACAATCAGTCCTACACTGCACAAATCTGGCCTTTATGGAAGAGTGGCAAGAAGAAAGCCATTTCTCAAACATATCCATAAAAAGTCTCGTCTAAAGTTTGCCACAAGCCACCTGGGAGACACACCAAACATGTGGAAGAAGGTGCTCTGGTCCGATGAAACCAAAATCAAACTTTTTGGCCACAATGCAAAACGATATGTTTGGCGTAAAAGCAACACAGCTCATCACCCTCAACACACCATCCCCACTGTCAAACATGGTGGTGGCAGCATCATGGTTTGGGCCTGCTTTTCTTCAGCAGGGACAGGGAAGATGGTTAAAATTGAGGGGAAGATGGATGCAGCCAAATACAGGACCATTCTGGATGAAAACCTGTTGGAGTCTGCAAAAGACCTGAAACTGGGATGGAGATTTATCTTCCAACAAGACAATGATCCCAAACATACAGCAAAATCTACAAAGGAATGGTTCACAAATAAACGTATCCAGGTGTTAGAATGGCCAAGTCAAAGTCCAGACCTGAATCAAATCGAGAATCTGTGGAAAGAGCTGAAAACTGCTGTTCACAAACGCTCTCCATCCAACCTCACTGAGCTCGAGCTGTTTTGCAAGGAAGAACGGGCAAGAATTTCAGTCTCTCGATGTGCAAAACTGATAGAGACATACCCCAAGCGACTTGCAGCTGTAATCGCAGCAAAAGGTGGCTCTACAAAGTATTAACGCAAGGGGGCCGAATAATTTTGCACACCCCACTTTTCATTTTTTTATTAGTTAAAAAAGTTTAAAAAATCCAAAATATTTCGTTCCACTTCACAATTGTGTCCCACTTGTTGGTGATTCTTCACAAAAAATAAAAATGTTATATCTTTATGTTTGAAGCCTGAAATGTGGCAAAAGGTTGAAAAGTTCAAGGGGGCCGAATACTTTCGCAAGCCACTGTATATATACAGTCTAGTGTATAAATAAATATATATATATATATATATATATATATATATATATATATATATATATATATATATGTAGCCACCCCCTAAGGAGCCGCTTAATGTAAGTTTGGTTCTGTACTCTGCCTATCAACCCCAAGAACGGTCTCAACCCCCCTGGCACACCTGCTTGATAAAATTAGTGTGGAACCCGGCAATAGAGAGAAAACACAGTAATGATAAACCATGAAGTATATTTACCAAGGCCATGGGTTCCGCCACTTTACTAACCGTGGTAGTAAATAGAGACTCACACACAATATCAACGAACCACTCAGAAAGTTTACTAAAGTGGATATTAAACACAACGAATAATGTGATTAGACAGAAACAATAAATTAAAGTTGGTAACAGTCAGTATAGATATGAAAACGGTGGATTCAATAATCACAGTAGGGAGCATATGTAGACAGGTGTACAATGGGACAAGTGTTCAATATACTCCAAAACCTATATTAACCCCTTCACTACCCGCCCATAGTCATATGACGCCCACAAGGTGGCTCTCCCATCCTGGGTGGGCGTCATATGACGTCCTCCCATTCCCGGCCGCCTAGGGGGCGCGCGCAGCTCCACGTCCTGTCAGTGGCGAGGAGACCGATCATGTGTTTCCAGTACGGAGGAACACCGATCGGTCTCCTCCCCTTGTGAGTCCCCTCCCCCCACAGTTAGAATCACTACCTTAGGGAACATATTAACCCCTGCAGCGCCCCCTAGTGTCAACCCCTTCCCTGCCAGTCACAATTACACAGTAATCACTGCAATTTTATAGCAACGATCGCTGTGTAAATGTAAATGGTCCCAAAAATGTGTCAAAAGTATCCGAAGTGTCCGCCGCAATGTCACAGTCACGAAAAAAAATCGCAGATCGCCGCCATTACTATAAAAAAAAAAATAGCTATAAATCTATCCCCTATTTTGTAGACGCTATAACTTTTGCGCAAACCGATCAATATACGCTTATTGTGATTTTTTTTACCAAAAATATGTAGAAGAATACGTATTGGCCTAAACTGAGTAAAAAAAATATTTTTTTTTTTTAAAAAATGGGATATTTATTATAGCAAAAAGTAAAAAATATTGTGTTTTTTTTTCAAAATTGTCGCTCTTCTTTTGTTTATAGCGCAAAAAATAAAAACCGCAGAGGTGATCAAATACCACCGAAAGAAAGCTCTATTTGTGGGAAAAAAAAGGACATCAATTTTGTTTGGGTGTAATGTCGCACGACCGCGCAATTGTTAGTTAAAGCTACGCAGTGCCAAATCGCAAAAAGTTGTTTTGGTAAGGAAGGGGGTAAAATCGCCCGGTGCTGAAGCGGTTAAACACCTTCCCACCGAGGCCTCAATACACATACCATATTGCAATATAATGTTACCTACATTTAATAATACAATGCAATATTCAACTTGTACTCAAGGGCTCCCCCTAGGTTGTAATTCAGTGTTCAAACTACAAAATAGAATTGTGATGCTTTGCAGAAGATGATAAAAGTTCCTTGACTCCAGATATCTTCAGCTAGCCTGTAGTTTAAACTGCAGTATATGTAATCCAACAGGGCAAAAGAGAGAAAGCAAACTGTAGAATAAATGGTACATTGATAACTGTGTAACTGAAGAAATATGGCGCTTGTAACCTCCCCCTTATATGGGAGTGTAATACAGTACTGACCCTACAGCACAGGGAACAACACACCCCAGGGTGCAGCTGCATGTAGCCTGTGAATAAGTAGAATCACCTCTGTGGAATTACAAGTCTCACCAGCAGTCTGTAAAATAAATTACTCAGCAAACAGTGCACTTTACTGAAATGGGCAGGTGCCCTCTCACCACAATAGACTCTGAGGCTGTGAGGCTCTGTCCAGACTCCCCTCCTGATGACTCAGTCTGATGAAAAGATGGCGCCGTCATGCTGTACCGCTCTTCCGGATGGCTGAGATGCAGGAAACTTCCAGATGTCCCAGCACTGCACACCGATCCACTTGCTAACCTGGCAGGGTTGTACTCTGAAGTCCCTCAGAGGCTGGCGATCCTGCTCCACGCCGTAGGGTGCAATCTCTCAGCCTAGGTCACACACACAGACCTCCTGCTGGTTGTTGAATTGCGTCCGGAGAGACTGAAAGCAGGCCACACCTGTCCTTTTATCTGTTTACCCAGCAGGCTGTTCTGTGACTTGCCATTGTGGGTCTGTGACTTGGCATTGTGGGTCTAGTAGTTCCCAGACTGATTTAACAACATGAGTCACTTCCTCATCAAACTAAATATCCCACAATGCATAACTGTTTGCACTCCTTTTTTTTTTTTTTTTCCACATTCAGATAGATCAGTCGGGGGTAATGTCAGCTTGGCCCACATCTCCGTCCCCTTTGTCTTGACATCATTTGTGGATTATTTTAGCAATCTTATCTACCCTCTTTTTTTTTTTTTTCCTTCCCCGGGGGAATCTATTCGTTTTTGTTTTTCCACCGTTGGGGTACAAAAAAATCAAAGTGACAAGGGTATTGGGCCAAGTTGTTTCCGGCATGCCCCACAATCAATGTACCAATTTGGCCCGTTTTCCCCTTCTCGTTTTCCAACCTCCCGGGGAAGGGCTTTCTTTAACAAACTCCCCTTTACTTATTTATCCCACCCTCTCCCCCCCCCCCCGCTGCTGACATACGGCTCCTATACCTTTTCTTTTTTTCTTTTTTTTTTTTTTTTTTTTTTCCTTCTCTTTCCCTCTCCTTTTCCTGCGCCCCTTTTTCCCCCCCCATATGGGTGCGTGTTGTTACGTCATGATCTACTTGGGCATCTACGGGTGGGTCCTCAGGCCCTCCGATAGGCTCCATGATTTCTTAAATTTTCTCCAGCCTTCCCACTTCTTTTTCATTGCTTCCCTATCCTCCCCTGTACAGTTTATTACACACTCCATTGTGTATGCTGATTCTACCCCATCCACCCAAAGCCATATGGGGGGACACTCGCGGTCCATCCAGCATCTCGGGATCGCCCCCTTTGCTGCGTTGAGAAGATGGGGGACCAGAGAGCCTGTGTATTGACTAATTCCTTGTGTGGTTGCATGCATGAGGACGACCCAGGGGTCCCTTTTCAACTCCACAGTAGTTATTTCTTTTATATAGTTTAGGATGGTCTCCCAGTATTTTTTTATTTTGTGGCAATCCCACCATATGTGGCCCATGGTGCCTCTTTCCTCACATCCCCTCCAACACTTAGCTGATGTATCCGTCTGATATTTGCTTAGCTTATCAGGGGTCCTATACCATCTGGCCATGAGCTTAAAGTTCATTTCAGCGGTCTTAGAGTCCGTTGCTGAACCGTGGGCTAATTTTAATATTTTCTTAACTGTGTCTAATTCTAATTGTGAACCCAGTTCCCTCTCCCATTTCCTGAGGTATGGGGGTACCTCCGGCCTGTCCTGCTCTAAAAGTAGTTTGTAAATTTTCGGAATTCTTTTTTTGGAGTTCTCTGCCGTGAAGATTTTTTCCAGTTTTGTCAGATCGTTGATGTCCCTTAATGGCACTGGAAGCGAGCTAACGAAGTGACTTAACTGGAGATACCGCCATACGTCTATGGAAAACAACTCACCTTTAGTCTGTAACTCCTGTAGTGACAGTATTTTCCCATTGCTAATAATTTCTCCTAAACTTGTGCTATCCTTTGTGATCCAATCCCCGCTTACCTCTTTTCTCCCAGGGGGGAAGAAGGGGTTTTCCTTAAGTGTAATTAAAGGTGAATTGTATGCTTTATTAAAAGTTTTATACGTCTTATCCCAAATTTTGAGTGTATTCCGTGTAATTGTGTGCGTTTTTTCACCCAGTGGTCTCCATTTTGGGGGATTCCAAACAATCTTCCCCAATTTTACTTCACATAGTGATTCCTCCAAGCCAACCCATCTTTTAACATTGTGTGATTTAATCCATTCTGGTATTCTAAGTAGTGCTATAGCGTGATAATATCCCTCAATATCCGGGACTGCTAGGCCACCTAAGTTCTTATTTTGTTTTAGGATTTGTAGGGAGATTCTGTGTTTTTTATGCTTCCACACAAAGTTCATAATCAATGCTCTTAATTTTCCTAGGTACTGTTTTGGGAGGGGGAGTGGGAGCATCTGAAGTTTATACGTAATAATCGGCAATATCATCATCTTGACCGTGTTGACCCTGCCTATCCATGATAGTGCTCTTCCATTGTACTCTTGACATTTGTTTTTGATTTCCTCTAACAGTGGGATAAAGTTTATTTTATACATTTTCCTCGGGTTATTGGCTAGTTCGATACCCAGATATTTTATCTGTTTTTTCCAGGCGAAACTCACTTCTTTCTGTAAATTCTGTTTTTCAGTATTATTGAGGTTAATGTTTAAAATAAAGGTTTTTGAGGTATTAATTCTAAAATTTGTTAATTCGCCGTACTTAGCCATGATTTTTAGAAGGTTGGGGATTGACTTCTGCGGTGATCCGACGTAAAAAAGAACATCGTCTGCGAAGGCGGCGAGTTTATGTTCCTCACTGCCAACCCCACATCCCTCTACTCCCTCACTACCTCGGATTGTGGACAGCAGGGGTTCCAGGGACAAGACGAAGAGGAGAGGGGATAGCGGACATCCTTGCCTGGTCCCATTGTGCATCTCGAACATAGACGAGACTATCCCGTTTATTCTTATGTTTGCTTTGGGATGGGCGTAAAGGACTTAAATTTTTTGTATAATCTTGGGGCCAAACCCCATTCTTTGTAACGTTTTGAACATGAACCCCCAGTCTACTCTGTCAAAAGCTTTTTCTGCATCAATTGAGAGTAGTAGACTGGGGGTTCTCATAATCCTCATCTTCTGCATGACCAATAGTGTCCGAATCCCATTATCTCTCCCCTCCCTGCCAGAGATAAAGCCCACTTGGTCCGGATGGATCAGCGTGCTCAAGTGTCCCTTAATTCGCTCGGCCAAAATCTTGGCGTACAGTTTTGTATCAAAATTAAGTAGTGAGATAGGTCTGTAACTTGAGCACACCGATCCATCCTTCCCTTCCTTGAGCAGGACAGTTATCGTCGCCAGAAGTGAGCCCTCGCTCATATCGTACTCTGACCCCAGTCCGTTCATATAGCGCTGTAATCTTGGGACAAGGATTTCTTTGAAGGTTTTATAATATAGAACGGTGAACCCGTCAGGGCCCGGGCTCTTTCCTGAGGGAGAGTTGTTTAGAGCTCTGAGGATTTCGTCCTCTGAGATCGGTCTTTCGAGTGCTTCACTGTCCTCTATATTGAGGGATACCAACCCTGCCCTATCCAAGAAATCATCTGTTTTCGTGCTGTTTTCGCCCCCTTCGTTGCCGCCCTCCGAGTCTACCGAATAAAGTTCTTCATAATACTTCCTGAAGGTTGCTGCTATTTCTCTAGATACATGTTTAGTCTCCCCATTGCCAGTTTGAATTTTCTCGATAAAATTTCTAGATTTTTTCTTTTGGAGTTTTCTGGCTAGATATTTCCCTGGCTTATTTCCCCATAGGTACTGGTCCTTTGCCATCTTATTGAACGCCTGTCTTGCTTCCTGTTCAGCCAAATCTTTTAACTCCTCCCTCTTTTCCAACAGTTCGAGGTATGTATCGTGCACCTGAACCCCGTCTGTCTTGTGTTTTTGTTCTAGTCTGGTGATCTCGGCCGTCAGTTCCTGCGTCTGTCTCATCCTCTCTTTTTTCTGCCAGGCTGCCTTCGCTATGAAGATACTTCTGACAAACGCCTTATGGGAGTCCCAGATAACTGCTTCTGAGACTTCGCCGTTGTCATTAGTTTGGAAAAACCATTCGAGTTCTTTTCGAATGGAATCTCGTATATCTTTGTCATGTAGTAATTCTATATTCAATTTCCACCCACTCGAGGGTTGTTTATATTCTGGAATGCATAAATTCATGGAGGCTGGGGCATGATCTGAAAGGGACATTATTTCTATGCTTGTTTGGGTGATTCTCTCCAATAGTCCATGTTCAACCAAGATATGGTCCAAGCGGGAGTACGTCTGGTGCACGGGGGAAAAGAACGTAAAATCTCTTTTATGGGGGTGCTGGATCCTCCATATATCCACCAGTTGTTCTCCAGAGAGCCTTTTTTTAAGTCTCTTGAGTTGAGCGGTCCCTGTCCCCAGCACCCCAGACGTACTATCCCGGGATGGATCCATTACGAAATTTAAATCCCCCATAAGTATCAAATAACCCTTTTTAAAGGCCCTTAGCTTTGATAAAATTGATTCTAGGTATCTGATGGGTCTTGTGTTGGGGGCGTATATATTGGCTAAAGTGATTTCAGTCCCGCTGAGGGATCCCCTTAAAAAGAGAAACCTCCCCTCCGGGTCCATTTTCCTGTCTTCCAATGTAAAGTTAATATCTCTGCCGAAACCTATGGCCACCCCTCTTGCCCTGTTTGTAATTGTGTCTCCGTAGTACCATGTTGGATATGATGGCGAGAACAGTCTAACGCCGGAGACAAGCGACAGATGAGTCTCCTGTAGGCAGACTATTCCCGCCCCATATCTCCTGATCTCCTCCAAGACCCGGTGTCGTTTAATGGGGGAGTTCAAACCCTTGACATTATATGTGAGAAACTTAATTTCAGTCTTCATTTCTCCGTTAGGGTGTTTTTACCTTTTCCCTCTGTTCTGTTTTGGTAGGTGAGAAGTTTAAAGGCCGATACCCTGTCAGCAGCGGAGGGGACCCCCCTCCCTAACCCATCCCTCCCTCCCCTTTCTACCCACCCCTTCTCCCTTCCCTTCCCATGCCCTCCTACCCCCCCTCCCTCCTTCCTTCCCCCCTCCCCCCCCCCCCCCTACCCCTCCCCTCTCTGACCCCTTCATGGGTCTCTAGGTCCGTGGGTGTCGTCATCATGCGGCACCCCTGGGCGCTAGATTCATGGTGAGGTGGAGTCTGATCCCCGGCCCCCCCTTTTTCCTTTTTTTCTTTTTCTTCCTTTCCCCCTTTCTCCATTCCTCTCCTTCTTTTTATCTATCATTTTTTCCTCTTTTTTCCCTTCTCCATCCCTCCCCTCCTCTCCGCCCCCCCTCGGATTGCTCCGAAAAATAGAGGAGAATAGGCCGAGTCTTTTGGGGCTGACTGGTAGACTTTTCTACCTACCCCCCCCCCCTCTCCTCCGCCACCATTTTTAAGTGAGGTCATCTACCCCCTCTTTTTCTTTCCAGCCGGGTAACTCCGGGGCTGGAATCCCCAGCTTGGCACAGAAACCCTGGAGCTCCTCCGGGAATCGCAGCTTGGCCACAAGCCCCTCTTTTAGGCCAATTAGGCAGGGTGGGAAGCCCCAGTTGTACTTAATGTTTTCCTTCCTGAGAATTTCTAATAGGGGTTTTTGAAATCTTCTTCTCTCCAGGGTACGGGCCGAAAGGTCGGCATATACTTGTATGTCTGTGTCTTCATACCTCAGTGGTGTATTGCCCCTGATTTTGCCCCAAATGTCCTCTTTCTCTTTAAAGTGGAAAAATCTAATGATTATATCTCGCGGTCTGTCGGGACCCGACCTCTCAGGTCTGCCCACTCGGTGGGTTCTTTCGATTTCGGGGAACTGATCTTGATTTTTACCACTAATTGGGCCAAGAATAGAAAAGATTTTTTTCCCAAGATCTTCCCCTCTTTGTTCGGGGACCCCGCGTAGTCTCAGATTTAGCCTTCTGTCCCTGTTCTCTTGTTCTTCAATTTTGTATGCGGTGTCTCTCTGATTAAATTGGGATTTTTTCAGTAGGGCTTTTAGGTTTGAAATTTCCTGGTCAGTATTATCTGCTCTGGTTTCAACCGACTCTACCCTGGAAAGTAGGTGACCCATATCCTCTCAGAGATTATTGATTTCTAGTTTAATAGCGTTTTCTAGACGCAACAGCATAACCTCCATTTCTGTTTTGTTGGGGACGTGAGTTCCTGCCTGTTGATCCTCGGTCCGACTCATGTCGGTCTCACTCTCTATGGTATAGTCAGCTCTTGACTGATTGTTGACGCCTTCCGCTCCTTCGCTTCTCTCCAGGCTGACCCCCGCCTGGGATGCGGGCCCTGTGGTTTTTGGGCTGGCTCCTTGTCTAAGATAATGTTTAATCGTGCTCACTTCTCCTTTGGTGCCTTTTGTGGCGCCCTTTTTAGACGATTTGGGTGCGTCCTTGCTCATGGTGCCCTTTCTTATGCCTCTTATTCTCTTCCCCAGTTTTCTTTTTTATTAGGGTTTCCTTATTTCCTTGTTTCCTTTCTCCTCCCCTGTTTCCCAGTGGGGACCCTTTTATTGGGTTTAGTCTTTAGTGTTTTTTATGTAGATTTGTTCCTAAGCTGTTACGGCCTTGATGGGTGCAGTTATAAGAGTGCCAGTTACAGGGTATCAGCAGGAGCAAAAAAAAAAAAAAAAAAAAAAAAAAAAGCCAAAGATCTTGTTTTTAAAATTCTGGTGTCCTGTTTTACGTGGTTCTATTCCAGATCTATGTGTATAGTGTCCATTTATCCTATCTCTGGATTCTTCCTAGGTGCGCCGTTCCGTGCACTCTAGTGGAAATGAAAGGTACCCAGATTTCGGGAGGCACTTCTCCAGACCCCTTTTCTCTTTTTTTTTTTTCCTCTTAAGCCATCAGCCTGCTTGTATAGAGGCGAACCTAGCAAGCGTTTGCTGGCAGCTTAGTGAAACACATATGTGTTTTAAAAGTGTACTGTCTCTAGGTAGGTTGCAACAAACATCCTAAGTGATATTTCCAATATGGTATAATACTTGCAAGTTATTTAAAGATTCTGCTGTGCTATTTTAGCATCAAATCGCATCATCACTGAGAGTACCCTTTATGTTGGAACAAGCAGGATAGTAGGATTACTTGCAGATACAAAAAAGGCAGTTTCACAGAACTCCCCTATTTCCCGGTGGGGCCCCTTTTATTGGGTTTAGTCTTTAGTGTTAATGTAGAATTGTTCCTGAACTATTTCGACCTCAGTGAGTGCAGTTATAAAAATGCAAGTTACCGGGTATCCGCAGGCCGGAAGAAGGAAAAAGAAAAAAAAAAAAAAGAAAAAAGGCAAGAGATCTTGTTTTTAACAACTTTGTGACCTGTTTTACGTGGTTCTATGCAAGATCTATGTGTATAGTGTCAATTTATCCAATCTTTGGAATCTTCCTAGATGCACCGTTCCGTGCACTCTAGTGGAAATGAAAGGTACCCAGTTTTCGGGAGGCACTTCTCCTAGACCCCTTTTTTTATTTTATTTTTTTTTCTCCCTTTTAGCCAACAGCCTGCTTGTGAGGAGGAGGAGGACCTAGCAAGCGTTTGCTGGCAGCTTATTGAGACGCATTTGTGTTTTAAAGATGTACTGTCTCTTGGTAGATTGCGACAAACGTCCTTCAGTGATATTTCCAATATAGTGAAATACTTGCGGGGTATTCAAAGACTCTGCTGTGCTGTTTTAGGATCGAGTCACACCATCACTGAGAGTACCATTTGTGTTAAGGCAGACGAAATAGTAGAATTGCTAGCAGACACATAAAAGGCAATTTCACAAACTCTCACAGTTTCTATGAGCGCAATCCCTTTTTGATTTCAGGTGGAAACTTTTATCCGTGTTACCCACAGGCATCCAAAGCATCTTGTAATGTTAAATGCTTACCTACGTATATGGCCACAGTTCTTACCAAAATACACTCTAATGAGATAGCCTCTTCTTTCTGCTTTATAAGATATTTCGCCTTTCTCCTATACACACAAACAGCATTTTACCTCAGGTTTCTGATCTTCAGCTTGCTTTTCAGCCGTTGTGTGGGGCGACGGGCAGGGATGGTTGAACCTTGTTATGCTGCTAAGGAGGCAGGCTCAGGCAGATTCCGGAGCGCGGACAGCGCTGTTTGTAGCTGTTTGTAAGGAGAGGGGAAGAGGAGCAGGGGATGGGAGGGGGAGAGGACCGAGGAAGGGGGAGAACCGGCCGCCCCGCACTCACGCCGCTCCTGTATCTGCGGCGAGATCTTCAGTGTGCTGGCGACCTCCACCGCTGCTGAATGAGGGGTCCGGGGGACGAGAACCGCGGCGGGTGCGGGGGATCTTACATGCCGCTCCGGAGCTCTCACTGTCCGTCAGTGCGGCTTCCCGCAATCAGCTCCCGCCGCGAGCTCTACGCGCTGGCTCCTCCCACCATGCCGGACGGCGCCGTCACGTCGTCCGCCTCATCCCGGGCAGCATCCAACTGTTTGCACTCCTAATTAAAGAAAAGGTCCTGACAAGTTTTAGCAGTCACTAGAGGGAGCCAAACCCTTGCTTAAGAAACAATACATTACTTAGCATGATAACATTGGTAGCAAATATCTGCGCTACAAATACATATATATATACACTCTGAATTCAGATTAGCCTATATCTGTCCTCATCCTCCTCATCCTCTGTCACCCAAGCTCAGAGTAGTTTGCCTTCCAATGCAGCTGCCAAAGCGGCCTATTCCACCGGCTCCTTGTCCACAGTCACTCCTTCCATAGCCCCACCCTCATGCACAGAGAAGTCCCCAGAATTATTCGACCACAGCGTTAGTTATATACTGCTGGAGGATGCACAGCGATTTGAAGGCTCCGATGTTGGTTCACAGGTTGAGGAGGGAGTAACATGAGCCTAGAGAGAGGGGGGTGCCACAGAAGGATAAGAAACTGGCAGTCATGTTCCCCCAGCTGCAGCATACTGCCAATTTTGCTCCAGTGACAGGGAGGGGATGATGAGGTCACTGACTGTACTTGGGTGCCTGAGAGAAGAGAGGAGGAAAGTGAGGAGGAGGAGGCGGCAGCACAACTCCAACAAGGCAGGATGTCCTCTAGGGGGCAGCCCCCCTATTGCATCCCACCGCAGAGCTCCGCAGGTGCAGGGCGCTGCTGACTCCCCACTGACTTTTAAAAGTTCCTTGGTGTGGGCCTTTTTCGACACGTGTGCAGCAGATCGCACCGTTGCTGTTTGCAACCTATGTCTGAAGCAGATCAAGTGTGGCCAGAACAACATATGCCATGCAGTCCATTGGCAACAGCACTTGAAAGACCCACATCAAAGAAAAAGGCAGACATCTCCTTGCTCCTCATCTGGGATCTCCAACCAAAAACCAAAAATCCGCACTGAGAAGAATGAAGGTATAGCAATAGGTATCCCAAGTACTTGCAGCCAATCTGCTAGCAGTACACCACCAATTGATTTTAGCAGGCAAATTTCCCTACCCCAGTTGCTGAACCGTATAAAGAAATTCGGTCCCAGCCATCCACATACTCAGTGTCTAAATGCTAGCTTCGCCAAATTGCTAGCACTGCCTTCTCAGCTGGTAGACTCTGCCCCCTTTCATGAATTTGTGGAATGCGCTGTACACCTCAGTGGCAGGTTTCAAAAGCCATTTCTTTTCACAGAAGGCCATTTCGGCTCTCTACCGGAATGTGGAATGTTTTGGCCTTGTTGGACAGGACGGTCAGCAGTAAGGTTCATATTACCGCTGACTCATGGTCCAGCAGGCATGGGCAGGGACGTTACCTTTCCTGGGTAACTCTGACAGCAGCTGAGAAGGATGCAGGGCAGGGTTCAGTGTTGTTGGAGCTTGTTCCACCACCATGCCTCCAAAATGCTAGTGGTGATTCTGCCACAGCTCTCTCCTCCACCCCCTCATCTTTTTCTTCCTCTATGGCCTCTTCTTCAGATTTGTCCTCTGAACCAGCGGTGCTTCGTAAACCTAGTTGGTCTGCCTAGGGGACAGAAGCCACAATGGGGCAAAGATTCTGTCTGCTCTACAGGGGCAGGCTCAGAGGTGGTTGACGCCATGCCAGCTTCAGCCAAGAATGGTTGTATGCGACAATGGCACCAACCTTCTTCTCCACTCTCCGACAGGGACACTTGACCCATGTTCGGCGCACATCCTAAATTTGGTGGTGCAGCAGTTCTTGAGCAGGTACCCAGGCTTACAGGATCTCCTGAGGCAGACCACAAAAGTCTGTGGTCATTTCTGCCGGTAATACAATGCCAGTGCTCAGCTGGCTGACATTCAAAGGGAATGCAACCTGCCCACCAACCGCCTCATTTGTGACATGCCCATCAGGTGGAACTCAATATTGGCAATGCTGCAGCGGCTGCACACACAGCAGAGGGCCATCAAGGAGTACCTGTGAGCGTATGGCACCAGGACAGGGTCAGGGAAGCTTGGCTTCTTTTCACCATGCCAGTGGCTACTGATCAAAGATGCATGCACTGTCCTGTCACCATTTGAGGAGGCCACAAGGATGGTGAGCAGCTACAATGCATGCATCAATGACACTGTCCTTCTAGTCTTCCTGCTGGAGCACATGCTTAATAGAATCATGGACAGGGAACTTGATGTAGAACAGCGGGAGGAAGAGGAGGACTTCCTTTCCTCTTAAGGCCCCCTTTATCCAGATAGCATTCCTGCGGGCCTGCCAAACACACAAGAAGAAGAGGAGGAGGAGGAGGATTTTGTCAGCATGGATGTAGAGGATAACACTCAGCAGCAGTCTTCGAGGGATGGTTTTCAGTCCCCAGAAACCCAAGGAGTTGTACGTGGCTGGGAGGAGGTAGTTACGGATTATGTGATCCTTAGTGACCCAAAGGACTCAGAATCGAATGCCTCTACAAACTTATGCTGCACGGCCTCCCTGATTCTGCAATGCATGCAAAAGGACCCTAGGATTCCTGGTAACAAGGAGAGGGATCATTACCGGCTGGCATCCCTTCTTTATCCACGTTACAAGGGTAAGGTTGCAGAACTCACCCTGCTTCCGCAGAAGGAGCAGTGGTGAAACATCTTTAGGAGGCTTTGAACAAAGGTGTGCAATGCATTTCCAGACTCTGAAAGGTTACCATTTCTTGGTGCTGGACAACGTGTTGCTGAGGCTTCGTTCAGTCAGAGGAAAAGCAGCGGAGAAGGTGGCCATCTGGCCGATGCCTTAAAACTATTTTTCAGTCCTCAGCGCTAAGGTCTGACCGGTTCAAGCAACCATCGCCAGCGTCTGCATTATATGGTGCAGGAGTATCTAGGGGCAAGAGCAGACTTGGAGACCTTTTCAACAGAGCATCCACTGGGTTACTGGGTCTTGAGGATGGACCACTGTCCAGAACTTGCTCAATATGCAATCGAGCTACTGGCCTGTCCTGCATCCAGTGTGCTTTCTGAACGCACATTCAGTGCTGCTGGGGGGTTTGTAAAGGATCAAAGAGTGCCCCTGTCCACAGACTCCATTGATAGGCAAACATTCATAAAAATGAATCAGTCTTGGATCAGCAGCTATCAAGCACCTGATGCTGATGTAACTGATTGAATTTGCTATGGATCTGGGATCCCTTAAAGACTGCCTATGCTGACTTTTCTATTCCTCCTCAATCTTGATGATGCTAGCTTCCAACAATGTTTTTGGTTTAGGGCACCACCACCACCATCCAAGGCCCAATTTTTCTGCCCCTGTTTAACAGGGGCATGTAATTACAATTTTTGATATAATATTTCACAGCAGGGCCAATTCCTGTGCCCAACAAGAGTAAATGTGAGGGGTTACAGAGTCGTGGCTCCACCACCACTGCCCAGGGCCCAATTTGTCTGCCCCTGTTTAACAGGGGCATGTAATTGAAATTTTTGATATAATATTTCACAGCAGGGCCTGTTCCTGCGCCCAACAAGAGTATCTGCGAGGGCTTACAGTGTTGTGGCACCACCACCCAAGGCCCATTTTTATGTAATTACAATTTTTGATAATTATATAAAAAATTGTAATTACATGCCCCTGTTAAACGGGGGGCAGAAAAATTGGGCCTTGGGTGATGGTGCCACAACACTGTGGCATCACCATTGTGGCAACACTGAAATATTAATTTCACAGCAGGGCCCATTCCTGCGCCCAAGAAGAGTATCTGTGAGGGGTTACATAATTGTGGCACCACCACCACCGCCCAAGGCCCAATTTTTCAGCCCCTGTCTGCGATGGGTTGGGCCCAGGGGCATGTAATTACAATTTGTGACATAATATTTCAACCCAGGGCCCATTCCTGCGCCCAACAAGAGCAATTGTGAGGGCTTATGCCCTGTACACACGGTCGGAAATTCCGACGGAAAATGTCCGATCAGACCATGTTGTCGGAAAATCCGACCGTGTGTGGGCTCCATCTGACTTATCCTGCTCTCAAATTTTCCGACAACAAAATCCGATCAGACTTTTTTCGATCGTGTGTAGAGAATTCCGACGGACAAAGTGCCACGCATGCTCAGATCAAATTAGGAGACCAAACCTATTGGCTACTAGCCTCTACGTAGTTCCGTCGTATGCAAAGAACGTCACCACGTTCAGAATGATTGGATTTTCCGACAACTTTGTCTGACCGTGTGTATGCAACACCAGTGTCGGACAAAATCCGTCGGAAAAGTTCAGACGGATTTTGTGGTCAGAATTTCCAGCCGTGTGTACGGGGCATTACAGTGCTCTGGCATCAAAATCAAAGGCCCAATTTTTCTGCCCCTGTTTAACAGGGGCATGTAATTACAATTCTTGATATAATATTTCACAGCAGGGCCCGCTCCTGCACCCAACAAGAGTAACTGTGAGGGCTTACAATATTCTGGTACCACCAACACCTAAGGCCCAATTTTCTGCAGAGTATATAGGGCAGGCCGTATAGTATATATACTGCTGTTCAAAGTATATAGTGCCTGGGGGACCCTCACAACATTATTTTTTTTAATTTGGTGCGGGGTTCCCCTTAATATCTGTACCAGACTTGAAGGTCCTGGATGGATTTGGGGGGGGGGGGGCAGCACCCCCCTTTTTTTTGGTATTTTTGGTATTTTTATCTATAGTGCCGGGATCCGACAATACATTACAGCCACGAGCAGTTTTAAATTACATTTTTTCCTTTAGAAATTGAATTTTTCTGTGGCACTGTTATAAACAAGGGAAAGATGCGCTACTTTACATGTTGTTGGAAGGCACTATGTTTTAGTTCATAATACAAGATGTGTTTGAAATATGAAATCTGGATATACAAAGTCTCCACATTCTTGGGGCCTGTCTGAAATGTAACAAGTTGCACATCAAAGCTTTGTATCATATCAGAATCTTCATCTGAAAGAAGAAGTCAGGCCCTCTAGCTGAACAAAAGCTTGGCTCTTGGCCAACTGGTTTGATAGCACTCTGCAAGCAAGCTTCAAAAAGGACCATGGCTGACATGATTGATGAATGTCCTGCTACAGAAGATCAAAGGGCCAGCTAAGCCCCTAGAGGCCAATACAGCATGACGGACAAAAATATAATATATTAAAAGGACTACTTCTTGGCAATATCTCATTGGACAGGAGGCTAGCGGGGTGTGGTTACGAGTGGGTCTGAATGAATGGGTAAAACGTGCACACAGAAGGCAAATTGGCCCTTTTTCCGCTCTTGGCTATTGCCTGATGGTTCTCTGATCCTCATGGCTCTCTGTTACCATCTTGAGCCCAGCTGATGAGACCATGGGTTATATCGCTCCCTACAGGAGTAGGACACCAGGCATAAAAAAGACTTGGCTATGCCCATGGGCAGCCCTAGGTGATATACAGCCCCCTCTCTGCTATAGGGCTTCAGTTTTGTCAGTGTCAGAAGCATTAAAAACTCCATAGAGGGGTGGGTGCTGTGTCTCAAATGGATTTTACGGTAAGTCAAACATCCTATTTTCTCATTCGTTCTTTGACAGACACATCGCTTCCTTATTCAGAACCATAGGGACCTCCCAAAGCAGTGCCAAACATGAGGGGTGAGACAACGAAAAATCCCAAGGCTAACACAAGAGCCAACCAGGTAACAGGAGCTCAACACAGAAACAAACTGGAGCCCAACCTGAACAATACCCCTTCAAAAGAGCAGCCTGCAAAGCCTTGTGGCCAAAAGAAGCATCCTCAGATGCCAGCACAACCACGTTGTAAAATTTTGTGAAAGTGTACACCTACGACCAAGTGACCGCCTTGCAAACCAGCGCAGCTGACGACTGATGATAGAAGGCCCCAGAAGCAATAAGCAGCCAAGTAGAATGCACCGTCACAGGGGAAGGAGGAACCCAACCCCTGATAGAATAGACCAGAGTCATCGTCTGTCTGAGCCATCTAGAACGGTCGCAGAAGAAGCAGACATCCCTTTTTGGCTTATCCGTTATCACAAAAAGTGAGTCTGATCTCTGAAAAGGCCCTGTGACTATCAAATACACCCAAATCGCCCAAACACATCCAGGGCATTTAAGGTAAATCCCTTAGGACATTTTGACCTGGGACACAGGGAAGGCAATACAACGTCCTTAATCAAAAGAAATCAGAGGAGGGAACCACTGACAAGGGCGAAGAACCACTTCATCTTTGTGGATCACCAGGTAGGAAGTATGACATGATAACGCCTAAAGTCCCGACAATCTGGGAGCAGAGGTGATAGCAACCAAAAAAGCCACCTTCTGGGGCAGAGCAAGCAGAAGGACCTCCCGAATATTTTCAATTGGAGGCTCCTGTAGAACCGAATGCACCAAGGGTAGATCCAACGGTGGTAGAAGCGACCGTACCAGTGGAGACAGATATCGAACCCCTTAATTAAGAGTATGCACCAGAGAGTGAGAGACCAGTGGACACCAAAAAAAATGCCAAGGCCGACACCTGGCCCTTGATGGTACTCAAGGCCAAATTCTGCTCAACCCCCCTTGAAAGAAGGTCAAAATCTGAGCCGAGAAAGAACGAGGGTAAATGGCAAGCGCCTCACACCAGTATATGTATGCTATCCATGTCCAGTGGTAAATCTTCCCAGGAGGAAGGCTTCCTAGCCTTCAGCAGCATCGTAACTTCAGCCCCTGGCTCATAACAGCCAGGCCTTCAAAAAACAGCGACTGAAGCAGGATGGAAGATCGGCCCTTGGGACAGTAGAACCCCCCTGAGAGGCAATCGCCAAGGGACGTCAGCGACCAAGCACACCAGGTCGGCGTACCAACACCAACAAGACCATCCAGACCCACTAGAATTACCAGAATCCCTTCGACCCCGATCCTGCGCAAAAGCCGCAGCAGAATCCTGAACGGAGGAGCGGCGTAGATCCGACTATACCAGCCCCACAGGGCCACCAGAGCATCTGCAGTGTCCACCAGAAGAGCCCGTGAACTTGCCAGAAACCTCAGTACCGTTCCGTTAAGCCAGGACACCAATAGGTCTACCTTGGGAGTGCCCCATCGGAGACATATCCGATGAAACACGTCCTGGTGAAGGGACAACCCCGTGGACCAACACTAGCCGACTGAGGCAACCACTTGTAGAATGCATACGGCAGAGAGGGCTCGAACAAGGCGTTCCGCTCACCAGAGGATGCTGGCTACTGTCAGGGCTGCCAACACACTTTTCGTTCTGCCCTGGTGATTGACATAGACCACCGCCGTGGCATCAACCTCCATCAACCGAGGCCCTGCACAGGGGGCGCTGACCCAGGCTCCTCACAAGGAGCACCTGCCGAGACCCAGCACTGGCGCGCCTACTGATACCCCGCACAGGGGGCACCATTGGACCGCTAACAGGGGCATTGGCTGAGACCCCACAGAGGGGGCACCACTGGACACCTCACAGGGGGCACTGGCTGAGACCCTGCACAAGGGCCACCTATGGAAACCCTGCACAGAGGGCACCACTGAACCCCTCACAGGGGGCACTGCATAAGACCCGGCACACGGGGCGCCTACGGCCACCTGATCTTGGGCTGCCTTGCATGTCACCTGGTCGGTAGGTCGCAAAAGCCACGGTCTAAATTTTCAGCCGCACGCCGCGAGTGCTCGGTAGGCCGCAAAGCCGCGCCCTAATTTAGTGGAGGGCTGCCAAAGGGGGTGCGGATCTGGAAATGCCTGGTCACCCACCCAACCGGGGAGGGATGTGGAGGAGAACGAGACGTTTAACTCGCAGGGCCAGCCCCCATCCAGTGGGGCTTTGTCGCGGCCGACCTAGCGCGTAGCTGCTTTCTGCACGCGCTCGTTGGCCAGACTGGGGAGACCACTGGATCTTAGTGTCCAGCCCGTTGCCCAGTCGGGCAGTTGATTGTAGATCTGCAGCAAAAAACCTAAAAAACTAAATTGTTAATTAAAGTGATGTGCCTATAAATTCAATCCCAAGAATAAAAAAAATATATATATAAGCGACTGTTGTCGTCATACAGCTTACAACAGGGGTGCCCAACCAGTGGCCCGGGGGCCACATGTGGCCCGCGGAGCCCTCTGATGTGGCCCGCGACCTCCTGCTCTGGGATAAAATAGAATATAGAGTACTGTTATTAAAGGTCAGTTTTATTAATAAAATCACTGGGTATATATGGGCATATCTATTCTGCAGTGGTTACTGGGCTGCTTTCAAACTGATCCACAGGTACAGAGCAGTGCACCTGTGGGTTACCTGCACTGAGCCATAGACTTCTGTTATTACCTGCGAGTTTGGTGAGCTTTCTGAAAGTGCACCAAACCTGCAGAATATAATAGAAGTCTATTGCAAAGTGCAGGAAAGCCAAAGGTACATTGCGCTGCACCAGTGGTGCAGGTAAACTGCAGTGCATCTATGTGAAAGCAGCCTTGGGCCCCTTTCACATGGTCAGTCTGACCCAATTGGACCCTCCATTCACCTCTAAAGAGTAGCAAATGTAAACCGACTTTTGTCCTACCTCCAATCCAATCCAATCTGGAAAAATAAAAAAGAGTATTAGTGGGCTGTGTCCGTGTCCGCTCTGCATATACAGAGCAGACACGGACCTGCCATCCGCCCGCTCCGCTCATTGTGGCCCGCGACCGGTTACCAAGTAGCTTTAGTGGCCCTCGCTCTTCAAAAGGTTGGACACCCCTGGCTTACAACATCATATAGCGTGAATATACACACATTTCATAAAATATAGATATTGATACAAAAGTGATCAATAAAGTGCTCAAGTGCATATAAGGCTGTGATACTCTGACCATCCAGGGTCAGTTTTCAGCGTCCTTAATCTAAAGATAATACACATGACTTAATAGGTGACTGTGAATATAGCGATCTTCAGCAGCGCTTACACTCAGGTGCTCCCCACCCCAAGGTAATGGCCGGTCACCTCAGAGTGTGTGACCTCGCAATTAAGTTTGGTCAGTACGCGCTTTTGAATCGTCAAAACGAATTCCAGGTCAGGTTGCAAGGTCCAAATACTGCTCAAAGATGTGGCATCCTCATATATAAATCTCAAAAAGAGACTTTCATAGTGTAATAACATTTTAAAAGTCTTTTTTTGATATTTATATATGAGGATGCCACATCTTTGAGCAGTATTTGGACCTTTAAATCAAAAGTGCACAAATGTAGGCCCAAACGCACCGCTCAGCTCCAAAAATGAATTAGCATCCAAGGCAATAGATATCCCAATTATAGCTTATATATGAAATATATTAGTTAGCAGCTACTGAAAAAACACAGCATATATACAGAAAATGGCAATTTAAAGCAGTCCAGTATTTCATATGACTTCAAACCACCATTAGTAGCGATCATATCAAACTTTATATCTATGACATGCTTGTATAGAAAATCATCATATACGCAAAAAGAGTCCCATGAAGTGATATCAAAAGAATAGTTCAGGTTTTCTTATAGGTGAGTAGAAAGTTCTTTGAATGTGTACACCACACATCTAGACTTGGCACCGCGTGGGAAGAAACTCCTCCTTTGGGGTTCCACTCATCAAAAAAATGATAAAATCAAGCCTCCCAAGTATAGCTTTTTGTTGTCATTTCCACAGGAAATTCCACTGACTCTGTTAGTATTAGGCAGGGGCAACTCCAATCAACCAGGATCATGTGAGGAAATAGAAGAAATCACATAGCATAATCCTTTTTTTCAACTTTATTGAAGTAAAATAGAGGCCCCTTTACAAATTATACGTACAAGATAAAAAAATAAAGTAGGCTATTAATTCAAACCGTAGCATATGTCACCAGTCCCTGGCATCAGGGAGACATCAGTGTCCAAACGAATGCCTTACTTCGTTGCTTCCGGGTTTTTCCGACTTATGGTTACGCGCAAACCTCACATCCGGCTGTCATGGAGATCACGCGTTTCGTCACTTCCGACTTCGACTGAGGGCGTGATCTCCACGACGTACCGTCTCAGTATAAATAGAGCTGACGCGCAGCTCAGCCCATCAGAGATCAGGATGCAATAACACTGCCCCTTTGTACCAAACAGTACTATATCTAATACTGCATGCAAGGAGCTCCATCTGGGGGGTGTTGACCGGAAGCAGATGCGGACGCTGATGTGCGAGTGAGAGTGCTCATCCATTTCTTTTTTCTTCCCAACCCAGTCCCCACCCTCGGCCAGAGGGAGCTTTGGACACCGTGGGATGACTAGGAGCTGACGAGCGGCGGAAGTTCACGTCGCTTGTGTGGTCCCAGAAACCTGGTCCTGTAAAGCCCAGTAAATCCGGCCTCCTACTGGTGGGGTGACAGTGGACCTCTTTTGATATACAAGTGCAGTGGAGTATAGTAAGGAGGGGATGATGGATGGTGGATGGTGACATGTATATCCTAGCTCCCCCTCTACCCAGCTACCTAACGGAGACACCTTGCTACACCCTGTTACAGAGGGCATTGGCGGCGGTGTGAGAGATCCCCGCTGCCCCCCTCCTCGTTCTCCATGTTTCCCAGATTGGAGAGGCTTCAGTTTACCCTCACCCCCACCTCAAAATAGACACGCTACAGAGCAGAGCAATGGCTCCCCCATTTCACACGACGGGAGGTATTTCCCTGGTGGACACCCTGGTGGATTGTGCTGATTGTGCTGATAAATGGTGGTGAGAGAGACCCCCTCTTGACCCCCTCCTGAATTACTGTCTCAGTCTTCCACGTCGGTGCAAAGAAGAGTGGTCATCCTATCCTATCCCCTGCGACACCAGGATTTTCTTTTGGTCGAGAAATTTACATTAATTAAATATTGGGAAAGAGACAATTTATTTTTGTATTTTTATTCTCCCCTTGGCTATTGCCTCATGGTGTGAAACCATGAGA
Source organism: Lithobates sylvaticus (assembly GCA_028564925.1). Taxonomy (NCBI): domain Eukaryota; kingdom Metazoa; phylum Chordata; class Amphibia; order Anura; family Ranidae; genus Lithobates; species Lithobates sylvaticus. The sequence goes on from CM053032.1 coordinate 92,227,965, forward strand.
TTGGGACTGTGAAGTACAATTGTTTGAACTGTGGGGGAATGACCTATTTTATTTCACCGCTTTTGTTTGCTTTTTTTTTTTTTGGCATCTCTTTTCTCCCCTTCCCCTCTGCCTTCCTTCTGTTTCCTTTTTTGGTCTTAAACAGCTGGCCCTGAGGATGGTAGAGGATGGGAAAAAGGGTTTGAGATATAGCTCTGCATATTAATCTTATGTGATTATGCCATCCCAGTGCACCACAAAGGTGAGCCAGGCAGCCGCTGCCAGATTAAAAGATCTCACTCCCACAGGGGGAGTCTTCCCCAAAAAAACAGCCAACAGACTCAACAACCCACCATGTTGTCCAAACCACAGTCTGGGGCTAATCCTACAAGAAAGAGTCTGGGACAGGGCCAGGTAACCCCGGTGAGGGGGGTGAATGTCCCTATAGGGAATTTAATGAGTGAGGGGATGGAGGATGCTCCAGGGCAATCAAAGCCACCACCCAGTACGGTAACCATGGGGGAAGCTGAGCCATCACTAACAGAAATATTGAATGCTATTAACTCCTGCAAAACTTCCATAAATGAAAGGTCCATCCAGCTTAAAACTGTGCGAGAAGAACTGTCCCTCGTTAGGCATGATATGCAAAAAGTGCGGGAAAGGACTACTGCTCTCGAGGGGAGGGTTAGTCTATTGAAGGATGACCTGAATCCTATGAAACAGTAGATGCTAACTATAAGGGAACAAATGGCTAATTATCAGATAGAGATGGAGAACAGGATGCATAGGAAGAATGTATGGATAGTGGGGCTTCCCGAACGTAGCAAGGGATCAGATCCCACTGTATTTCTGGAAAAATGGTTCAGAGACTTGTTTGGAGACCAGTCTTACTCTCCCTTCTTTGCGCTAGAAAGAGCTCATAGGGTCCCCCCTAGACATCCTCAACCGGGTGCCCCTCCTAGATTTATGTGGAAAAATATTGCGCCAAACCTAAATATAGTGTAGCAGCTAGCACAACAATTAGACGTGAATTGTACAGAAAATATTAGAAACAAGTGCAGCGCTCGAATAATCAAACAAATGTCCCTGATTTTCACATGAAACCCCACAGGAAAAAACAGCCTGTGGGCAGTACTGTGAGCCAGGAGTTTCTTTGATGAGTGTCCCCGTGAATGGGGGTGCCAGTGGGATTTCTCCACTGGTATGTGCAAAAAATGTTACAATAGTGAAAACAAAACAGTAACAGAAATAATAAAATGTAAGGGGAAGAAGCAAGTGATTCGCCCAAATGGTGAGTGAGAGGAGGAAAATTGACCCCTGGTTAGAGCAGGCCTATATTCAATCTCCTTCTAGTGCAGAAACGTGAATTTATATGCAACATGGGTTTTTCTCAAAATTGCAGCAAAGCAGAGGGTTCAAGTCCCTAAGGAAACATCATGGAGGATATATTGTGGTGTCACGTCAATCAAGATGTGGAACAGGTGGGTGAAGGAGTTACATTAAAGAGACCTTCAAACTTGTAACACATTCAATATCCTAAATAGAAAATGCAACATCATTGCTGAGATAACAAAATCGCACTTGGTACTTAGCATATATCTAACTGGACGTCACATCCAGAAGAACGGACAAAAAAGTATCTGCTTTGTAGACCTCTCATCAGTCTAAAACAAGAGCTAGCACAATGTACAATAATGGTGTAGTGAAAAAAACAACAAGGGGTGGTCAACAGTAAAGCAACCGCATCAATCGTACTCTCATGCTATGATTAGTCCAGAATAAGACATAAAAGATAGTCCTGTTTAAAGGTATGTCTTCCCACTGAGATAATCTGGTCAAGTTTACAAAGTCCTCAACAGGGTGCAGTGTATCGCTGGGGGTACTCAAGGTGTGCGGTCAGCTTAATAAATTCTAAATAAAGAAAAGATGGGTACCCTTACCGGAACTGTTGGACTCACGGACCTCTCGGTGTGAGTCAATAAGGCTTAGGCCGGATACACCGGATGGGTAGTAGGTAAGTTGCAATCTGCCAGCTCGACTGGAGCGTTATCCAAACCTTGGAGCGTTATCCAGCTTATTGGAAAAACCAGGTGGCAAAATGGAAGGCAAAAATTCTTGTAAGGGTCCTCATCCGCGATGGCTCAGGCAAGGAAAAAAGAAGAGAGAGAGGCAACTCCTCATAGTGTAACTCCCAACTTTTCAATTGGTGTTTATTAAGTAAAAAGATTAAAAACAATTTTCTTTGCGCAGAAGAAGATAAAAAAGTGGCTTAGGTAGACATCTAACCCGACATGTTTCGCCTCCTGTAGGCTAATGTACCCCAGTTGAAGCCTACAGGAGGCAAAACATGTCGGGTTAGATGTCTACCTAAGCCACTTTTTCATCTTCTTCTGCGCAAAGAAAATTGTTTTTAATCTTTTTACTCTCCCGCCGCCGATAACGGTGATATTGCGGCGAATCCGCCGCGATGACCACCATTATCGGAATGCCGACCGGCGCCTGAAGAGATGGATATCTCGGTTGTGGCAGCAGCTGCTGCCGTTACCGAGATATCCCTCTTCAAAAAAGGGACGTACATCGTCGTGCGCCGGTCGGAAAGTGGTTAAATAAAGCCAGAGAAATGGGCAATATCCTGTAAAATGGTAATAGGGTCTCCATGTTTCCTGACTTTTCACCTGACTTACAAAAACAGAGGGCCAAGTTTGGAGAAGTTAAGCGCAAATTGCAACAATTAAAATTGAACTACGCATTGCTATATCCGGCAAGACTACAAATAAATGCCCTGGGGGAGACTGTGTTTCTTGACACCCCGGAGAGAGCGGAAGACTGGATAGCAACTTATAAGAGGAGACTGTAGCATATTCTGACTGTACTACCCTAGAATTCCATTAATATTATGATTTAGTTTAGGCTACACAATATGCACAAGGTTTCATAATTAGGGGAGGAGAAGGGGAGGATGTAGGTGGGAGGGAACAATGAGCATATTACCCCCTGTTAGCAAGGGGTATGGCGAAGAGTTTTCTTCATGTGTGTTTTTTGTTTTGTTTGTTTTGTTTTTTCCTAGTTGTTGGATGTGTAGGGATACAGATATGAAAATCCTTGCAAAGGCCTTGGTGGCTAGGCTGAACAAAGTTATATCGAAACATATACACCCCGATCAAACAGGCTTTATACCTGGAAGAACAACTAGTACAAATATAAGGCGGCTTTATTTGAATCTCCAAATTCCATCGGACGAGGGTCGAGAGAGGGCCATTTTGTCGCTGGATGCCGCTAAGGCCTTTGACAGCTTAGAGTGGCAGTATCTTTGGAAGGCTATGGAAGCAGTCCAACTTGGACCAGGCTTCATTAACTGGGTCAAAATGCTTTACAGACCACCAGAGGCCAGAGTAAAGGTAAATAATGAACAAATTGGATTGAGGAGGGGGAAGAAGCAGGGTTGCCCCCTGTCACCCCTTCTCTTTGCCATTGCAATAGAGCCTCTGACTATCGCCCTCAGATCCTCCGATCAGGTGAGGGGCTTTAGAAGAGGTGATATGGAGGAAAAACTGACATGCAGGAGTCCCCTTGGAAAGCTATGAATATTATTAATAGATTTGGTCAAATCTCCGGGTTAAAGATAAATTGGGCAAAATCTAGTCTGTTACTTGTAGACCCCCTGGGTGGTCCTCTGCCCCAGGAGGTGGCCCAGATACCAGTGGTGAACACATTTAAATACCTGGGTATAAATATCTCCAGAGATCCTCAACTTTATACCTCAGACAATATTGACCCGCTACTGGCCAAATTTAGAGGCAAAATAAAACTGTGGAAATGCCTGCCAATATCTGTGGCAGGCCGCTGTAACTTAATTAAAATGATCTGGATGCCGCATCTCCTTTATTTACTACATAATTCCCCAATATGGCTTTACAAAAATTGGTTTCAAAGGATAGATACGCTGTTCAGGGAAATTATTTGAAAGGGTGGCCCTGCAAGAATCCGGTTAAGTACCCTGCAGCTTCAGAAACAGGAAGGAGTAGCCCTTCTGCACCCCTTTAGCTATTTTTTGGCATCACAACTCCAGCACATAGGGGGGTGTAACCTAGTAGGCCGAGAAGTAGGAAGAAAGAGGCAAGATTCTTTCCCTTAGGACTCCCTACTCTGAATCTAATGATGAGAGTATGGGACACAGTGAAAGCAATACTGAAGTATAGAGACCTCACAGAGTATACCCCTCTGTGGGAGAATAGTAAATTGGGAGAACTACAGAAGTTGGGTGGCAGTAAGGGAATGGGAGAGGCGTGGAATAAAATCCATCTTCCAGTTATACCTAGACGGCACCTTGAAAACTTTCCAGGAACTGAGAGACCAATACGCCCTGCCGAATAATTTTTTTTAGATACCTGCAGCAGTGGCGGAACTACCAGAGTCGCAGCAGTCGCACTTGCGACTGGGTCCTGGTGTTCTGCCATTGTGGGGGGGCCCGCTGACTTCTCTAGTTAGGCTCAGGTCGGAACAGGGAAACTCACTGCACAGCGGACCGCCCACACTGTCTGTCCGCCGGGTTTTCCCATTCCATTTGCAGCCGCAGGTTGATGATGGGCCGTGCAGTTGGGGAGCTGAATCTAGAAGAGTGCTAGCTGACCCAGTACAGTGATGGAGGAGGAGCTGCAGGAGGTCACAGCCGCTGTGTGAGGAGGACCCATTTCCTAACAGATGTAAGTAGAGACACGTGGAGCCGAGAGAGACACGGAGCAATGCAGAAGAAACCGAGTGGACACTGACAGCAAGTAAGTCTTTCTGATGCTGGCACCCAGCACTGCCAATGAACCCAGTCCCCACCACCACCACTGCTGATTCCATCTCACCCCCCCCAGCACTGCCACTCATCCCATCCCCCTCAGCACTGGCACTCATCCCTCCCCGCAGCACTGCCACTGACCCCCGCCCCCCCACACCCACACCACTGCCACTCATTCCCCCCCACACCACTGCCACTCATTCCCTCCCACACCACTGCCACTCATTCCCTCCCACACCACTGCCACTCATTCCCTCCCACACCACTGCCACTCATTCCCTCCCACACCACTGCCACTCATTCCCCCCCCCACACCACTGCCACTCATCCCTCCCCCCCTCCACCACTGCCACTCATCCCATCACCCCCAGCACTGCCACTCATCCCATCACCCCCAGCACTGCCACTCATCACATCACCCCCAGCACTGACACTCATCACATCACCCCCAGCACTGACACTCATCACATCACCCCCAGCACAGACACTCATCACATCACCCCCAGCACTGACACTCATCCCATCACCCCCAGCACTGACACTCATCCCATCACCCCCAGCACTGACACTCATCACATCACCCCCAGCACTGACACTCATCCCATCACCCCCAGCACTGACACTCATCCCATCACCCCCAGCACTGACACTCATCCCATCACCCCCAGCACCGACACTCATCCCATCACCCCCAGCACCGACACTCATCCCATCACCCCCAGCACCGACACTCATCCCATCACCCCCAGCACTGACACTCATCCCATCACCCCCAGCACTGACACTCATCCCATCACCCCCCGCACAGACACTCATCACATCACCCCCAGCACTGACACTCATCCCATCACCCCCAGCACTGACACTCATCCCATCACCCCCAGCACTGACACTCATCACATCACCCCCAGCACTGACACTCATCCCATCACCCCCAGCACTGACACTCATCCAATCCATCCCAGCACTGACACTCATCCCATCCCCCAGCACTGTCACTCATCCCATCCTAGCAGGGGCGTATGTACAGGAGTTGCAGGGGTCACAATTGCATGCTCCAGGTTTCCTGTGCAGCCCCATGTACACCTGGATAGGAGGGGTGGCATATAGAGAAGCCAATCCTCCTAATTTTCCTCCTGCTGTCTTTCAGCTGCTGCAGGAGGAAAATGAAGGGTAACGGTTCCTCAATATGCCCCCCTGTGTACTCTTTGGCTCCCCTCATCCCCCACAGTGCTGCCGGGTTCCCCCCTCCCCTCTCCTTCCGACTGTTGCGGGTGATGCTTCTGGATGAAGAGTGGGGAAGGGGCCGGTAAATGTGTAATTTACCGACTCCTCCCTTGTCTTAATGAATAGAGTCAGTCAGCCGCAGGGATCACTGACCCAGTTCATTTATAACTGAGGCATAGTAAACTGTGTTTACTATGCTTCAGTTTGTGAATGAACAGGAAGCTCTGTATGGAGCCATTTCTGTCCATTTATTCTGTGCAGCTGAGGCTGCAGAGATGGAGATTGTGGGCTGTATCCTCAATCTCAATTCTCTGTTTCACAGATGAAACATCAGAGGTCTGTTTAGACCCCTGATATGACACCCACAGTCCATATTCCCATCCCACACATTTCTGGAATGAGCTCTTAAGGTACTGGATGCTGTAGCGACTGTCAGCTGGATTCTGGAACCTGAACGATATGTAGATATTTGACAGCACACCAAGGATCATCAATTTCATCCAAACTTTTTTTTATTCAAGAAAGCTCACATCACAAAATGATGTAGTGCAATGTTTCGGAGCCACGCAGGACCCCTTTGTCAGGCATGTCTTATCACATGCCTGACAAAGGGGTCCTGCGTGGCTCTAAAAAGTTGCACTACATCATTTTGTGATGTGAGCTTTCTTGAATAAAAAACTTTGCACGAACTTGATGATCCTTGGTGTGCTGTCAAATATCTACATATGATATCTCACCCAAGCCCCACCCCCCCCTGCCACCCCCCACCGGGCTCCTAATCTTTTTTAAATAATAATAATAATTAAAAAAAAAAATTGTGAAAAAATAAATAAAATGGTAACAAATAAAATAACTAAAATAAAAAAAATATTGACACTCGTGGCAGAACTGCCGGGGTCCTAAAGGTCGCACTTGTGACCGAGCTCTGGCGTTCTGCCACCTTGGGTGCGCCCTGTCTGGTGGTCAGAGGGGCCCTTTATGGTTTCTTGCACCCGGGCCCTGAAGGTTCTAGTTAGGCCTCTGACCTGCAGGTTAGGCACGCATTGAAGGAACAGTTCAGAGGCAGGATTTTAGAATGGAGTACAATCCCAGTACTTCAAAAACGAATTAATGCAGAGTCAGGGAAAGGTCTAATCTCAAAAATATATTTACATATTAATAAAGGCAGAATGGGAGACATGGAAACCCCTTTGCATAAGAGAAAATGGGAAAAAGATGTGGGAGACATTTCCGAAATCCAGTGGAACAGAATCTTGGAACTGGCCCCACTGGTCTCGCTGTCCCCCTCTCAGAGGATGTCACATTTGTTCTTACTATATAGAACTTATTATACCCCTTGTAGACTCTTTCAATTTGTCCGTCGGTCAAACTCAAGATGCCCTAGGTGTGGGGACTTAGAGGGGGATATGCTCCATATGTTTTGGAGATGCCCGAAGCTGTTTCGCTACTTTCGTTATGAGATGCTTATTCCAAGCAAGGAATCTGATCGCCCAGAGATGGCAGTCGACGTCGCCTCCATCCAGTGGGGAATGGCTAAATAGCATGAACATGGTAATTCTCAATGAGAAATCGGTATATATAAAGCAAGGGACGCTAAGGAAATATGACTTGCTTTGGAAACCCTGGTGGGATGCAAGAGGGATCTATATGTTAACTCTACTTGTGTAGAAAAACATTGAAATGACTGGAAGTGACCTAAAAGAAACCAGATCATGAGAGATTGAAAGTTTGGGTGTGTGTGGAATGTGTGGAGTTGTATGTGTGAAGTGCATGGGTGAGAAATTTGTTTGAAATAGAATCCTAGACAGGTTCCCCCGCAAGATGACAAACCCCACCCAGGTAATACACTAAAAGTGTACACTACATACTCAGCTAACCAAGGGGGCGGGGAGAGGGGGAGAGGGGGAAAAAAGCAGAGGGAAGAATAAAAAAGGGAAAGGAAGGAAAAAACCTGTGAAAGGAGGTTGGGTCCGGGAGGAAATGTCAGTTTTTTTGTTTTTTTTCAAATTGCTTGTTAAAATTTAAGAAGATTATAAACTGTGAATAAAGAAATAAAGTTAAAAAATACTGCATGCAAGGAATGTGTCTCTTCCGAGATGGGTGAGAAGCGCATCACGCTCAACAGTGTTCAAACATTATTTACCATAAACAACATTGAAAAGAAATTTAGCCAAATGTTACATTGAAAAAATATTTAGTGTACAAATCTGCAATGGTAAAAAATGCACCACTACATTAGTACATCGCGATCCTATTAATGATCGAAACCTATAAAAGGGTTCAACTAAAAAGTTCATGGGATATGAATATAAAAAAATATTATAAAATTTAAATAGAATGTAAACTACACAAGAATAAGCAATAAGTAATCAATTAGGGATTTCCACTCAATTGTTACTAATACTTATACTAATGATAAGAATAAATCAGATAGCATCATGTTTGTTAATAGGGAGATAAACTTCTAATATACCCATAAAATATATTTATGGTCTAGAGCCCTATGGCCGATATGAGTAACGATGACGTACAGGTATAACACAAAACCTACCAACATGAAATAGACCTGAAAGCGTGCCTTGGTCTATCGTATGGTACACCAAAATAAGGGGGCATACCCTAGATAAGGAATGATAAAAATGAAAGTAGCTATGAAATGATGTGAAATGAGTATTCAGTCTGGAGTAAGAATACTTTGAGAAATGCCCCAAAAAAGGGGAAGGGCGGGTGGGTATCTCGCACAGGAAACCGACAAAGACCGGCATACCTTTGGGCTGCTTAAATACCCTCCGGGCTCCTCCCATAACTTCAGGCCACCATACTGGCCTTCCAATTTATGGTCTAGAGCCCTATGGCCGATATGAGTAACAATGACGTACAGGTATAACACAAAACTTACCAACATGAAATAGACCTGAAAGCGTGCCTTGGTCTATCGTATGGTACACCAAAATAAGGGGGCAAAAACTTTCAGGTAGGGAATAACTTTTATTAATGGTATAAGTCACTGGGTGAGTCTGGCAAATGCCTGAGCCATCTCCACTTGTGGGTCAGGTATGTAGCGGGAGAAGCAGGCCGACTTTCACCGACCTAGCTTCTTGATAACATGGTCCGGAACACCCTGTCTTGAGGCTGTCGTGGCCGCCCCAATCCGGACGAATGACCGGAGTACTGGCTGGGGTCCAAGTGTAGATTGGCGAGAAGAATCCGGGCATGTTCCACAAACTGAGATGAGTTAAGAGGTTTCACTGGAAAGGGTAGACGTGGGCTGGTGTTTAGGCGGTCGGACAGCAGCGCCATCAACCGGTTCAACACGGCGACTGGGCACCAGTTTTTGTGGGTTCTGTATAGGTGACTATCCGCTCTGGTACCTTGCTGCTGAGTTTTAGACACCGTCAGGTGAAGGACGTAGTGATCCTGGTGATGGAAGAGGTTACTCTTGAGCAGGACTGGACCAGCGTGATTGCGAGTGAATTCGCTGGACCGTAGAAACCCATAAAATGCCATGTGTATGGCAGCCTGCAGAACAGTGCTGAGGAGAAGACCAAAGGGGGACCTATCCAAGATGTCAGACATGTCCCTAAAGATCTCTCCAGTAATCGGCAGCCGCTTGGGGCTGACTACAGGCCGGTGTTTTTGAACTCTGCGCAGGAGAGCCCGTACTGCGTGGCATGAGAACACCGAAGGCCTCATGGGGTCCTGTAGGGACAAGTAGTCCTGTACTCCGGCCACGTACTGGCGTATCGTGCTGTGTGACAGTGCCAGGTGTGAGTGTCAGTAAGCGATAAACGCCAGAACCTGCTTGACGCTGGAAGGTTCACCGGGGTGCTGGGGCAGGAACTTGTTGAATGCCCTCCAGGCCGTCTGGTAGGCCCTACGGGTGTTACGTGCAAGTGAGGCATTAATGATGTTGGTAGCCGATCGTAAATGCGGGGCTAGTCCAAGGTCAGTTGTGACCAATCCGGGATAGTGGCTGAGAGAGGGCTGGCTCCAGGCATCTGTTCAAAGAAAGAGATAAAGTTAAAACGAGAGAGCGCATCCGCTGCTGAGTTGTACTTTCCTGGAACAAACGAACAGTAAATGTTAAATTGATGTTGTAGGGACAACTGGACCAGTCTGCGAAGGAAGGACATGACGGGTCTGGATTTGGACCTGCCTTTACTGGTGATCTCGGCTGTGGCTAGGTTGTCAGTTGTGAACGCCACAGTCTGTCCGGACCAGCGGTGACCCCACAGGGTCCGACGTGGTAGTGAAGCCCGGTGTGGCTAGCGCCTGTGGAGGCCAGGGGGTGACAAACCACAAATGGCCAAAAATGGCGGCACACCCTGTGGATGCCGCCGCATCTGTCACCACCTGTGGTGACAGTAAGGACACTACGGGAATGAACAGGGACACACCGTTCCAATTGTTGAGGAAGTCTTCCCACATGGCCAGATCTGCTCTTGCTGCCGTATAAAGTCTGATAACCTGATCTGGATCCTGAGTGTAGGACAGATAAACCAGCAGCCGGGACACGAAGGAATGGCCCTGGGGGATGATCCTCATAGCAAAATTCAACATCCCGAGGAGGGACTGAAGTTGTTTCTGAGTACATCCCCGACACGGGTGAACTCTTGCAGAACCGTCCTGATACGGTCCAACTTATCCGAGGGAAGGCTGGCCTGCATGACTTGGGTGTCACGGTCAACACCCAAGAATGTGATCTTGTGTGCCAGGCCGTCGACCTTGTGTTCTGCAATGGGGACGTTTACATTATTGAAAACGACCCTTAACTTGTCAAGGTCCCCAGGGGGAGCCCCGGGCGGCTCTATCAGTAGGAAGCCATCCAAATAATGAATGACCTCGTGGCACTGTGCCTCGTGGAGGAGGATCCACATGAGGGTCTCCGCGAACTTATTGAACAACCAAGGGCTACTCTTAGACCCGAAGGTCAACTTGGTCGCAAAATAATATTGCTCCCTCCACTTGATGCCGTGCCAGCAGCACAGGGAGGGATGTATAGGAAGTAGCTTGAAGGCGTCAGATATGTCCGCCTTAGAGAGCCAAGTACCTACTCCTACCCTGAGTACGGCTTGGATAGCCATATCCACCGAGGCGTACTTCAGGGAGAACTCCTCAGAGGGAATAAATGAGTTGAGACTGGGAACTACGGAAGAATGAGGCGCTGACAAATCATAAACCAGACGTTTTTTATTTGAAAACTTCCCCTGTACAAGCCTGATAGGGCTGACCCTCCAGATGCTAAAGGGGGACTGGCTGAACTGGCCTATCATGAAGTCCCAATCCAGCCCAGTCTGGAGAAGAAGATCGATGGCTTGTTCATCCGTCGCTGCTGACCGCAGGTTCCTGCATTCATGGGTGGTGTGGGGCAGGGTGATGAGCCCGGTATGAAATCCGTCAGTGAAGCCTCGGATAAGATAGCTGGCGAGTGAAGGAGTGGGGTGTGAGGTCAGGTAGACATCGAACCAAAGGACATTGACCCGGCTTAGTCACGGCTTCTTCTGCTTGACCTCACACAGGATCCTGGGGTGCGCCCTCTGACATAGGGTGCAGACGTGTAACAGCCGACACTGACTGAAATTGCATGAGCCGTAGTTAAAGTTATTACAGATGGCGGCTCCCCCTACCATCCGTACTGGACGTCCCAACTTGTCCGTCTTCTGCCCTTGTGCCAGGGCCTGCTGAGCCTGACCCATGCTGGTAGAGGCCGTGTTAGCTGCCGAGTGGACAGAGGCTATATTGGCACACCAGACAGCGGTGTGGGTCGCTGACTGGCAGACAGCACATAGAGGAGACCGTAGACCCGCAAAGTTGCGGCAAAACAGCTCTGTGTCGACTACACTCCAGTCGGTCGTCAGGCGGAATTGCAGGAACCTGGCCGCGGCTTTGGCCGAAAAAGACCGATGATAATCGTAGAACGCTGAGCCACCGTATTTGTAGCCCAGGTCTACGATTATGTGGAGGTAAAGGTCCAGTTCCTCCCGTCTTTCAGGGGAGGTTGAGCACACCACGTCCCTGAACATGCCAAAAGCGAGAGTAAACTCAGGTACCGTGAGCTTCCTGGTCAGCCTCGGGTCTTTCGCCTTCAGGACCACAGAGACGTCCCCCCAGGTGTAGGCCTTGTTCTCGGCTAAATCGTGGACCGAGATCATGAGGTTGATGTCTTTACCCTCTAATATGTCTTTCCTCACATTGGGTGGCACCAGGTGGGAAGGATGTATGGTCGAAGTGGCAACCACGCTACCTGCGGCCGGTACGTTGGTGGCTGGAACCACAGCAGGGTCAGGGGCCGTGACGGCCGGGCTGGTCTCCAGGCATGTCACCCTGTTCTGAACCTCAACGATCGAAGAGGACAGGGATGACACGAGGGTATGCAGCTGTGTGACGGCGGCTGAAATTGATTCCAGGGACGCCTGCTGGCGAGGGGAAGAGAAGCCTGAATAGCTCCGCCTTCCTGGCCGAGGTAGGGAAGGGTATCCCTCTGCGCCTCAGCTCGGCGATCAGCCTAGGAATCGTCCATGCCCTAAGGGACTGGGCACTGCCAGTCTCGGAGGCAGACGCTGGAGACAGTGGGGCGGTGAAGTCATCGCTGCCGCCTGACGACATGACGGCTGCCAAAACCCGTTGCTCAGTCGTCTGATCACGTGTCTGCAGGCTGGGCTTATAAAGAGGTGACACAAAAAGAGTTTGTGCTTGTAACCTACGGTGTACGTACCTGAGCTGCGAATCCATGCCCCCCCTCTCCGTTTTTTTTTTTTTTTAATTACCTGCTGGAGCCCTGATCAAGTTGGTGCAGGTGGACCTACTGAATCCGACTGACCTGAGAGAATGTGAGAAAAACACTCATTTAAGAGCCTGTACTGTAGCAGTCTTGTGCGACGGAACCCACATATTGATGAAAACAACAGGCGTCAGTGACTTAGGAGTTGACTGGTATAACAGCTGTGGAATGAAACGACAGACAACAACACAAATAAATGAAATTACATGTTGCCTTTGATGAAGTGAACCTGCCGTGACAGAGGCCTGACCCGGTCGTACCGCATGAGGGTGACTGTGAACCGGACTCTGGAGCACGTACTGAAATGAGGCAACGGTGAAATAAGGCCCAATACCTGGGGCACGCTGAGCCGAACTTGGACATCAAAGATGCCACAGAATTCGAACCCAAGCGCTACTGAAATGATTGCACTCCCATGACAGAGCCTAGATCGCCATGCCACTTGTCTAGCGACTGAGCACGATCGGACTCTGGAGCATGTACTGAAATGAGGCGAATTAGTGCGGGGAAGTGACTAAATTTGTGCCGGAGCGTGGTAAGGTGACACAGAAATGATATACCATGACAAGGACAAGAATCAAGAACGATCGAAACCTGCGATGTGATTCTGACCCTGGCGCATGTATCGAAATGAGGCCGAGCAGCTGGGCGCCCGGATCAGACCGGTCGGAGCATCAGTAATTGCGACCGGACCCAACCGGACGTAATAAGTGACAGAAATGATGCCATGACAAAGACTAGAGTCAAATGACTGGGAGTGGAACCAACTTTGAGGACTCTGTCTCTGGCGCATGTACTGAAATGAGGCAGAGCAGCTGGGCGTCCCGGATCGAATCTGTCGGTGCATCTGCGGACGCGACCGGTACGAACCAGAACGTAATAAGTGACAGCAAAACCCATGACAAAGACTGGAATCAAACGACCGAGGCAATTTCTAAATGAATCCGTCTCTGGAGCATGTACCAAAATGAGGCCAAGCAGCTGGGTGAGCCGGTGCGAATCGTAGCATCTGAGATGCGACTGGATTCGGACCGAAACATAATAAGTGACCGAAACCATGACAAAGACTAGACTCGGGCCCGCATCCGTACGAACAGTGAGCCAGTCTCTGGAGCATGTATAGAAATGAGGCCGTAGTCTGGGGCACCCTGAGACAAATCAGTGCATCGGGGATGCGGCTTGATTCTAATCGGAGCGCAGCTGGTGACAGAAATGAAATGATGAAATGATCACAATGCTAGAGATAATGCGAAGTGATTTAGCATGATCAAAACGACTTGAAATGACTAGCATGACCGGATGGCTTGGAATACAGGCATGTTAGAAATGATGAAATGACAGCCATGTTTAGAAAATGATATGAAATGATTGTCATGCTAGTAATGGATGAAATGACTCGACACGGTCGAGTAATTCGTAAAATCGACATGCCAACCGCGATTCGGAATAACAGCATTCAACATGATTGCGGACACAGAAACAACTCGAACCGATGCAACGTGCCAGCAATAATGCGAACTGGCTAACCAAAGAAATTCTGCGGCGTGTGCGAACGGCACCCACGATTTGCCAATGTTTGAACGATTCAAAGACTGCGCGACCCGACCGCGTGAGGTAACACCCTAGCGCCGGATGCGGTGTCGGTCGGAGTGTCATGGCGAGTGACTACGAGTCGTGCGTGACACCCGGTTACTTCCATTTGTATATGACCGAAGACGTGCGGGTGAATGGTTTGGTGTTTCGAGACAAGCCGTGCGTGGTTCGTGAGCTACGTATACCACAGTTTAGTGACATAAAAACGGTGCATGAAAATAAAACATGGGAGCCGAAGCCCTACCTGCGACAGCCGAACCAGACTCGTTGTACGGAACCTACGACTCGGTAACACGAGTGCGACACGAAGGGAACAGCACGACTCACGAACACGGGACTGCAACAAACACACGGAGGCACGAACCGGCACAAACATCGCTTGTCTCGAACTAGTCAGCCCTTGATGTCTGACGTATCAGATATCTCGCACAGGAAACCGACAAAGACCGGCAGCCTTTGGGCTGCTTAAATACCTTCCGGGCTCCTCCCATAACTTCTGGCCTTCCAATATATATAATTGTATAAAAAGAGCAGCAAACTTAATTACAGCATTAGAATGATGCAAAGTCATAGAGATTAAATACCCATATAACACAAGGGTGTGCGACTAACTCAAGTTGCATATAGGAAATCACATGGCTATCACTCCCAGTGTAATATGCTGGAACCAAAAAATTTTGCTACAATAATAAAATATAAAATTATAAAAATAGTCAAAAATGATAGGAGTACTACTGCAACATCACATTAATGCAACTTTCAAAAGTTGCAAACAAAAAATCGCATATTTATACTTATGTAAAAAAAAACAGGTTTATGATGCTTACACCAAAAAGAACAGTTGATTTACTATACAAAAATGCAGCTATCCTTGGTTGCACACATAAAGTCGCATAAACTATGAACAACCAATATTCAGTGTATATTAAGAGGATAAGCGAGGTAAAAATGGATATATGTTTATAAAATCCAAAGCTGTTAAAAACACTCAAATCTATGATGTTAGAACGCATCCATATTGTAGTTCACCAAAGATCACACCTCCAACCTCATTACTGCTTTCATAAATCCCAACATTATGATAACTTAATATTATGTTGTATAAGGTGCTGAATGCTGCAATTAACACAAATTGCACACATATAAATGCATAAAGGTAGTTCTAAAAATCATATGTCTATATTGAACAAAGGAGGAAAAGGAACATCAATGATGCTCAACAATATTACAGTATCCAAACACTATAATATCTAGGTATCACTAATAAAACAATTAATGTCTAGCTCTATATTAAGGCCTTTTGGTGATAGAGTGTCTGTGAGGAAAATCCACTGAGTTTCTTTTTTGACAAATCTCTCACGATATTGCATCCTCTCCATGATGGGGTAAGACACTCAATACCCCAAAATTTAAGGCCAGAGGGGTCTTGGTTGTGTTTTAATTTAAAGTGTAAGGAAACATTGTGATCCTTAAAGCTGATTTGAGGCATTCGTTTGAATTAATAGACTACTTTATTATTTTATCTTGTACGTATAATTTGTAAGGGGGCCTCTATTTTACTTCAATAAAGTTGAAAAATGGGATTATGCTATATGATTTCTTCTATTTCCTCACATGATCCTGGTTGATTGGAGTTGCCCCTGCCTAATACTAACAGAGTCAGTGGAATTTCCTGTGGAAGTGACAACAAAAAGCTATACTTGGGAGGCTTGATTTTATCATTTTTTTGGTTCCTTGGTGTGTGGTGTACACATTCAAAGACCTTTCTAATCACCTATAAGAAAACCTCAACTATTCTCCTGATATTACTTCACGGGACTCTTTTTGCGTATATGATGATTTTCTATACAAGCATGTCATAGATCTAAAGTTTGATAGGAGCCTTGCTAATGGTGGTTTGAAGTCATATGAAATACTGGACTGCTTTAAATTGCCATTTTGTGTATATATGCTGTGTTTTTTCAGTAGCTTCTAACTAATATATTTCATATATAAGCTATAATAGGGATATCTATTACCTTGGAGGCTAATTAATTTTTTGCGCTGAGCGGCGCGATTGAGCCTACATTTGTGCACTTTTTGATTTAGAGATTTTGTCTTTTATTTCTCAGCAGCCATGGATGCTCTAAGGTTTCTTAGAAATAGAAATATAGATAGCTTATTTTTCAATAATGAACCGACAACTGCACAAGTGAATTTTAATGGGGCTATGACTACATTAGGTAATGCGTTAGAAAAACAGGTAACCTGGTGGGATATTTGCACTTTAGAACACTACATCAAGGATAAGATTATTATAAGAAGTTTACGATGGGAGGTAACATCACAGGATGGATTGGATGATCCAAGGTCCATGCAAGAATGGCTGGATTTTTTGAACTTGTACTACAGATGAAAAAGAGGAAAATGAATAACTTAGAAATAAAAATAAATTATCTTCAGCAACAGTTAAATCCGATTAAAGATTCTCAACAGTTTTCGGATTTTAATGCTAAGACTAATAAGAGATTAGAAAAAGTTGACAGACACACAAAAGAAAAAGTTAAAAAAAATACCATAGAGATATGGGAGATATTAAAACTGAGTCTATTTATGGCAACAGACTATATCAATGAATAAAGAGGGGGCAGATACAGAGTTGCTTACACAACCCATGAGATCCCTACAACCCATAATCCTTCCAAAAAACACGAGGGAGTATGAAAACTTACAAAGGGAGGATCACTCCCAAGCTTACTCTCCAATAAATTATTCCACCCCTAATAAAAGAGGAAAAAATCAAGGAAGAGGCCAAAGAGGTAGAGGAGGCCAAATAAGGAACCAACAACAGATGCCCCAACCAGTTTCAGTGCATAATAGATTCCAACCATTATGGGATCATCAGGATACAAATTATGGTCCACCAACTCCTCGTCCTTTTTTAGGGAGAGGGAATGGAGTTCAAAGGAGGGGACGGGGATATCCACCACGCAGAGGGAGACCTCCGGTATATTCCCAAATAGGACCCCAACAAATTACAAGGGAGAATACAGGCTCAATAAGAGAGGGATTACAACCAACAGTATATTCCAAAGAAAGAAGAGTACGGGGATGTTTAACCCACTGAATGCGGCTAACCAGCAGGTGGAGGTTTTTAAGGGTTTGATTTTGCGAGACCTATATAAATTGACTCCTAAAAAGAATGTTGATTTCAGACATATACAGGAAGGTATAGA
The DNA here is from genome assembly GCA_028564925.1 of Lithobates sylvaticus. Classification (NCBI taxonomy): domain Eukaryota; kingdom Metazoa; phylum Chordata; class Amphibia; order Anura; family Ranidae; genus Lithobates; species Lithobates sylvaticus. Next base: position 92,245,546 of record CM053032.1, read on the forward strand.
GATGCTTGAAAAGAGGAAGGACATACCGTATTTATCGGCGTATAACACGCACAGGCGTATAACACGCACGTTCATTTTAAGAGGGACGTTTCAGGAAAAAAACTTTAAGATTTTTAAATAAGATGGGCGTGGCCAAGATGGCGAAATGAGAGGAAGCAGGATCCGGAGCTCTGCTGGATGTATGCCATTTATCCTGACTCCTACCTAATACAATAACTTGTACAGACTCCCAGCACACTCCGAATGCCATACAGGACACGGCGTAGTGGGAAGAAGCTGCGTTTCCCACAAGGAGCGGGGGATATACCGGTACCAGCGGCCCTGCACGTGGCGGCCTCCTCCCCACGAGTTGGCAATATGGCGTCCCAGACGGAGCCAGAAGACCAGACCGCGGAAGCTCAGATTGGCTTCCCGGGTCTCAGAAGCGGAGCACCGCGTGGGGCTGACGGAGGATGTGGTGGGAGAACACACGGCGTCCATCCGGACCTTGCAGACGAGAGTCAGGGCCCTGGAGTACAAGGTGGACGACACGGAGAACCAGAACCTGAGGAACAACCTCCGGATCGTGGGTCTACCGGAGGGAGTGGAGGGTAAGAACCCCACGGTATTTGTTGAGGAGCCGCTGCGCAATGTCCTCCCGACCGCTCAATTCTCCCCCTACTATACTGTGGAGAGAGCGCACCGGATCCCTCCTGTCCCCGGCCCGCCTGGCTCACATCCCCGCACCCTGATTTTTAGGATGCTCAATTTCAGAGACAGGGATGAAACCCTCCGGGCAGCCCGCAGAGATGGGGAAGTAAAATACCAAAATGCCAAACTTATGTTTTTCCCTGATTATTCTCTGGAAACGCAGAAGCTGCGCAGATCTTTTGACCAAATTAAAGTGGAGTTAAGGTCCCGCAATATTAAATACAGCGTCCTTTTTCCTGCAAAATTGAGAGTTCATCTGGGAGACACTGTAAAAAAATTTACTGCACCTCGTGATGCGGCAGCGTGGTTGGAATCTTTGCCTCCTGCCTGCTAGATGCCTTACCCAGTGTTGCTACAGTTTTTATTTTTTTTCTATTTTTCTTTCTTTTTTCTCTTATTTTTGTTTTAATTGCTGTGCTCTACCACCTTAACAAATGCCAATGACACTGCCAGAAATAATGTAGGATGTCTAGTCTCTATACCGATGTGCTAGCGGTTCGATTCCAGGACACGTTGCTCACCGCAGATGCTTACCTCACATGACTATCACGCGACAAATAGGACGCAACGCAGTACTGCTTCTCTGGACCTGGCGAACGGGATGAACGGACCGACATGGGCTACTCACACGCCTGCATCCTTGTCTACCCCGGGAGTGGAGCTTACCGGGAGATCCGAGACCACAACCTGGAGGATGCAACTTGCACCGGACACTTACCGAATGCTGAAGTCGGGCAGGTATGTACTGTCCTAACATATACCTTGCTGTTGCCTTCCCGCCCCACCTTCTTGGGCCTACATGACAGTTATGTGCGGCTCAGTCGGGGCCTTTCTCCCTTTACACCCCTACTGCTGAGGTCGTACCTACAGCAACCTGCCGCCCCGGGGGGTTAAGAGGCTCAAGGATTACATCTCCTCTTGCTTTGAAGGGGCCACGGCCCGTGCACAATATCGGTCCTTCTCCCTGGAGTGGTATATGGTGATCTATCAGGGGTGACACAGGGATGCACACATGCCGAACTATACTGCTTGCGGTCCTTGGGATGAACTAGGCTGTAAAGCTCTTTGTGCATGGCGGTACTAAATGTTGTGGTGGTAATCACAGGACAAGTTGTTCTCTATGGTAACTAAGTTTTGAGCCCCTGGTATGACTAGGAGACCACATACGCTTGTTCCTACCAGCATCTCTGCTGACCTGCCTTGAGCGAGCGCCCTTTCTGACCTACGGTTCATGTTGGGGGTTTGGGGACCTATGCAGCTCCAATTTTTCTTGGGGGTGGGGGAGGGGGGGGGAATTTGTTGCCTTCACAGTTAATGAGGGCAGGTTTTGTTGGACTGTTCTGTTTGGAGTCGCTTGCTGGGAATATAAAACTCTGTACATTTTATGCATACTGCACATTCAGGTTTATACTGTATGATATTTAGTGGCACTATACCGGGAATTCTATTGGGTCTGTGCTGTTTGGTCTGAGGGGGGACCTGGGGACCACGCTAAAATATGTCACCCTTAGGCTCTATGGCTAACCTGTCCATAATATCTTGGAACGTCCGGGGTTTAAACTCCACCGTTAAAAGATCCCTGGTCTTTAAATATTTACGAAAATATAACCCCCACATCTGTGTCCTCCAAGAAACGCATTTGACAGGCTCACGAATACTTGGCATGAGGAGGGCATGGGTAGGGACTCACCATCATTCATCCTATTCTAACTAGGCCAGGGATGTGAGCATTTTGGTCCACAGGTCCCTTCCTATACAGGTATTGGATGTACGGATTGACCCAGGGGGCAGGTATGTGATTATACATGCTCTAATACACAACAGGAAATTGGTTATGGTAGGGTTATATCTCCCCCCTCCGGCTAATACGCAACTGCTATATGATATTATGCACATTGTACTATCATTTAACACGAGTGAGGTATTCCTATTTGGGGACTTCAACATGGTTCCCTCACAGACCCTGGACAGGCTTCACGCGGTGACCCGGCCCTCTTCTGCATTGCAGAGCTGGGCGGACACGTTTTCTCTCACAGATGTTTGGAGACACTTTCACCCAACTGGGAGAGAATACACGTGCCATTCGGCCTCTTACAGGGCCCTCTCTCGCATAGACCTGGTGTATGCCTCCTCTGGGGCTTTGGGCTATGCGAGAGCAGCAAAACATCTTCCCCGTGGGATTTTGGATCACGCTCCTGTACATGTCACTATCTCTCTGACCCCAAACCCGGGTGTGAAACTGTGGCGGTTGTCCAGGTTCTGGGCAATCGATGAGAGGTTACAGGAACCGATGGAGGAAGCCATATGCAATTTTTGGGCAACTAATGGGGAACCGTCCAATGCAGCCACGTTATGGGACACTTTCAAGGCATGGGTAAGAGGCGAATATATCTCCCAGATATCTTCTCTAAAGAGGGAGGCTTCCAGGTCATTAGAGTCCTTAGAAAAGGAGGCAGCCAGGCGTGAGGCCAATTACATTCAGGATCCCACTGACAACAACCATAAAACTTGGCAGGGGACACTCCGTGACCTCTCCTCTCCAAAATGGGCGATTGTTGGCATGGCTGGCGAGAGAGCAGGCGGGTACTACCCACATAGCCACTATCAAAGACGTACAGGGACAGCTGCTGACAACCCCAGAGGACATTAGTGCTAGATTCCTTGACTTTTTTAGGGAGCTCTATGCTTCCAGGGCCAACTTCTCCCCAACGGAACTAAGTGATTACCTTGAGGGGGTCCCCTTTCCAACCCTCTCTGCAGAACATAGAGGGGCATTAGATGACGACATTTCCCTGGAGGAGGTTTAGGCTGTGATTGGGGGCTTGCAGTGTGGTAAGACCCCGGGTGTTGATGGACTGCCCACGGAGTTCTATTCCCAGCACGCGGAGCTCCTTGCTCCCAGGATGACATCTCTCTTCGCAGAACTTGCAAAATCCGGGACTCTCCCGGAGTCCATGGAAGTGGCAATAATTGTCTTAATCCCCAAGCCCGGCAAGGATACGCAATAATGGGGGTCATACAGTCCCATCTCGCTGCTCAATGTGGATGCAAAGGTACTAGCTAAGATCCTAGCATCCCGCCTATCCGGTGTAATTTCCCCATTGATCCACATTGCCCAGACTGGGTTTATGCCGGGCAAGGGCACGGACATAAATATCAGGCGTCTGTTCCTGAATACCTCTATAACTCACAATAACACGGGATCCAGGGTCATTGCCTCTCTCGATGCCGAGAAGGCATTTGACTCTGTTGAGTGGGTGTATCTATGGGGGGTCCTTAGGTCTTTCGGGTTTGGTCCCACCTTTATATGGTGGATTCAAATATTATACAAAGCACCTAGAGCCAGAGAGCGTACCAACAACTACGTGTCTGACCCCTTTACGCTGCAGAGGGGTACTAGACAGGGGTGTCCCCTATCCCCCAGACTTTTTGCCCTCGCACTGGAGCCTCTGGCAATTTTAGTCCGGGAGGCTCCGAGGGTTAAGGGGCTGAGGATTGGCCAGCTGGAGGAGAAAATCTCCCTCTATGCAGATGACACCCTGCTATACCTGAATGATGTGGGCTCATCTCTGACGGCTGCTCTCGAGCTCTTTGATAGATTTGGCTCATTATCTGGTATTCGAATTAACTGGTCAAAGTCAGTGCTATTTCCTTTAGAAATAGCACTGACTCCATTGATGTGGGTTTCGGAATTCAAATACTTGGGGATCAAGGTCGCTAGGCTACACAATACTACGCCCTAAATATTACCCCGCAGGTTCATCTCCTCAGGGACAAGTGTCGCGCCTGGTCCAACCTTCCATTAAATCTTATAGGGCGTATAAGCATCCTCAAAATGATTATGCTGCCCAAACTTAATTATTATTTTCGGAACAGCCCAAAATGGATCCCGCTGACCCTCTTTAAGGAAATGGACAAATGTATCATGTCCTTTCTGTGGAATGGGGCAGTTCCGAGGCTCGCAAAGTCCATACTCCAACTACCAACACAGCTGCGGGGTTTGGCTCTTCCAAGCTTACAGGTTTATTATTGGGCGGCGATGCTGGTTACGATGCACTGGTGGTTTGGTGCAAGGCGCTCAGATGCAGCTGTTTGCCTCGAGGCAACGGTGCTGGGCTCACTGCAGGATCTACAAAATCTAGCGTATAGGGGCATACGGGCTTATAAGGATCTACCGGGCCCTACTAAGGCAACAGCCAGAGTATGGATAAGGGCTAGGCGTAGATTCGCTCAACCACACTGTTGGTCCCCGGCTCAGCCCCTCTGGGGAAACCCGAACTTACCACATCTGCAATCAGTACCCGACCCGCAGGTATGGGCGAGGTTCGAAATTAAGACATTGAGAGACGTTATGCACTCGGGCGCCCTGCTAACATTCCCTCAGCTGACCGCTAAATTTGCTTTGCCGGTATGGATGTATTTTCGTTACATCCAGTTAAGACATGCAGTCAGGGCTCAGTTCCCCAGTCCACTGGTGTTGCAGTTGGACCCAGTGGAAGACCTATTAACAGATGACGATCTTAAAAAACCCCTATCGATACTATATGGCACTCTACTGCCTAAAGATCGCCCAAAAATGGACAGACTATGGGATAATTGGAAGAAGGACATACCCATGCTAGGAAAGGAGGAGTGGGAGGACTGTCTGGAACAGGGCCCCAGGCTGGTCATAGCAGCAAGAAATAAACGTATTCAAACAAAATTCCTCCACAGGGTATACTTTACTCCAGTGCGCTTGGCCAGGATGTATCCAGGTAGGGACCCCCAGTGCCCCCGGTGTAGGACACAACTTGGAACTTACCTACACATGTTCTGGGACTGTCCTAAACTATCCACGTATTGGACAGACATTTTTGATCAGCTGAATGTACGCCTGGAGTTGGCGGTCACCAGGTCACCAGAGATAGCCTTATTTGGGATACATGAAGATGACCAACGCCCACACCATACCAAATTACTGATTTCATACCTTCTCTTTTATGCCAAAAAAGAAATACTGTGTCAGTGGACCTCACCCACTCCTCCTGCGGTAGCCGCATGGGAGGCTAAGGTTAATGCCGCTCTCCCTCTATACAAGATAACATATATTAACCGAGGATGTCCTTGGAAGTATGATAGTATTTCTTTTTTTCATTCTCTTCTCTAATAAGACACTTGGACATATAACGTATATTGGTATTGTAGCTTGGAGTGACGTCTTTCCATTATAACCAGTACAGTACCTTGTATGAATATCTTTGTTCCTGTCATCTGCACTAGTTTGACCCGATATTAATATCTGTTTGTGCTGAATGTAAATAATATATTAATGTGGATTGTGTATAATTGTATTGTACAACTTTTTCTCAAATAAAGCACTCCTGTTTGTTAAAAAAAAAAAAGAATTTAAATAAGGAACTTTGAAGCAAAATAAGGGTCAGTGCCTGTCTGCAGCCTCACCATTGCCATTAATGCAGCCTGATCAATGCCCATCTGCAGCCTCACAAGTGCCATCAATGCAGCCTCATCAGTCCACATCAATGCAGCAGCCTCACCATTGCCATCAATGCAGCAGCCTCACAATTGCCATCAATGCAGCCTGATCGATGCCTATCTGCAGCCTAAAGGGGATGGGGGGGCGAGCACCGACAGATTACAAACAGTGAGAATCTCCTATGATAGACAGAGCAATGGTCCAACGGTGGCCCAGGAGATGGGACTTCCTATTACAGAGGCCGTCAAGTAAACAGGAGATTCTCACTGTATGTAATCTGACGGCACTTATCCCGCCCCCCTCCTTGTCTCCTCCAAGGCAGCTAAAATTTAAGTATTGGCGTATAACAGACACATGCTATTTGCACCCGATTTTCATGGTGAAAAAGTGAGTGTTATACGCTAATAAATACAGTAATAATAAGGCCTGCGGACAAAGGCGGCGGTGTCATCATTATGTCCAAAGACTTCTATCATGGTCAAATTACCACGTTGCTTGCTGACTCAGAGACGTACAAAAAATAAGATCAGGATCCAACTAAATATAGAAAAGAGCTTGAAATCCTTGTGAATAAGGGTTACAGTATGGGTTTGTTGTCTACTAAAGAAAACATTTTTTTGGTTCCTAGTAATAGTCAGATTTCCGACGATTTACACCCTACCAAAGATACATAAAGACCCCACACACCCTCCAGCGAGACCGATTGTCAACAGTATAGGTGCGGTGGCATCTAGAATGGGTAAATATTTAGACCACTTCCTCCAAAAGAGTGTAATAGGAACCAGATCTTATCTTAAAGATACAAAAAATCTATTAAACCTTTTAGAACAGGTAGACTTAACTGGTAGGGATGAAGTATTACTTCACCACAGACGTATCATCCCTTTACACAGTCATACAACACGTGGACACTCTTTTAGCTCTTAATTGGGCATTGAGCCAATGTGATGACCTCCCCTCTAACCAAAACTTTTTTTGAGTGATTCCCTTGATTTTTGTTTATCCCATAACTGTTTTTGGTATGGAAACCAATTTTTTTCCCAATATAGAGGTGTAGCCATGGGTGCAAAATTCGCAACCAAGCATTGCAAATTTGTTTATGGGAGAATGGGACGATAAGGCTCACAGCAAAAAAAGAACTAATCTTCTATAAACGATATATAGATGATTTATTTTTGGTATGGGTAATTGGTAATTGTGTTTTTGTCTATATTTGATTAAATAAATTTAACTACTTTTAGATTAGCTATCTATGTGCCTTCCAAAAGTCCAATTTATTAGTCTTCTCTCTCTATACAAACAATATTGGGACGTTGGCACATTATTACCCTGTGCATCTGCAGTGTCACCCTGCGAAAGCACATCTTAAATCACGATATTGCTCAATACAATATGGATGTGTTCTAACATCATAGATTTGAGTGTTTTTAACAGCTTTGGATTTTATAAAAATATACCCATTTTTCCCTCGTTTATCCTCTTAATATACACTGAATATTGGTTGTTCATAGTTTATGCAACTTTATGTGTGCGACCAAGGATAGTTGCACCTTTGTATAGTAAATAAACTGTTCTTTTTGATGTAAGCATCATTAACAGTTTTTTTTTACATAAGTTAAATTATGCAATTGTTTGTTTGCGACTTTTGAAAGTTGCATTAATGTGATGTCGCAGTAGTACTTAAATTTTATTGTCCTATCATTTTGGACTATTTTTATTATTTTATATTTTATTATTGTAGCAAAATGTTATGGTTCCAGCATATTACACTGGGAGTAATAGCCATGTTATTTCCTATATGCAACTTGAGGTAGTCGCACACCCTTGTGTTACATGGGTATTTAATCTCTATGACTTTGCATCATTCAAATGCTGTAATTAAGTTTGCTGCTCTTTTTATACAATTTTATATATATATATATATATATATATATATATATATATATATATATATATATATATATATATTATGGGTATATTAGAAGTTTATCACCCTATTAACAAACATGATGCTATCTGATTTATTCTTATCATTAGTATCAGTATTAGTATCTAATTGATTACTTATTGCTTATCCTTGTGTAGTTTACATTTTATTTTAATATTTTTTTATATTCATATCCCATGAACTTTAAAGTTGAACCCTTTTATAGGTTTTGATCATTAATAGGATCTTGATGTACCAATGTAGTGGTGCATTTTTTACCATTGCAGATTTGTACACTAATGTTGTATTTTTTCAATGTAAATTTGGCTAAATTCGTTTTAAATGTTGTTTATGGTAAATAATGTTTGAACACTGTGTTGAGCGTGATGCGCTTCTCGCCCATGTAGGAACAGACACCTTCCATGCATGCAGTATTAGATATAGTACTGTTTGGTACAAAGGGGCGGTGTTATTGCATCCTGATCTCTGATAGGCTGAACTGCGCGTCAGCTCTATTTATACTGAGACGGCACGTCGTGGAGATCACGCCCTCAGTCGAAGTCAGAAGTGATGAAACGCATCAGTTGCGTGATCTCCACGACAGCTGGATGTGAGGTTTGCGTGTCACCATCAGCCAGAGGAACCAGGAAGCAATGAAGTGAGGCGTTCGTTTGGACGCTGATGTCTCCCTGATGCCGGTGACTGGCGACATATGCTACGGTTTGAATACATAGCCTACTTTATTATTTTATCTTGTACGTATAATTTGTAAGGGGGCCTCTATTTTACTTCAATAAAGTTGAAAAATTGGATTATGCTATGTGATTTCTTCTATTTCCTCACATGATCCTGGTTGATTGGAGTTGCCTCTGCCTAATACTAACAGAGTCAGTGGAATTTCCTCTGGAAGTGACAACAAAAAGCTATACTTGGGAGGCTTGATTTTATCATTTTTTTTGGTGAGAGGTACCCCAAAGGGGGAGTTTCTTCCCACATGGTGCCAAGTCTTGGTGTGTGGTGTACACATTCAAAGAACTTTCTAATCACCTATAAGAAAACCGGAACTATCCTATTGATATCACTTCACGGGACTCTTTTTTGCGTATATAATGATTTTCGATACAAGCATGTCATAGATATAAAGTTTGTTATGAGCGCTGCTAATGGTGGTTTGAAGTGTATATATAGTATTTGGACCTTGCAACCTGACCTGGAATCCGTCAATATTTATATTTTATGAAATGTGTGTATATTCACGCTATATGATGTTGTAAGCTGTATGACAGTCGCTTATATACGGTATATTTTTTTTATTCTTGGGATTGGATTTATAGGCATTTATATTGCTGCAGGTTCAGCAGATCATTAAGGGGATAGCACAGCACGTGATTTATTTATCTGTGATTCTCACATGTTAGTATGGGACGTGATTAGTGCTAGCAGCTGTCATCACACTATTATAAGATAGGGGATCTTTGATTTGGTAGCTCGCAAGACCTTTACTACTATTTTGATTGTAGATCTCACAGTAAAAAATCCAAGAGAAAAAAAAGTAGCTTAAAGCAGAGGGCCACCCTAAAATAAAAAATAACATTAACATTCTCAAAAAAATATCTAAAAAAAACATTGTAAAAAATAAAAAAAATTTTACTTACCAGAAACCCCTGTTGCTAGGCAGTCTTTCTAATCTGCATCTTCCTACTCCGCGGCGCTTCCTCCTCTTCAGTGAGCTGCCCCGTTGTCTTCTGGGACATGTGTGTGTCCCACGAACAGGGCCATTCACAAAGCGCCGAGCGACTCACGCATGCGCAGTAGGAAACGGGCAGTAAAGCCGCAAGGCTCCACTGCCTGTTTCCCTTGGTTAAGATGGCGGCACCAGCACCCAATCCGATAGACGAATCGGCCTCGGGGGGCCAACATCGCGGGCTCCCTAGATAAGGTAAGTGTCCTTATTAAAAGTCAGCAGCTCAATTGTTTGTAGCTGCTGACTTTTAAAAAAATATAAAATTTAAAATTGCGGCTGGAACACCGCTTTAAAAAGCAAAAACAAAAAATTGCCAGGACCAGAGATCCCAGCAGAGAACTAGGTCCTTACTCCTGACTAGGCAGAAAAAAACTGAAGGCCTATAGCAGAGTGTACTACTCCTGTAGGGGGCAATATAACTCTATGGTTCTGAATAAGGAAGCGCTGTGTCTGTCAATGAACGAATGAGAAATATATGTTCCTCCACCATTTTCCTCAGACCTACTTTTCAATTTATCCCTGATGCAGCTGTCTAGAATCCCGTGCCCCCTGCTCTATATTGGGGTCTTTAATGCTGTTCTTGATCCTGTCATGGTCCGCTTGCGGGGTTGGGGGTATACCCTACCCCTCATTTATTGACTGGACCCAGGTGTATGGTCTTATTGACCTGTGGAAGCACCCAGAGGAGCGACATTTTTCTTGCCACTCTGACTCCTTCCACACTATATCACGTATAGGTATGGCATTCTCTACTGTTGAAGTACTCCCTGTTGTGTAGGCAGCTTCCTACCTTCCCCAAAGGGTGCCTGATTATGCCCCTGTTAGGATTAAGTTCGCCTGCTGGTGGCACTATCCTGCTCTGGGCTCTTTGCTGCAGTTCCAGTGTCCACCAGCAGGTGTCACCCAGGAACCAGCAGGCTGGTGTAATCAGGCCAATTAATGTTCAGCTGCCTGGGGGCTACTTAAGGCTTCTCCTCCCTTCCCCCGGCGCGTCACGATTCTGGTCCCTTCCTTGCTGTGCCTAGCTTGATCCAGTCTGTACCTTGCTTCTGTTCGAGTACCCTGTTTAGATCCCCCTTCCTTGCAACCTTGCATTCCCTTATCCTTTAGATGTTTTTTGTATATAGTTAGTAGTTAGGTTCCTTTGTTGTTTGTCTTTTGGGGTTTGTTAATGTTCACATTTACTGTGTGCTGTGTTAAAGCGGGATTTCACCCTAAAGTGGAACTCCCGCTTTTTGGAACCCTCCCCCCCCTCCGGTGTCACATTTGGCACCTTTCAGGGGGGAGGGGGGTGCAGATACCTGTCTAAGACAGGTATCTGCACCCACTTCCGGCATAAACTCCCACGGGAGTTTACGTAAGTTCCTGTCCCAGCGCGCTGTCTGCCGGGACACACACGTGTCCCGGCAGACAGCGCTGAAGATTCTCATTGCGCCGCGCGACTCGCGCATGCGCAGTAGGGAATCGGGAAGTGAAGCCACTTCCTGATTCCCTTACCGAGAATGGCGCCGGCTACAGCAGAGAGCCGAGCGATCGATCGATCGGCCTCGGCTGCCGACACCGCTGGAACCAGGAACAGGTAAGTGTCCGTTTTTAAAAGTCAGCAGCTGCAGTATTTGTAGCTGCTGGCTTTTAAAAAAAAAATTTTCAGTACAGTCCCGCTTTAATGGTTTGCTGTGTTTCACTATAAATAAATATCACTTTAATATATATATCCTTTGTTTGGTCTCAGTTCCCTGGTGTAGCTACGTGTCTGGTCTCCCTAGCCGCTGATCCTGACATAATCGTGACGCCCACCAACGACCAGATCAGCTACACTTGGGAACTGGGAGCCAGTTGCTTTGGATTTTTGCTTTTCCTTTCACAATGCTGAGAGTACAGGTTATTTGCCGTGTGCAACTTGCATTAGAGAATAAGGATTTGTGTCATTCACTTTGGCAGGATCTCACTGAGGAGTAAGGATGAGCTCAGGTGTGTTCGAATGGCCCACGTGCAGAGCCCGCCAGGAAGTCGGCGCAGCGATGCGCTAATCACAGGCAGTGAGACATTGCCCCGATGTGCGGCTGCAGAGATCGGGCAATGTCTCACTGCCTGTGATTAGCGCAGCGCTGCGCCGACTTCCTAGCGGGCTCTGCACGTGGGCCATTCGAACACGCCTGAGCTCATCCTTACTGAGGAGGAGCTGCTTGAAGGGATTTTGACTGCACATGCCCTAGCCGTTGAGGGTAGATTTTCACTTCATGAAGTACAACCTTTCACTCAAGTCTGTTCTGAGCTACTATTTCAGATTACCTCTCAGGGCCATGATATTTTTACTCCTCCATTCACTTTGTACCAGGCTGGATTTTTGGGATGGTTGCTAAAACATTGTGCAGGTTTGTTTCTCCAGCAGTATTCAGCCTATCCACAACAGGTGGTGTTGGAATGTATTGCTTCTGTGCACCGTTTAATTGAGCAATGTGAGCAAGGGAGAGACAAACTAACTTTAGTTCAACCTCTACTACAAGCTTGGTCAGAGATCATATACCCAGTGCAAGATGAGTCACATAAGTACCCTGCCACCAGTAAGCACACTTCCCCTGTATGCATTCCATTGAAAACTTCCCCTGCAGTGCCGTTACCCATAGCAACATCTCAGGCCCCTTCCTGCATTTCTAATACTCTTCCCTCTATTCGTCCTAGTACTGTTACTACCTTCCCATCAGCAGTATAGTCTGGTCAGCACAAGGCAACTACATGCATGACTCCAATATCTAAGCCAAAAAGAAACAAAACTTGTCTCCTGCTCTTATACCTGTGCCACTATCCATGTTACCTGCTGATCCTGTTCTCAATGATCCAGTGCCTGATGCGATCCAGTCCTCCTCCATGCAGACGGCTGCTGATGCGATCCAGTCCTCCTCCATGCAGACGGCTGCTGATGCGATCCAGTCCTCCTCCATGCAGACGGCTGCTGATGCGATCCAGTCCTCCTCCATGCAGACGGCTGCTGATGCGATCCAGTCCTCCTCCATGCAGACGGCTGCTGATGATGTCCATGCCTCCTCCATGTTGCCGCCTGCTGATGGGGTCCATGCCTCCTCTATGTTGCCGCCTGCTGATGGGGTCCATGCCTCCTCCATGCTGATGTCGCCTGCAGATGGAGTCCATTCCTGTTCCATGCTGCCGTCTGTTGCCAAGCTTGCCACGGTGGGTTCCCGGGCTGCCACTGCCCAACTTGACTATGCTGGTTCCCGGGCTGCTACCCAGTCTGATGTGCCCGCTGCCCAGCCTGTTGGTCTGGTGCCTGACGCCCCTCTGGACTATGCTGATTCTGGGGCTGACGCCCCTCTGGACTATGCTGATTCCGGGGCTGATGCCCCTCTGGACTATGCTGACGCCCCTCTGGACTATGCTGATTCCGGGGCTGACTCCCCTCTGGACTATGCCAAATCCCTACTTGCTGTTAAGCTGGACTCTGACTGGGTTAAACTCCCACTTACTTATGTGTCTGAGGCTCCTAAAAATCCAGTGTTAAGTGGCCTAAATGGGTTGTCTGGGTGGGTCAAGATCCCTAAATTTGCTCATCCTGAGTTCTTTTTGCAGCCAGAGGAGCCTGTTGTGCCAAGGCCAGGAGGTCCAGATCTCCACTTTGACCTTGAGAGCCACATCTGCTGTTACAGCCCCGGTAGTAGGGGTCCCATGGAAAAGGACACAGTGTTCCATTTGAGCTTTGTCCTGACCCAGGAGTCATCTCTGCGATCCCTGGTGCATTTGGGGACCTGAGTGGGGTAACCTATGCGCTGGGCAGACCCAAGGGACAGGTACCGTGCAGAGCGGCCACTAGCAACAGAGGGAGAGAAGGTCCGGTCGTGAAGGAATGCCCTGGTATCAGGGTACCTGCACGGACCAGGGACTCTGGGATTGGGCGGTTGGGTGTCCTATGGTGTCCCAGAATTGGGACACAGGCTGCTTTTGAGAATAAGCCTTTGGTGTTGCGCCTCCTTGGGGATCTGACCAGCAGAAAACCCAGCCAGTATTGGGACCCCGGCGGCGGGGTTCTCGCCAGGCCTTCTGACATGGACAGTGGAGAGCTCAGTCAGCTTGCAGACCCTGGTGGTGGGGCCCCATGGAGCGTCCAGAGGCCGCTCCTTAAGGGGGGAATCTGTTAGGATTAAGTTCGCCTGCTGGTGGCACTATCCTGCTCTGGGCTGTTTGCTGCAGTTCCAGTGTCCACCAGCAGGTGGCACCCAGGAACCAGCAGGCTGGTGTAATCAGGCCAATTAATGTTCAGCTGCCTGGGGGCTACTTAAGGCCTCTCCTCCCTTCCCCCGACGCGTCACGATTCTGGTCCCTTCCTTGCTGTGCCTAGCTTGATCCAGTCTGTAGCTTGCTTCTGTTCGAGTGCCCTGTTTAGATCCCCCTTCCTTGCAACCTTGCATTCCCTTATCCTTGTCCTTTAGATGTTTTTTGTATATAGTTAGTAGTTAGGTTCCTTTGTTGTTTGTCTTTTGGGGTTTGTTTATGTTCACATTTACTGTGTGCTGTGTTAATGGTTTGCTGTGTTTCACTATAAATAAATATCACTTTAATATATATATCCTTTGTTTGGTCTCAGTTCCCTGGTGTAGCTATTTGTCTGGTCTCCCTAGCCGCTGATCCTGACAGCCCCCCTTTCTGTGGCTCTCCTCCTCCTGCACAAAATCAAGCACTTTTGTCTGGCGGCTGAACGCCCATTGGTTGGAGGATGAGATAGTACAGAATGACTGGAGGAAGAACATTGTAGATTATTGTTGTATGATTCAGGGCACTGTTGGGTCCTCAACTGCCTGGGAGGCTTCTAAGGTCATGCCACGAGGCACCATGTCCATTATTGGAATTTTGGACAAGAACACCCAGCAGTGCATTGAGGATCTAGGGAATAAGATGGTAGCTGGAGAAGCAGCATATGCTGTGAATCCTGATCCGCCTACCGGGACCTGATGGCTACATAGTCGTAGAGAATGAGCTCCGCCTCTTGGAACTTACTAAAAACCAAGTGTGCAACGGATCATCACCGATCCGTGATCCGAACAGGTCAACCTGTTCACATCGGCACACCACACGATCCGCGGAGCGCTCCACTGCCTCTGCCATAGGAAAGGTCGCAGCTTCAGCCTAGCTCCGGAGCGCGGCCATCTTGGTATACCTGGCGGTGGCCGCTGTCTCGTCAGGAAGTGCTACACCATCTTGCTACACCCCACACTCCTGCACAGTAATGATAGAGTGAGAAGGGCGCAAGTGGACATCTTGTTACACCCACCAGAGTTTTAGATTTCAGTAATTTTCAATACAAAACGGAGCTTATATATTTAAATACAGTATTTGTAATTTTAAAAGCAGCAACAAACCTGCTGACCTTACATGGTTGCTAATGTGACAGAACACCTCTGATTTCAGAGGTGTTCTGTCACATTAGCAACCATGTAAGGTCAGCAGGTTTGCTGCTGCTTTTAAAATTTAACATCTACAGTGGTGTGAAAAAGTGTTTGCCCCCTTCCTCATTTCCTGTTCCTTTGCATGTTTGTCACACTTAAGTGTTTCGGAACATCAAACCAATTTAAACAATAGTCAAGGACAACACAAGTAAAACACAAAATGCAATTTGTAAATGAAGGTGTTTATTATTAAAGGTGAAAAAAAATCCAAACCATCATGGCCCTGTGTGAAAAAGTGATTGCCCCCTAAACCTAATAACTGGTTGGGCCACCCTTAGCAGCAACAACTGCAACCAAGCGTTTGCGATAACGTGCAATGAGGCTTTTACAGCGTCCTGGAGGAATTTTGGCCCACTCATCTTTGCAGAATTGTCCTAATTCAGTTACATTAGAGGGTTTTCGAGCATGAACGGCCTTTTTAAGGTCATACCACAACATCTCAATAGGATTCAGGTCAGGACTTTGGCTAGGCCACTCCAAAGTCTTCATTTTGTTTTTCTTCAGCCATTCGGTGGTGGACTTGCTGGTGTGTTTAGGATCATTGTCCTGCTGCAGAACCCAAGTTCGTTTCAGCTTGAGTACACGAACAGATGGTCGGACATTCTCCTTCAGGATCTCTTGGTAGACAGCAGAATTCTTAGTTCCTTTTATCACGGCAAGTCTTCCAGGTCCTGAAGCAGCAAAACAGCCCCAGACCATCACACTACCACCACCATATTTTACTGTTGGTATAATGTTCTTTTTCTGAAATGCAGTGTTCCTTCTACGCCAGATATACTTGGACACACACCTTCCAAAGAGTTCCACTTTTGTCTCATCGGTCCACAGAATGTTGTCCCAAAAGTCTTGGGGATCATCAAGATGTGTTGTGGAGAAATTGAGACGAGCTTTGATGTTCTTTTTGCTCAGCAGTGGTTTTCTCCTTGGAACTCTGCCATGCAGGCCATTTTTGCCCAGTCTTTTATTGATGGTGGAGGCATGAATGCTGACCTTAAAGCGGTGTTCCGGCCAAAATGATACTTTTTAAATAAAAATACCCCTATAATACACAAGCTTAATGTATTCTAGTAAAGTTAGTCTGTAAACTAAGGTCTGTTTTGTTAGTTTTTAGCAGTAGTTTGTTATTTTATAAACTTGCAGCAGGCCGTGGCCATCTTAAGTGTGGGCATCTGAAATCAGACTGTATTTCTTCCTGGATCTCATCCTTGCAGATCTCGCACATGCTCAGTGCAGCATAAGCAGTGTAATAGGTTTCAGGTCAGGTTTCCATAGCAACGGCAGTTTGAGAGCAAGTTGCTGCCCCTTCCCAGGAGGCATTGCAAACAGGAAATGATGCGATGGGCCGCGGCCAGGGAGGAGGAAGTGAAAAATGAATACAGCAGATATACAGTCTGTGCTGAAAAAAAAATAAAAAAAATATCCAATTTGTTTACAGTGCACAGTTTAGTGAGGGATGCTGAAGAGTTGTAAAAGTGGGTGGAACTCCACTTTAACTGAGGCAAGTGAGGCCTGCAGTTCCTTGGACGTTGTTGTGGGGTCTTTTGTGACCTCTTGGATGAGTCGTCGCTGCGCTCTTGGGGTAATTTTGGGCGGCCGGCCACTCCTGGGAAGGTTCACCACTGTTCCATGTCTTCGCCATTTGTGGATAATGGCTCTCACTGTGGTTCGCTGGATTCCCAAAGCTTTGGAAATGGCTTTATAACCCTTTCCAGACTGATAGATCTCAATTACTTTCTTTCTCAATTGTTCCTGAATTTCTTTGGGTCCCGGCATGATGTGTAGCTTTTAAGGATCTTCTGGTGGACCTTACTGTGTCAAGCAGCTCCTATTTAAGTGATGCCTTGATTGTGAACAGGTGTGGCAATAATCAGGCCTGGGTGTGGCTAGAGAAATTGAACTCAGGTGTGGACAACCACAGTTATAGTATGTTTTAACAAGGGGGGCAATCACTTTTTCACACAGGGCCATGATGGTTTGGATTTTTTTTCACCTTTAATAATAAACACCTTCATTTACAAATTGCATTTTGTGTTTACTTGTGTTGTCCTTGACTATTGTTTAAATTGGTTTGATGTTCCGAAACACTTAAGTGTGACAAACATGCAAAGGAACAGGAAATGAGGAAGGGGGCAAACACTTTTTCACACCACTGTAAACAGTCCGTCGGATTTACAAATACTGTATTTAAGCATATAAGCTCCGTTTTGTGTTGAAAATAACAGTGAAATCTAAAACTCCGGTGGGTGTAACAAGATTTTTTTTGCTGATCCGAAAAATCATCCGTTCCATGGCTCTGATCCGAGGAACCATCCGATCCGTGAGTTTTTTGATCCGTTGCACCCCTACTAAAAACGTATGCTCTATGTCACTCAGAAGTCATTCGAGCGTGGCAAGAAGGCGCGTCGCCTACTTGCATATCTAACTAGGCCAGACTATACTGCCATCTCTATTCCTAGGATTCTAACTTCTCAGGATAGGGTTAGCAATGTCCCTCAGGAGATAATAGATGCCTTCTTCGCCTTCTATCGCGATTTATACACTACTAGGGCCCACTACTCTGATGCCCAACTGGACAACTACTTGACCCAGGCGGTGCTTCCCCCGACTTTCTGACCAAGACCGGATTGAATTGGACGAACTTTTCTCTGTTGAGGAGCTCTCCCTGGCAATTTCGCAGCTCTCGACTCATTAGACGCCGACTTCGATGGCTTTCCAGCTGAATGGTATACACAATTTTGACACCTTTTGAGTCCCATCTTACGCCATACATATAATGAGGCCCTGAAAGATGGAGCACTCCCTCCCTTCTATGAGAGAGGCTTTAATTATTTTGATACTCAAACCACGGAAAGATCCACTCAAATGTGACTCTTATGCCCTGTACACACGATCGGACTTTCAGACGAAAAATGTGCGATCGGATTGTGTTGTCTGAAAATCCGATCGTATGTGGGTTCCATCAGACTTTTTCCATCGGAATTTCCGAGACACAAAGTTTGAGAGCTGGATCTAAAATTTTCCGACAACAAAATCCGATCGTTTAAATTTCGATCGTGTGTAGACAAATCCGACGCACAAAGTGCCACGCATGCTCAGAATAAATGAATGAAAGCTATTGGCTACTGGTCCGTTTATAGTTCCGACGTACGTGTTGTATGTCACCTTGTTCAGAACGATCGTATTTTCCGACAACTTTGTGCGACCGTGTGAATGCAAGACAAGTTTGGCCCAAAATCAGTGGAAAATAATCCAATGGATTTTGTCGTCGGAATGTCCGACCGTGTGTACAGGGCATTAGAGACCTATCTCTCTCATTAATGTGGTTGTTAAAATTCTGGCCAAGATCCTGGCTAATCGTCTGAATGGGGTTGTTGCAAAATTGGTTGGGAGTGATCAAGGGGGATTTATACCAGGCCGTTTAACCAGAATTGTTCCACAATTTGACCTATCCCCATGACTGTACCTCTACCCATGTAATTGTGTCACTAGACACTTGTAAAGCCTCCGATAGTGTAGTGGCCTTATCTCTTTTGGGTATTGCAACTGTATGGGTTTGGCCCTTGACTCATAGCGTGGATACGGCTACTCTACAGATCACTGCTTGCCCGACTGAGAGTTAACTCTCAGGTCACTGAGCCCTTTCCGATTACTAGAGGCACCAGACAGGGGTGTTCCTTATCGCCCCTCCTGTTTGCTTTGGCTATGGAGCCCCTTGCTGTAAGGATTCATTGCTCTCTGATTATTAAGGTTCTTCCTATGACATTGAAGAGCGTACTACATCTCTCTATGCTGATGATACTCTAATCTATCTAGCGGTCCCTCATATATCTCCTGATAATCTCTTGTCTGAAGTTAACACATTTGGTGACTATTCCAGGTGAACTGGGATAAATCTATTTCCACTAGATCAAACTGTACTCCCGCTTATACACTCAAACTCTTAACTGCTAGTCGCTACCGCTTTTAGATATCTAGGGGGTTATGGTTCAGTTACCACTATCCTTGTATATTGTCAATAATCTACGCCTGCTATTGCTACAACTACAGACACAGACCAAACAGTGGAAAGATCTGCTCCTGGATCTCATGCGGAGAGCCAATGTCCTTAAAATTATTTAATTACCTAAACTACTGTATGTTATGACTAATTCCCCTTGCAAAATTCCCAAATCCATTTTTAAGAGCATTAACTCTATCTGTATTGTGTTCCTTTGGAACAGGCAGTCCCCTAGAGTTGCGCTAGAAACTCTGCGCCTCCCCTCACATATGGCATGTCTGGCATTCCCTAACTTCTACATTTACTACCTAGCATCCCAGTTGGTTAACATTAATGATGGGCTCCACCCTAACTCTGATAATGCCTGCACCACTACTGAGGGAGCCATAGTTTTCTAATTTGGGACACTCCACAATATTGTTTATAGGGGATGCACACAACCTGGACCGGCCATGTCGATAATCCAAACCTCCCTCTCCCTATTCCGAACGGTAGTTGCGAAAATGTCCACTGATTCATGGTAGACCTCCCCCAACAATCCCTTGTGGTTCAACCCTAACCTTAAGGAGTTATGTTCTATACCTGACACCATCAGATGGACATCAAAGGGAGTGAAATACCTATGTCATATTATGGTTTTTCGGGGGGGGGGGGGGGCGTGAGGCCCCGCTCGCCATGAACGCTGATCTATCCTCGCTGTAAGCAGGGACTCTTATTCACAAAATACGGCCGGAGAACGGCATGAAATCGGCCAAGCAGAAGAAAGCCCAGGCACTTACCGTAAATTCAGCGGCTCGAGGACGGGCAGACATCAAAGATTATTTCCCAGGAGTACAGACCCGTAGTTCACGGACGGCTAGAGCAGACACACGTGGCACGGAGACCTCGCGGCAGGCGGAGATGACGGAACATACGGGTCCGCCCCATTCAAGTAAGTTAAGCTCCCCACCTTCTGACATACCTCGTGACACTCGTAATAATAGACTGGACACTCAGTTGGGGGATCGGCTTCCCAGAGAGAGGAGGTGGAGATAAGATAGATAAGGGAAATAAGGGAGCTGATGCGGGTACTACCTACTAAGATGGATATAGAGGCTATGATTCAGCGGATGTCTGAGAAACATGAGCAGGACCTACAGGAGGTCCGGTCCGAGGTGCAGCAGTTAGCGGAGCGGGCCACAGGAGGGGAATCCGCGGTAGAGACCATAGTAAAGAGGACAACGGCAATTGAACAGGAACTGACAAGACAAAGAGAGCATTCTTTGTCTATACAGTTACATATAGAGGAACTTGAGGACTGAAGTAGACGGGGGAACCTACGGATTAGGGGCCTCCCAGAAACTATAGGCCAGGAGGAGCTGAATGATACGGTGGTTACTATATTCAGATGTATCCTGGAGCCTAACCCGCCTGAGACACTGGAGGTAGACCGACTACATAGGGCCGCGGGAGTTACCCCAACAGATACTAATAGGCCTTGTGATATTATTTGCCGTCTACATAGATATGCCTATAAAGAAAATATTCTACGTAAGGCATGGAGCTTGGGGACTATAGAATTCAGTGGAGCAAATATAAAGATTCTCCCAGATTTATCTAGGGAGACTTTACAGCGCAGAGCCCTATTAAGTCCACTATTGGATCAATTGCGTATTGCAGGTGTAACATACCGGTGGAGATTTTCATTTGCATTAACCATCTGGAAGGCAGAAACATCATTTACATTGCATAGACTTTGTAAGCTCCCTGAATTGTTTTCTTTTTTGGGCATACCACCTTTTCCGGTACCAGATTGGCTTTGGCCACTACAGACCCAGAGTCAGCCAGATCAACGCCCGGATTTGTCTCAGCGGACCATTGTCAGTATATCACGGCGTAGATCACAGATACAAGAAGCCACCATTTAGCAGGAATAGCGGTAGAGCTGACCTGTAGTGGGTTATTTTCAGAAGAATACTTTTGTTTTTTACCTGGGCATAATGCCAATGACCTGGTTAACAAGAGAAATATTTTCTTTTAATGGAATATGAAGTTAACCTCAGGTGTTTTTTTTTTTTTCTTCTTGGTTTTCTTTCCCTACAGACACATGGAAGTGAACAGACAAGACAAGGGAAATGTTTATTTAATGTGTCTTTAATTACAGATTTTGGAAATGTACGGGAAGGGAAGTAGGGTCTGAGGGTTGAAAATGTATTTAAGAATGGAGCTTTCTCTAGAATAATGATCGGTGAGGGGGGAGATGGAGGGTTGATATAAGAGCTATATTGGGTTCCAGGATCAATATTGTGGGTGTGGATGAGTAATACAGGGTGGTTAGAAATCGGCTTGGCTTGGCTCAGACCCCTGATGAGGGGCACATGTTTCCGCCGGAATTCAGTGGCTGCTGATCACCCCTCTCTCTCTCTCATAGGTACTGAGAAAAGATACCCCTTAGTGAATATTGTTTATGTTTCCCCCGGGCCCCTTCGTAATAGAGGGAATCAGGGGGAATAGGAGATAGGGGTCAGACGAGGGACTGGATAGCCCATTGGGGGTTCTGTGTTCCCCCCCCCCCCCTTTTTTAGTTAACACAATAGACGTATATATTTTTTTAGGTCCTAGGCATGGGTATAGATAAATTAGATGTAGATTAGTATACAAGATATAAACACAAGGCACAGAGCATATAATATAAATGATTGCACTGTACTCATGTACAGTTCTTTTTTTTTTTTTTTTTTGCGAGTGCTGAGTATTGCTCCTTCCCTTATGACTTTTCTTTTTGTTTTTGTTTTTGTCGGAAGGGCCTTATTATATGGAGAGATGACACATTCACGGGGAGAGTACTGGTCTCCTAGTAGAGGCCTGAAGGGGGTGAAGGGGGGATTGGGTGCTATAATATTTTGTAATATTATGTTTTATTTTATTTTTTCCCATCTGGCCCTATGGCGGACCCTATTTGGGAACACTGGGGGCAATCTGAGGAGTAAGAGATATGGAATTCTCATGAATGAGAGAGGCGCGTCTTACAGGTTACCCCTCGGTTTACCCGATTATTCCCTTTTTTTTTTCTCCTTTTTTGCCCGGGTACTGTTCAGAATGGAAGTGCTAAAACTCATAACTTGTTGGTGGCTATATATATGGCTTTAGAGATGGCTGATAAAATAAATAAAAATAAAATAAATTGAGTATTGATCAGCAGGGGGAGTTGGCGACCTCCGTTTGTCCATCTTTGCCCACGCCCCCATTTAGGACGGCACTCAACTAAGTGGGAGATTGTAGGCGAGTGCATAGATAGGTTTTTGTTTTGATCCCTCTATTCTTAGATGGTGATACGGGGGTGAGCAAACCCACCGTAACACATTAGGGTTACTAGAACCCTTTTGTCTCTGGGGGTTTTTCCTTTCATTTTTCAGTTGTGTGTTTTGGTATTTTCCTTTTTTTTTCTTTTTCTCTCTTCTTTTTTTTTTTTGTTATTGTTTGTCTTGAGTTGTGTCCGCATCGAAAGGGGAGATAGAGGTACTAAAGATCACCTCTTTAGTACCTCCAAGAAGTTGGCATCGGGAAAATAACCTGGTCTGACCATGCCCCGGTGACTGAATGAACACTCCGCATGTAAGAGGAAACAGTGGCGGCTGAATGAGTCTACTGGAGGACGAAGTAGTGGCAGAGGAAGTCATTAAAGAACTACAATACTACTTTCAATACAATACAACAATGGAGACGGATGCAGGGATAATTTGGGAGGCACATAAAACGGTAATAAGTGGTGTCCTTATTAAACATGGTTCCAAGATAAAAAATGAAAAGGGAGACACAACTGACTAAATTATTGACGAAGATACAAGCTTTAGAGATCCTACACAAACAAAATAGGGGGATATCGGGGGTGAGTGAGCTCCTCAATTTGAGGAGACAAGTGACAAATTTACTTCAATATAGGGCCAAGGCAGCATTGCAACGTTGTCGTAAATATTATTATAAATCTGGAGACAAATGCGGCCGAGCATTGGCCAGAGCTTTACAGGACCAGAGGGCCCACTCGTACATCCCGTATTTGGTGGATCCTGAGGGAAGAAAGGTACACCTTCTAACCCAGATTGCCTCAACCTTTCATAGGTTTTATCAATCTTTATATAATTTACCTTCCAGATTGCAACCTCAAAGTAGGATAGAGGAATATATTTCTTCTTCAGGGATCCCTCAGCTGCCAAAACAGATTTGAGAAGAGTTAGAAGCACCCAGTTCTCTAGAGGAATTGCAAGAGGCTATTAGAACATCTAAACCTGGCAAGGCGCCTGGCCCGGGTGGCTTTACACATAAATACTATCAGACATTCCTCCCTCAGTTGGGTAAACAGATGGTGCAAACATTTAATGTGATAGGACAGGATAAAGGATTTGCATCAGAAACCTTGAAAGCACACATTACTGTGATACATAAGGAAAAAAAGGACCCATCAGCATGCGGTAGCTACCGCCCTATTTCATTACTAAATGTGGACCTTAAATTATTTACTAAGATCTTGGCGGCACGTATTAAACCACATTTGACAACATTAATACATCCGGAACAGGTAGGCTTTATCCCAACTTGCGAGGCTCGGGATAATACTATAAAAACCCTGAATCTTATTCATTTGGCCGCCTTCACCAACACGCCAACTGTCTTCCTTGGTACGGACGCCGTAAAGGCGTTCGACCGAGTTAATTGGTCCTTTATGTTTTCTGTCCTACGGTATGTGGGTGTGGGGGAGAAGATGGTTGGATGGATTTCAAGTCTATATTCAAGACCTGAAGCACAAATTAAACAGATTTTTTTCTGAACCTTTCTCTATTTCTAATGGCACCAGTCAAGGGTGCCCTTTATCACCTCTCCTTTTTGCTTTCATTGGAGCCACTTCTTAGTAAAGTCAGGCAAAATCCAGATATTAAGGGGGTTATAACTGGAGATCAAAATTATAAGGTATCGGCATATGCGGATTACCTTTTATTTTCTATCACAAAACCAGCTATTTCTATGCCGAACCTTATAAGAGAAATGGACCAGTATGGGGCACTATCCAATTTAAAAATCAATGTCTAAATCAGAGGCAATGGGGGTATCCATGCCATCGATTCAAATCAATGCTTTAAAAATTTACTTTAAATTTAGATGGAATCAGACAGGTATTAAATATTTGGGCACTGTTATTCCACCTAAATTGGATCAAGTATACGTGCTCAATTTTCCACCTCTATTGAGTAGAGTGAGACTGTTGCTGGCTAAATGGCAACAGGGCCTTTTTTCATGGTTCGGTAGATGTAATATAATTAGAATGTCAATTCTGCCAACATTTTCGTATCTTTACCCATCTATATACCCCCAGAATTTTTTAAACAGATTAATGCGTTAATAACTGATATTATTTGGGCACATAAAAGACCTAGATTACAACAACGTTTAATGAACATGCCTAAACAGAACGGTGGGGTAGCGGCACCAGATATTCAGAAATACTATCAGGCGGCGCATATGGTGAGATTAATAGATTGGTGCTGGCACTCGAGTTTCAAATTATGGCCAAACATTGAGCAATCACAATGTGGGGTCCCATTGCAGCGAGCGGTTTGGTGATCTTAGTATGGAAATCAAAAAGCACCCAACCTTGGGCCCCACGTTGCGCATCTGTTCCCGAATATGTTCCACCATACTATCTCCAATAGCCAACTCCCCTCTGTACCCTATTTTGGGGAACCCACATTCCCCCCCAGGACTACAGAAGGGACCATTTAAAAAATTGGCAGACTTAGTGTTATCAGGTTTCGCATTTCTTACAAACATCGACTGGAACATGGCCATCACTGACTGAATTGACTTCACTGAACGACCGTTTTCGACTTGACTTTTGGAGAGGGGTCCAGCTACGACATTTTCTTAATACCCTACCACCCTCAGGCAACTTTCAAAGAACACTGACAACCCTGGAGCAACTGTGTGAGGAGACAGGACCTAGTTCTCATACGCTATCGCAAATGTATGCATTACTGGTCTCCCCTGACGATGACTATATCCCTCCCTACATAAGAAAGTGGGAAATTACATTAAATAGGATGCTTTCTCAGGCACAACATAGACAGATCATAAATTTAGCATTAAAATCTTCAATATCCACCCGGGTCCAAGAAACACATTTTTAAATTATAAGATGGTATCGTACACCTTCTGTACTTAATAAATATTCCCCGGCAATCTCCGATAAATGCTGGAGGTGCCAGGAAGAAAGAGGGACGTTACTTCATGTGTTCTAGTCTTGCCCAAGACTGGAGTTCTTCTGGGGGGAGGTACGATGAATAGCACATAAATTTACGGATTACAACCTCCTGGAAGATCCAGCTTTTTTTTTGTTACATGTTTCAAATATACCAGGGAAAATATATAGTAAATCAATTTTGCGCCATCTTATCAATGTGGCTAGGTCGTGCATAGTATATTGGCTGGATACGAGACCTCCAACAATCTTCTCGTGGTTTACGCGAATTGAAGAAGTAAATAGGATGGAAGATCTGCTATTAGTGGCTCATAATCGACATGAGACCTATATAGAAACTTGGGCCCAATGGAATATATTTAAACACTCGGAGGAAGGGAAGCTCCTCTTTGTACCCTGAGGATATTGGAGAGGGAGGGGAAGGAGGGGTTGACTGGGGCCTCCTTTAGAATGGCTGGGTGTCTTTCCTTCCTTCTTTTTATACCCACTATATTTTGATCTCTTTCTTTATTTCCCACACTACCCCCCCCTTTTTTTACTCTTTCTTTTCTTTCCTTTTTTGGTTGGTTTTGTTTTGTCTTAGTTGGATGTCACATTATGTAAAGAGAGAAAAGGTGTTGTCTAGGCATAGAGGGAAAAGAGGACGAAGGCGAGACAGAATATGGACTACTCAATATAAATAGCTGTTGTTGAAATTAAGATAGGAGTAATGGTGTAATTTAGTTTGTGAAGGGATCAGCTCGGTTCCTATATGTTTGAAATATATGATTAATGAATGGTTAATCTGTGTATTGGACAACTTAAATAAAGAATAAAATTGAAAAAAAAAAGAAATACCTATGTCA
Organism: Lithobates sylvaticus; assembly: GCA_028564925.1. NCBI lineage: Eukaryota > Metazoa > Chordata > Amphibia > Anura > Ranidae > Lithobates > Lithobates sylvaticus. Next base: position 92,271,907 of record CM053032.1, read on the forward strand.
TCTATATACCCCCCCCGGTTTTAAATCCTTTTCGCAACTACAGACTTTTTTCCAACTCAGACATGCTATAAGTACTCAGTTTGGTTCTCTGCTCAGTTCTATTAAGACACCTGACCTGGAAAAACAGAGGCCCGGACCAGACGAATCTTATATCTACGTATTACTCCACTCTCATGCTAGGCACTAACCCTAGGTTTCGGAGGGCTCAAGAGAGGTGGGCCTCCTTTGATATCTCTATCACAAGGATCAAGAGGATTGGTCTGAGTTCAAAACCGCCATTATCTCCTCAAGATACAGGGTGATTCAACTAAAAATTTTCTATCATTCACACCTCACCCCTGCTAGATTGTATAAAATGGGACTATCCCCCTCTGTTGACTGCTTCCGCGGTTGCGGACAAACAGTTGATTTTCTCCACTGCTTTTGGACTTGACCACTGGTACACGACTTCTGGGTTGACATAGGCTCCTTGATATCGTCTGCACTGGGTTTGCTAAATATAGTGCACCCTAAAAACTGTCTGCTGGGCATATTTGGTGACCTCACTGTCCAGCCTCAGGCTAAGAGACTACTTTGCATTTTCTATTTCTATGCGAGGAAGTCCCTCCTGCTGACGCGGAATATGTGGCTGGAACTTGTCAATGATTCCCTGTAAACTTACCTTTGACCCGTAAAAGTGCTAAAACTTTCCACAAAATATGGGGCCGATGGCTGGCTAGCCCACTGACCCTCTCCCTTGTACTACCATGACAGGGGTTCACCTTGTGAGTGTTGTATTAAATAGGAACTTCTGTTATGCCCAGGGTGTTTAAAAAACGTATTGCTTACTCCTCTGTTGATGTTTATATCCACTGGTAGATGTAATATCTAGTTTATTATTGCACACTGCCCGGATTTTCATGATATGCTGGATTAGGAGCATTCTGTTATCGGTGCTGTAGGTTCTTTGTGCCTTTTGTTTTATGTCTGTATGTCTTAAAACTGCAATAAAAACATAAAAAAAAAAAAAAAAAAAGATTGGTCCCAGGACAGAACCCAGGGGGACCCCACTTTCCACACCGGACCATTCCGAGTACTCCCCATATATCACTACCCTCTGAACTCGCCCCTGTAGCCAGTTTTCAATCCATGCACTCACCCTATGGTCCATGCCAACGGACCTTACTTTTGTACAGTAAACACTTATGGGGAACTGTATCAAATGCTTTTGCAAAATCCAGATGCACCACGTCTACGGGCCTGGTAATCCATGCTGATTACTGCTAATGATGCCGTTGTCATTATTAAACTCTTGTATATAGTCCCTCATCATCCCTTCCAATCACTTGCATACAATTGATGTTAGGCTAACCGGTCTGTAATTCCCAGGGATGTATCGTGGCCCTTTTTTAAATATTGGTGCTACATTGGCTTTTCTCCAATCAGCTGGTACCATTCCAGTCAGTAGACTGTTAGTAAAAAATTAGGAACAATGGTCTGGCAATTACTTGACTGAGTTCCTTAAGGACCCTTGGGTGCAAGCCATCATGTCCCGGTGACTTATTAATGTTAAGTTTTTCAAGTCTATTTCCAATTCTGTCCTCTGTTAGCCATGAGGGTGCTTTATGTGACATGTCATGAGGATAAACACTGCAGTTTTTGTTACTGAAGCCCTCCGATTCCCTCAGAACTATAATTTCAATACCTTTGCCATCTCTCCATCCTTTGTAACCAGAATCCCTTCACCATTCTTAATGGGACCAATATGATCTGATCTCACTTACTATTTATGTACTTAAAGAATTTCTTGGGCTTTTTTTACCCTCCTCCGCTATGTGCCGTTTGCGTTCTAGCTTAGCTGCCCTGATTGCACCCTTACATTTCCTGCTGCATTCCTTATAAAGTTGGAATGCTGATGATGATCCCTCAGCCTTGTATTTTTTTTGAATGACTTCTCCTTTGCTTTTATATGCATTCTTAAGTTGGAGTTAAGCCACCCAGGACTTTTATTAGCTCTTTTAAATAAATTTTCCATTGGGATGCACTGGCCAATACCCTTATTTAATATGCTCTTAAAGCATAACCATTTTTCCTCCATGTTCTTTGTTCCTAAAATGTTTATCCCATTTAGTATCTTCTAGCAAGGATCGTAGTTTAGGAAAGTTGGCTCTTTTGAAATTCAGTGTCTTTGTATTCCCCTTATGTTTCCCATTTGTGTGATTTATACTGAAACTGATTGACTTGTGCTCGCCGTTTCCTAAATTGCCCCGTATTTCTACATCCGTGATCAGGTCTGTATTATTGATAATCAGTAGGGCTAGTAATGCTTTGTTTCTAGTTGCTGCATATACCATCTGACCCATGAAATTGTCCTGCAAGATATTTAGGAACTGATGAGCCTTAGATGAATGTGCGGTTCCTTCCACTCTATGTCTGGATAATTAAAATCCTCCATTATAATGACACCTCCCATCCTTGCTACTAATCCAAATTGATATGGAAATCCACATCCTCTCTCAGGTCAGGGGGCCTATAGCATACTTCCAGTATTACTTTCCCCTTAGTTTTGTCCCTTTGTAGCTCTACCCATAATGATTCCACCTCCTCCACTGCTCCATTAGTGATGTCGTCTCTCACATTCACTTGTACATAATTTTTGATATACATGCATACCCCTCCCTTTTTAACCCTCTATACCTGCGCTATAGGTACCACCCCCACTAAATGTATCACAGTGCCCCAAGGGCAATCAACCTCAACCACAGCAGTCTGGTAGTCACGTGTGTCACCATGTATACAAATCACCCCAATAGTGCTAGGGTGTAACTTTGCAGGATTTACACAATCACCTTTGACTAATGTCACAACACTACTGGACTTTGGCATTCCAGCAACAGAAATCATACACATTTGTTTTTCCATGGGTCCCTGACATGATGCAGTACATGCCATCTGTGCAAACAGACATGCATTTTTCAAATAAGCATTATCACATTGGTTCGTCATTTAGGGAACAGTCAGCGGCAATATGAACGCATGGAAGCGATAACATTTTGTGTGTTCTGTACCCAGTCCTCTAAATGGCCTTAGAGACCTTCCCATAGTCTCATCTGTAGCAACAGTCTTGTAATTTTTCCACACGCCCTTGAACTCCGGAAGAGTCTTACTGGATCCTCTGGATGGTTTTTCACCCCTAGCGCCACTGGGGTGGGGCACGGATGAGTTCAATAAGTCCTCAGCAGCAGTATATTTCTACACCAGCTGGTTTGCAGTCTTGGGGTCCCCATGGCTGACCCAGTTCCTCACAGTGGCAGGAAGCACACACAAATACCAGTCCATGACCACATGCTCCACAATTTTAGGGCTTGCCAAAGTCTCTGGCTGTAGCCACTTATTGGTGAGGCGTATCAAGTCAAACATTTGGGAACGGGGTGGCTTGCCAGTACTGTATGACCACCTATGCACCCATTGAGCCTAGACTGCAATGGTGACACAGGTGTGCAAATATCACAGCCTTCAGCGTCTCATCCTGGGCAGCATCCAGTTTCAGGTCATAATAGGCCTTTTGGGGTTCTCGCGTTAAAGGGCGCTAGCAGTCCTGTCCATTACTCTTTTTGCTATCCTTCTCAAACAGAGACTCTTTCAAAAAGTTGCTAGGTAAGCTTCCACATCATCTGCAGGTGTCCTCTTCTGCAGGTAATAGCTGTCATACATCATTTTCTGTTTCACTGGCAAAGGACCTGCGGACCCCTTCTTTAACTCAAGCAGGGCCTCGGCAAACTGTCAGTTTGTCTCCTGCTGCTGGCGATTGGTTTCATGCAGGGTTGCAGTGGCCTGCAGCAGAGCTTTTAAAATTTCTCCTTGTTCAGGAAGATGCCCGCCAAATCCATAATATGCCAGGGGTTAGTTCAAGGAGGATCACCTTCCCTGGGAAAAGGGCAGTTTAAGGTTTTCTTAAAATCTGACTTGTAGCCAGTTTTATTTTAAAAGGTTGCATAGAAATAAAACAAACAAAAATAGAAAATAAATCCTTGCCATCCCTGCAACTAAAAATATGCAGGTTTTTTTGTTGTTGTTGTTTTGGGGGAGGGAGAACCAATTTCAGACATGGTAGATAGATGGAATAAAAGAGAATAGTAGATCTGGGGCCTGGGTCAGGGGGATAGCGTAACCCCTAGGCCTAGACATGAATGGAAGTAAAGCGGGTGGAGCGGGGAAGGGAATACCCCCCAGTTGCTGCCCCCTTATACTATCCCATTTTTTTTTCTTTTTTCTCCTTTTTCCAATCTATTTAGATTCTCTGTATAGGAGAAGGGGTACAACTCTATATAAAATTAGACTTTAAAATGATAAGAGCAGGTTAGACTCGCATTGGGTTGTACATATTTATTAACGTTATTGATGAATATACCGTGAAGAATGTGGGAATCTATATGCAAGTTCTGTTTCCTTTTGTTATGACTATGTTTGAAATTGAAAGCGGTTCGGCACCCATTTCATTTAGTAAATCTCTTTGCCTTCCAAATCAGGCAAAGAGTACTAAATGAAATGTGTTTTTTTTTTTTTTTTTTTTTACTTACCTTGTAATTGATGACTTCCGGTCTTCTCTCTCTTCGGCGGTGGGCGGGGTCTCTGCGTCGATCGTCGTCAGGCCGCACTGTCTCCTGGGATCTGGTGTCATTGTTCCCAGGAGTCAGTGCGGACATCTTCCGAAATCTCGCGAGATTTCGGCCACATCTTCCGAAATCTCGTGAGATGTCGGCAGATGTGCCGTTACTGCGCACGCGCGAGTAACGGCGGTGCATGCTGGGCCATCTAAAGTGCCTGTGGGGGTTTCACATGCCCACAGGCAAGATGGCCCCCAGCACAAAAGAAGAAGATGAGGAACTTCATCGGACGAAAACCGGCGGCGATCGAGATGGAAGATGGAACAGGTGAGTCCCCCAATAAAGGTAAGCATCCTTTGTATACCCCCCCAAAAAAAAAAAATATATATACAGAGTGCAGAACCGCTTTAAAAAAAAAAGAAAGTAAATAATATTTAAAAAAGAAATTGTAAAAAAAAAAAAAAAAAAATATGCAGGTTCCTAACTCACAGGTGATGGGCTTCTCCCAGTCACCAACAAAATAAAGATTATGCAAACCTTTTCTTTCACTCACAAAGCAGCTCTCAGGATTGTGGCTTCATAAGTCCCAGGCCAAGAGCAATTCTTTGCTCCAGTCCTGCTCTATTTATACCACCTGTTGGTGGACACAAGTGGACCGTAAAAAATCTGGTCCGGAACCAACCCTAAGGTGGCTGGTAAAATCCGGACCGGATTCCATCTTAGTTTCCTGCATGCGAGGCGAAATAGAACGTCCGTCAATCACCTCGCCTTTCATAACATCACAATATGTACAGTAAACTGATTAGTCCAACAAAAACAAAATTGTGTATATATATATATATATATATATATATATATATATATATACACATACACATACATATACATACACATACTTGGAGCCACATGTGAATTCTTATTACATACAAGTACAGTAAAACCTTGGGTTGAAAGCATAGTTCATTCTGGAACCATGCTTATAATCCAAAGCACTTGTATATCAAAGTGAATTTCTCCATAAGAAATAATGGAAACTCAGATAATTCCTTCAGTTTATAGTCCATATAAAAAAATTATAGCAATGTGATAGGTTGTGTACCCATTAAATAATGTCCATCCACAAACAGCAGCCTCCACAAGGGGATAGGAAGCAAGATCCAGCAGGAGCTACAAAGACTAAAAGAAAAGAGGCAACTAAGTTTAGCAATATAGTTACATTTAATGAAGGTACAACATTTAGCAACTCACATGGTTGATGATTTCAGGCACATCCAAGTATGCAGGCATCTGGGTAAAGCTGTCTATATAGACGTCCGCCGCACCGCTGGCTCTCACCGCCGTCAGTCTGCAATCGTGACCGGGAAGACTACCCTGCAGTAGAGCCATCTGAAAGCGAGGCGCAGAGCGCAGCGTGGAAGGGATGACTATGGCGGTGCGGAGGATGGTCTATGTGGACTGCTTTACACCGGATACCTGCATACTTAGATGTGCCTGTTTTTATCATCAACCATGTGAGTTGCTAAATGTTGTACCTTCATTAAATGTAAACATATTGCTACACTTAAAGGTGCCACTCTTCTCTATTATACTCAGTTGTGATGTGACGTTACTTGCATATCAAGACATCACTGGTTTATCAAATCAAGATTTATAAAAAAAATATAAAATTGGCTCGTCTTGCAAAAACACTCGCAGACCAAGGTTTTACTGTATTTGGAGTGCTATTAACATTGCTGGCAATATGTATATTTGAGAGACAACTTGGGAGGAGAAAGCAATAATATAGGAGTGAAGCTGATACACCTTATAGGAAGTGATGTAATCGCTACCCACGGAGGGGAGGTGTCTCCCCTGTGTCTATAAGAGCAAACAGGGGACCAGAATTTATGTCTTTGATGAGCCCCGATAGGAGGGGCAAAACACGTTGATGCAATTTCTGGTTCCTGAACCAATTACTTCACTTTTTCCATACGTGAAACGCACGCCAAGCCGCTGAGAACCCAGAAGAGCCCTACTTTGCAAAGCATGATTATGTCAGAGACTAAGTGGAATTTTATATGTTGTGTTTTAATAAACCTTAAATACTACACACTATGAGAACTCTCTCCTTTTATTGAGCCTGGTGTAAAAACAAGCTATATATAGAACCAGCAAATTGGAGGCATAGCAAGAAAAGAGAAGATCTGTGGTACCACCCCACCATATATAAGCGTGTTTGACCCCCAGACTGAAAAGATGAGGGTCCATTTTTTCTGGTGAGTAGGGGTACAAGAGGGATGTGTGCCACACTTCATGGCATGTTTATCTGGAGCACTTCAGCACTTTTTCACGAACGATTGAGCACCGAGCACTTTATTGGAGGATGGATGTTTATGAAATGGATCACTTTGGAATGATCCAAAACATACAGCCAAGACAACAAAGGAGTGGCTCAAGAAGAAGCACATTAAGGTCATGGAGTGACCAGTCTCCAGACCTTAATCCTATAGAAAATGTATGGAGGGAGTTGAAACTTCGAGGTGCCAAGCAACAGCCAAGAAACCCTAAGGATTTAGAGATCTGTGGACCAAAATCCCTCCTGAGATGTGTGCAAACCTTGTAACCAACTACAAGAATCGTCTTACCTATGTGCTTGTAAACAAGGGTTTCTCCAGCAAGTACCAAGTCATGTTTTGCCTGGGGATCAAATACTTATTTTACTCACTGAACTGCAACTCAATTTATAACATTTGTATCATGTCTTTTTCTGTATTTTTGGTTGATATTCTGTCCCTATCATTCAAAATACACCTATGATAATTATAGACCCTTCAGTGGGCAAACATACAAAATCTGCAGGGGATCAAATAATTATTTCCCCCACTGTGTATACAGTTCCTTGAAAAGGTATTTATACCCCTTAAAATTTTCCACATTTTGTCATGTTACAATCAAAAACGGAAATTTATTTTTTGGGATTTTATGTGATAGACCAACGCAAAGTGGCACATAATTGTGAAGTGGAAAGAAAATGAGGAATGGTTTTCAACATTTTTTACAAATAAATATCTAACTACGGCGTGCATTTGTATTCAGCCCCCTTTACTCTGATATCCCCAACCAAAATCTAGTGGAAACAATTGCCTTCAGAAGTGACCTAATTAGTAAATAGAGTCCACCTGTGTGTAATTTAATCTCAGTATAAATACAGGGGGTCCCCTACTTACAAACTCCTACTTACAAACGGAGGGAGACAACAGGAAGTGAGAGGAAATCCACCCCTAGGAAGGGAAATTCACTCCTGTAAGAGTTAATATGGGAAAAAGGTGTCTCCACTGATGCTTTATCACCAGTCCATGCTTCCCTAACAACCCAAAATTTTCAAAATCCAATTGTCATTGGGACAGTAGGTGAGGTGAAATCTTCTGAACAGGGGCACAGACAGCAAAACAAATGTTACAGGGGTGATAACCCTTCTCTATGTTATCAAAAAAACGTAATAGATTTTTTGGCTGGAACTACACTTAAAAAATGTACCTGTTCCGACTTACAAACAGATTCAACTTAACAAACCTATAGTCCCTGTCTTGTTTGTAACCCGGGGACCCCCTGTACAGCTGTTCTATGAAGCCCTCAGAGGTTTGCTAGAGAACCTTAGTGAACAAACAGCATCATGAAGGCCAAGGAACACACCAGACAGGTCAGGGATAAAGTTGTGAAGATTAAAGCAGGTTCTAAAAAAATATTCCAAGTTTTGAACATCTCACGGAGCACTGTTCAATCCATCATCTGAAAATGGAAAGAGTATGGCACAACTGCAAGACATGGCCATCCACCTAAACTGAAAGGCTGAGCAAGGAGAGCATTAAGTAGAGAAGCAGCCAAGAGGCCCATGGTAACTCTGGAGGAGCTGCAAAGATCCACATCTTAGGTGGGAGAATCTGTCCACAGGACAACTATTAGTCATGCAC